>OZ005606.1:10012500-10612500 GCA_963930655.1 Myrica gale
CGACTTCGTCGGCGCAATTGGGTGAGCTTTTATCTAAGTTCCGACCTTTAATGGAGTTTTAGATCTGAATATTCTAGATTTTTCAGATTAGTTTTTTTGGTTTGTTGTAGGGTAATTAAAGGCGATTTTGAGGAATTTCGCAATTTTGGGAATAGCTAGAGTTAATGCAGTTCAGGTGTGTTTGTTGTTGGAATTCTATTATTAAATTACATTTGGGATGTGTGAGAATTTAAATGAAGAGTTGACTGTCGTTCAAATGAATTTTAGGTGTTGATTGACTTTTCAGCAATTCTTTGTGAATCTTAAGCTTTGGTTAAACATCGAGGTAAGTGGTTTATCAATGAGATTTTATTCCTCTAAACTTTTGTAGAATCTAAATGCACGAAATGTTTAATTATTCATCGAGCTAAAATTGATTTAAAAATATTTCTTTGTGCGAGATTAAATCTCTTGTCATTTGTGAAATAGATTTTTAAAACGTGCACTATTTTTATATAGTTTTGATTCATTATATGAGGAAAATGTACAAATTTTTGATAAAGATGAAATGGTTTAAATATCATGAATTTGTTTGAAATATCAAACTTGAAATGTTGGGTTGTTGGAATATATTTATTTTGTGAGTATGTTTTGAAAATTGTCTTTGCGCTAGCAATATATCTCTGGTGTGTGGCCTAATATCTGGAGGTCTTTGTGGCCTATGAGGTCTGTGTGACTTAATATCTGGAGGTCTTTGTGGCCTAGAGGTCTGTGTGACCATTAGTGATTTCCCTATATTGCGCGGTCTTGGATAATTTTTGTTACAAACTGATATTTTTGGGTTTAGTATGGCTCACGATATTTTTTTCTGGATTTCGGTTATTGTGATAAATTGTTTTTTTTTCCTACCCTCATTGACTTGTTACTTACTAAGCTAATTGTAGCTCACCACTTATTTTCTACCTTTCAGATTTAAAGGTTTGTGGCAGCGAGTGATAGAAAGATTGCGAGTTGAAATCTCTGAGAGTAATTGCAAGATGCAGGATCATTGAATAAAGAGCCTTATGCAGACTTTACTAATAATTGTTTTTATTTTGGAGACTTTATTTTTTTTATTGCTTATTGGAGAAATTGTTTATTGAGAGTCTTCTTAAGAGAAATATTTAAGAATTTATGTTTTTAGTAGTGCTCTGACTAACCTGTTGGGATTCATTTTGATTATTTAAGATGAAATAGAGATTTTTATGAGTTCTTTTCTTGGTTGAGACGATATTTTCAAGCGATATTCTATCTGTTTAGACTTTTGGGTCGGAGTGTGTCACAGGGACAAAACGCAGGTGTAACCGAACAGCGGCAAAAGACAAGCCCAGGGCCCAGAGCGTCAACGAATCTTGGGTATCTAAGGTACGTAGCTGTAAAACTTTTTGAAACTATCTTCATGCTTTCAAAGCTGTTGGAAAACATGTTTCTAGCTAGACGCTAAAATAAGCTCCAGTATAGTAATCTATGATAATGTAGTTTCCGAGAGAACATATTGTATAATTAATAATTGGGTGCCAAAGATGAGTGGATTTAGGTGACATAACATTAAATAAAGGATAAATATATTTTGTACTTTCTAATTATGGAGTTTTGATACTTTATATTTTAATATATTGCACCCAACAACAATTAATTTTAAATTTTTTACATTATTTAGTTATAAAAATTTATTAATTTTACGAAAAATAATTTTTTATTGTGTAAAATGACAATTTTATTCTTATATTTTTTATTTTCTTTACAACAACCAGGAGTAAATCATAATTTCAGGCTAACAAATAAATTTATAAACTGTCTAAAATTTATAATTAGTGAATATAAAGTAATGAAAATAATAAATTGAGAGTTAAAATATTAAAATCAGAGGGTGAAAAATAAAGTTAACTCTTAAATAAAATAATCTTTTGAGCATACTTACGATGGTAATTGATAACAACTAAACATCAAATCGGATGGAACTCGGCAACCTAAATAAAAATAAAAATAAAAACATGGAAAGTTTATCCTTGATGTGATTTTCACGCAATGAAGAGAAGACTGCTTGGAGACTTTGGAGTGGACAGTGGCTCAGTGGACAATGGAGATGGAGAATAATCCGATGGGATTCAGGTCGGCTATGTGGAGCCAACGTGATTGGTATCATGGGTAGTTCTTTTTCAGTGAAGTGGAATAGCAACCCAACGAACCTTTACATTTGCGTCATGATCCGTAAAGTGCTGGAAATTCGATATAGGTGTTGTTCGGAAAAAAATGGTAGGATTTTAGTAAAATTGTGAATATTTATGTTAAATAGTATTTTATAGGTGTTCGGTGAAAAGTGGAAAAAGAAATGATTTGATGTAATTGTTTAATAAAAAAATATTGGAGTTATGTGAAAAAATATAGAGAGAAAATTTGTGTTAAATAAAAAAGTAAAAAAGTTGTTGGAGATTGTGTTAAATGTATTGATGTTTGTGTTTGATTCTTAAGATGTTCGGTGGTAATTTTGTGAATAAATTTCAATCTTAGAAAAATTTGAAAACGAACATTACCCAGATCATAATATTCCGAATCTCCGGTTTTGAGTCATAATTATTATTTAATAAGCGAGTCTATAACTAAAGCTCCGGTTAGACTATCAATCAATTATTAGTTCATCTATTAGGTCTAAAGTAGGTTTTAATTTCTCAAGCAATTTCAACTAGATGAGAATTCTTTGCAATTTTCTGTCCGAATTGTACGGTGCAATTCGGAGAAAGATAGATACAAGACCGAAATTTTATATAGATAACATTAAATAGTGTGTTGTTTACCTCTTGTGTCTATATCTTTTTGAATTACACAAATCACATAGATAATTGCAAAAAATCATGATAAATTTCAACTTATATCTCATTCACTCTTTTACTCCAAATCTTGAAACTAGATACGTGGGTAATAAGAACTGCGCTACAAGCCAACCTGAGATAGCTACGTGTAATATTGGTCATGTAGTTTTGGACACATTAGACGGGAAAACGAGAAAGATGGACAGCGACACAAGCGCATGTGCCCCAAATTTAGCCTCATGAGTATCACCCATCTCAATTCTCCTCCCCCTTGAATTTGTTTGCATCATTTCAAGCAACTTGCTTTTGTGGCTGTTTCAGAATTCCACATGCTTATGCAATTGCGCACTGGTGGGTAGGGCTGCGGATCGGAATGCGGTCGGATCGAATTTTCAGTCCTACTAAAATAAAGGACCGGACCGCAGCTAAATCAGAGGCGGATCCAGGGGGTGCGGCCCTGGGCTGGCGCCCCCATTGGATCGGCAAAAAAAAAATTTAGAGGTAAATTTTTTTTTTTTGTTTATAAGTTGGTTTGGGCCTATGGGAGCCCGATCCCCATAGGCCCAGACCAACCCTCGTGTAAAGCCTGGGCCTTTGGGAGCCCGACCCCATTGGCCCAGCCAACCAACGTTTCTCTCGCCCACCCCACCGCCGCAATGGTGGTCGCGTGTTTGTTGCCGACAATAGGTTTGAACCCCTTTGTTATTTCTTTGTTGGCTCTGGTGAGATAAGCTCTAAAGGTGGTTAAGAATTTCTCAAGGAATGATAGTTTTCTGGAACCTGGTTGGCAAACCAGTTAAATCTGCGAACCCTGAAACTAGATCACCACCGTCTTCTTCGTCAATCCAGCTAGGTTGTGTTTCTTTCTTTGTCTTCTCCTGGTTGTGTTTTTTATCTGATTTCTGGTTCTTATCTAGGACGTTCTTCAATTCATGCTCCTTGAGTTTCTTTTCTAGATGGGTTTGGGTGTCTTTGGAGGTGGGTTTGGTTGTTTTATTCTTGGATGTGCTTAGTTTGAGTAGATCTGAGGATTTCTTCGCGGACAATGAGCTGAGTTTGGTAGAGTTTGTGGCTTTGGATGTGGAGTTGAGCTTCTTGATCTTGGAAGTGGAGTTCAATTTCTTGAGCTTTATCTTAGCGAAAACGCTGGAGGCTGCTGTGGTGGAAATTAAAGGTTTGCTTAGCTTGGTCTGGTTTTTGCTGGACAAACTGGTTTTGGTAAGCTTGGTTTGGTTTTTGCCGGACAAAATGGATTTAAGGAGCTTGGTTTGGTTTTTTGAGGATAGATTAGGCTTGTTAAGGTTGGTTAGCTGGTTCTTGGAGGATAGGCTGGCAGTTTTCTTTTCGATCGGTTGGTCCTCATATTCCACTTCTAACATCCTTCTTCTACCAAGGAACTGTCTGCTCTGAAGATGAGAGGAATGGCTTCTGGATGAAAAAGTTCCCAATGTTAAGCATGGGAATTGTTGGTGGCTGCAGGGAGAGAGAGGAAAATGTCTGTTCTGATTTGTATTTCTCTGGTATTCATAATCCATGTCTTTGGTGTTTACTGGTGGTATCAAAATGATGATCTTTTGTATCCATTGGTGATGTTTTCTCCAAAAGCCATTCCACCTTTCTGGCATGCTATTTTCATCATCATGGCCAATGGTATGTTTTCCTCCAACCATTTACTAGTGAAATCATTATATTGTAGCTGGAAACTAAGATATAGTGGTATTATCTCTTCTCATTCAAACTTGAGTGCAATGGGTCCTCTGTCGGATATTGGCAAAATTGTTTGCATTACGAAGAAAAAAAATTCTTGTCATTTTGCATGTAAAGTTCGACCCCCATGAAAATTGATCCTGGATCTGCCATTGAGCCATATGCGGTCCGGACAGGTTTCATTTTTTTTTAAGGAGGAATGACATATAAAAATGTAGAGAGTTAGTTAAAACTAAACTTTTTAAGTTTATAATTTGTATTAAAAATATAAAAAAACATTTTTTATTTATATTAATAAATCCGGTCCGGACCTCAAAAGCTATGGACCGGACATGATCGGATAACCAGTCCGGACCGGATTTACATAAACAAGACCGAAACAGACTGCAAATTTGATCCGATTTTTCGGAGCCCTACTGGTAGGTTGTCGACAACCGTTATTGCCAGTCTATTGGATTTGTGTTTGTGCCGCTGTCGCAAGATTTGTAGGATTAAGGATGTCCATTTTTCATACTATTGATATTGATTATTACCTCTTTTGTCCCATAAAATGTAAGTTTTTTTTTAGACTTTGGTAGTGTTTGTTTCCTCGGGCATATGTTAAACATCAAACAATTCTTTATCATTATAATATTCACTAAAATCTTCTCTCTTCACTTTTTTTACTAATTCATATAAAATATCTTTATTTTTTTACCAAACTCAATACCCAAAATTTTCACAACCCCAATATTTTCACAAACAAACACCACCTTTATCTGGTACAGTGCTTGGTATAACAGAACTAGAAAATATTATTTTCAAAAGTTATACTACCTACAAAAGATAACATAAATTATTGGCATAGATTTGCAGAGAAAACCCATTATTGTCATAGAAAAAAATTACTATAATTTTGATTATGAAAATAAATATTTGTCGTTGACTCGTTCATACGAACCGGGTGTAAACTGTACAATTTTTTATGGGTCAAAATTACGTCGTAACGAGTACGTTACGAGATGAGCTCAGGGTAAACGTCAATGTGACGCGTGTTCCTTCAACTCTCTCTCTCTGCTTTTATTCGCCACCTTATTACAGTCTACTCGGAGATACATTTGCATAGTACGTTTTCGCATCTCTCTTTCTCCAAAACGACACCTTCAGTCTTCAGATTCTTTGCTTCCCTTCAAATCCTCAAATCCCCGATACTCTCTCTCTCTCTCTCTCTCTCTCTCTCTGTAGAAGTCTGATTCCCTCTTGATTAGGGTTTGGAGTCGCAGATCACATCATTGCTATCGGATTCTGTGCTTCTGCTGGAGCTTGAAGCCTCGAATTAAATCTCAATTGTTGAGATTTCTGACAGAGTGGCTTTTAAAATTAAAGTCTTGAACATTACAAGAGGCGAAAGAAAAGGGACAGTACTGATGGAGAAGTACGAGCTGGTGAAGGACATAGGGTCTGGGAACTTCGGGGTGGCCAGGCTTATGCGCGACAAAGAGACCAAAGAGCTTGTCGCCATGAAGTACATCGAGAGGGGACACAAGGTATCCGTCATATGAGTTCATTTCCCATAGCACAAATAAGTTTTACACGTATTTGTTGCATGCGATTGTTATAAATTTGTAGTCTTCACGATTAAACAAGTCGATGGTACCGCGAAAGAAAAAAAAAAGGAGAATAGATAGATTGGATATCACGATGAACAGAGAACCCTCTTTTTCATTTTTGTGAGGGACCGGGAAAATTGCAGAATTTTATTTAATGCGTGTGTTGCTTCTGATCACCAGTTTATTTTGCTTGTTTGGTGGCAGATTGATGAGAATGTGGCGAGAGAAATTATCAACCACAGATCTCTTTGTCATCCGAACATAATTCGGTTCAAGGAGGTGTGTACTTACGTGCACGTGCGAATATATGTTTGTTTTTTCAGAAATTATATGGATAATTATGTTAGTTCCATAATTCTCATCTGTTTAATTCGGTGATCTTGGATTTATAGGTGGTTTTGACTCCTACACATCTCGCTATTGTTATGGAATATGCGGCTGGTGGAGAGCTATTTGAGCGGATCTGCGCTGCTGGAAGATTTAGCGAGGATGAGGTTTGATCATTGTTCTTGACTGACAACGAGATTCAATTTCATCAATTTTTGGTCCCCTAATCATGGTTTTACACTTTTAACATTTGTTTGTTGAGAATATGTAGGACGGCAACAGAAGAATAATGCCGGCATCTCACATTATGTTATTTCAGAGACCCCCCATTTATTGGAGTGCGGTCTAGTTAGTTGGCTTTGTTGAGTGGATTTTACTGATGGAAACAAATTTAGCAATATAGGAGGAAAAAATGAAGGATCTAAATAACAGTTTCATTTGTATTTTTTTTTCATTTCCTTCTGCTTTTAAGCAACCAAACAGAGGGTGAAATATTGTGAATCTGATTCGTGTATTTCCCTTTGCAACTTTTCAGGCGAGATATTTTTTCCAGCAGCTTATCTCCGGAGTGTGCTTCTGTCATTATATGGTAAGAGTTATTAAGATATTTATAGTTCTTTTTGTTTATTTTTTAATGTATATTTATGTATAATTCATCAAAAAATGTATATTTATGTATAAATCCTGACATATGTACAATGATCTGTTTCCTTTCTCTGCTTGGGTTTGAATTTTCCATTTAATTTCCCTTTTCCTGAAGCAAATATGCCATAGAGATTTAAAGTTGGAGAATACCTTGCTGGATGGAAGTCCTGCTCCACGCCTGAAGATTTGTGATTTTGGTTATTCAAAGGTTTAGTTATAAATGCAACTTGGATGCTTTTGGTTAAGGTAAAGGCGTTTTTTTCCTCCTATAATTACCTTGAATTGTGTAGTCATCTCTGCTGCATTCAAGACCCAAATCAACTGTTGGAACTCCAGCATATATTGCACCTGAGGTTCTTTCTCGAAGAGAGTATGATGGCAAGGTAATTTGGATATATGATGGAAACCTCACATTTTGTATTAAGCCTTTCTGCACATGCTTCATTCTTGTTGGTCAATCAGTCGGGTTGGGATTTACTTTGTTTGTTGACCATTCAATCATGCTAACTCTAATACTTGAAGATACCTGAGAGAATGGAATGATCCATGTTTGAGATGAGTTGGAAAGTTTCCAAATAAATGTCTTCAATATTTTATGGTCTTTTGGGCTAGAGTCATTCTCTCCGTGTTTGGGACAAGTTGGAAAGTTTCCAAATAAATGTCTTCAATATTCTATGGTCTTTTGGGCTAGAGTTGTGTTTCAAGGACTGGGATTTAACCTTTTGGTGGATGCATTGAAATTGGGAGATCTGTCTCGTGCTTTTTTCTTTGAGGTGTTTATAGTGATTTTCGACCCAATTCACCCTGTAAACTCAAGCATAAAAAGAGCTCATACTTTCTTTTCTTCCTATCTTCAGATACCCCCAACGCTTGAAGGGAAGTGATACTTATATGAATTATTTTCGTAGGACACCATTTTCTGTAAAAAAATAAATGATATATCCAGATTTCACCAGCTAGAAACCTTCCACATGAGGCTGAATAGTTGAGCAACACAACATTAGAAGAGAACTGTGCATGAGTTGGGGTACTTTGCTGGCCACATTAGTTCGTATCAGATGCATTTATTGTCACCATAAAAATTGCTATGCAGCACACTAGAATGTGTTTAACATTTGGCAATTGTGTTTCCCATTGATTTGTCAGCTGAACCATTTCCCTGAAACTTAACTCCATCTCGCATGTAGATTGCACATGCATTCTCCTCTGAGCACTTGATGCATGAGCCTCTGTAGTGATCATCTTCCCCAGTGGTTTTCTGCCCACCCATGTTCTTGCCTCTGTAAACCATATCTCATCTCTAGCCTGGGAAAATCAAAAGACTTGTTTAACCTTGTTCTGCTCTCTTGTTTGACAAGTTTCTTTTTTATGCAAAAGAGATAAATTTTGCTCTGAACATGCTACTTAAGTTTGCTTTGTGTTTGTTCAGTTGGCGGATGTATGGTCATGTGGAGTAACTCTTTATGTTATGCTGGTGGGAGCATACCCATTTGAAGATCCTCAAGACCCGAAGAATTTCAGGAAAACCATTAATGTAATTTCCCTTCGTTTTGGCCATCCTTAAAATTGATGGATTTTTCCATTGAAACTTTCTAATATCTTCCTATATCTTTCGCGTGCAGCGAATAATGGCTGTTCAATACAAGATTCCAGACTATGTTCACATATCTCAAGATTGTAAACATCTCCTTTCTCGCATTTTTGTAGCAAATCCTATGAAGGTATGTATAAGACTTTGTCGGTGATCTTTGCTGATAATTTTGGTCAACATACTTTAGAAGGACATAAAGACATCAACCTAATTTGTATTCCTCAAAGATGACTACATTACTATGGAAAGTACGAGCATTTTTTAGTTATTATCTGCGGTTTCTTGACTTGTTTTAGTTGTGTAGAGGGTCTTGAACAACAGTTATTTGGTAGGTAACTATTGAATCTTTTGAGAATAGAGAAAAATGAGCAAAAAGTAAGAATTTCTTGTGATGCATCTGTGAAAGATTGATTTGCTATTTTCATGCATTATACTTACAAATTTTGTCCATTTTAAGATCTATAGTGTGGGGTCCATGCCCCATGTTCAATTGAAGCAAAAGAACTATGGTTTTAAAGGTCATGCCCTTAGTTTAAGGGTTGTGCTATTTGATGTGTTAAAGGCATAGCTGGAGTTTGGTAAGATTCGTACTTTCTTAATTATATCTGGTGTAGATTGTCAGTGAGTTCTGACTTGAATGACACTTTCTCCCATTTTCAGAAATTTTTGGATGACGATATCATGGTTTCAAGACCCATTAGGGGAATGTTGGATCTAGATGGACCCGGAGTTTTCTAGTTGTAGTAGAAGTCTATTAGATCTTTAGGCTACTAATCAATTTAGCACCCTGATGGTTTCTAATACAAGAAAGAGAGCATTTGGTTAATTTCAGAATCTCCTCCTCGCTCTCTCTCTCTCGCTATTCATTATTCAATGGTACTGTTCCTTTACCTAATCAAAACCCTCCAACTCCTTATATTTTCCGTTAATCAATGGCGCCATCAAACAGCCTTTCAACCTTGTGGCAAGAAACCATCTTAGCTGCGTTCCGGAATCTCCTTTACGGCAGTTCTCAATTCGTGAATCTTTTGAGTCACCAAGACACAATCTTTTAGGACCACTCAAAGTACAAGCTCAAGTACCATTTATTTACAGGAAATTCTTTTCTGTCAGGATTTCAACTGCTTTGATGTTACCTTGTGAAATTCTTTGCTACCTGATTAGCTTCTGTGGATAAATAACTTCTGCTTGGATGCATGATTTTGCATTTAGATTTATCGCTGTTTGTGTTGTACCCTTTTGGTATCGCTTCAGATGCAAGTGTTGCCATTCTGTCTGACCATTATGCTATGAAAAATCAAAGCTAATTTGAAATGCACAGTGGATATCTAACTCGAGATTCATAATTAGTCGCATAACAAAGCTGGTGTCAACTCTTCGTGATATCTACTGTTTATTTTCATTTTCCTTTCTTTTTGGAAATTTTCAAGAGCCTAAATTAGAAAGAATTGTTAAAAGTTGACAATCACAAGTACAGTGTGTAAGACATGCCTCTATGGACTGTAGGAGAGGTTGTGTTGCCTGACTGGTGTCGGATTGATGTAGCTCCTTTCATGCTATTTAGCACGCCTTATCAATATTAATGAAGTGCCCACTCTTTGATGTTTGATAGCTTTTTTATCATTTGCTATAAATGAATTGATGGATTCGGGGGTTTATGATGTTTGCTTTCTTTCTTTTTCTTTTCCACCACTTTCCAGAGGATCACCATTAAAGATATCAAGAGCCACCCATGGTTTTTGAAGAACTTGCCAAGGGAACTAACAGAAGCAGCTCAAGCGGTGTACTACAAGAAAGAGAACCCTGGCTTTTCCCTCCAATGCGTGGAAGATATAATGAAAATTGTTGGTGAGGCCAAAATTCCTCCTCCATCTTCCCGATCGATTGGAAGCTTTGGGTGGGGAGGAGAAGAAGATGGTGATGGGAAGGAGGAAGAAGTCAATAACGAGGAGGAAGATGATGATGGAGATGAATATGAAAAGAAAGTCAAGGAGGCACAGGAAAGTGGAGAAGTTCGTGTCAGTTAAGACCTATTTATTGCTTCCTAAATTTTTAGGGGGCCCTAAACAGTTTTGGTTCTTGAATATCTCTCAAATTCAGAATGGTTTTGGGCGTATAAAATTCAGTTTTCTGCTTAGGACAGGTTTTCAATAAATGTTTGTAAATAAATGGTGTCGTGGTAAGTTTCTGAATTTAATCTGTAAGAGGATGTTAGTCTGTCCTATTACTATTATCTTGGAAATTCTAGGATTTGAACACCTTTGCGAGTTTGACATGGTTTGGTAGTTTTTTTTTTCGCTTCTCACTCCCGTCCTGTAGGGTTGTTTGGGATGGGTTGAGTTGTAAGGTTGGCCTTAAATTAAGGGTTTTGTATGGTCTAGGTTCTATGAGAGCGTTTGTAGATAATGTCACTACCAAAAGTTGTATGTACGAAGGCTGGGCCTGTTTAAAGGCTATTTATGAATAAAGTATGTGATAGCTTTACTTTTATAAGTTTTAACTGATATATATTGCAGAATATTGTATGCCACATGACAGAGATTCCTGATTTGACTTGTTCCCTGGTCTCATGTTTTTCTTGTTTCTCCTTTTTCCCTGTTCATCAAATGAGTGGAAGATTTGGTGAACACATGCTCTTCTGGAGAATAAACTTGTTGCGTCGACTTTCCTCGTGTCTTGAGAAAGTACCTGCATGCACCACAATAACCGAGTTTACATTTTAATGCTCTTACATTTTAAGCAAAGAAAAAAGGGTGAGATGAAGAAAAATCAAGTAGAAGGTGGTATAGCACATTTATCCATACGAGGGGCTTGAAGCAACGAGCTCGCTGTGGAGATCTGAGACCTTTTCTTAAAGACGTATCCCAGCTAAGACAAAGGGCATCAAGCAAGTTGGTGGGTTAATGGACCTATAATTTCTATTTTTTTTTTGTCTTCTTAATCTGTGATGCACTAGAGTTTATGTTTTATGCATGTGAACTTGGCAGAAGTAAAGAGAGGAATGCCATATTCATATTAGGCCCACAAAGGTTACACAACAATCCAGAACCCTATGAAGCAACGTGGTTTCAAGACATCTACAAAAGCTCTGTTTCGATTTATTTATTTATTTATTGGAATGATAATTCACAGAAACTGGAGTAAAATACTAATAATTGATCCCTCAGTACTTTTACACTGTTAATTCAAGAAATTCTTACTTTGAGGTCTCACTAGGGCCTAGGTACGTACGTAACATTAATCTCTGCATTTGACATGAATCCCACGATAAATTCTACTACCTCAAACTTAACTTCTTTGTTCCTGTTTCCGAAAAAACCATAGAAATGATAGTCGCTGACAACCCGAGCATTGCAAAAGAATGGGTTCACCAAATCCTTTCGTTATATGTTAGAATACCCACTTTAGTAGGCTTAGACACCGAAAGGAGTGTGATCACTTCTTCTTAAGACAGATTCTAACTTAACCAGAGGCATGGAACAAAAACGTTGGTGGATTGGACCTCAGCTAATTTCTAGTTTTTTTTTCTTTTCTTTTCAAATCTGTAATATAAATTCACATGTGAATCACCTTTGTATGTGTTTTATGCATATTAGACCAAAATATTTCTTTTCGTAATATAAACTTCTAACGGCTTATAAGCTAGGAGTTTATGTAGAAAAATGTCTTTTTCTATATATGGGACCGTCCTTGACCATAAAATAGATTAAGCAACCGAAAAAAACTATTTTCTATTTACGGAAAATGATTTCAATAACTCATATTTTTTTTACAACCAATGGAAAATAAATTCGATACTTGAAAAACCTTTTACGATTGAGATAAAATGAATTCGATAATTGAAAAATATTTTACGTCTGATGAAAAATGAATTATATAACTAGAAATATTTTACTGACTGAGAAAAAACAAACTAATTCAATAACTAGAAAATCTTTTACTACGGATGGAAAATGACTTCATAACTGAAAAATCTTTTACGGACTGAGAAAAAATAAATTCGATAATTGAAAAATCTTTTAGGACTAATAAAAATTAAGGCTAAATTAGTCCGCACGTCCTTGGGGTTTGGCCTTTTCCCAGATTCGTCCTTAGGATTCGATTTTACCTACAGATAACCCCGAGGTTTGAACTCAATCCCAAGTTAGTCCTGCCGTGAATTTAATGGATGTAAATACACACGTGGATAACGGCTTACACATGGCAGTGACAGGTAAGTTTTTTTAAAAAATTTGGTCCAATTACATTATGACACGTGTTAGAAAATAAATAAAAAATCTTTTAAAAAGATAAAAAAAAAATCAAAAAGTAATAAAAAAACTTAATTAAACTTAAAAAAAAGGATCGGGAGGAGGCTCCCTCTCTCTCCCCCAGAACCCTCTCTCTCTCTCCCCCCAGAACCCTCTCTCTCTCTCCCCCCAGAATCCTCTCTCTCATGAAAATAGAGAAACCGAAAGAGCTTTTTAAACTAGTTCTCACTGATTTTGTACCTGCAAATTTTCTTCTTCTCCCTGCATCTTCGGGCATACTGACTCAATGGCCCTGCATGTTCTCATAAAGCTTTTCGTAGATATTTCGTACGGACTAATTTCGTAGATATTTCGTACGGACTAATAAAGCTTTTCATAAAGCTCTTCTCCCTGCCATCTTCGAGCTGCCATTTTCGTAGATATTTCAGTGTAAAAAGCTTTTCTCATAAAGTCTATTGTGAAGATATCTTGAAAAATTGACATAGAAACATGTTTTCAGACCGAAACCAAGATACGAGGTCTTTCCTGGGAGGAGTGGATGTGAACCGGATGCCTTCAATGGTGGAGGAGACAAACTGTCCATGCGGAGGAGACAAACTGTTCACCGAACAGCACCATATCGAGCATAACCGGGTTTTTTTTAAAAATTTTTTATCTTTTTAAAATATTTTTTATTTTTATTTATTTTCTAACACGTGTCTTAATGTAATTGGACCAAATTTTTAAAAAAAACTTACCTGTCACTGCCACGTGTAAGCTGTTATCCACGTGTGTATTTCCGTCCATTAAATTCACGGCAGGACTAACTTGGGATTGAGTTCAAACCCCGGGGTTATCTGTAGGGAAAATCGAACCCTAATGACGAATCTGGGAAAAGGCTAAACCCCAAGGACGTACGGACTAATTTAGCCAAAAATTAATTCAATAACTGAAAAACGTTTTACTAAAAAAATGAATTCACAAATGACAAAACCCTGGTGAGTTAAAATCATCTTCAACAAAGAGAACTTGAAGAACGAATGGTCATTACCCATCACAAATCTTTTGGATAATTTGGCTCAAGTTGCCTTCCCTCCTCACAACAAATACCACTTGACATCCCCGCAAGCCTATTATTTGTGCCCCTTATTAGTTATTACCAAGATAATCCTAAGAGGTCGTACACATAGGTGGTTAACGGTAGCGTAGGTAACGATTTGACGAAAACCGTCACCGCAATTGACAGAATCACATTTAACACCGTCAGCGCACCGCTAAGACACAATAACCGCTCTTATCGATGACAGTATTAACGGTAACGATTAGACGGTAACCGCTTAAACCGTGTAACCGTTAGGCCAAAAAATAAGCCCTTTTTACATTTCATTTTTCACTATTTTGGGCCGTTTTCCTTGGAATTTTTTGGACAATCAAGATCATTTGATGCCCATAAATACGCAATAAATATAATCATTCAAATATTATAACCTGTTTAAATTTTGCAACATAATATTATAATCAATAATTATATTAAATGGACAAATATCATAACATATTCAAACATAATATCATAATCATTAATACTCATATCAAATATAATAAATTGTCCAAAAGTCCAACATAATATCACATTCAAACATAAAGACTAAAATCTAATAAAAGTGTCCAACAATGTGATATAAACCAACTAAAATATTCCAACAAAAGTCCAATAAAAATGTCACATAATCAATAATCTTCTCAAGTCTAAACTATGGGTGGTTAACGGTAGTGTAGGTGATGGTTTGGTGAAAACCGTCACCGCAATTGACGGAATCACATATTTAATACCGCTACCGTCCGCTAAGGCACAATAACCGCTTTTACCGGTTACGGTGACGGTGGAACCGCCACCGCCGGTGAAAAACACCCCTACGTACGCATAGTCTATCATACACGAAGCATGTCCATATTACCTTTTCGCGAATCATCTGACGTGGTCGAAAAGAACTAATACATTTAGTCAAAAAAATAAGAAGCCCCCAGACAGAGTCAGCTCTGTGAACTTATTTTCTTCGGACTATGCTCTAAAAAAAACAGCCCCCAGACATTTGTGGTGTGAACATAACCGTAGTGGTTGTAATACCTTAAATCTGCCTGACAATGAACCGAAATAGCTTATTTTCAACGGGTAACCCTGTATTCACATTGATGCTGCCTCCTTTAGCAGCGCATGCAACTTCCTAGTTTCTGTCAGAATGCATTCCCTGTCAAAAAGAGCTGACACAACAGCAACTCCTCTCAAGTTCGACGCGCCAATTTCCATCACAGCACGTGCATTTGCAGCACCAATGCCGCCGATTGCTACCACGGGTAACTTGGATGCCTCACAAACAGTTTTCAACCCATCCAGGCCAACAGTGAGATTGTTTGCCTTTGTATTAGTTGGAAATGCACCACCACAACCAATGTAATCGGCACCATCAATCCATGCTTGATGGGCTTGCTCCGGTGTCTTGCATGATACACCAATGATTTTTTCAGGGCCGAGGAGAGTTCGAGCCACACTAGCAGGCATGTCTGATTGACCAACATGCACACCATCAGCATCACAAGCAAGGGCAATGTCTATACGGTCATTTATGAGTAGAGGTATTCCATGTGAATGGCAAATTTCAAGACATGCTTTTGCTGCTTCTAGAAACTCCCGTGTTTCAGCATCCTTTTCCCTGCCAAAACCAGTAAAATATGATGCATAAAAATAATAAAATAATGGGACTCATATCAAACATATTTTGCACAGGCAGCCCCTTTCATGAATAGGTCAGGTCAGCTAAGAAAACACCAAATATCTTAATTCATGGGAACCCCTAAGCTCTTTGAAAAGGCTGCATGAATGACTAGCCCATTACCATTCAACTGCACAGATGAGAACAGAAGAGGAAAGTTGATAAAACACTTCGAACTTATGAGCTGACTCGCCTTTTTGGAAATGTTTCCATTCCAGGGGAAGACATTGTTTTCCTTCTCTTGGGAAGACATTGTTTTCCTTCAATTACATCACGTGATGGTTGAAGCTTACTACTCAGCTTAAAGAACTAAGTTCTTACAGTAATATTCAAGCTGCCTATATGGGCATTATTGTGATCAATTTGTAGGATGACAACACCAATCATGATCGCAATAAGGTGAAGGTGTGAATTAGTTATTCTTGAGAGACATCATAGAAAAACAATGGCAAAACATTGTAGGGGATTCCAACAAATGTCCTCCAAACTGAAGAGAACCATGCAGGATAAGATCCGGGGCCTAAAATACATTGTTATTCATGGGTACTGCAAAGCTACTGAAATGTGAGTTACATGGTTCTATATCAGTCTAATTAGGTTATTCAAGGCATCGAGGCTAGGATTGGTCCAGAATCAAGGGTCCTGATTAATTATTTCTGAAGTTTTAGAGGTTTGTTTTCTTCAAAATAGAATATTGTAAATCACAGAAAGACACATTCCTACTAGTATTAACAAAATGGCCTTTTGGCATCGTAGTTCCTCATAGAACTCCAGGGTTTTGCTTCTTTCAGAACCCAAGAAGAGGTTTTCTTTTACTTTGTTTCCCTAAAAACAAAAAATCATAGGCTCAACGAAAATCAAACCAGGTGTATCTCTCATCACGCTCCAACTGTCACATAAACTTGTCACAGACACCCAACTACATGAGAAAATGATGCAACTACTAAAGAAAAGTATATAAGTAGCAACAAACCTCAATTGAACAATGGTAGCACCTCCCTCTATCGCAGCTTTAACAGCATCTGTAATAGAACGGCTCCACTTTTGATTCATTCTAGAATCCGTTACAGCATACAAGAGTAGGTCACTTGGATTAAATCCCACTTGCCTACATGAACTTTTAACAGAACTCTTAAGCCTAAGAAGGTGGTCAAAGGGACCTTGTGGTCCATTACCGATGACAATGTCTTTGCTGTAATCCAAGGCAGTCTCAACATAGCGTTTAGCTACCTGCAAAAACTCAAATAAATAAAAAGCGATATGCTGACCAAAACACAAGTACACTGACAAATATGCATGCATAGACACAATAAATGTTAGCTACCTGCCAAACCTTGGATACATAAGAGCTGACATGCTGATACCACTTTTTACTCTATATACATGCACACCCCACACATATAAACAGGGAGAAAGATAGATAGATAGATAGATAGATAGAGAGAGAGAGAGAGAGAGAGAGAGAGAGAGCATGGAAGATGAACAAAAAGTAAGCTTACAGCAAGGTTCAAGCAAAACCCAAATGGCAAAAGGCATTTCAGATTTTTACACTCACAAATAAATATGCAAAACCGAACAAGAGGGTAAGAACTCTAGCCAAAAAAATTGGAAGTCATTAGAGGAGACGTAATGCATCTCTTTCTCTCTCTCAACGGCCCAAAAAGGGGAACTAATAAATGAATATCAACGACACAAGCTTATTTTTAACTAAAATGGATGCTGACATCATTCTCGTCAATGTAATTTCTATAGAAAATTCCAACAGAATGATAAAGCATGAAGTTGCTCCAAGCACACCAAACAAATCCCCCCCCCCCCCAAAAAAAAAGGTTTCAAATCCTGCACCGTAAAGAAACACCAGTCTGATCTACAATAGCATGTTAATCCATTAAACATTCTCTTTTATGTCACTTTCAGATCTTGGTGCCAACCACTAATTCTACGCTACAACTATTGACTCACCCTCCGGACCGTAGCAAAAGGTTACAAATTTACAATGTCACTCTAATTCTTTTTTTGCTACAAATTTACAATGTCTCTCTAATTCTTTTTTGACAAGTAAGGCAATTTTATTGAAAGAAAAAAGGAATAGAAAGAGCAATACAAAGGACTATATTGAAGCCTATAGACCAAACAAGCTAGAAAACTAATGTAATCCAAAAACTTCGAAAAGGGAGAACCCAATATAGCATTCACCCACAAGAACAAGGACTGCAAAAAATTGCCCCTCAGACCCTCCATGGACACAGCCACACCCTCAAAACATCTCTCTCATTTCTCTCTCTCCATAAATTCCACCAAACACAAGTAGGGATCACTCTCCAAATAACTAAGGCCCGAGAGTCTTTAAATTCTATTTTCCAGCACATCAAAACTTCAGCTACCCTCCTAGGCATCACCCAATCATAGTCCATAATAGAGAGCACTAAGGACCACAACTCCCTAGCAACCAAACAGTGCAGCAAAATGTGCTCAACATACTCCCCATCACATTTGCAAAGATAGCACCAATCAAGCACATTCACTCCCCTCTTCCTCAAGTTGTCAGTGATAAGAATTTTTCCATGGGTGGCTTCCCAAACAAAGAAGGACGCTCTAGGCGGGGCTAAAGACCTCCAAATCTGTCTCCAAGGAAAGTTCACATCGAAGCCCCCAACTAAAACCGAATATCAGGACTTCACCGAGAAAACACCATTCTTGGATCTCTCACCCATCTCATCTTGTCTTCAGCATGACTCCTCGGACCTTTAACACTTTACTAACTAGTTTCCAGGACAGAATCTTCCCTCACAAATCACTGATACTGATATTCTGTCACTAAAGATCCCTGAATTAATAAAATATTGGAACTTATCTTAGAAGGAGAAAAAGAAAAATATGTACTCACCTTAACAGCTGAGAGCATTCCAGAGCCTTTTGCCAGCTCAGCTGCTATACACGATGCCAAGCTGCAACCAGTACCATGAGTGTTGCGAGTTTTAATGCGTGAAGAACGCAGCTCATAGAAGTCCTGACCTACAAATTCACAAATTAATGGAGTTATGTCATTAACATGGACCATTTACAAATACATTGAAATACCGTAAACAAATTCCAATTGTTGCCGAGGGATCCTAAAGACACCAATCTTACCGTCAAAGAAAATATCAATAGCATCCGATGAATCAGGGAGGTGGCCACCTTTGACAAGCACACTTCTGAGAAAATTAACAATTTCTTTAAATAAATAAGTTTTCAGCTTAAAAGCATGATAATTTTAGTTATTGTCTCCCATCACAAGTTGAAGCATTCATTTTTCCAAAGGATTTGCCTCATGAGGCTGAAGCCAATGACGGTAGCAAAATCAGGTAATGAAACTACAACATTCCATTTTACATGAAAAAACTAGTACTGAAACAACCTAAATGTGTTAGGTAAGTAGTAGGATAGTGATACTACAAGAATCTCCCCTAGTAATAATATCCAGATATGAACAAATTATTTTATTCTACATAGAAATGAAAACCACATATCATATTTTAAGTTATCTTTACTAGTACTATGACAAAGAAGAGTTATGTGCATAACAGCAAGAAACACAAAAAACAGCTAATGAGGAGAGAACCAAATTCAACAGAACTGTGAAATAACTACCTAGGCCCCATCTCATGCAACAGTTTCGCGGCAGCACGCATGTCAGAAACTGTTTCCAGTTGCTGACCACCAAGTAAAGCAGAAGCCTCTTTTAAATTCGGGGTGATTATATCAGCCATATGAAGAAGCTCCTCTCTGCATTCAGAAGCCAGAATGTACCATTACTAGGGACATCCAAGGAGCAAAAAAGGATGAATCTATGCAAAGTTGTCAGGTGAATAAAAGAACCCACTAGCAGCAAAATAACTTAAACAAAAACGAAAGGGTGTCAATCAAATTAGCTAATGGGTCACATATAACTTCCACATCCAGTTAGCAGGACTATGAATTTCACTAACTGTAAAACATAAAGTTTAGCATACCGCAATTCAGCAAGAATGGAAGGACCAGCCAGTACATCTCCACTTGTAGATACCATGACAGGATCAACCACTAAAGCTGCCTTCAATGATTGGACCGAGTTGATTAAAAAGCCACCGGATGTTTATCTCAAATGCACACAATTAGTTACTGAAACTACTGTATACCTCGAACTGGAAACTCCATTAGACATTGATTAAGAACACTGACGATTCCAAGAGATGGTAGCATGCCTGTTTTCACCTAAGTAATTTTATAGTTCAGTTAGAACCAATCTATTAGTGATGACCTTCAAAAACCAAGTTTATAATGATTCTAATCAAACATGGAGCCCATTGCCAAGCTATGTTACGTGGAAACCCAAACTGAGAAACACTTTGCAATTTACAACAATGCTTACCACACCACCAACATCACATCATCCACAACTGCAATTGTTCTATTCTGCCATTGCTTCTTTATTGACAAGGACATCATTATGTGAAACCCAAGCCGATAGACAGTTGCTTCTCCAAGAGAATCTATCCCAGACTGTTGAACTACTTTTGCAAAAGAAAAACACAGGTGATGTTCGTTTACCACTTTTTTTTAGGATTTGCATCCTACTTTTTTTTTACAATCCAAACATCAAAACTCACGTATTCCATTACAACACTTTATTACCTTTTTTACAAACATCAATCACTTTTAACAACTTCTGCAAGCATGCCAATACAACTTTAACATCACCTAAATATTCACAATTTTATCAGAATCCTACAAATTTCTCCCAAACGAACATCCCAGTTTTACATTTAAGACTAGATTTCACCTTTTAATCACTAGATCCCAGTAAGCTATAGAAACCTACTCCTCTATGACATTCCCTATTGGCACAACAGATGGTCATTCTCGGTTTGATCTGCCATGAGTAAAATGTGAACATATAATCTTTGATTCTTGATGCAACCACAGATGCTTGAAAAGAAAACAAGAGTAACAAAAAAAACATGAGCTTGGAGAACTTTGTATATGACAGGGATAACCCAAAACACAGAGTAATTCATGTCTCTCTACTTTCTTTACAGTCATATTAAGATTCTTACGGCTATTATTTCTTCATAAGGAAACTCTTTCTTAAATGTATTTCCAAAACAGTATAATCAAGGATTTGGAGTGGACATAGCCCTCAATCCTCCTTTGTGACGTCATTTCTTCCTTCACACTAGGGGTGGGCAAAACGGGTTCGGGTTCGAAAATTTGAACCCGACCCCGACCCGAAAATATCGGGTTTATCTATGAGGAAACCCGAACCCGTATAAACCCGAAAATATCGGGTCGAAACGGGTCGGTCCAGTTCGGAAAAGGCGGGTCACGAGTTGATGACATTATATTTTTCGGGTTCGGGTTTGGGTTTAATTTCGGGTTTGTTCATATACCCGAACCCGAAAATTGATTTTTATTTACATGCAAACCCGAAACCCGCCTAAACCCGACCCGGTCGGGTCGGAAACGGGTCGGGCCGGTTCGGGTTGTCGGGTCTCGGGTTTTTTGCCAACCCCTAATTTTGAACAGCTTATCAGAACCAATAGCTTCTAAATTTAAAGATGTCATTAACCAACCTCACAATCAAAAGGTCAACTAACTAACAACCATCCCCAAAGAAAATAACCGGCCTTCCTCTGAAATTTTCAAGATGTCTCTGGCATGTGCCTTTCATAACCAGGAGTAAACATATATTATCCAGCACGAAAATTACCCAATCATTGTGAATATTAATATTGCCATCTATTATCATGAACACCAGATTGTCAATTACATATCCATTTAACCACATACGTTTCTTCGTATCCAACAGCCATTAACTTTTTCCCCACTTAATTTAAGCTTTACTCTTTTCTGACAGTTTTAAAATCTTTTGCAAATTAATGTCTCAATTATAAATACTTCTTTTTACTGAACATGCACCTATACACACAACCAGAGACACCAACACATATGGACTACAATAAAAAATAAATAAGATCCTTGTCTGGATGCTTCCCACCAGATTGGCATGACAAAACTCTAGTGAAAAGCCATGTTTGCAATAATCCTTCATTTTGACTTACCACATCAACTTGCATATCGGATAACACAGACCTCAACTGCTCCGCCACAAAATCCTCTGGCACTATGTTTACACCCTGACAATTTAAAAAGTTAAAAAACACAAGTTTGCAAAAACTGTCACATCTTGTAAGGCATCACACTCTAAATCAACATTTAGTCACTATTATATATAAGCAGACTAGAAAGCAATCACAATATATCAAGCCAAGTTGACTTGAATTTCTCAGCTCAAGGATCCTGTACAATAAAACGGACAATGATTCTCTTTCTCAAAAAGAATGGAGCATTACACATGATAAGCTATAACAAACAGCAACCTGAACCCCAACAGTGTTCTGGGCAGTGACAGCCGTTATGACTGTAGAACAGTAGACTCCCCGCGCTGCACAGGCCTTAAGATCGGCCTGGATTCCAGCACCCGCTCCAGAGTCAGAGCCAGCAACAGTTAATACATGTGGAATTTTCATCTTAGTGTGATTACTCGCCATTAGAGTTCTATCTTCCTGCATCTCCAAAAGAATATAACGCTTGGAAGTTACAGTTGATTCTTGACTTCTACAAATGGTAAGCTAAAACACAGAGATTGTTGAAACCCCATTGAAGCACCTTGAATAGGCTTAATGCCAAACAATTATATGAAAATTTTCTATCCGAACTCGTAAACAGTAACTGAAGACAGTATTTAGGGACATACTGTACTAAAAGCAGCCAAATTTTAATAGATATCCTTCGTTCGGTTGCCAAGAAAGTAAAGAAACTTCCAACTTCTCTTAGTGTTTATGCATGAATTATTTTCAATGAAAAACAAATCATAGTTCATTGGACGCACTCTTCCGCTTTTACCAGTTGAGGGAGTGAGTGATTTGCTGTTCATTTGAAAGGAGAAAAGAACGCGTATAAACAATTATAAAGACTCCAGTATTTGACTCGTGTTTTTAGCTCAACTTTCTAAGCACCCTAACCGCAAAATAAAGAAATAGAGACTTTGAGAGAGAAGCAACAAAACGAGTCTCCAATTGGATGCATAGAAAAATAAAGCAAACGCCTATGAAAAAAGACAGAGTTGAAATGGACTCGTGAGTTTTTGTTAGCTTCCTTCTTTGTGCCAGAAATCAACCATGGCATTTTTTTAATTATCAGGAGTCAAGAATTCGATTCCTTCTCATTCTCCCGTCATTTTCTTTGGAACGTTTCCTATGGGACCAAACATGGAAACGAAAGTAGGTTCGCTAACCTTGTAGAGGAGACACGAAGTGGAAAGGACCTGCGCGAAGGCCATGAAATGTGAAGACACGGTGATTACCCCCAGTCGGGTTGGTGAGGGTCTATGCCTGGAACAAGAATCTCTCGGTTGCTCGTGGATCTGAATAATCGGGTTGGCCTTGAGTGGACGAATCACAGCCCAAATATGGGATATGTTCGGTTTTACTAAAAAGTTACGATTTCAGAGAAGTTGTTAATACTTATGTTGAATAGTGTTTTATTGGTATTTGTGTAAAGTAGAGAGATAAATGATGTGATGTAATTGTTTAATAAAAAAATATTGAAGTGATGTGAAAAAATATAGAGAGATAATTTATGTTGAATAAAAAAGTAAAAAATTATTGGAGATTGTGTAAAATGTATTAGTGTTTGTGTTTGAATTCTGAATATGTTCGGTGATAGTTTTGTGAATAGATTTGAATCCTAAATTTTTTTTAGAAAACGAACATAACCCTGATTTTAGCTCTTCCTGATCATATTAATTACGAAGGGAGGTCCACGACAGCTTAGTGGCTTGGGTAGAACCAAAGCATACCAATCATTAAAACTGTGTTGCATGCCCTAATTTTTATATGGTCTAATGTTAGTGTTTTAATTGATAGTCTAATTAAAGAAGAGGTCCTGAAGGTGATATCATTAACACCAAAATAAAATATCCTAGGTATTTGAAATTTAGACGATTAATGGAAAATGAATTCCATAATTGAAAAACCTTTTACAAATTGAGAAAAAATGAATTTCACAACTAAATTCGTTTACGTCCAATGGAAAATAAAGGCTAAAATATAAGGCATGTCCCTGTGATATGACTCTTTTCTGGAAATGCTCTAGGGTTTAATTTTTTTCCAGTCATCCATGTGGTTTTATACATTTCTCATACATGTCCCTCCATACATTTTCCGTTAGGTTTTGGATAAAAATTGCTGACTGGTCATGCTCCTTCTACGTAATGTCCAGTAATATTAGAACAGGTGTCCATATTACTGACTAGATTGCAACTCTCAACTATTGTACATGTCACGCTAGCGTTTGAACTTGAAATGCCTTATGTGCCCCTGCCACGTCATTTACAAAAAAATCACTCATAATCGACCATTTCGTCCCTTCCGTTTGGTCAGTCCCCACTCTTACCCACTATTAGCCTAAGAAACCCTCTTCCACAATAGCCCTAGATTCTCCAAATCAGCCGAAAAGGTTAACGTAGAAGGACGAATCTTCGATTTTCAGAGAACTCTTGGGTGATGAACGACTGAATGCTAGTGAAATCCATAGAAGCATCTGAAACCTTCAAGTTGATGCAATTTCAACGGTGAAGTAATCCTCAAAGCTATTTTCGATTCTTCATCGTCCCTTAGCGAAAAGGAAGCCCGACATTTGTTTTCCCCCAAATCCATCGTCCCTGCGATTTCTCATCTACCTGAGATTTTCGAAAAGTAAGGAAAAACTGAAAATGTCGACTTATAGTGCCTTTGTGTGGTTTTTTGTTCTTGTCGAAAATTTTGGGTGGGTTTATATCGACTATTTGAAGCCATAAAGTAGTTGTAGAATAATTTGTGGGCCAGCTAAAGTTAGAACTTGAATATTTTTCATCCATACATGTCCCCCTTTGGCTAAATTGAATATTGTTCACTGAATGTGTCCCCCCTTTGGTTGAATTGAATATTGTCGTTTGCCCATATATTAACGAGTTGGTCCCTCCTAGAATGTCATGCTGCCTCTTTATCATATTGTCGTTTGTTCATCACGTGCGTTTGACTAAATCAGAGTGACTTGTTTTGGATTTGTATCCTTGAGGTTTCCTTATGTCCCTGGGGTTTACATTTAGTCGAGTTTACAAACATAGGTAGAATGATACTTTTTCATATTTAATTAGCAAACACAGGCATCATGGCATTTTTTTCATATTTAATTAGCAAACACGTGCAACATGACACTTTTTCATATTTAATTAGCAAACATGGTGCATGTAATGGAAGGCTAAAATATCTTACTATCTATTTTCATTTGAAGATGGTAAAAAAATTATTATGCATCATGGAGGGATAGTGAACTTTCAGAATGAGGACTACATTGGAGGGGAGGTTAGCGAATTAGGTGACCTAGACCCTGACTATATATCAGTCACCCATATATGGACGTTTCTAAAGACATCTATGAACTATGCAAATGTTGTAGAGTTGTGATGTAAGTTTGAGAGAGATGACTCTCAGTCTGAAATCACTTCTCTTAATTATGATGCTGATGTGTTGACAATCACTGCGAGAATTCTTGTAGAAGTTCGGGACACGTTGAGAATTTATGTTGAACATGTTACTAGTCAACCAACGTTAGTGCCTGAGGAAGATGTGGGTTTGCCTGATGGTGGTGTAGAGGAAAATGTGGGTTTGCCTGATGTTGATGTAGAGGAAGATGTGGTTTTTCATGATGTTGGGAGTGGTGAGGGAGATAGGAATTTTGAGGGAAGCCGAGGGTGTTAATGTTGAGGGAAAGGGTGTTGATTCTGATGATGATATGGCCAATGTAGTTGAGGGGTAATGAGGAAGAAAATGTCAGTGATTTTGATGACTCTGATGACGCAATGAGTCAGATGAAAGTGGAGAAGATGCTAGGAAGGCTTCGATGGAGTAGTTCGGACAAGGATCAAATGTCGATGTTTCAGTGGAAGAGCCTAAGATTGTTGGGGGTTCCGACGATGATGTTATGAAGAGTACTAGCGAAGATAATGTCTCTGATGATGGTGGACGCAGTAAGAGGAAGGTTAGCGACTTTCGAGAAGAAGAGTTGAATGGTATAGTGCACTTAGAAAAGGGAATGAAGTTTAGAGACTTGACCTTGTTTAAAAAGGCACTTACGTTGCATGACATCAAAAATGGGTATAACGACATTTGCAAAAAGAGTGACAAGTTGAGGGTCATATCGGTTTGTGCACTTAATTTTGGTTGGCGTATCCATGCTTCTTTTATGTATGGAAAAGAAACCATTCGGATTAAAACCTTTAATTCCAAGCATTATTGTGGCAAGCACCATAAGAACAACAAATTGTGTGAGTTCTAGTTTCAGGATTAAGGCAACCCAAGATGTGGGGGTGAATTGATTTTCTAAACTTTTCGGTTGAAACCCCCAAAGTTGTGTTTGCAAGTAAATACTACTTTAGCACAAGTATATAATATGCGGAACTGTAAATAAGTGCTAAAGTAAGGAGTAGGGATAAGAGAAGCAAACACATTATTTTTAGGTGGTTTGGCAAACCCGCCTACATCCACCCCTCAAGCTCCTTCACCGAGCCTTGAGGTTTTTCACTATTCTTCAATAGCTTTACACACTAGCTTCTGGGTGCTAGTGAACCGTACAAGTGTTTTCCCGGGATCAACACTCAAACTCACCCAAATGGTTTTCTGGCTCACCACTCACAACCTCACCAAGCTTGAGATATACACTCTCAAAGCTTATTCTTTAGTGAACAACCTCACTAAAGGAAACACCTCTATTGGATAGGTAGATGGAAGAACAAAAACTCTTTTGATAGAGTATATATGAAAATGAAGGCTCTATTTCTTTATTCACACAAAGACAAGGATATGAAAGTGTGTTTTGTGTGAATGCTATGAGAAATATAGAATAAGAAGGTTTAGAATATTTCTCAAGTAGTAGAAATGATATGTGGTCGTTGGGTTCTCATTTTAGACGAAATGAAGGTGTATTTATAGGCCACATATGAAAACTAGTCGTTTATAGCCATTGGGAGTTTTTGCTAAAACGAGCCGGTCGACCGCTACATGAACCGGTCGACCGCTTCAAATTACCGTTATTCCAACGGTCATATTGTCAGAAGCTCAATGGCTCTTTTGTCAAAACCAACCGGTCGATCGCTACATGAGGCGGTCGAAGTATCGGTCGACCGCTTGAACAGCCGGTCGACCTCCTCAACTTAAGCATGATCCGGTTCTTTTAAAAACAAGGTTTTTGACCACTTTTAAACTCCCAATTTTGAAGACATACTTCTCATAAGTATATGAAGGTTTGGAAGTTTGATTGAAATGTTTTGAAACCTATAAAAACATTTTAATCTTTCAAACAAAACTTAAAACGGTTTATGCATGTTTTGAAAGATATGCAAGTGCGTGATTCAAATCCTTGTCAAATATGAAATAAAGAGTTACAAGGATTATACCCTAAGGTCTTGAATCTTCACTTTAAGCTCCTTGCATCTTCTTGTTCTTCTTTCTTCAAGGTTTGACTCTTTTCGTCAAGTTGTCTTTGAAGATGTCCACTTTGTAAACTCATACATTTATTAAAATCATCAAAATCTCGATTGTGCACAAAAATCAACAAATTGGACGCCAAGTTTACAACTGCCCGGTACGTGGAAAATGTAAGGGACAACCCTAACATGCCACCCTCGGCATTGAGAGGCAATATTCGTAGAGACTATAAAATACAAGTCTCTAAGAACCACGTGTACTGGGCAAAAAAATGACACTTGAACTGGTTTATGGGAGGCATGTGGACCAGTACAAGTTTGTATGTGACTACGCAATGGATGTTTATTAGTGGAACCCCCCCGTTCATGGGTGAGGATTCATAGAAATAGACATATGTTCCAGCGTATGTGTGTCAGACTTGAGGCTCCTAAACGTGGCTTCTTGGCTGGGGTTAGGCCACTAATTTGTCTTGATGGTTGTCACCTCAAGGGCTCATTTGGAGGTCAATTGCTATGCGCAGTGGCGAAAGACGCAAATGATGATACGTACTCACTTGCGTACGCAGTGGCTGAGGTGAAACACAGATCTTCTTGGACATGGTTCATAGAGATACTCATTGAGGACATTATGAGTGAAGATCAACGCCCATGGACTTGGATTTTAGACATGCAAAAGGTACGTGTTCAGAGGTTCATTATTAGTGCACATTATCTATTTGGTTTTGATTATGTACTGATATTTCATACTAACCAAATACTATTTTGTAGGGGCTCCGGAGGCATTAGAGAAGATAGTGTCAAATGATGAGCAAAGGCATTTTGTGAAGCATTTGCACGCCAAATTGAAGTGCAAACAGTGGAGACACAAGTTTGTGAAAGGACTCGCTATGGAAGGCAACATGCGCGTGTACAAGATCTGGGTTTAAAAGGAATATGATTGAGTTGGAAAGGGTGAATGTCAAAGCCTGAAATTATCTTTCAGAGGTTGACCCTAAAGGATGGTCTCGTCATGCATTTAGAACGACTACTAAGAGCGATTGTCTACTTAGTAACATCGCCGAAACATTCAATTCTTGGATCAAAGAATCACGGGACAAGCCAATCTTGACGATGATTGAGATGATTAGATGTCAGTTGATGAACTGGTTCAAGCACATTCGAGCAATGCTTGAATCTGCAACGTGAGATATTTGTCTTCGTATACATAGGAAGCTTGAGAAGAACAAACATGATGCTAGACATTGCTTGAGCATGTGGACGGATGGATCACAGCCACCACAACCATTTCAGCTAGTTATTAGAATTATGAGATAATTATTTCTTTTATCGTCACATGTATTTATTACTTATTGAGTATAATGTTGTAACATGAGATGTTACATAGTTATATTGTTAAATGAAATTTTAGAAAAGTAATGTCGATGATTAAAGAATCAAAAGGCGGGGAGTATGACTTCTCGGTTTCTTGTTTACTTGACAATTGTTCTAGACCGAGTTACATACTTACATACAAATAGGTGTGCACTCGTTGTGCCTCTATTAAATAGGATGATGGACTTCGTCATTGAGATAATGACCTTAAGCAGACGAGTGTGTTCACTGTAAGAGTACATGCACTAAATTAAATCATATATGAATACTTTATGGAAGTGATCACTGATGTTGAAAAGGTATTCAACACAATTAGTTTATTGTATCCTCAGATCTGAGTGGTTTATGCAGGTTTGTTTGTTGTGTACTTGTGCCTTGACTGAGTCATTTGATGATGATCTTTTTTAGTTCAAATATTCCAGACAACGTTGAGTCTTGTACATGATAAATGATCTTATATAAATGTTCAACAAGGAATCCACCAGTCTCTTCGAGAGACAGTATATTCAGTATTTCTGTATAGAGTTTGACTCGAAAAGAAATCACTAGCCAATAGACTTTTACAAAAATATTTTTCAAAATTTATATATATATTTGAATTTTTTTAGAAATAATTTTAGAGTCCAACGAGTTACATATTGTGAATTAAAAATTATATAAACTATGGACTTAATCGGTGATATTATTCCGGTCATATTAGCTCATGTGCAATATAGTATGATAGAATGATAAATAAACAAATAATTGTTAGCCAAAGGGAGTTAGATGAAAAAGAGTTTTTCATGATGATCCTACGACCAAAATTTGAGATCCCTAAAGATCTCACTCATAAGCACAGGAGAAGCTCTGAGTAAGTCATTATAAATAGCTCAAACTTTATTTGAGAGATAATGAAGCTCATTTTCGCAAGAGCCCTCTCTCTAAAAACTCTCTCTCTAGAGTTTTTCTCTCAAGAACTGTGTGCGTTGATATGAAGGAGACAAAATGTTTGGGCTACTTGATTTCAACGATCTAGATTTATGTTGCGCAATCTTACAGGTATATCTTGATATTGAGATGGTTTGTAAGCCTTTTAATATATGTTGATTTTTGACTAGTAAAATGGTTCAATATGAAGTGTGGTTTTGAATTGAGATGTTGTTGGTTATACGTTGATGGTATCTTGTGTCTTTTGTTGGTTATGTGAATAGAGATAGAAAATTTGCAAACAGATACAAGATAATGTGAAAACAGGGACCAAACAGCTGCAAATGTCATGTTTGAAGTACTTACGACTTTGATTAATAGTAGGAGCTACATAAACCTTACAATTTTATATCTTTCAGTCTAACATCTACCATGTTACTAAGGTAAAGATATGTATGAGGTAAAGACAACAACAAAAGACAACCATCACATCTGCCAAACTATATAAAGTAATCCTCAATTACAATGAATTGCTTTCAGAACTGCATCTGAGGTAAAGACAACAACAAAATAACACCTATGACCCCAAAATAACAATCTCCAGCCGCTTCTCTGTAGCCATATGTATATGCAGCAGCTCCTCCATGGCCTTCAAAGTCTCCTCAATAGACTTCAACTTCTCCTCCGTAGACTTCAAATTTATGAGTTGCTTGTCCATTGTGTTTTTTCGCTCCTCTATAATCTTTAACTTCTCCATTATCTTTAGCATATGAAGAAGAGTGTCTGATTCATCTTCCTCGTGCTGATGAATGTGTAGATCAATCCATTCAAATAGTCGCAAGCCGTGTGCCTCTACAATTGTGACACCCCTCACCTTTTGAGCTACTTGTGAGACTCTTGTGTTAAGGTTTTCCTTTTAATACCTTTAGTAATTTTGTGTTCTTGTCCTTAGTATTTGTTTTATTTTAAAAATTTGTGTCTTGTTTAATATTTACGATTTAATTAACTGCTTATTGAATTTTTTTTCTTTAATTTTTAATCTTTGAATTAAGATCACTATTTTTAGTGCAATCAATGTGTGTAAATTGTCTAATTGATTTAATTTTATTTTCTCTAATATTTTAGAGTAATTTGGTTAATTTTTAATATATGGTCGAATTTCCCTTCCTTGGTTTAAATATTGAATTTTTAACCTTAATTGGAGTTTTCTCGTTTAAATTTCTTTCTTTCTTGAGCTTACATTATTTTTAATATACTTGCTTACACATTTTTAATTCTTTTAATTTTCAATTATGTGGTTGCATTTGTTTTTATATTATTTCTTATTGAGCTTGATAATTGTTATTATTTCATTACTATTTACATTAAGGGATTTAATTTTACTAAAAAGTATTTTCAAATGATATCTATCTTTAATTTAATTTCTTACTTTAATGTTCATATTATTTAGCATGTGTATTATTGCCCTTAAAGAATTTGCTTTCAATCTTATAATTATTTTATATCTTAGTAATTAATGTCCCTCATCTTGCATTAATTATTTTAGCACCCAATGTTTTGGTTGAATGGTGCATTAATGTCAACTACCTTCCTTTTTGTTTTATCTCTCATTCTCTCCCCTTTAGCCAACTGCATGGTGCATGTTTATTGGTCTTCTTTTTGTCTCATGCCATAACACGTTTAGGTGAAGGGCAGTTCGATGGATGAATGTGTGTGGACAAAATGGATTTGTAGAATCCTAATGATTGCCTAGATTAGAGACATGCACACACTTGGCAAAATATGCCTTTTGGCCGACCAAAAGGACCATTGAGAGGGCTGCATTCTTTTAGTTAGCAATTAATCCATCATGAGCTACTATAGACCTAGGGTTCCACCAAGAAACCATCGGTTAATGGGGGAGCTTTGTTGTTATCAAAAAGTGAGAGCAGGAGAGAGATAAAGGAGGTGGTATGTGACTTGGGTTGTGTTTGTGTTGTAAAATTTTAGTGTTGTTAAAATTTTAGGTATTGGGTTTAGTGAAAAAGTGAAGAGAGAGATAATTTTTTATATTTTTTGTAGTAAATAGTAATGATTTGATGGGGGAGAGAGAGATTATATTGTAATATTTAATTGTGTTAAAAATTTAGAGGGGATAAAATTTTGGTACACAAACGCACCCTTGGTGATCTAAGGAGAGAATAGAGAGAGTTTCCATCTGACCGAAAGTGAAAGGAGAAGAGAGGCATAGGAGAAAAGAGAAGGAACCAAGGGATAAAGGGAGAAACCGAAGGAGAGAAAAAGAGAGGTGTAGCCGAAGGAAAGAAGAGGAGGAAAAAGGAAGTGAAAGAGGGGAGAGAAAAAGAGGGGAGAGAAAAAGAGGTTCGATCAGTACCTTGTCCCCTCTTGCTTTTGGTTTTCAGCTTTTGCTTCTTTCTCCTAACCTTTTGTCTTACTTTTAGGTGTTTTGTCCCTTTGGAAATCCATTTTTTTAAATCCCCCAAAGCCGGACCCTTTTGGCTCAACCCTGAAGTACAAACCCCGGCCCCCTGGACCGACCCCACAACCCAGGAAGCAAGTTAAGTCAAGGACGATAAAGGGGTGTTGGGGCTCGAACTTGGGACATGTTAGAACCCAAGCCGAAGCCTTACCACCACACGAAACCCTTGGAAATCCACTTTCACCTAAGCAATAGAGGTAATGGTGAGTTGGTGTTGTGATTATGGGGTTTTGTAGTTCCTTGTTCGGTGACAGAGGGAATGAGGGTCATGAGTTGACATAGTTTGCTATTTACAGAGTTACACGTTGAGGTATTATGACATTCATGTATTTGATGATGTCAATATGGTGAGAATGAAATATTTTTAGTGCTAATGGACCCAAAGTACCTGAATAGAGATTGATTGTATTTTTAATAAGAAAACATGTTTGCTTTGATTGTTTATGTTATAGAATGAGTTGCATGTTGGATATGTGAGCACAAAAGAGGGATAAAGACTTAGTAGGGCACGGGTTGCACCAAAGGGGGGGGAGAAAGAAAGTTGATTGTGAACTTCGCTTGAATATTGTTTTCTTCAAGTCTTTGTAAAGATTTTTGCATTACATGCATATATATATATAAGTTATGAACTTGTAAATTGGTGACCATGGATATGGAGAGGGAAATGAAAGTTGAAATTTTATGGAGAATAAGGGACACGGCAGTGCCCTATGATTGACTTTGGAAAATGTGAACTAAATGACACGTTTCTACATATTCGAATGGTTAATGATATTGGAAAGGAAAACATTATTATTGGAAGCTTTGGCATGATGATTTTCACTACTGATCATCTTTGAATATGTTTTGATTGTTATCAATATGTCTCATGCCTATAAGTATGCATATAATGACATTTAAAGCCAAGATAAATAGGTGCAAGCAAAACTTCCTTAAAGGAAATAGGGTACCCGAATGCCCTAAGGGATTTTTGGTGCAAATTTAATTTTTACACCAAACTGTCGAGATATGGATTTTAGTAATTATAGGTCTTATACTAACAATTTCAGCTAAATTTGATAAGTGGAAATGACCGAAATGCCCTTGGAAGCACTTGAGGGCAATTTCGGTATTTTGGAGAAAAGTAGGGGTAAAAATGTCCAAGACCAAAATTTAGACCTATGATTATTGTGGACCTAATTTAGGGAACTTAAAGTAGAAATTAGAACCCCAAATTAATTCATATAAGGCCCAAAACACATGGCCTAATATGAAAATAGAACTGGCCTATTAGGTTTAATATGATTAAAATCAATTAATCAAAAAGTGTAATTAAATCAAATTAGTTTAGTAATACTAAAATCTGTATAATGTCATTAAAATGTATGCTTAGTAATAAGTGACTAAATATAAAATAATTAATAATATAAAAGTAGTGAACTTATACATAGAACATGCTAATATTTTCTCTTTTAATGTTCAAATGTTATCTGCATTTTTATTTTGTTATGTGCAATCCATTGATCATCTTTGGTAAATTGTTTATCAGTGATGCATATGATAGGTCATGTTGCATCAACATATCATGGGTATGAGGATATTGTTTGATCGAAATGAAACCTATACCTAGAGGTGATCCTGAGATCGGGTGACAATACCGTTCACAATAAGATAGTGCAAGCCACCACTGAGAAGATAGTGGTTGGTATCCGTAGGTGATGGAACAATGCATAGCTATCCGGGTCCTTGTGTTGGGACACAGGACAGTCCCAGAGGAGAGGATGAACACACAACCCGGACTTTGAGGGTTAAACAGAGCGCAGTAAGGACACCTCTACCAAACCGAAAAAGAGAAAGAAAATGAAACGATTGGGAAACAGATGCATCATTTCTGCATTGCGTCGCTCATACATCAATTATTTTGCTTTTTATGAGTATTGCTTAATTGTTGATTACTCATTGTTATGACTATTTCTATTTTTGTTCTAGTGTGTCATGTCTCCTTTTCCCCCTTACTGAGTCAATATGACTCATCCATTTTATATTTTTTTGTATTTGTCTTTTTATTGTTAAGCAGGATGTTTATTATTTCAAGGCTGAAGAGATTCTAGATGCAGGGTCTATTTTGCACCCCTTTTCATTGTTTGTTTTATTTTTCTTTTGATGACAGTGTTTCAAAACTATTTTTTATCATTTGAAACGCAGTTGTATAGGGTAAGTGGACTATATAGGAAGCTCACATTTTTTGTATAACCTAGGCCTATTCAATGTTTTGGCAATTTATAGTGAAGTTCAGTTGAATTTCTAAAATTCATTCAGGATCCAGTATTAGTTTCTGCATAAGCTACAAATTGCGGCCTCTTCTATCCACACCTATCTATTTTAGGAAAAAAAAAGTTGCTGACAAGTTGCTTTTTTTTCTCTCTCTCGACTTAGTAATGCTACGCTGCAGCATATGAGCAAAAGAATTCCCAGAACATTGAAAGAACTTCTTGAGATCAACGGTATTGGCAAGTAAGTCATGAGGTTGGTTTATGTTCTGGTTTCTCCGGTTACAGTTTTATGAACTCTCTGGCTTTAATTCAGGGCTAAGGTAAGCAAGTATGGTGATCGGTTACTTCAAACCATCGAGTCTACGATCAATGAATACTACAAGGACAAAAACAATAGCAGTAGCAATGAAAGTACTGATTCAATAAAGAGAAGAAGAGAGACAACAGGGAGCGAGATGCAGATGTAGAAGATGACTTCACCAAGAGTACTGGCAGATCAAAGAAAAGGGTAGCGAAAGGACAGAACAAAACTGCAGAGCTTTCTAATTCTATGGAGCCAGATAATTGCAAGCAATCCATAGACGATGACCCAGATTTCTATGGCTGTGATTTTGAGATTAATGGTTCAGAGATAACGGGAGAAGGATTCCCTCCGAAGAGAGAATTACCTAGTGGGTCCTAACAGACTATTGGATGGATGACAACACATTAATGAATTCATCCAAGGGTCTGTATTAATGACAACACATTAATGAATTAATTAAAAAAAAATCTTTTTAATTTTTTTAACATTTAATACATTGGATGGATTCATTAATGTGTTGTCATCCATCCAATGGTCTGTTAGGACCCATTAGGTAACTCCCTCTTAGGAGGGAATCCTTTTCCGAGATAACGGCCTATCAGAATATTGATGGAAGAGTGCTTCCTTCATGGTCAGAACCAGGATTCAGGGTACATGTTTAAGAGGCGTATGAATTATGGTCCTTGGAGCAACTTTCCGTTGCTCTGTTCGATTTAAAAACGAGTAGGAATTTCTCACGACCACCCTGCATTTGTTGCTGTCTGAAACAAAAGGCTATGTACCATATCTGTAGCGGACGTTTTATTCTTTCGGTTTCCCATAACTCGTTAACTGTTCACCTTAAATTGATATTAAGATTTAAATCTAAACTTATAAGATTACAGAATATATAATGTGCATCAAATATCTAAAGTATTTTCAAGAAACATCCAAAATTTATGTTTGGAAGTGAATTTTTTTTGAAATTTTCCATATGCCAAACATGCGGTTAGATTTCAATTAGATTTTTTAATCTTATGTTTTGGTATAAAATTGGGGCATTAATTTTTTTTTAGAGATTTTCGGTTGACCTTGTTAATCCGTGTTGATGTCTCTTGTTTGCTCTCTCGAGGACTGCTCTTTGAGTCTCTTTTTCCCTCTTTTCTTAAGGTTAAGCGATTGCAGTCTCTCTCTTTTTTTAAAATTTTTTTTTGGCAATCTTTCCTTATTTACTCTCACTATATGATTATTCAATTTATTTGTTTAGAGAAAGAAAATGACTTTAAAGCTTCGGTTAATTTGGTGTGTCTGAATTGGGTATAAAAGTTGATGAAAATGTGAAGGGAGCGAAAAAGTTGGTGAGAAAGTGAAAAAGTCTGGGATGAGTTGAAAAGGTGAAATTCTTATAAAATGCATGTGAAAGATCAGTTATAATATACCTGACTGATGTTCGTTTTGTGAAAAAATGTAGGATTTTAGTAGAATTATGAATATTTATATAAAATAGTGTTTTATAGGTGTGTGTAAAGGATAGTGAAAAATTTTAAAAATATTTAATTTTTATTGTAGTTCGTAAAAAGGTGGAAAGATATATGATTTGATGTAATTGTTTAATAAAAAAGTAATGGAATTAGGTGAAAAAATATATAGATATAAAATTTGTTATAATTTTTTTAAAAAATAATTATTGGAGATTGTGTTAAATGTATTTGTATTTGTGTTTGAATTCTAAAAATGTTCTGTAATAATTTTGTGAATAGATTTGAATATTACGTCTTTCAACCAGAATTGAATTTGAGTTTCATTTCATATCTTGAAAGAAAAGGTAAATTTTACTTCCTCGAGGCTATGTTCTTCGAGTTACGATTCTCACCCCTCCCAAAAAAACTGAAGTATGAAAACTTTTCCCTCAACATGCTTGGCGCTCAAATAACAGGCGGATAGGAAGAAGCATCCAAGGGCCTCATCCTTCCCTTCTCTTCTTCTCATTGCGCTTTTCTCTAAACCTCTCTACCTCTCCGTCTCTGTTTCTCTCTCACAATTATCAAGCAGAACATTTTCTGACCTCTGTCTCTGTCTCCGTCTCTAAGTTCAGTTCCCTCTCCTTTCTGTCTGTCGCTCGTTCCGTTTTTCTCAAATCCCAAGCACAGCAGTCCCTGAAATATGACGAGAAGCAGAGATCGGGAAAGGGATCGCCATCTCCATCACCGTAGCCCACGGAGGAGAAGTTCAAGAGAACATAGCCGGAGGAGATATCAGTCAGAATATGAGTCGCCACGCCTTTGTTCACGAACTAGGCGAGAAGGTATATTAGCTTTTGTATTGGTTGTTTCTTGTATTCTGAGACTCAATGGGATTCTTTTGAAAAAACTAAAAATATGTATTGAGGTTAATCATGCGACTTTTGATTAGAATATTTTTTTGAATCCTTTTGACGCAGAAAAAGTGAAGGAACACCCTAAGCAGAGAGATAGCGTTGAATCCGTTGATGGTTCAGAAGATCTGTATAGGAGGTCCTACAAGCAAGAGTATGTTTCAGAGAACTTTTTCCGACTGCCTGAACCCATCCTCTCGTCACTGCGAACAGGGTTCGTCTCTAAACCTTCGCATGAATCCGTAAATAATGAACGTAACTCATTGGAACAGTCCGATTCGAAAATATTACTGAATGATGAGATTAGAAGAGTTTCTTCTAGGGTTGTCAATGGCTTATCTGAGGAGCAAAAGGAGCATCTCCCAAACTCTCGGAAGTCATCACGGGATAGAAGCTCAAGAAAACATATTCGAAACAGATACAGATATCATACAGAATCGGAATCACGAGACCGTCCTTCGGGAGGAAGAAGGCGAGAAGGTACGAAACACTTTATCATCATGCTTCGTGACAAAAACTAATAGATTTTATATGCCCTGTACTCTCTTCTCCTTTGAATTAGTTTTTGGGTTGAATTCTCCATGTAATAGGTAGCAGGTGTTTCTTGAACTTTAAGACTAACTGGATTGATCTAAGGGTTGACCGGTTGACATAAATTTTTTAAAAAAACCACCATCTTTGTTTGTGACCAGGATCGAGAAGTTAGAGATTGTTGCTTCTCTCAAATTTTTTCCTTCTTTCGTCTTATAGACGTATCAGAATCTTTTTCCTAATCCCAGGAAAATATGCATGCAACATGTTCTCTTTTATTTCTTTCTCTCGTTCTTATAGATGGTTATTCAATCTTGAATTAACCCTTTCTTTTTTCGATGCAGAAGAAGTGAGGGAAAAACGCCAGCGGAACCATAGCATTGAAGGTTCAGAATCTTCGTATAGGAAGCGTTATAGGCGACTGCATACTCCCCCGAGCTCTCTCCAAAAGCCTGAATCTACTCTCTCATCGCGGCGGAAAGGGTTTATATCTAGTTCTTCACCCGAATTAGCAGCAAACAAAGAGCATAAATCATTTGAACATGCGGGATGTGAAATACTACTGGATGATGGATTTGGCAGCGCTTCCTCTGGCTCTGGGGTTGATAATGAGATATCTGAGGAGCAGAAGCAGCTCATCCGTGTATCGCAAGTTGACAGCGAAAAGAACTTTGTCCATATGGAGAGGATAGATGGCAAACCGACAAATGTGCTTCAAGGCCTAGAGCTTCACACTCGGGTCTTTAATCCTGAAGAGCAGCAGAAGATTGTGGAATGTGTCTACAATTTACGACGAATGGGGCAAAAGGGGCTGCTAAGAGGTACTTTTTTTTTTTGCTGAACAGCTAAGAGGCACTTACTTATGCCTTTTATGGTGCTAAACTTATAAACTTAATCTCTCTATAATAAATTCTTTTGGTATTTTATAGAGCGGACATATTCAGAGCCTAGAAAGTGGATGCGTGGTAAAGGACGCGTCACATTACAATTTGGCTGCTGTTACAATTATGCAGTGGTAATTTATAGGCTTTTGTTTTTGACCTTTTCTGTTTAGCTTTTACTCTGTTTGTGATTTTGCCGTAACCCACTTGTGTGGTGCTATTTTTTGCGAACTACAGGATCGAAATGGGAACCCTCCGGGCATAGTGAGGAGTGAAGAAGTGGATCCCTTGCCACCCTTGTTCAAGGAAATTGTCAAGAGGATGGTTAGGTGGAACATTTTGCCTTCGACATGCATCCCTAACAGCTGCATTGTGAACATATATGAAGAAGGCGATTGCATTCCCCCTCACGTTGACCATCACGACTTTGTTCGACCGTTCTGCAGTCTTTCGTTGTTGACTGAATGCAATATTGTCTTCGGTTCGACCCTGAAAGTCGTGGGTCCTGGAGATTTCTCGGGTCCTGTCTCTATTCCTCTGCCTGTCGGGTATGTTTGTCTGCTCTTTCAATGATAAATTGTTTGTTTTCATTTCTGGAATCATTTCTCTCTCTCTTAATGTATCATTTTCTCTGGTTTGTAGATCAGTGCTCGTTCTAAAGGGCAATGGAGCTGATATTGCTAAGCACTGTGTTCCAGGTGTCCCAAGCAAAAGGTATATATAATTATTATATTCTTTGCCCTCCCACAAGCAAAAGAAAAAAAGATGAAAAAATGTTGCTTTTTCTGCAGAAAATCATGCCTTTTTTATTTTGATTTTGCAGGATTTCCATTACTTTTAGGAAAATGGATGACAGCAAATCACCTTACAAGTTTCTACCGGACCCTGATTTGCTTGGAATAAAGCCTCTTATTTAAGAGATTCAGCATGATCAGAGTGGACCCGGTTCGCGGCGCAGTTTTGTTTATATATTTAACTCATGTAGCTACAACGTATAGTCTGGATTTTTATTCGTTTTCTGGCACCAGGTTTCACTCACTTAAAAGTCGTTTAAGTAGAGGGTGCTGCTGCCTGCTTGACAAGGCTAATTAGTTTAATCGATAATCATAGTTATCAAATGACTAATCATGAATAAAGCGACTTTGTTCCAGCCGATAAATAGGCCTTAACTAAAAGATAAAATCGCAGCTATGTTGGATGGCATTGGCCCCAAACGAGTTTCCTTCCAAATGCAACTCTTGAAATTCCCACATAAAATTAGCTCAAACCAAATTTGATGCTCAAATTGTGATGATTTAAATAGAAGAAACTACAGGTCGGCGGGTTTGCTACACCTAGAGGTTAAGCAAACTGGTCTAATCTTTAAAAAAAAAAGAACATAAAACCTTCAATTAGTCTAAACATACCATTTACATATTATTTCTTTTACATCAAAGAATTATGCATAAAAATATATACTTCAATGTACTTAAAACTAGTATGTATAAGTGTGCACATTATTTTCCCCTGAACTATTATTGTGTTTTCAAACTTTTTTCAAAGCCATCACATATTAGCAGTCAGATGCGTATACCATGGCCCATGAACACTAGCTGACACGGAGGCAACCACCACTAAAACTTCGGCAGCTTCCACCACCCTCTCTGTTAGCACAGCAGCTCCAACTCGCCGCAGTGCCACTTCAGCTAATTTCTTCCCCTGAGGCCCACTGCCGCCTAGCAAGACTCCTCTAGTGGCCAAATAAACAGCACCAGAAACCTTTTCAAACACAGGATCCCCAGCTTGCAGGCTCTTTGCTAACACCCTGGCCATGACGGTCCTCCGTAGTTGAAGTTTTTCAGTGTCTACCATTTCATCATCATCTCTGGGGAACTTGCTGATTATGTCAACAATTTCTTTAATACCTGCGTCCTCATCTCGGTCCAGCACATCTGAAAGTCCTTCCACACACTTTGATAGTACGTTTTCCATGTCTGCAGGGAGGGTTATTACCGCCTCACTCAAAAAGATTTGCTGGCAAACTAAAAGACTGCATTTTTGAAAAATTAAAATTGGTAAGCAGCTCAATGAAAAGAGTTGAACATGAAATATTGACGGTCGAAGGGTTTTGTAGCACATAGTAAACTATCTAGTTTTGCCAACAGCACAACGATTTACCTTGTTGAAATTACAATGATCTTCTGAATTTGAGACTGAACAGACCTCAACCTAGAGAGGTTAAGCATTAAACTTTCAGGCAGAGCTTCTTGTGTTAGACCTGCTATCCCGCTTACTAACTTCAACAAGCCAAGTCTCACAAGTAAGTCGACTTTTCCTCCCTTGCATTCTGGTTGTTGGTTACCTGATCAAAGGACAAAATCAAGAGTGTGTCAACAAACACCTGGATCACCCCTGTAATAATGCATCTCTTCTTAATTTCATTATTGTGCCACTGTTTTCTAACTATACTATAATTTCCACTCTTTGGATGCTCCAAACCCTCCAAAATATATTTCCTTCAGGAAAGACTCAAATGTTGATTCCAGAGTCATACCAGCACTTCTAGTAGCAGGAGGACTGCTTTGGCTTCCATTTGTTTTGACAAAAAAGCCTCCACCAGTTCTAAGAGCAGCAGAAGGAAGAAACCCCGGTATTGAATTTTCATAGATCATCAAAGAGGATAGAGAATTTGTATGTTCGTCCCACTCCTGATCCTTGCAGTCCAAAAAGGAAGAAAGCCACTGCAAGGTCGTTGGTAGAGAAGTATTTGCATCAGATGGAGATCCATAACGATTGGCAAAAGCATTTCTGAGGTAATCCAAGCCAGCAGGGCCCTTTAACAAAGGCTCCATATATCGTACCCGCGCTTTGCTTATCTCCTGCTTCAGAACCTGTCAGCAAAGGTCCATACATGACATGAGTTGCAGTGGCAGACTTAGCCGTGAAGAGGAGGAAAAAGAGAGAGAGGGGGGGGGATCTGTTTTCTGCACCAGTACAAAATCATATTTCGATGAAATTCAGATATAAGGTCATTTTATGCTGTTCAAATCCTTTGCTGATTTTTTTTTTTTTTGTGGTCCTTTGCCGATCTCGTTTTAACATATCAAATTACTCTATTGGGTTGATTCAGGATGAAAACATAGCATATTGAACACAGATGAAAGAAAAAGGCATGAAAACATACCTGAAACTGCCCAAGGACAAAACGCAGGCCCTTGATCATTGCAATTTCACAGGAATGTCTCGACTCATTGCTGGCATGACATATCTGATATAACTCATTCAATAATTTCTGATGGTTGGCTTTCACTTCATCATCATTAGCTGGAGCGGAGAGCTTCTGCAAAGTTACCAAAGCATACTCCAGAATCCCTCCAAGGTAATCAATGTCTAATTTACCTGAGTTTAGAACCTTCAGAGGGAAGAAAAGAAGTGTTTGCTATTAATATATGGAAATTTTAACAGTAGTCTTGATTACTGCAGCAATGGAAGAAGGCTCACTACCTGAGAGAGAACGTCTATATCAATAGCATCGATAATCTCTTGTTTCCAGTTATGTGGAGCCATCTCGCAAATTTCATCCCTCACCTCCCTCATAAGTTGAAAAACTCGGTCATAGTCACGATCATCCCCTTTCATAGATTCCATTATGCCATCCCAAAAAGCATTCTCCATTGTCTCTCTTATCTTCACCTGCACAGCAAGAAGCCAAGAAAATGCATACTTAGTCAACGATTGGATCATAGCAATGAGTAAACTCCATTCTTTCGCAAATAGCTGACCCGCAAAAGTACCAACTTCTTTTTGAAGGTGAGTAAAAGATAAAAGCATATTAGATTGCGATATACTCATAGAAAAGGATCATGAACTCCCTGTTCGTTTCAGTTGCTAACTAAGTGTATAAAGGGGTGTGGGCGGAACAGAGAACAGGTTAGTCAACTTCAGATCAACTAACAAAAACTAGTTGGCCCTAATGTTCAATTTTTCTTTGCTTACTTGCATAAAGCAGAAAAAGTAAAATATATATAACATAAAGTCCAGAGACAACAATCATTTTGTTTGCAAATATGGAAAAAGAACCAAATCAAGGACTGACCATAATACTCTTTTGAGCTTCATCAGTCACACTCGATCTATCAGAAAATGCCTGGCGCTGCTCATGGAGGAATTCATTTACAATCACTTCATTCTCTGCAATCAAATTTTCATCTGCAGATCCCAGCTGATTATCTAAACTGCTTCTAGGTGCGGAGAAACTGGATCCACTTGATGAGGAAGCTCCATCTTCCTTGAATAAAGTACGAACCACACGGCGTGGCGTCTCAATGCCCCCAGCCAGATCACTTACTTTGTCTGAGCTAGCGACATAAGGACCACCTGCGGAGCTTGGTGGGCTTGGAGATATAAACTGTGTGATTGGCGATTCTACAGGGCTTCCATTTTTCTTTGCCTGGAAGTATCTAGATCGGGTTTCAGATAAACCAGATTCCATGCGCTCAATCCCAGCATCTCCACTCAAGTGTTTCACTTTCTCCCTCAAAAGTTCTTGATCTTCTCTAACCTGCATTTCAAGAAATCCAGATGTAACAATTACCACAATGTATGAACAGAACTAAAGCTATGAAATGTATCGATGACTACCATAAAATTTTGCATAGTTAGCCTGCTTCAGGAAAGGCCTATTATTAGAGAATGAAGGAGAAACAAGTTTTGAAGAAATAAAATGTTAAACCTCCAGTTTCAAATGTATCACTAAACCCCCTTGGGTGAATTACACTAAATTGCTAAAACCTATCTCACGAAGCAAGAATATAAATGAAAGGGCCAAGGCAATACCTGTTTCTGAACAGCCTTCATGTCATGGGTAAGAGCAACACTTTCTCCTCCTGGAGTTAGCTTGCAAGTTTGAATCATAGAGAGCTCAAGCTGGCAAGCTGCCCGCACCAAATCCTTCTCCAACAACTGAGCATCCTTAACCTTCCACACCACAAAGCAATTTAAGTAGGAGCACCAAGCTTTATCAAATGCTGCAAGCTGAGACCTGAAGGTCCAACATTTTTGCAATTTGGAGTCGGACTTTTCATCAGAAGTCTGAATGGGCCCCTCCAGTATAATTTTTATCAAAAACTCTAACTCTCTGATAAATTCTTCAGCAGACTTGGCCAGAGTAAATTCCCGCTCTCCTTGACCACTGAAAACTGCATCTGGGTGACTCAATATCATGTACGCACAAAGAGCTACTCTTACTGGATACCTTGATAATAAATCTGAACATGTTGCTGCCTCTCTAACCAAACCTACTTTCTTGACATCTTTGCTCCTAGCAGTCCTGGGAGTACCCCTTCTTTTTGGGGAAGCAACTTGTTTGATAAGGTGGTCAATGTTATCCAAAAAGGACGGATTATAAGCAACAGAAACAGCTGTGGAGAGCTTCAAGCGACTCTCAAACCTGTCGAGTAAAGCTTTCACGGTCTGAAGAGTAGCAGGTGATTCAATCAGAAGAGCAAGCCGCTCAAATGGCATTGACTTCACAGACTGCTCATTCATTTCCAATGCATCAAAAGTTTTTGCCAGCGCAAAGGTAGTTTTCCTCAGCTTAAGAAACTGCCTCCAGCATCTAGTAAAAGCAACAAAATCAGAATATTCTGTTTCATCCAAAAATGAAAATTGTTGGACAATTATGATAAGAAATGTGTATTTTTGTCCAACTGCAAAGAATCTTCATATATTTTATATCCAAATTACTAAAATCACAAAACTCTTTGAGAACCTATTCAGCGCACTAGCATCAGGGTGTTGAATATGTTTGACATTATATTTGACCTAAGATTGCAATAACAGTACAAAAAGCATGGTATAATCAAAAATTCATTTAGAAAACTTATATAGCATTATTGTCCTCCAGAACAAAAAAGGATGGTCACAAATCAATTTCTGGAAAGCTATAAAGACATGTGAGAAACACGTCACTCCTTCTGAGTGCACCAACCAAATATGCAGCACTCGATGACATGATGAGGTTCAAATAACTACTACAGGCGCAAAAAGCTAAAGACTCAACCCAGCTCACCAATTCTTTTATTAAAAATTAACAGAAACATCCTAAACTCTCAAGAAGTATTATTTATAATAAGAAATTCTGAAGTAGTAATGACAGGTGTATACCTTGCTAATTTTCTGGAAAGATGATCAGCCTGTTTGTGCATCCTGTTCCACTTTGCATAAACAGGATTATGCAGCTGTCCTCTCTGTCTCAAATATTCAGCTCTTTGTCTCTTTGCCTGCGTACCAAGAATTTAAGAACAGTTATCAAAACCAATTGTGAGAGACAACAGGATGATAAGACCCCATTAAGGCCACACCTGGTTTAAAGTAAATAAAGAGCACATGGTGAAAAATAACAGTTTTACTCATAGACAACATCAATACCCTCTGAAGTCGATCTTCCAATTGGTCCCTCAATCTCCTTCTCTCAATCTCACGTTGGTGCGAGACAGAGTTAGCCACCCGCCACACTTGCATCATCCGAGCACGTGCCCTCTTTTTCTCTGCTTCCAGCAAACCCAGTCGTTTTTTCTCAGCAGCTGCACGCTTCTGTTGAATTGCAGCACGAACACGGTCCTTGTATTTGCTATCCCGAGCAATCCTTCGCAATAACGACTGAGATGACCTCTCCTTTAGTGTGGCTCTTCTTTGCCCGTAAGCTTTGAGCATAAGCATTCTATTTGTCGCTGCCTGCTGAACCCGTGATTCCACTTTTGTTCCAAGCTTCTCACGTTCCTTCTCATAACGCATTTGAACCCCACTTTTAGCAGCTTGCCGCAACTCATCCAACCTAGCCAAGCGCATCTGGGCCTTTGCCAAGATGCTTAACCTGTTGATTCAGCAAGAAGTCAGCTTAAAAACAAAAATTATGAGAATTTATAGTCAATATAAGCAAAATATTCTTTGGGTGCCTAAAATATACATAAGCCACTATCATAGCAATCACATCAATGTACCTCTTTTGCTCAGCAGCTAGGAGCTTTGCTTCAAGGCGCTGACCAAGATCTTCCTCAGAAGATGAAGACCGTGATGGGCTTCTTGGCTTCCCTCTAGCCTTACTTGACAGCTTTTCATAGTATTGCTGCACCAAAAAAGACATTGCGGGTTAAGGCGAATGTAGAATACAGAGACATTAAAAAGTTTAAAAGAACTTCATGTTGATTATGGGGCGAAACCAAAACTGATAAACCCAGTATATAGTAAATGCGAAATTGAGAAATAAATACAAAACATAGAAACCAAACACACGCACACACAAGAAGAGAGAAAAAAGAGAAGCTCACTTGCAAAGAAAATGCAGAACGGAGAATCCAAAAGGAAAAAACACCGATTCTTACGTAACACTAGGAAACGCCTTCAATACAGAGCTTTAACCAAGAGATAAATAAAAATGATTTGAGGAAATTTATTCTTAAAAAAGAAATAGAACATTTTGTAAGCGATGATTTCCTTCGAAATTCAGGAGGAGAGATTAAACACAAGCAAATTCTGTTGCCCTGCTTGGTTGCTGGAAAAATTGTGAAAAAGACGACTCCAAAAGTTCTATCTGCTTCCCGAGAAAATCACGGACTCTACTACACTAATAAACGAAACAAGAAAAAAAATATTCGATTCATTTTAGGCGTAAAATTATGGGTGTCCGAAATGATAAGAGAAGGAATATAAAAACCATAATCACAGACTATAGTTCAAGAAATAATCAGAGACAATAGTTTACGAAATAAATAAATAATCAGAGACAAGGCATATTATTCGACAAAATGATCACTCACACCCTTTGGTCCCTGAAAACTTCATGGAAAGAAATATAAATTGGATTCAAACCGCTTACGAAACTCGAGTATTCAGGACGCACAAAATGAAATTCTCATCCACGGAATTAATTGCCTCAATGAAGTTCAAGTAGTTCCACAACCCACGAAGGAAAAAGGGGAAAAACTCCAAGGACACTCGTTTCGTTTCCCTAATTCCCCATATAAACGAGCCGAAAACAAAGACAAGAAAAAACAAAATCTTCGGGGAAAAAAAAAATAGAACAGGTCAAAACTTGGATGATGAACTGAAGGAACTCAGCAAACAATGAATAAGTCGTCTCCTGAATTTCAATAACCGAACCAACAACGCTAAATATAGAAAAAGTTTAAAATTTCAGTTTTCTTCCCTCGTCTTTCTCAGCAAACAAACATGAAGAAGCATTCAAAATGATTATAAATAAAGGTGAAAATTACGGAAAATCGTTAATATAGCGTCAAGAGACCTGGCGACGACGATCAGCGTCGCGGAGCTTGGCCTGGATTTCTTCAACTGTACTCTTGGGAGGAGTCCGACACTCCGAGAGCCTGCGCTGAAGCCTGCGAGGCAATCTCGGGGAAGACATCGTAAACGACGTCTCATCATCCAAGGAAAAGCAAATCGCCAACCCGACAGCCCTCCCGTCCCCCGGCGACGACTCCACTCCCGCAGCCATCACACATCAAATGATCCCACCACGATACCGTCGTATAAGTTAGTACACGTATATGCGACGACGACAGCGGCGAGTATGTATTTATCTACGGAAGTCGATGATGATTATCCCAAAAGTAAGAGAAAAGAGAATATGTAGAGGATGGTGGAAAGGTCGCGACGACTGCTTTTAGAAGCTATGCGAGAGAAATAAAAAGAGAGTTCTTTGTGCCTGGGTTTAGGGTGGTGTCTGTTGGGGAAATTTTGGGGTTTTGAAAATTTTGATTAATGTGATTCGTGAAAAGTATGGATATTTTATGGAAAAGTGAAGAGATAGAAGATTTAATTGAATAGTATAATATTATTTTATAATTTAATGAGGAGAGATTATTTTATAATTGTTTAGAAATTGTGAGGGGTGGAAATTTTCATAAAGAAACTCCCCTTTGTGTTGTGTCAATTACTTATCCGGATTACGAGCTTCGAGTGGGCTCCATACCACGTAGGCCTAGGCGCCAACGGCACTCTTCCTGACATCCTGTTACCTTTCCTTCCTCAGTTCCTTCTTCCTTTTTTTTTCTAAGTAACAGAGACCTTCGCTTCGCTTCGCTTCATCGCTTTTTCCACGCCTTCCGCACTTCACGCATCCCCAATTTCTACATTGTGCGACCGTGGAACAAAGTTGAAGGTACCCCGAGTTTGTGCTGCCGTTAATTTGTGTGACTGATAAATTTTGGAAATGTCATGAAAATTGAAGGTATATTCAAAATTTATTAATTTTATTTTAAAAAATAATAATTTTATATAAATATACCATTTAAGTAATTTTTTATAATAAATTATTTTTAATTAAAATTTTGAATTAATTATATTTGCATTAAAAAAATTTGGATAGATCAACAATGTTTTAATATTTCAAAAATTTGAAAGGATCAACAATTTCTTTAATATTTCAAACCATTTGGATAGATCAACAATTTTTAAATATTTTGGATTTACAAATATTACGCAAGTAATGGATTTTTTTTTCAAAGATTCTTTTCTCATTCACTCGGTAAAAAAATCACCACTTAGATGGTCCCGTCTTATTTACGGGCCTAAAAAATGTAAAAGGCTTTTTTTTGTTAGACAAAAAGGAGGGGCTACAGCTTAGCAATTTTCTCTAAGCATCCTAGGCATTTCTCCACTACAGAATATTCAGTTTAAACCATAATTACTGTTTAATAGGCGAGCTCGTCACCACAACACCAGTAAAACTACCAAAAAATCTCAAACTTGTCTACTAACCCCAAAATCCGATTTTACTTTTACAAATAATTTCAACTTATACAGACTCAGAACTACTAAGGCTATGTTTGTTAAACAAAATTTTCCATTTTCTAAAATTTTAACACAATAAAAAATTACAATATAATCTCTCTTTCCATCACATCATTATTTTTCATTATAATAAATATTAAAAATTATCTCTCTTCACTTTTCCATCAAAATCAATACCCTAAAATTTTAACCTCTCCAAAATTTTATTACACATTCACAACCTAAATCGAGACTGTTAAATCATTGTTGTACCAAGTGGCTGCTACGTTAATTAATAGAGTCTATACGACTTTTGACTTTAAAGTGGGTAATTTTTTAACGCGGGTGGTGGTAGGTGAGGCCATTCTCACCGTCTCCTATCTTCCTCCATGTCTGGCCTTGTAAGCTCCCACGTCGATCCCTCCCTCTCTGTCGCGGTCGTGGTTGTACTATAGTTCACTATAGCTCGCGATCGTGGTTGTATTATCTCTCTTCACTTTTTCATCAAAATTAATATCTTAAAATTTTAACTTCTCCAAAATTTTATCACATACACAACCTAAATCGAGACTGTTAAATCATTGTTGTACCAAGTGGCTGCTACGTTAATTAATAGAGTCTATACGACTTTTGACTTTAAAGCGGGTAATTTTTTAACGCGGGTGGTGGTAGGTGAGGCCATTCTCACCGTCTCCTATCTTCCACCATGTCTGCCCTTGTAAGCTCCCACGCCGATCCCTCCCTCTCTGTCGCGGTCGTGGTTGTACTATAGCTCACTTTTTCAACGATGGGTGCCACAGAACCCCACCTGCCACATCAGTTTTCATCAGACCGCGTCTTCCGGTTCCGGATACGTGGCAAATATCGCACGCTCCTCGAGGTGTTTCCCGTTAGACGTTTAGAGCCTGATCCACGTGCTTCGCGAACCACATTAGCTCGGCTGGTCCGCCATCTGGGTTATTGACAAATGTTCAAAAGCGAAAGTGACTTCCAGCACATCGCTTTGATTCTGCGCGCAAGTTGATTGATTGACAAGTGAGTGTTAAACAGAGCGAGTAGCTTGGTTTCTCGTAGGTGCAGCGATTGTGGTCGAAGTTCCTTATGTGTCCGGGTTGAAAAGAGACATCCTCTGCATGACGTGTCTAACTTACGCTGAAAGGACGTGTGGTAACGTTACAGCGAAGCGTAACGTCTTTTATCGGGGGCGCTCTAGACAAGTCAACGAAGAATATGAAGTTACGGACCAGCCGACCGGGTTACATGGATTTTTTTTTTGCGAAGTAGGTTACATGGAATTACTCTCGCCACCTATCTTCCTTTCAACACTGTAGTATTTCTCAAAAAGTATTAAAAAAAGGTAATTTGACATTTTCACATTTTTTTTAAGGGAATTTGACAACTTGATCCCTTAGTTTATACCCTTTTAGCAAATGCGTCATTGGATTTCAAATTTCAAAATTTTAGTCATTGAGTTTTCGTTGTTTGACGAAATGGTCCTTCCATTAGACTGTCGTCCATATGCTTAACAGATTTGAAGCGGTCGACCAGATACATGTGTAAAAAGAGAGCAGTCGTCCGCTGTATGAAGCGGTCGACCTCTACAATGAATCGGTCGACCGCTTAATATAGCGGTCCACCGCTTTATATAGCGGACGACCGGTACAAATTGCTGATGTGTAGCGGTCGATCGCTTCAAATCCGTTAAGTATATGGACGGCAGACTAACGGAATGACCATTTCGTCAAACAACGAAAATCAAAAGACTAAAATTTTGAAATTTGAAATCCAAGGACTTATTTGCCAAATAGGTATAAACCCAAAGACCAAATTGTCAAATTTCTTTTTTTTTTAAAAAGCGAGATATGTTCAATATACTTTTATTTATAACGGTGCATAAGTATCACCTATAATTAGGACATGTTTAGTTGAACATTTTTTTTAAGATTTATATTTTATTTTTATATTTACATGACAAATTCCAATACAATAAAAACTATCAGCAAAGACGTTGGTGACTTTAAGGTTGTGTTTGTGTTGTAATATTTTTGGTATGAGAATATGTGTTAGTATTGGGTTTAGTGAAAAGGTGAAGAGAGAGGTAATTTTTTATAATTTTTGTAATTTTTTATATTTTTTTATGGGAGAGGGAGAGATTATATTGAAGTATTTTATTAGGAGAGAGATAAAATTTTGGGGATTGTTAGGTTGGCAAACGCAGCCTTAGTTGTATGTAACTGTGTTTGGGATTTGATGTTTACTTTTAACGACGGTTCGAATCACGGTAATACTGTTATACTTTGTTAATTTTTACGTTAAAATTTTTAAATTTAAAATGGTGGAAGTTTTCTATCTTGTTTTACGATGATCCGTTCTCCCCGGACATTTTTTTAAAAATCACATAAAACATAATGATTGTGGTCGCTTTAGTGCGCCATATTGGTCCCCTCCTTTTAGTAACCATCACCATATTCAAAGTTTGCATTTATGATTTTTCCTCAATTGTTGGTCCAATATCATAGAGTAACCAATTGGATGGTGATAATGCAGCATTAGTATTCTCATAGAACGTGGGGAGAAGGGAAGAGCTGGGGAGGGACTCCTACGCCTCCCTCTACTCCAACCATGCAGCGGTAATGTAGGGGATGTCTAACGACCAGCTGCAAAGGTGGAGCCAACGCTAGAGTGGTGGTGTGGGAATGAGAAAGAGGTTTTGGAGTGGTTGTGGGGGGAGGACCATCGTATGAGTGTCAAGATTGAATAGCTTTATTTTTTTTGAGTTAAATACATTTTCGTCATTCAATATTGAGCTTTTAACACTTTGCACCAAAAATTGTCAATTTCGTTATATTTCGTCCCTCAACTATCAATTGTTTACACATTGCACCATCTACCGTTAATTTGGAAGGAAATTAATTTTCCGTCTTGTGAAATGACAATTTTACCCTTATATTTTTTTATAATTATATTTTTGTATAGGGATAAATTTGTCATTTCACCGAACAAAAATAACATTTTTCTTATAAATTAACGGTAGTGTGCAGAATGTGAACATTTGGTAGCTGATGGATAGAATGTAACGAAATTGATAGTTTAGGGTGCAAAGTGTTAAAACTCAATCGTATGTGAGATAAAAATTTTATCTTATTTTTTTATTTTTCTCTAAAAGGAAGGGTGGGCTGAGGTTATTGTATTTGAAACGGAATTGTTTCTGATTGAAGGTTGGCAGCCCACAGGATCGAACTCGGGGGATGTTGGGCTAAATTGTATTCGTTTTCTTCTGGGCTCAGCAGTATAAAAGATCCAAATTTTCGAGCCTAGCCGAAACCGGCCTTCCCACCAAAAGCAAAACAAAAAGCGCCTAGCGCAAAACCATTATCGATCCGGCACACAAAATTCCCACCAATCAAAATCAGGATTCAAAACTCCAACCGTCAAAACTTCAATACTTATCCTTCACGCGGATCGCTCTCACATCCAACGGCCACCACAGTACCTCCCCAACTATAAACACAAAGCGAGACACCAAGGGAGCAACAGAAAACAGAGCAGAAAATATGTCAGGCAGAGGAAAGGGAGGAAAGGGTCTGGGAAAGGGAGGTGCGAAACGGCACCGTAAGGTTTTGCGGGATAACATCCAAGGCATAACCAAGCCCGCCATACGACGGCTTGCGAGGCGTGGGGGAGTGAAGCGAATCAGCGGCCTCATCTACTAGGAGACTCGCGGCGTCCTCAAGATCTTCCTCGAGAATGTGATTCGCGACGCTGTGACCTACACGGAGCACGCTCGCCGCAAGACTGTCACCGCCATGGATGTCGTATACGCCCTGAAGAGGCAGGGCAGGACCCTGTACGGCTTTGGGGGTTAAGGAGGTTAGGGTTACTGTGATCAGATGGCTGCAAATTAGGGACATGTTTGGGTGAATTCAATTTGGGATTCGTTGTAATCGGGCTTGATTTTGTTGATAGTGAAGTGAATCCAGAAATGAACCACCTTCTTCAGGTGTATTATTCTGTGTGTTATTGTCTTGTTTGCAGCCAAGAATTGTATTCAAAGTCACATCAACACTAAAACAGAGCGGAGATTAATTCTGTGTGATCTTGCAGTGTTGGAAAATAAGAGTGCGTTTAACTTATTGGAAGAGAAACAGGAAAACAAAAGCCAAAGAACAGCACAGTAGTGTTCTTCAAATTGTAGCTCACTTATTGGTGTCCTTTTCTCGAGACCTGCCCTGCATTAATCATAATGTGTCTAGATAGAGACCGACATTGTTAAAATAACGTGGACAGTTGTATTTAATAATTTATAAATAAAATTTTTATGTAACTTAATTAATATAAAAAGAAAATTAATAAATTCAATCGATTATAATGAATATTTCACTTATTCGTATAAATAATTTATTTTTTTTAGTTAAAATTTTATTTCTAACAAGTTATTTAATAGTTTATAAATAAAATATTTATGTAACTTCATCATTATAAATAAGAAAATTAATAAATTTAATTATCGTAATAGATTTCTCATTTACGTATAAATAATTTTTCTGCCGTTAAAATTTTATTTCTAACGTGGCCATATTACTCTAAAGTCGTACAAGATTTTCCAATGTTCTGCGCACCATTATTATTATGTCTCTCTTTCTCCCCCTCTTTAATCGGAGAATGAAGATCCTGTTACTTTTTGTATATGTTTCTAGATGCCTTCCTCTGTCGTCTTCTCTCTTTTAGAAGTCATCCACAAAGGTAGAAAAAAAAATCGAGGGACAAACTGCGAAACCTGAAAAATTACCTTTTTTATGGACTTCAAACTTCAAATGAAAAGACAATTTAGCGTGTTTTCTCAGCTCTAAGAGTCTACCTCTCTTAGGTTTATTTGCTTGTTCGCTTCGATCTCATCACAATTAAGAGGGTACTCCGATAATAGTCTCCTTCGCTTCCATAAAACGCTCCCGCTCCTGCAAAATATGGGTGAAGACTCCTCAATTTCAAAACCCAGAAAAAGATGTAGAAAAAGAAGAGGAAGAGACACTCTCTCTCTCCGACCTTCCACTCAACCAGGACGACGACAATTACGACAACAACAATGCGTCGACAGACTTGTGCAACAACAATCCACGCTCACGCCCCGAGCCCCCCGAGCTCTGAGTTCTCCAGTGACTTCAGCTTCGAGATTTGTCCTGCAAACGACATCATCTTTGGGGCTTCGGTTATTATACGACTTCGTGAGTGTCTGAGTGATCCGGTTCGACGGTCGAGATCGAGTGGGGCATGTTGGACGGTCACGATCTTGCCAACGAATTAATGAGTTCAACCCGCGACCCGCGACCCGCGACCCACCCGCGACCTCCCCCCAACTTCTTCACCCTTCGTCCAGCCTTCCTCCCCCAAATCTTCCGAAATCAGTCCCTCAACCCTTCCGAAATCAGTCAAATATCACAGCAGCAACCCAATCAATACAAAGTCACCTTCGGCCCTCATTAATTAGAAGAACCGAAAGCCAAAACCAGAGTCAAATTGGATCGATTGGAGCCTGACATTGCTCAGAAAAAGACTGATGGTTAATGGTTTACATCTCTCCACCTCTCCGCACCTCACGTCGTTGGCATTGGAAAGAGTGGCCTGTTCTTGTTAACAGTTCCATTTCTCCTACTATTTCGCAATACATTTTTCCCCTGACAATTTGCTCTTCGTGTCGACTTTGGTGAGTTTGTCACCAAACCCAAGTCATGCATATTTGTCTGCTGCATAGCTAAATGTTAAGAGCCTGTACAAACGGGATCAACAGATGGAATAAAGTGGTGGTGCTGTGCTGACTGTGCTCTTTCTTTTCTGGACAAATAGTTGTATTTTAATCCGAATATTTCAAATAACATTCATGCATTCTTCAACAGAGGAGACACTAGAATATCTTTAGGAACGCTAAGGGGACGGGATTTGGGGGAGGAAAGCGAAGGGGACGTTGGGGGAGGAAAGTTAGGGCGCGAAGGGGAAGTTGGGGATTTGGGGGAGGAACGCAAAATTTGGAGGAGGATCCGGGTGGGTGCAAGTGCGGGTCGCGGGTCGCGGGTGCGGGTCGCGGGTGGCTTCTCATTAATTTGCTGTCACGATCGTGACCGTCGAACACAAGCCACTCAATCCTCACCGTCGAATCGGAACACTCACACTATTGTGCAGTCGCATAATAACCGGCGCCCATCTTTGGAGGGAAACTCATGCCCTTTAAAGAACATTTTCCTCCCGCGGGAAAAACTCCCAAAGCACCAGCTAGCAAAGAAAGCCAAAGACGATCATGGTCGTTATACAAGCTACAGAGCCCCATTACTCGATCAAACAGTAGCACTGACACTCTCATGAGGGGGAGCCGTTCTTTGGATTGTAGAGAACTGCACCGACGGTCACACTCGACGACGTCATCGGCAAGGGGAATGGAGCGAAGTTCGTCGGTAAAGAGCATGCAGGGAAAGTCCGATATGGCTCTTAAAAAGGCGGCAAAAAACTCGATGGTATTCGTTGATGTTTGGGAAGATGAAGTTTCCGCCTAAGATGGAGCTCAGTGACATAAAGAACCGACAGGTTAGGCAGAATCCTCCGTCGACATTGTTTCCTGTGAACCATAACTCCGACAAAGGGTCTTGGAGGTGTTAAAATTAAGTGCCCTCGAAAACCAAATTGATTAAATCGGTCCTAATATCTCATATGAAATATAGTATGGTGGAAGGAATTAATTGTAGCTAAAAGGGGCATATTTGCAATAATCATAAATTTCATGGGTCAATTATAATATGCTGATGGACTTGATTGTAATTAGTAGAAGCCCTAATTATATTAGAAGAAGAGTTCTTCAGTGTTATCCTACGGCTGGAATTTGAGATCCCTAAGGATCCTATGTCTCATGCTCTTTCTAGGGTTTTTCCAAGGCCTATAAATATAATTGTTATATTCAAGGGGTTGGCCATCAGAACCTATTAGGGAAATCCCGATAACGAGAGAGTGACATAAATCCCTTAGGAGGCAACACATCTAAGTTGCTGTTCTGAATTGCTGGAGCTTTGGATTGGATCGTAAAGCGGCTTAAGGTTTGTAGATTCCTAAATTCCCGTGTCAGGTATGGAATCGAATCCTAAATTTAAATCATATATCCTGGATGATGTTTTGTTGAAAACATGTTGTTTGTTTATAGTTTAATTTCGCATATAAACTATCAGTGGTATCGGAGCATTAGGTTCACATGATTGCAATTGTTGAATTATATGAACTTTGCTTAATTTTGATTGAGAATCAAAACCCAATAATTTTTTCTGTTACTATTCAAGTGAACAGTACATAATTTTATTAAACCCGATTGACTGTTCAAGTGTTGTTTTATAAAGAATTATGAACTGTTCGTGAGAAAATTTTTTTTCTCTTCAAAATATGTCCGGCGGCTATTAGGACGGCAGCCGCCACACCACTGGCCGGAGATGCGTCCGGTGGGACTGGAGCAACCTCCTGACCGGAACAGGTGGACGTCCGGCGGCCATAAGGCCGTCGACCACCACCAGCACACCCGTGTGAGACACGGGTGTGAAAGGGCTATTTAGGCCCAAACGGCGGCAACCGCGCGCCGGTAGGCTGCACGGTGGCCGCCGATGGCAAGGCCGGCCAACGTCCGGCATGGGACTGGCCGGACGTGGCCAGCCAGTGGAAGACGACGGCCAGCAGCTTTCCCGAAGGCCATGAGCGGCGCCCAGGGATGAGATCCTCGGGTCGCCCGCTTGGGCCAAACGGGTAGGGCATTTTTTGCCCTACCCGGTTCAGTAGCCCAGCCCAAAAGTTGGGCTAGGTCAAATCAAAAAATAAAAAAGTGGGGTTTTTGGCACAAGCTGGGACTTAATGGGCCACCCCAAGGCAGCTCGGGCTGCACCGCACGTGATGGGCCCAAATGGGCCAACCCATGAGTGGGCTAGGGCCACGGGTTGGACCCGGACCATGACCCATGACCGGACCGGGTTTGGACCCGGACCGGTGGTCAACGGGTCAGACCGGTTGACCAGATTTTTTTTTTAAAAAAAAAAATTAGAAATTTGTCTTCCAATTTTTGGTGCTAAATAGGATTAATTATAATAATTTTTCCTATGGTCTCTATTATCAATAAATAGGAGTTTTACTTGATTAATATTGGTTAAAGCCAAAATGGATAAAACCGATTTTAATTTTGTAAAATTTTCTTATTTATCTCTTGGGAAGATAAGTGTCTACATCTTAGTGGGAGTGTCTTCTAAAACAGTGACATAACTCACAAGTATTTGGAACACACTTAGATAATGGAATGCACAAACCAAATAAACGCTAGTGCTTAAATAGTACAAGACGTGTTTATTTAGGTAGGCCAAAAGTAAATCGAGAATCACAAATATTTTAAAATATTTTGCATATGATGTAAATTTTGATGAATAATAGCTATTCGCCTTTACAAGATGTGTACAATGAGTACCAAAATGGATTTGTTGTTGCATGTAAGGTAGAGGTTCTCGATACCCATTTAGAATATTATAAATATAAATGTTATATTTTTCATTATTGTGATATATGTGATATATCTGTTTATTGTTTGGATGGGTGGTACCATTAGTTATTCAAAAACCTGAATCTAATGGAATTATATAAGTAAATGATTTTGCAGATTCAAAATGACTTTTAATCCTTTGGCTAGGATTCTGGATGACAATCGGTTGACAGGACCGAATTATGTTGATTGGAAGAGAAATCTTATGATTGTTCTCTCAGCCGATAAGATCGGTTATGTTCTAACCTCTGAGACACCTGAGCTTGCCTTGGACAATGCCACTGAGGAAGAAAAGAAAGTCTTTAACAAGTGGCATGATGATGATAATATGACAAAGTGTTATATTATGGCTTCAATCTCAAATGTTTTGCAGAAAGATTGTGAGGGCATAGCTACAGCTGCAGGCACTATGTTGCATCTCCAAGAGGTGTTCGGAGAGCAGAGTAGATCTACTAGGCAGACTGCTATGAAGAATCTGATGTCCACCAAAATGGTGGAAGGGAGCCCAGTTCGGGAACATGTCTTGAAGATGATTTCTTTCATCAACGAACTAGATTTTTTGGGAGCTGAGATGGATAGTGACACAAAAGTTGATGTCATTCCTTCATCTCTGCCTGATTCTTTCAATCAGTTTGTCCTTAATTACAATATGAACAAGATGAGTGTGACATTATCAGAGTTACTCAATATGTTGCAGTCAGCTCAAGATCTCATCAAGAAGGACAAACTTACTGTGATGGTCACAGAGAAATCTAATGTCTCTATGAAACTGAAATCCAAGTTTAAGAAATTCAAGAAAAATAATAAGAGGTTTCAGGCAGCAAAGAATGTTCAAGGTGGACAAAGAAACAAAGGATGTGACAAGAACAAAGGCAAATGAAATTGTTTCCATTGCGGCAAGTCCAGTCACTGTAAGAGAAATTGCCGAGTTTACTTAGCTTCTCTTAAAAAGGACAAACCTTCTGAAGGTGTGTCTAATAATATGCTTGTAATTGAATTGAATTTAATGGATGGTCCATTTAATTCATGGTGTGTGGATTCTGGTTCTACATCTCACATCTGAAATATGTTGCAGGGGTTCAAGGAGACCAGAAAGCTCCATGAAGGGGAGCTGATCCTTAAGATGGGGACGTGTGCAACTGTTGCAGCGACTGCCATCGGAGTGTTTAGTTTATAATTATCGAATAATAGAATTTTGATTCTAGAATATTGTCTTTATGTTCCAGAAGTACGTATAAATTTGATTTCTGTTTCGAAACTTGTTTTATCAGGATATTCGTTTCTTTTCAATTCAAAACTTGTTATAAAGTTTCAAAATAAATTTGTTGCTTCTGGAATTATTTGTGATGGTCTTTATCTTTTAAATCTTGATAATTCTTTGAATAATGTTGAGAATGATGATTCAAGTGTGTTATCCCTTAAAAGGAAGAGGGATGTTAATCCAACCTACTTATGGCATCTAAGACTTGGTCATGCCAATATTGATAGGATCAATAGATTGGTAAGGGATGAGCCATTACAATTTCTAAAAATTGAGCCCTATACAATCTGTGAGCCCTGCTTGCAAGGAAAGATGACCAAAAGTCCTTTTACAGGAAAAAGAATAAGAGCCACAGAAGTATTAAGATTAATACATACTGATGTTTGTGGTCCCTTCAACCACATGGCAAGAGGAGGTTTCTCTTATTTCATTACTTTCATTTATGATTATTCCAGGTATGGTTATCTATACCTGATAAAGCATAAATCGGAATCTTTTGAAAAGTTCAGGGAATTCCACAATGAAGTTGAGAAACAGATTGGAAAGTCCATTAAAATGATTCGCTCCGATCGGGGAGGCGAATATCTCTTGGATGATTTTAAAGTTTATCTTAAAGATAATGGAATCATATCTCAACTCACACCACCAGGCACACCACAACATAATGGTGTTGCAGAGAGAAGGAATAAAACCCTATTGGATATGGTTCGTTCCATGATGAGCATATCCGAGTTGCCCATATCATTTTGGGGACATGCTTTGGAGACCGTTGTTTACTTGTTAAACATGATCCCTACAAAATCAGTTCCTAATACCCCATATGAGTTATGGACTGGCAAGAAGCCAAGTCTTAGTCATTTTAAGATATGGGGTTGTCCAGCTGATGTTAAAAGGTTTAATGTGGATAAACTGGAATCAAGGACTGATAGATGCCTATTTGTAGGCTATCCCAAAATGACTACTGGTTTTTACTTTTATAATCTTAATGAAAACAAAGTGTTTGTTAGCAGAAATGCTAGTTTTCTTGAAGAGGATTATAGTTTGAATGAAACCGAGAGTAGAGTTGCTCTTGATGAGCAAAGAGATAGTGCAGTAACTGTGCAGAACGAGAACAATGAGGATCAAGTGGTTGCTCCCACTGATCAAAGTGAACCTGTTGAGACACAGGAGCCTCGTCGTAGTAAAAAAATTATAAGACCTCCAATAAAATTTAATTTGTTAAATGAGATTTACCAAATGGAATATGAGGGACTGTAGATTGATCCTCGTGGTTATACAGAGGCTGTTAATGACAAAGATTCTAAGCATTGACATGTGACCATGGAATCAGAGATGGACTCCATGTTTTCCAACAAGGTATGAACCTTGGTAGACAAACCAGAAGGCATTAAGCCTATAGGTTGCAAATGAGTCTACAAAAGGAAACTTGGACCAACAGGAAAGGTAGAGACCTTTAAAGCTAGGCTGGTGGCAAAAGGGTATACTCAAAAGGCTGGTATTGATTATGAGGAAACCTTTTCACCTGTAGCCTTGCTAAAGTCCATAAGGATTCTATTAGCGATTGCGGCATACTATGATTATGAGATATGACAGATGGATGTGAAAACCGCATTTTTGAATGGGTATATCCATGAAGAAATTTATATGGACCAACCAGAAAGTTTCATATCTCGGGAAAATGAATCGAAAGTATGCAAATTGGAGAAATCCATTTATGACCTAAAACAAGCATCACGTTGTTGGAACATCCGTTTTGACGAGTCAATCAAAATGTTTGGTTTCTCACAAAACATGGATGAACCTTGTGTCTACAAGAAGGTTAGTGGGAGTGCCATTACTTTTTTGGTTCTTTATGTAGATGACATACTACTCATTGAGAATGATGTAGGGGCATTGTCATCTGTGAAAATGTGGTTGTCTAACCAATTTTCAATGAAGGACCTTGGGGAAGCATCCTACATAGTCGGGATCAAAGTGTTTAGAGACCGAAAGAAAAGATTATTGGGTCTTTCACAGGTCAATTATATTGACAGGATATTGGCTAGATTTAGCATGGTAAATTCCAAGAAAGAGTTTCTATCCTTTAGACATGGAATTCATCTCTCTAAGCAAATGTGTCCAAAAACACCTGAAGAAAGAGAGAAGATGAGTAACTGCCATTATGCTTCGGCTGTAGGGAGTCTCATGTATGCTATGCTTTGCACTAGGTCTGATATCAGTCACGCAGTTAGCGTTGTGAGTAGATATCAATCCAATCCAGGTCAAAAACATTGGTCAGCAGTGAAACATATCCTCAGGTATTTGAGAAATACAAAACACTATTTCTTAGTGTATGGCAGTGAGGATCTGACTGTCCAGGGATATACAGATTCAGATTTCCAATCAGATATTGATGATAGAAGATCAACGTCCAGATTTGTGTTCCTTGTTGGCAAATGAGCATTTAGTTGGAGAAGTTTCAAGCAAAGTACTACTGCTGATTCTACAACTGAGGCAGAATATGTTGCTGCAAGTGAAGCTGCAAAGGAAGCTGTGTGGATTCGCAAGTTCCTTCAAGAACTTGAAGTTGTCCCCTCGATTGAGGCACCTATTCCCTAATACTGCGATAACAATGGTGCAATTGCACAGGCAGTGGAACCAAGGTCTCATCAAAGAACAAAGCACATAGAACGCCGTTTTCACCTAATACGTGATATCATATCCAGAGGTGATATCAAAATGGTGAAGGTTGCATCAGCTGATAATTTAGCTGATCCATTTACAAAACCTTTATCTCAGAAAGTGTTTGAGAAACATATTAATGATATGAGTTTGAGATATATGTATGATTGAGTTTAACGTTTTATTTCTTTATTATATGATAATAAAAGTTTATTTGTTTCTCACATATATTTATTGTTGTTATGGGTTTATACGTAACATGAGATGTTATGTATGTAAATTTGTTCAGGTAACATTGTAGAAAAATCATGCTAGAGATTAATGAATCAAAGGCAGGGAATAATAATTTTTCTGTTCCTTGTAAGCCTGAAAGTGTTCTAGACTTTTGTAACATAAAGTCTACACTTGTTGTGAGGAGAATGATTGATTCCATCATTGAGGTATGACCTTAAGCAAACGAGTGGGTGTCATGTAACAAGTACATACACTGAACATGATCCGATTAAGAACACCTTTTGGAAATGATCACTGTCAGGTTAAAGGTTGTTCTATCACAATTCGGTATTGTCCTTAGACCTGAGAGGTTTGTATTTATTCATGAATTGTGTACACAGCTTTGATATTGTCAACTGGTGATGTTCATTCAGGACTATATCTGGACATGTTGAGTTGTGTGTGTTATGATTGAGTGGTATGAATGCTCAACAAGGAATCCACCAGTCTTTTGGAAAGACAGTATATTCAGTTAGTGTTCATGAAAGAGTTGGACCAAAAGAATCCGGCCGGAGTGTTTTACAAAACTATTTTATGAATACATAAAAGTATATGATATATATTTCAAAATTCTTTTGTGGTCCAACTGAATCATGAACTAAGAAATCAAGTTTACATGAGATAGGGACATGACGGTGATATTTGGTTCTGAGGGCAAGTGAGAGATTGTTAGAATTATGTGCCCTCGATAACCAAATTGATTAATTCGGTCCTAATATCTCATATGAAATATAGTATGGTGGAAGGAATTAATTGTATGTAAAAGGGGCATATTTGCAATAATCTTAAATTCTAGGGGTCAATTACAATATGTTGATGGACTTGATTGTAATTAGTAGAAGCCCTAATTGTATTAGAAGAAGAGTTCTTCAGTGTTATCCTACGGCTGGAATTTGAGATCCATAAGGATCCTATGTCTCATGCTCTTTCTAGGGTTTTTCCAAGGCCTATAAATATAATTGTTATATTCAAGGGGTTGGCCATCAGAACCTATTAGGGAAATCCCGATAACGAGAGAGTGACATAAATCCCTTAGGAGACAACACATCTGAGTTGCTGTTCTGAATTGCTGGAGCTTTGAATTGGATCGTAAAGCGGCTTAAGGTTTGTAGATTCCTAAATTCCGGTGTCAGGTATGGAATCGAATCCGAAATTGTAATCATAAATCCTGGATGATGTTTTGTTGAAAATATGTTGTTTGTTTATATTTTAATTTCGCATATAAACTATCAGGAGGTTGCTCAGAGCATTGAGCTGCAAGGACCACGGTAGCGTGCCCGTAATTGCGTCATTTTCGTCCCACAAATCTGAGCTACGTGACATGTCTGCCCTCGCTATTAGCTCCAGTTTTTATGGGTTTTCAGATTGCCAGGGATGTGCAACAGTGCATGGTGTGGGCGCTTTGGTAAATGGCGAAATTGAAGGTGTCTTGAACACGAGGATACTATAACAGTGACTTTACGTCAAAGAAAAGATCTTGTGTACATCCATGGTGGATGACACTGGCCAGTAACTTGGGAACGATGTTTTACTTGATTGTTAGGTGGCGCCGTGGCGGGGCGTAGAAGTGAATGAAATGACGAGAAAGGGACAAAAAAAAAAGAAAAAAAAGAAAATAAATCACATAAATATATTTATGTTCTTGTGATCGATCCATATTCCATAATATATGTTTCCGTGTTATGAGGTCTGTTTTGTTTTCTTTTGATTGTTAATATTTGTATGATGATCAAGAGTTGGTGGACAGAAACAAAAATCATTCGTTTGTATATCCACCTTTTAATTCTTAGTTAAATGACGAAAATCGTAATTTCACTTGGAGAAGCTACTGGAGAGGGAGGAGGATGGAAAGCTTTTGGCTAAGTGCGTCGAGGATGGAAAGCTGTTGGCTCTGTTCCCTTCTGTTTTCGCTTGGAATCGTGTGGGTCGTGCGGTACAAGACGGATGTGGAGGTCCACTTGGAGAAGCAACTGGAGAGGGAGAAGGAGGATGGAAAGCTTTTGGCTCTGTTCCCTTCTGTTTTCGCTTCGATTTCGGGATGGCAGTAGCCAGTAGGCGTAGCAAAAAACTGGCACCCTAGCTAATTTCAGAATAAATAGCTTCAAAAATGGCACCGTAGCCAATTTTGGAATAATAGCGACAAAAATGGCATCAGGAGCAGAGGCTAAGGGCGATAGTTGAGATTGTTCTCTGGCGACTTCATTCCTAATTCTGGAATGAATTGCGACGAGAGAAAAAATGTTGTTGGACATGTGTAGTGAGAAGGTATTTGCGACGAAGCTTCGAGTGTTTTCTATTAGCTAGTTTGTTGTAGCAACGATTTTTATCCTTTTACCGACAATTGACGGTTGCCGCTGTAGAGCGAAATTCTTGTAGTGATTTATTCATGTATTTAACATTATCCCGAAAAGTTTTTAAAAAAAGAAAAATATTTTATTATTTGAATTATATTCTTTAACAGCTCCTTTCACATGTAGGTCAGATTCTCCTTTTTAATTGGGAGGCTCAATACGTATACTTTTTAATTGAAATTTGGTAGAGTACGAAGTCATGACTCTCGAACTTGAAGCATTGACTATGATACTATGTGAATCTACAACTTATCTAAAAAATTTAAACTTATAAGAAGATGAATATTTTTATTATTTGAATTAGATTCTCTAACAACTTCCAACCTTAATCTCTTTAAAAAAAACAACTTCCAACCTTAATCTCTTTTAAAAAAATAAGATATATAGACCAGTTCATGGTGTTCAGAAACTTCTACCAACTCCGATCACATGAAGGTTTGAAAAGCTAGCTGCAACAAGCTTAAAACAACAAGGCTTCTTCCGCAGCTCGACACTTCTCCTAATTATATATGTCGTGATTGCATGCTTGTCAGCTGCTTCAGTTTTGATAAAGGGGCGAGACAAATCACCAACCAAACATAATTTATACAGTTATCTAATCCGAGGACAACATGAAATTGGAGACAACATTTGAGCTTGGGGAAGAGTTACTGTTACCAAGTCCCAGCAGCTGAGAACAGAAGATTAGTCCGGTCCAGTAGCTCTGGGTCCATAAATTGGGGTAGAGAGAAATAAACACTGTGGAAGAGCAGCCCATTTGGAAGAGAGAGACACGGTGGAGAAGCCCAACTAGTCTCGGTCTATGGCTATTTGGAATTTAGGGTGGCCTGGCCCAATATCCACCCTTGAATCCGAAGTTGCCAAGTCCAACTCATAGAATTGACAGCCGGCGAGCGGGTGGCCAAGTCACCCCCAACAACTTAGCCAGCTCATCGACTTCCAGGTGCATACCCTTGGGATTCACCCGTCCCCGTCAGGCTGCGTCTGCCCTTTCTAGAGCATTTATAGAGGCAAGCTCAGGACCTCATATCGAACCCTCTTCGAACTCTTTCGTTCCCAGCTGTTACTTCGGCTCCTCCCAAAATCGCATTTATACACAAGCACGTATCCGTACAGACATCACTATATATATATATCTGTCGTGGATAGGGTTTTAGTCTGGTGTTTCTCTGATGGACTTGACCCATCCACAATCGGACCTTTCTCTTGGGTTTTCCTCCCATGCATCGCCATCCCACCGTACCCAAACCGCCGATGACTCTATCTCCCTCCAGCTCGACTCCAGCCTCCGTGACCCCTCGCCCACCAACCTAACGGTCCCGCCAATCCCCCTTCAATTGCTCGAACCCCAACCAACCGAAACCACTCGCAGAGATGCCGCCGAAAATGGAAACGTGTTAGACACTGAATTCGTCGAAGATGGTGTGGAGGAAATCCGACTGCTCGGCCACTCCATGTGCCTCAAGCGCCGCAGAGACCGCGAATCATCGTCGTCGTCGTCGTCTGTTTCAATGTCTAATTCGTCGAAGAGGGCTTCAGTCGAGCGGGACCTCGAGGCCCGGCGGAGTGCGGTTCGGTCATGGGGGGATGCGCCACTGCACGTGGCGGACCCCGATATATTCGAGATAATGGAGAAGGAGAAGCAGAGGCAGTTCAAAGGGATCGAATTGATTGCATCTGAAAATTTTGTTTGCAGGGCTGTAATGGAAGCGCTCGGTAGCAATTTAACCAATAAATACTCCGAAGGAATGCCTGGGGCGCGATACTATGTTGGGAATCAAAACATTGACGAGATTGAAACTCTGTCTTGGGAACGGGCATTGGCGGCGTTCGGCCTCGATTCGGAGAATTGGGGTGTGAATGTGCAGCCTTATTCGTGCACGACTGCGAATTTCGCTGTTTACACGGGGTTGTTACTCCCTGGGGATCGGATAATGGGGTTGGACACGCCATCTGGAGGTAATACTAGTCATGGGTACTATACTCCGAATGGGAGGAAAGTTTCCGGGGCGTCGATTTTCTTTGAGAGTTTGCCTTATAAGGTGAACACACAAACGGGGTATATTGATTTCGACAAGCTTGAAGAGAGGGCGCTTGATTTCCGTCCCAAGATACTTATTTGTGGGGGAAGCTCCTATCCACGTGAATGGGATTATGCCAGATTTAGGCAGATTGCGGATAAGTGCGGAGCCGTGCTTATGTGTGATATGGCTCAAATTAGTGGGCTTGTTGCCGCTAAGGTGGTGTGAATTTCAGTTTCCCTGGTTGTCTTTTAAAATTTTACTTTTGCCTGTTATGGTCTTATCAATTGATTGCTTTTTGTTTGGGCGTGATTATGTCTTGTTTGACCTTGTCTCTATTCATTGTACATCAATGTTTTTGTTTGGAATGTTGTGTTTATCTGCCTGCTCTACTGGTTTCTAGACACGGTGATTGTTTGACGACATTAACTGTATTTTAGTCTCTTTTTTTTGGTTTGTGTGCGCTTATATCTTGTTTTATCATCTGTCCATGCATGTAGATCAATGCTTCTGTGGTTTGTTGGTTTATTTTTGTTTATGTAGTAACTTTAGAATCTGAGTTATGTGGGACTGGTGATTGTAGATAGAGTATTTTTTTTTTGGATAATTTGGGATGAACCCTTTAGTTGGTCGCAAGAATAGCTTTAAGGTCACAATGATTTGCTTTGAAAATTCACTGTTTATTTGGATGAATGCTTTCTAATCCTCTGGATTTGACCAGGTAGGATGAGCTGATATTGTGTGCGGAGTAATCCTGTATTTCAAGGAATTAGAAAGGAGAATGCTTTGTATAGGTATTAAGTTAGTGACAGTTTGGAAGGTGTCATAATGGGATTGTTTTAGTGAGATGGCAAGTAAATTATAAAGCATAGGAGCAAGATATAAATCTTAATTGACTGGGATGCTGTCCTACTTTGGGTTGAATTGATAATTACATAGCTCAACCAACTAATTTCAGGACTTCTGTTTTTCCTTACCAATTGGCTCGTGTGCTTTTAGCTTTTTGTGTTGCCTTTTAAAGGAATTGAGTGGGTTGCTGTCCTACAGGAATGTGTGAACCCTTTTGACTACTGTGACATTGTCACCTCAACAACTCATAAAAGTCTTCGAGGTCCCAGGGGAGGTATAATTTTCTATAGAAAGGGTTCGAAGCCAAGGAAGAGAGGTATGCTGTTGAGTCAAGGAGGTGAAAGTGACCACTATGAGTTCGAGGAGAAGATAAACTTCGCTGTGTTTCCATCATTGCAAGGTGGACCACACAATAATCATATTGCCGCTCTTGCCATAGCCTTAAAACAAGTGGCGACACCTGAGTACAAGGCATATATGCAGCAGGTGAAGAAAAATGCTCAGGCTCTAGCATCTGCTTTACTGAGAAGGAAATGCAGGTTGGTTACTGGAGGGACTGACAACCATTTGTTACTTTGGGATCTAAGGCCTCTTGGATTAACAGGTATACTACAATCATACGTGCTGATGCAAGCTTTCAAATTGAATTCTCGCACATTAAGGTTTCTTTCTAGAATGCTGAAATAACTTTTATTTTCACCTAGTTACATGGGTTTTTATGCATGGCTAGTCAAAGGCTTCGGGGTGGTACGTTAGTGGAATTTAGGTTTGAAATTTACTTTGCTTATGAGGGTCAAAGTTTTCAGTAGGTTTTCAATTAAAAAGATTTTTGAAAAGCGGTTGTGGAGGAGTGGCCTTGAAAAGGACTCACTTTGGAGGAAAAAGAGTTAAAGGGAGTTTATGTGGCTTGATAGTGTGGTGTGAAGAATAAGTAAAGATGGACATCTAAGTTAAAGGCTTTCCTTTCTCCCTCCTCACCCCTTAGCATTTAAAACCACTTTATTTTTTCAACTATGTGAAACACAATGGCTCCCCCTTTTTTATTAATCATTTCATATGAAGGTTGATCTGTGCTTGCTATTATGGTGGAAGACATGATGTTTTGCATCAGTTATTCCACCATGAGGCAATTTATTTAATGCATATTTCTCTAATTTGGTTTTTGGTTTCTCCTACCTGACACGGTCCTATTTTGATCTTGGTTGGGATTGATTTGTTTCCCCTCTCCTTTTTATTTGATTTGTATGTGGATCCCTTAATCCTGCTATTCTATTATTCTTCTGTTTTCAGGTAAGAATTATGAGAAAGTCTGTGAGTTGTGTCACATGACTCTGAATAAAATTGCTATTTTTGGTGACAATGGAACCATCACCCCTGGAGGAGTAAGGATTGGTATGTGAAAATTTCGTTAGACATCAATTTTCAATTGTTTTAAGCTTGATATTTTTTTTGACTAGCTTGTCCTTTTAATTTTGTCAGGTACGCCTGCAATGACATCCAGAGGTTGTCTAGAGTCTGATTTTGAGATAATTGCTGAATTCCTGCTCAGAGCTGCACAGATTGCTAGTGCAGTGCAGAGAGAGCACGGGAAGTTGCAAAAGGCTTTTCTGAAGGGTCTCCAAAGTAATAAGGACATTGTGGAGCTTCGGACCCGAGTCGAAACTTTTGCAACACAGTTTGCAATGCCAGGTTTTGACGTTTGAATGGTTTCTGGAGTTGCAGCATGTGAAGCGTTGCGGTCTGACATTTGAATGGATTCTGGAAGGATTACCCCACCTTCTTCCTCCTTCTAACCTGACAGATCTCTGCTTTGGCAGGGTAACTTCCCTGTTGAAGTCCTCAGATTGTCCTTGTGGGTTGGTGCCTCTGCAGCTATTTTCACCAGTCTGTGACCGTGGGCCTTTTCCAACTGAAGTGTGTCGCAGTCGGTAAATAGGGTGGTTATGGAGTGAGGATTGTTTTGGTGATTCACGCTTCCTGCTGTTTTGATAGAAATGGCGGTTGCCAACATCTAAACAATGAATGAACGTGGTTCTTGGGATGTGATTAAGCTGATAAACGGGGTGGTTATTGAGTAAGGATTGTTTTGGTGATTCATGCTACCTGCTGCCAAAACAGACGATGAAATCTCTATCCCTCTCTTCGCTCTCCGGATTCCTATCTGCATTCTTCTGGTACAAAGGATGGAGCGAAGCCAGCGCTAGTTCAACCTTCACATGGAGCTGGCAAAATGTCGAGTTTGATTTGTACAAGTTGAAAACTTTACTCGATTTACTATTATTTTGATACAGCAGGCGCAAATGTTGTGTCAATAACCAGTTGATCTAAATAACATTGTCTTTTTATAATAAGTAATGTTGTTCATTGTAGAGCATACTGATTTTAATTTCCCTCGTTACCTGACATTCCATGAGTTGTGAAATTGCAGAGACTAACGTGGGAAATCTAGGGTTGGTCGTTCAAGAACTTGTAATGTGCCCCTGGATGGTTTCAAATGGTTCAAGGCGTTTTTGTTTCTGCAGTTTTGGAAATTGGCATGTGGATAGTTATAGAGAGTTTGTCTTCTTGATATATATCTGGACATGGGATGATGGGTAATTTTTGAATTAAAACACTGCATGTCTTTAGAACCTTAACCGGAAAAAGAAAAAAAGGGCAAACTCGAACACCCTTAGGTGACGGAATGATTTGAGTTAGGATTCTTGGCATGTTGCAGGGCTCTCTTTTTACGATTGTTCTGTTCAACAAAACTAGAGCGAGAAAGGATTTTATGGGGCATACTGATTGGCTCTTCAAAGTTTTCTTCTCTAACCCGGGTGTGACAATTTGATATTACCTTTACAAACTGAAAAGTGAAAAACAGAAACATCTATACGAGGGATACAAAAATCCCACTTGAGATTTTGGCTGAAGAATGTATGCACCAAAAGAGGAGAAATATGTAGGAGTGCCAAACCGGTGCCGGGTCCTCCGGGCATCACTATTGAAGTTATCTGCGAAATGACGGCGAGTTGTCCATCGTGGAGCTTTTTGTTAAGGTGGTAATCCCTTCCCATATTCTCCCTGTTGCTTTGTTGAGACATAACTTATGTTGTAAGCCTCCCCGATACCAGTTTTTAGTCTTTGTTAATGAAAGAAGAATAATTGTTTAGAAAAAAAAATTGTGGGAGTGCCAGGAACATAAACCTAGTACCATATAACTTATTTTTTTGAAAAAAAATAAAAATCGGAGCACATAGTAGTATCATTCCTCGTTGGGAAAGGACGAAATCCATCATTACAAAACAGATAAAGAAACTGAAAAAGAAAAGAAAAGAAAAAATGAAGAGAGTCATCAACATTAACAGGAAATATGCAGGAGCTAGCTGGCCTTAGCGGCTCATGACAGACTTCCCATCATCAACTACAGTAACTCAACACCAATTGCTTTCATTTCAAACCAAACAAGAATCAGACAAAAGCTCAATCGAGATAAAAAAAAATCTTCTTTTTGAATTTTAAGATAGTAAACCTTAGAATCTCTCTCTCTCTTCGTTCGTGAATCGCCTCTGTTGTCCTATAACAGACTGCCTTTTCCATCATTGTTGCACTTGCACACTAAAATGATTAGTCGATTTACTATCACAACTCTGAAGGGAATCTCCACGAAAATGCAAAAGATATGTTGGAGAAACTGATGTAACATTCCAAGGGCACACCAATCTTTCTTGACTAGACGAAGGATCAGGAACAAGAAAGCTATAATAGGAATCTTGATTCTTGCTTCATTTTCTTTTCCTACTCAAGTGCCACTGAATTTCAACTGTTCAGTTAGTGTTGACAAGGACTTCAATTTGTGTAGAGTAGTGCGTCTTGCACTCCGGGGCTCGCTTTCCTGATCACCTCCCATTGTGCGTACAAAGGGAATTAAGTATGTGCATGAAGCTCATACAAAGTTCAAATAGCACTTGAGTAATTCCATCAGCACAATAATAGACTTCCTAAGTCTAAGAGATCATATAGAAAATAAAGCGGCAATCAAACTGTTTGAATTCAGGTTTAAACCAAGAAATTTCTCTGATCTAAACTTTGATCAATTAAAGGTGAACCCAGAAACTTAGTTGACACTTTACCCACTAATCTTGTGTTTGGGGGAGGGGAAGACTCGTTGCTTTATGGCAATTAACCATCCTTTGAGAGCTCTCGATCGCTTCCCATACCTCCTCCCCTTCCCATCAGCAACCAAAACAGGAAAATAGAAAGAAGGATACACCTAGATTTGCTGGAAGATTGAGCAAATAAGTGAACTTTGGGAACATAATGATGGAATATTAAAAGAAGGGGGGGGGGGGGGGGCATTGGAAGCATGATGATGGAAAATCTAGAGAGTTCTGTATGAAGATTTACTGGCTGTTAACTTCGAAGATTTCTTGGATTGAGGGAATAGGATTAGAAGACCCCCTTATTTTCAACAATATCTTTCCCGAAACCTACTCTATTGCATGACGCAATTTGAAGGAAATAAGGCTTGAGAGTGAAGATGCATGCAAGAGATATGAGATGCATATAGGAACTGATCATTCAGCGTAGCCATCCAGAAAATGTTCATTTATATATGATGCAAAGTAGTGCTGGAACGAGCTTTAAAATGAATATTGTCTCTGGTTTTTCTTCTTTTCCTCTGGATTTGAGGACTTCAACAGAGATAATATTGCGTTATTTCTCTTTTTCTATTGCTTCCAGTACTGGGCTTGAACATGTTTGATCTGTTTGTAATTCAAAAGCTTAAGAAGTAGCAAAATGCAGAATTTTCCACAGTTTAACCTCTAGATCAGATCAGCACTTGGTTCAAACATAGATTCAGAATAGCTGCAATGCCAAAAGTAATAATAATGCCTGTAATGTGGTATGCAAAATAAAAAAGATGAAGAGGGGGAGAGAGAGAACTACAAAGCAATTATAATGAAAAACGACATTGATTTATTATCTCTGCAACTGTTTCCCAGCATTTCTAATGAACCGGATACATGATACATACTTCATTATCTATGATACCTGGACCCCGGGACAAACAAGAGGCATCATTTTTTTTTCCTATCTCATTCAGATACTATATTCTCCTTTATATAGGAGAAGAATCTAACCTTTGGGTAGGAAATCTTGCTTTCCGCTTAATCTACTGGCTATCTTAATGTTCTTCTTGTTTGTTATGTTTGGAGAGTAATGTTGCTTTTCTTCTAAGCAAGAATCTGTTATGGACCCGGATTGCACCAGGGCTATTTGGGAGTTTTTCGTCGGAGTTGCGGAAGAAGAGAGTAAAGGTGAAGTCTTGACGCTTTGACCAGGGGAAGGCGTGAGGATGTGGAATCTTCGGGACTTAAGTTAGATTGTCTTCGAATGTTATTTTCTGCTTGGGTGGATTGCTTGGGTGGATGTCGTGTGGGCTAAAGACTGATGGGCTTTGGGCTGGCGTCAGTTTCAACTTGGGCTCATTACTGTTATTAGTTTAATTACTGCTTTCCTTAAAACAGCCCATCTGTTTGGGTTTTTACTGTTATTTGTTGTGTAAGGGCTCAACCCACCTTAGTTATAGTGTCGGGGAGCACCTGTGAGGGGTATGAAAAATCATAACAGAAAACTTTGAAGGAGAGTTGCTCTCTCTCGAATAGAGCGAATACAACATTCAGTGATTTTCTAATCTTCCAAACAGTTCTTTTCCTATTTTACCCCATTTCCCAACTCGATACATTACATTTGGTATCAGAGGACCGATCATTCATGGCTGAGAACACCAGATTGGCCACCATTGAAAAGGGTCTTGGCAGTTTGCAACAATAGCAAGATTTCCACCAACAGCTACTTGAAGGAATGTCCCAGCAGTTACTTTCCATTACTGAGAGCCTGAAAGCAATTTCAACACAGCACGGTAAGTCAGTAGTAGGATATGGGGGAGACTCACCTCCTGTAAGATTTGGGGGAGACCCACCTCCTTCCGGTCAAGATGAAGGGGTTTCTGGACCCCAAGGATACCCTCAGATTAAACCCATGAAATTGGAGTTTCCAAGGTTCAATGGAGAGAATCCATCAGCATGGATTTATAAAGCAAGTCAGTTCTATAATTATTACCAAACACCTATTGGGCAGAAGCTTTTCTTGGCTTCATATCACATGGATGGTGATGCTTTAGTTTGGTTTCAAGACTCTGAGGAGGTAGGTGTGTTCACAAGCTGGGAGAGCTTCATAAAAGCACTCTACACTCGGTTTGGTCCTATGGCTTATGATGATCCCATGGAGGCGATGCATCGATTGAGACAAACTGGATCAGTGTTGGAATATAAAACTCAGTTTGAGGTAATTTCTAACCGAGTTACAGGCTTGAGTGAAAGGAATAGGCTGAGTTGTTTCATTAGTGGGTTGAAAGATGAAATACGATTTCAAGTGAAGTTGCTTAACCCTGGTACACTGCATATGGCATTTGGATTGGCAAAAATCCAAGAGGAGAACCTTATCACAGTTAGGAGAAGTTTAAGGACAAGGTACACTGAGTCAAAACCTATTTCTCCATATCCTACCCGAAACACTGCCCCACCTTGGGGAGGATCTAGCAAACCACCCGATCCTAAACCCTTTAATCGACCCAAAATTCCTATACAAAGACTTACATCAGAACAAATGAGAGAAAGGAGGGATAAGGGGTTGTGTTACAATTGTGATGAAAAATGGCACTCGAAACACCAATGCAAGGGAAAGAAAATATTCATGCTAGAGGAAGTGGAGTGGCTGTCGGATGAAGGAGAGGAGGAAGTGAATAAGCTGAATGTGCAAATTCCTGCTAGTGAGGATCAAGAAGTGAAACCTGAGATCTCATTGCATGCTATTACGGGGGCTGTAAATCCCAAAACTATGAGACTTATGGGGCGAATTGGAAAGAAGGAAGTGGTAATTTTAGTGGATACTGAAAAAAGAGGACTAGTACTACATTTTTTGTGTCAGATGGAGGGCAGTAACCTGTCCAAGGCACCAGCTCTCATTTCAGATGTGGTGAATGAGTTTGAAACAGTTTTTGGAGAACCACGAGGGTTACCTCCTCATAGAACTCATGATCATCAAATTGTTCTCAAAGAAGGGACTACACCGGTGTGTGTGAGACCCTATCGATACCCGTATTATCAAAAAGGAGAGATTGAAAAAATTGTGCGAGAGTTGTTGGAACTAGGGGCTATTAGACATAGTCAATCCCCTTTCTCTTCACCCGTGCTGTTAGTAAGGAAGGCTGATGGAAGTTGGCGAATGTGTATTGATTATCGAGCTCTTAACAAGGAGACGGTGAAGGACAAGTTCCCTATCCCTATTGTGGACGAGCTGTTGGATGAATTGTATGGAGCTACAATCTTTTCGAAACTTGATTTAAGGTCGGGCTATCACCAAATTCGGTTTAGGCCCGAGGATGTTCCAAAAAAGGCTTTTAGAACACATGAAGGACACTATGAGTTTCTAGTTATGCCCTTCGGGCTAACCAATGCACCCTCAACCTTTCAAGGGTTAATGAATGATATTTTCAGAGATTATTTGAGAAAGTTTGTGCTGATCTTTTTCGATGACATCTTGGTGTATAGTAAGGGGGTAGAAGAGCATGTGAAACACCTTCGAATGGTTTTGGAGACACTAAAGCGACATCAGCTTCTTGCTAAGCTTTCTAAGTGTCGGTTTGGATACTATGAAGTTGAGTATTTGGGACATCTAATCTCAACTCAAGGAGTGAAAGCAGATCCTAGTAAAATAGAGGCTATGTTAAGGTGGCCTATTCCCAAAAATATAAAGGCACTCCGTGGGTTCTTAGGTTTGACGGGGTACTACCGGAAGTTTATAAAGGGCTATGGTCACATTGCAGCCCCTCTTACACAGCTATTGAAGAAGAATTCTTTCAGTTGGTCAGAAGGAGCAACCGAGGCTTTTTTACAATTGAAAGAAGCTGTAACTACCCCACCTGTTTTAACATTACCTGATTTTTCAAAGCCATTTACTATCGAGTGCGATGCAAGTGGATTGGGGGTGGGAGCTGTATTGATGCAAACAAAAAAACCCATAGCGTATTTTAGCCAAGCCTTGAAGGGTCGGCTACTCTAACTTTCTACGTATGAGAAAGAATTATATGCTCTTGTGTGTGCTATTCAGAAATGGAGACCATATTTAGTGGGGCAGACCTTTGTGATTAGGACAGATCAGCAAAGTCTCAAGTTTCTCTTGGAACAAAAAGTGGGGAATCCTAAACAACAAAAATGGTTGACTAAGTTATTGGGATATGATTTCACTATTGTGTACAAACGGGGAAGTGAAAATAAGGCTGCAGATGCCTTGTCCCGTAGGGAAGAAGAAGTGGATCAGATTGCCCTATCTGTCATATCTTTTCCCAATTCAACTTGGTTGGATGAGTTAAAGGCCAGTTACTTGACTGATCCAGAGGTGGGAGAATTGCTGATTAAAGTACAAGCAGGAGGAGAACCAAATTCTCAGTTCACAGTAAGGAGTGGAATACTCCTTAAGAAGGGTCGAATCTACCTTAGTAAAACTTCAAAGCTTAAGGATCAGATTATGCAGCACATTCATAACAGTCCATCAGCAGGGCATTCGGGGTATCACAAAACACTACATAGAGCTAAAACTGAGTTCTATTGGCCAGGTATGAAAAAAGACATTCGAGTTTATGTACGAGAGTGTGATGTGTGCCAAAGGAACAAGAGTGAGAATCTAGCACCTGCTGGATTGCTCTAGAGTTTACCAATCCCTACTCAAGGGTGGACTGACATCTCTATGGACTTTATTGAAGGACTGCCTATGTCTAGATGTAAGTCAGCTATTTTTGTAGTGGTGGACAGATTTACCAAGTATGCTCATTTTATGGGTACGTCTCATCCATACACAGCCTACACTATAGCTCAATTGTTCTTCAACCATGTTTTTAAATTACATGGTATGCCTGCTACAATTGTTTCGGATCGTGATCCAGTGTTTCTGAGTAAATTCTGGCAAGAGCTTTTTCGGCTCCAAGGCACAACCCTAGCACATAGCTCGGCATACCATCCTCAGAGTGATGGTCAAACCGAAAGTGTGAACAAATGCTTAGGTCACTATCTACGGTGTTATTGTGGTGAAAAACCTAAATATTGGGGTGACTGGCTAGCTATGGCAGAGTGGTGGTATAATACCTCTTATCATATGTCTACAAAGATGTCTCCTTTCGAGGCACTCTATGGATATCTTCCACCTAAATTACTGGGCTATGTGGCACATACTACTCAAAATGCAACAGTTGATGCAGAGTTAAAGAACAGAGCTCAAATTTTGGAACTTCTCAAGCATAATTTACATGCGGCTCAAGAGAGGGCAAAACGACAGTATGATAAACATCACACAGACAGAAACTTTGCAGAGGGAGATTGGGTATACCTGAGATTGCAACCGTACCGTCATAAGACACTTGCACTCCGTAAGAGTCTAAAACTTTCCCCCCGTTACTTTGGTCCTTTTCAGGTGCTTAAAAAAATTGGAGAGGTTGCCTACCGTTTGGATCTGCCACCAGAGGCACAAATTCATCCAACCTTTCACGTCTCTTGCTTGAAAAAGAAATTGGGGGCACATGTCACACCTCTCCCATCTTTACCTCCAGTAGACGCCGAAGGTGCTATTCAGCCTGAACCCGGAGCAATTTTGGAGAGGAGAGTTCGTCGGCAGGGAGATCGACCTTTGACTGAAGTTTTGGTACACTGGAAGGGCACTGAACGAGAGGATGCTACTTGGGTTCCCTTTTGGCAGTTAAGAGACCGATACCCTCACCTTGTGGGCAAGGTGTTTTGATGGGGAAGGGGATGTTATGGACCCGGATTGCACCAGGGCTATTTGGGAGTTTTTCGTCGGAGTTGCGGAAGAAGAGAGTAAAGGTGAAGTCTTGACGCTTTGACCAGGGGAAGGCGTGAGGATGTAGAGGATGTGGAATCTTCGGGACTTAAGTTAGATTGTCTTCGAATGTTATTTTCTGCTTGGGTGGATTGCTTGGGTGGATGTCGTGTGGGCTGAAGACTGATGGGCTTTGGGCTGACGTCAGTTTCAACTTGGGCTCATTACTGTTATTAGTTTAATTACTGCTTTCCTTAAAACAGCCCATCTGTTTGGGTTTTTACTGTTATTTGTTGTGTAAGGGCTCAGCCCACCTTAGTTATAGTGTCGGGGAGCACCTGTGAGGGGTATGAAAAATCATAACAGAAAACTTTGAAGGAGAGTTGCTCTCTCTCGAATAGAGCGAATACAACATTCAGTGATTTTCTAATCTTCCAAACAGTTCTTTTCCTATTTTACCCCATTTCCCAACTCGATACATTACAGAATCACATTCTCTTTCCTTGAGAATTTTCTTTTTGGTTTTCCTTGAAAATGCTCTCTTACAAGCCTCAATACTATTCTAGCTTCGAAACGAAGTGACTTCAAGAAAGGAAAGGAAAAAAAAATGGAGCAAATTAGGAAAAAAGAGAAAGAGAGACTAAGAGGTCGGTGGGGGAGACTGGTGCCATTTACCAAATCAACTTTTCACTGCTTGTTTGAATCTTTTCTTTTCTGTCCCCCCTGAATCTAGCTAGGGCTAGCTGCACATGTCCGTACTTTCTTTCTCTACCTATGGGTGCACATGTCCAAAAGCTTCTTCCTCCATTCAACTATTTCATCAAAAAAATCATCAAGCTGTACAATTATCGCCTCCACTCCACATCTCAAAGAGCCCAAGCAACTCTTCAACCTGTTAACACCGTCTTGGATGTCAACTTCAACCTCATACTCCAAAAATCTCTCCAGTTCAACTTTTAGCTCTTCCATAGAGGTCTTCGCTTCCCGGAACTCATAAAGCAAAATTCCTGGCTGCCCTTCAATCTGTTCTATCTCGTTCGCAACCCTTTGTTGCAATCTTGTGATTGAGACCATGAAACCTGAGCCAAATACAGCATTACCCTCGCACCCTCCTTGGCGAAAGCTCGATGGAGGGCAACAATATACAAGTCCGCAGAGCAAGACCATCAAAAGTAATGAGCTAACATTCCTCATTGCATAAAGAACACCACGAAAACCATTGAACCCGTTGAACTTTGATATTTTCGAGATGTTCTCATTGAAACATAATGATAGTGGTTGAATTCTTGTTTCCATCAAGCTCTTGTTATCCTCTTCCAATGCCAATATTTCCCTCTGGCAGCCAGTTATAGCCCGAATTACCTATGCATAAATGGAAGATCAAAATGCTTATATATAGCCTCGTTCACCCAAGTGTAAAGTAAATGATCCGTACATGGTGGTGTGAAATCAACTTGAGGACAATTTTAGTCAGAAGAACGCTTCTGCACGCCATTTTTATAAGCAGTCGAGATATATAAGGTCTGTTGAGTCAAGTTTACTTACCTGACGTGAGAGTTGTGGGCTTAAATGGCGATAACCATCCAGATAGGTTTCTATATTGGCACCGGCCAAAAAGTAATTCTCCATTCCGGAGGCACCGGATTTAAGTACTTGACAAGTTTCCCAGAGCCTTGAGCTATCATCCATGTACTCGTCGAGCCATTTTTCACCTATCGGCAAGTGAAGCTTTTGAACCAAAATTGTTAACTGGGAATGAAAGGATCTTAGAGAGCAAAGCACCTTTTGAAGGAATTGGGTTGACATGAAGTCGTGAGAGAGCAAGGATCGATCGAGATCAGCGAGTCCTTGGTTGAGAAGGTTGTAGAAGCCATTGACAGTAGAGGTGGCGCATGAAGGATCCATCACGGAAGGTACTTGAAAAACAAGATGTTATGTGTAGGGGGGGGGGGGGGGGGGAGGGGGAGAGAAAGATGATGGAGACTGATGGATATATATTAGAAGATGGAGAAGAACAATAAGAGATAGAAAAGGATGGGAGCTCAAGAGCTCAAGTTTCGATAGTGAAAAGCATTGCTGGGTGCAATTATGGTGGTTTCCTATAGCGTGGAGTGGATGATTGGGAATCTGCCGTTTCATTGTAAAATGGGCAGTTAAATCAAAGAGAGAAATATAAAAAAAGTTTTAAGATGGAGAGAGAGGAAGAGCACAAATATGAAACATGGAAAGTTTTCAGTTTTCTTCGTCTATTGTACGCCTTTTTCTCTTTTGTTTTTTTGTGTGCGTGTGCGTGTGTTTTCTGCAGTCCCCGAGGGGTCAGCCTACATAGCAGAAAGTAAGTTAAAAAAATTAAGGAATATAGGTAAGAAAGTAAATCAACAATCTTGAATCTCTCTCATACGATATGTTAGATTATGCTTCCTGCTGTAAAAGTGAGATTGCTTTGACTAAGATTTTTCTTCTCATTCTTCTGGTTTGATTCGGTTCCCTTTCGAATTGAGTGCTGTTTGGCTTCTTCACCCTTTCTATTCCTTCCACATGTTTCTACATATCGCATATTGCACTTTTTGGGTTTGTATTCCTAAAAATGCTGTATTTTATTGTGGTTCGGTTCTTTCAAAACGGATGGGATGGTGAGGGTTCTCTATATACACAGAGCAATTGATGTTTCAAATGTACATTCTTCTCTCTCTTTTGGGTCCCAACATTCTTTTTTGGGCATAAAATCTACAGTTCTAGGTTCTCATGGAATGAATATTATAAGGGATCCATTGATTCTGGATAGGATACTACTACTCTCAGATAAATGACCTAACATACACTAGAGTGGCCCCAGATCAGCCCGTGCTTCAAACAGGTCCAAATTGGAGAAACATAGGAAGAACCCCAACCCAGTTCACCAAATTGACAGATCTTACTTCAAGTTCAATGAGAACCTGTTATCAAATCTCACATACAAAATTTTCTTCCAACAACTCATTTGAACCTGCAGTGCTCCCAATTTGAAGTTGCGTCTTTCATGACAGAATACTGTCAGAACGTTAGATTTAGTCATGAAATCAGATACTAAAACATTCTCCATTCTTAATAAGGAAACTTGCTATATATGCAAGTTAAATCTTCATGAAAACAATTAGGCTAAAATGTTGTCTTCTAGTTTACAGCTAGAAATTAAGCTAAAATGTACTTGCTGCTTCTTTTTTCGACTTAAATATTGAGGTTTTCAGTGTTGGGTACATATATACAATTGCAAAGGTTGTTTTGCAATTTGCCTAGTTTAGGAGAAATCCTTCAGACTCGGAAGAGAATATGCAGCATTGTTGAGTTATTCCATTACCGAGTTGAGATCCTCAACTATGAAAAGTTTATCATTATCTCTAATCACATCAATGGAGTCGATTTCTGCTCCTCCTTTGTCTGTCACGGTAGCTTTTCTTGTATCCAACCCGAACTTTTGACCTATAAAATATGACAAATAGCAATGATAAACATGTCCTTGATTTTTAAAGAATAAGAAAAACAGCCAGTTTAAACATTATCAACATTGATGCATGGTTGTCTGGGCATCAAGTTTCGCGTTTTGAAAACACAGATATGTTTAGCAGCACTGATGAAGGATATGTACCTGCAATACTCTTATGCTCCTCTAATGAACCTGGCAGCCTAATTAGCCTCCCAGCTTCCATGCAACAAGTCTCTCTCCTCGCAAGTGGATTGCCTCGATAAATGCTCACCCTTGGACAAATTGGTCCATTCGAGTCTCTCCAATTGAAACCTTGCTCCCCTTCATGCCTCTCCACAAGCACTTCATTTATGATGGTATCGGGTGCTCTAATCCGGTGTCCAACCTCTCGATTTTGCAACATTTCATTCAAAGTGGTCGAAGGAATTGCTCTGGCATGGGTTACATCTGCATCATTCATCAGAAGAAGATTGACCATGTCCACATTGTTTTTGGCCATGGCAATCTCAATTGCTGTTAACCCGTGGCGATCCTTGGAGTCAACATTTAGTCCTTGTTTCAATAGCTCCTTCATCACCGCCAGATCGTCTCTATTTGCAGCAGAGCATAAAAAATCGCCAGCAGTATGCGGATCAGAAATGGCGGCATAGTTGTACAGGGTCCGGAATATAGAATGATGTTTTGAAGCTATAGCATCCCATAATGCAGTGTTGCCATTGATGTCTGACATGCATGTGTGGTATCAGATCACATAATTCAAGATAAATCCAAGAACCCCAAGGCACAATAGTTACTTTTAAAGCAGAAGATTTTAACAGAAAATAAAAGTGGGAGGTTAGAGTATTAGATATTACCTCTTAAGTGTACGTTACATGCATGCTTAAGGAGTACCAAAACACAGTCTTCGTGTCCTTTTGATGCTGCTATGTGCTGATGCATCACATGAAAATTAGTACCCAAGGACTTGAATGGAAAGATACTACAACCTAAATATCTGCAGGACCCGTAAAAGCTAGCTCAAGAGGTGAGGTTTTCCCTCACACTTATAAATTGACCATCAGCCCATTTCACAACCGATTTATGACTAACCCCAACAAGAATACAAATAAGAATAGTAAGATTGATGATCATCATCAGCAGAACAGTGCTGCATGCTCAGTTCATTGAAGTGTCCAAACTGTGAATTTAAACGCAGAGGCATCTAATCTAATGAGTTACAGTTAGATAGAAATATACCAAAGGGGTTCTTCCTTTAGAATCTCCAATATCAGGGTCCAACCTCGCTTTGAGAAGCTGATCCAGAAAAGCAGCATTGCCCGCACTAGCAACAGTCAGCAAGTTGAGAGCCATGTCTGGGTCACCTCCTTCTTCCCCACTATCCACGAGCAAATCTCCAATACTGACATCCTTTAGCTTTTTGTGATGCTGCAATTACAGCTTTTATTAAACCTGAAGTTCTCAATGTGTATCTTCGGGCATGGATTTTCTTGTCAATAACATAGGAAAGGAATGATCTCCAGATAACAGAGGATATAATATTTGTACTTATAAAAGTTGAATAATTACCAATACATTTCAGAACAAATCTTAACCTTAAGGAATCCATTTATTGGTAAGAAGTGCCAGTTAAGCTAAACGGAGCCCGATGGATGTCCTCCTTTTTCTAAGGAATTCCATTGGGGAAAAGAAAAGAGACTTGAACACATGACTATATCTACAGACCTGAAGGAAATTCTTAAGCATTTTCTCGTAGCCTTCTAGTATGGCCTGCGTTGCTTCGACTAGAGCAGTGGTTTTGAGCCTCAGAAGTTGTGAAAGCGTCTTGGTTCGATAAGTAAAGCTCTGAGGCCTACAACAAAGTGCACCAACTTCCCCGAATATGTCTCCTGATTGCAAAGTGCCTACAACTCGCTCTTTCTCTGCCTCACAATCAATGATTTCAACTTCACCCGACACAATGATGTAAATATCATCCGGTGCTTCATTTTGCATTACAACATCCTCTCTAGGTGGTATGTACTCGGCCTTCATCTTTGCAACCTAAACATCAATTTCATTATATACCCCATGTTAAAGCAAGTTAATTAGTTGGCTAGAAAAATATCTACCAAGATTTTGCTTACTTTGAGAGTTCATTGGGATGGTCTTGAGTATCCGAGTTCTGTTTAATCAAGTTTCCAATTTCGACAAAACACTTAAACCCATATTATGATTGGTCATAGAATCTCATTAGATTGATTTTCACAAATAGAAGAAATATTCAGCAGTCTGCAGTATAGGTCAAACTGATCAAGGCCTACTTGCAAAGCTTTTCAGATGCAAGATTTTTCGAACTCAGTTTTTTTTAGATATTAAGCCGAATCAAATGAACTGTAGTTTCTTACCAAGATCAACAGAATTTCCTTTGAAATGCCCTTGAAAAGATAGACGTTCTCCACGGTAGGCAAAAATAAATGCTGGCAAATGCTTTTGCAGATCGACTTTGGTAGCTGCTCAATCAGTTGTTGCTGGTTCAGGCTTTCAGCCTTAAACCTCAAGCACATGTAAGCCAATATTTGATCCTTTAACCTTGGAGGCAAGCGATTTCGGGTTACAAAATTTGATGCTGCTTCAATGCTATTCCGCTGCAATAAAAGCCATCCAAAGCCACCAAATTCAGCAGCAAGACGCAAATCAACACAAACCAACGTAGTAATGTGAATTGTGATTGCGATTGAAAACTATACTACTAAGGGAAAAAGGGAAAATCCAGAGAGTGAAAAGCAGTACTTACAAATTCCATAGTACGACGCGTTCCTTCGACGACTAAATTTGTCATGTTGCCAATTATGTAAGCTGTTAGGCCAAGGTTGAAAAGCATGTAGAAGATGATGAAGATCATTTCTGCAGTGTTCACTGCATGGAGGTCTCCATAGCCAACAGTGCTCATGGTGGTGATAGACCAATACATGGCTGAAATGTATCGTATCCTAAGACTTGTTTCTCTGAAGTTCGGGATCACAGCTCCAATCCATGTCCTTTCCTGGTGGGGGTTCCGGTCGGCTAGCAAGTAGTAGAGGCACCCAGCACAATGCACCGAAAACAGAGTCACCTGAAGCAGACAAATACACGAGTCCTTAACTACGTTGTTTTGCTCGGTTGTTGTTTTCCATTTATTGTCGGCATTCAAATATATATATGAAACGGGACTCAGTTGATTTGTTACATACAGCGAGCAGCTTAGCACATCGGACCCAGAAGTAACTGAACCTGATGTCCTTTTCTAGCCTACCAAACAGGAAACCAAAAGCAGCTAAATTTTAGGATGTCTCTAATGTCGAGGCTTTTGATTAGGACATTGTATTTAACACTGACCTGATGAAGAGCTGTTTGACCCGTCGTAATCTCCAAAATCTGAGCAGGCCCAAGATGGACAAAGAGAGACCTATACGCAGTTTCCCTGTGAAAAGGTATCCTAACGCCTCAAATGGGATGGTCGATGCCACATCCATCAAGAACCATGTTGACAGGTACCTTGGGGACACGAAAGCGTCGCTTTGTTAATCCAAAATTGTCATCAGATCACAATTTACAGGCCCTGGCCCACGATAGTGCAACTCCAACACTATGTAAAACAGGCCCAAAGTTTCCTATACTGGTCCCGACTGATTTGAAAGGACCAACCGGCCCACAGGAAAGATTAATGAGAAGTGAGAACGCAGTTACTCTGGTGGGCCCTGTATCACAGGATCTGTCGCTGGCCCAAAACGGTAATATTGTGGTATATGTGGTGTTTGGGATTAGATTATTTTTGGGTTAACTATATTATTGGTGTTCAGATACTTTGTACCCAAAATTATTAATTTCGTTACATTTTTCTCTCAACTACCAATCGTTTACACTTTGCACCTATACCGTTAATTTGGTTAAGTGAAATGACGATTTTACCGTCATAATTTATTATAATTATATTTTGTATAGAGATAAATTTGTCATTTCCCTTAACAAAAATAACAATTTTTGTCCAAATTAACATATGTGGTGCAAAATGTAAACAATTGATAGTTAGAGGCGAAATGTAACGAAATTGATAATTTTGAATATAAAGTATCAGAACCTTAATAGTCAGGAAGCGAAAAATGTATTTTTTTATTAATTTTTTTTTGGACATGATTCGCTTACACGTGTGGCGGTGTGGGTCTTATATCATAGAAGAGGAAGATGAAAAACCTAAATTAACATAAAATAATAATAATCTTAAATAGGAAAAGAATATTCATACCCACCAAATTTCCATTGTACCTTCTTTGCAATGATTGTACTTCAGTAATAATGGTTATAAGCTTCGGGTTAGGACTTTATAAAGTAAAAAAACACCGAAAAAGAGCTGATTGAATAAAGGTGTTGTTTGTTTGTGAAAATTTTATGGTGGTAGAAATGTTGAGGTATTGAAGTTGATGAAAAAATAAAAATATTTTGTGAAAGTTGATAAAAAGTGAGGAGAGAGAAGATTTGAGTGAATATTATAATAATAAATAATTGTTTGATGTAAAAAAATTATTAATTTATAGGGGGCGTTTGTCTCCGGAAATTTTCACCCTTCAAAATTTCCAAACAATCATAAAATAATCCCTCTCTCCTCATTAAATTATAAAATAATATTATACTATTCAATTAAATCTTCTCTCTCCTCACTTTTCCATAAAATATCTATACTTTTCACAAACTCCGATACCCAAAATTTTCAAAACTCCAAAATTTCTACAAACAAACACCCTCATAATTTTTTATAATATGTCCGAAATTTCGGGAAACAAACGCTATGAAAGTATCAGACTTCAGCAAAACTTAGGTTCATGTGGTGATTATTATGCTCAGACAAGATGAAAACACCTTTAAAAAAACAACAAAAGGGAAAAAAAAGAGACCATGAATCTTCTATTTTTGGGATAAATAAATTTTTTACTCATCAATTACCTGATGTTAAATACACTGCAACAACCTGAACTAACTACTTTGACTTGAAGATGTTATTGTCAATTCATAAAATTATTAGAAGTATTATTGTCAACGGAGGATGCAAAATGTCTAATATTGATAGTTTGAAGGTGCAATGTGTCAAAATAGATAGTTTAAGGTGCAAAATATCTAACATTGATAATTAAAGGCTACAATATGTCAAAACTGATATTTTAAGGTATAATTTTTCAAAGACAGTAGTTAATAGATGTATTTTTCTTAGAGAAAAAGATTAATCGTAATATTATAGTCTCGCCCAAGTAAACTCAAATTACATATGGCGTGGGACTCCGAGGCATTAAAAAAAGACAATTTGACCACGTATATTTTCACACGAAAAAGATCGCACCACTGGTGAAAAGACAACACCAACCCCAACTTTCATATTATTCAGGAATAAAAAAATATTTAATAATTTTAGGTACTCCCAGCTGGTTGAGATCAGATCAGTAAGATAAGTGTTTCCAAAAAAGACTTTCGGTGTCCTTTTTAACTTCGATTCTTTTGCTTCTGATAGTATTATATATTAATCTGATGAAAATTTTGGGCAGGACTGATTTTAGTGTACTAACCTGACGGCAATCTTCCTAGAGTCTCGAACCAGAAGCTGACTTCTTTGATCGATATAGGCGACGAAAAATGTCAAGATAATATCAATAGCAAAGAACAGATCGACGATGTTGTCTGCAATCCAAAGCTGGCTTTTGGGAGAGGAATGGAGAAACGCAACCTCAAAGGGGTAAACCCATGCAGAGTAAGCAACCAGAAGCACCATAAACGACTCCCACCACCTGCATTCAGCACTAACTTGTAAGGCTTATAATTTGATCGACCCAGTTCATGTCACGGAAACATACTTTGCAGGCCGATGGAGCAGAAAAATTCCCTCGGAAAGGGAAAAAAGTACTTCTTCATGGTTAGATAGTCAAAAAGTTGAGCTAACTTGTAGCTGCTTTAGTTGGGTGGATAAAAGTGAAATATTGAAGGTAAATTTAATTTGACTCAATTACCTTATGCCGTACGAGAGAAAAGAGCAATTTGATACAACTTTACTGCCATTAAGATTTTTTTTTGTAATTTTTTGTTCGAATTGTGCGCATGTTGTAATTTAAAGAAATATAGAGTACAATAGGTAAACATTATATTATTTAATGTTGTCTATATAAAATTTCAGACAGGGCCCCGCCCAATAATAAGATTCATTTATTGTGTCTATCTTTTTCTTCTAATTGCATGGTACAATTTGTTATGCACGTTGCATTTGGACAGAAAATTATAAAAAATCCTGGTCCACTTTCTTATCTCCCACAAAAAATGAAGGGACAATTACTCATGGTATATCATGTCACAAGTCCTTGTCTTCATTTATAACCACTATCCTAATGTACTCCATTTATTACCATCCATAGACTTTAAAGTCCTCATTCCCACAGAGCTGAGTATAGTTTCTTTTCTCTTTTAAAAAAATTAGGATTACTAGAGGTGTAGCCAAACTAGGTAACCATGTTAACTAAAAGCCAACATGCAAACAACTATTTCTTATGAACCGCATATATATGTATGCAAAAATATATACACAAGGACATACATAATGTATATAGGCAAACATGCAATATACACACGGATGCAAGCACACGTGAGCGCATGCATGGACATCACATCTATAGATAGATGCATACATAAAACGCCAATTTTTTGTAAGACTGAGACAGGACCTATAGATATGAAGTTAGAATATGTGGCCATTAATACATGCTGGCATGCAAACGTACATGAAGACACCAGACAGCTTCGAGTTCGGGATGAACTCACAGGGACCATGGTTCGTCTATAAAAAATTACCAACTGACAGGAGTGAAAACTGGTTTCTGATTATCGTCTAAAACGGAAAAGAAGGAAATTTGACATTGATGCAATTGATATTACGCACCTATATCTTGAATCCTTCGGAGATATGATCCAACCTTTTGACCCTGTTTGATTTTGGTTATAGCCAGAAACACCCAATGGCGGAAGGATGAGCTTCGACAGGTTACGCAGATTGAGAGATGACGACATATCGCTTTCTCCGTGCAGGTGCGCCAGTAAGTCCGGCTGGCTGTGCTGGTTTTCGCGGCAACTCCTCTTCGTGTTAGAGGGTAGGTGAAGACTATATGGACTAAGTTTCATGTCCATTCTCCGAAACGACTCTTGATAGAATTTTGGAAGAAAAAAACAATCTCAACAACACACTCGACCGCGCAGAAGAAATAGGGAGAGAGAGTTTAAGAAATGAATTTAGAAGAAGCTTGAAAGAGGAAGGAGAAAAGGTAAGGCCAAAAAGAAGAGAGATTTGTGATGATGATACTAGCGTGCGGGGTGGAGCAGTAGGTTGTGGTGATCCTGTCATGTAGTACTAGCTAGAAGTGACCTGGCCTGGAAAATCTGAGGTGAATAGAAAATAGGCGTATATGGGAACACCTACATTGATTGATGCTTTGTGATAAGATCTCAAAGAGAAATGGTGGGGTGTGCAAGTTTTGGCCTCGTTTGTGTAAGGGTCCCCCTCTCTTCCCTGATCTGTCTGTCTCTGTGTCTAACACATACAATTCCAACATTATTTTAATGATGTTAATTACATGATTACAACATGAAAAAGGTATGACCCACTAGAGTATGGCCATCAAGGTGTGGGCTATTCCCTCCACGAGTCACTTCTTTATTTTGGCTCTATAAATCTAAAGGAAATTTCTCTTTAGTTGATTTGGTATAATTCGATTGTCCCATTCCCTAAACCGGGTATCTCTAGGATTAGGCCGACAGAAGTTTAGGCTTTTAGTTTGGCTAGTTTCCATGATCCTCCACTCTCAGGTCTTGGATGTTCTTGCCAGTAGCTTAAACATCATTCAGCTTAATTTCCATTCGAGTCACGGCCGCCCACGCGTTTTAATGTGGGTAAGCCTACACAGGCCTGCAGTAACTCAATTAACTAGTTAAAACATGCTTACATCTGATCTGTGACTCTGTCCCAGAAGGGGATTAAAAGCTTATCAAGAATAGTGACTTCGAGCTGAGAGATAATAGAAAAGGAGGTTTATCCTAGATTGTATGATCCTTTGACAGATGAAAAGTTGAGCAATTCATCTTGGGATTTACTCAAGAAAAACAATGAAAGTAATTAAAGAGTAGTTAAAGATTTACTTGCTAGTATTAAAAAATGCCTTTACTCAAGCCTATTTGAGCCTTTGTTGCATATCTAACGTAATTTATATCTATATATGCAAGTCTCATTAATCAGAGTGAGAGGGATAGGATAATCAATATTGAAAAATATGAGAAAAAAAAATCCTGGTTTTTGAGCACTTGGAGGGCCAAGGGGAAAGAAACTATTTTGTATTTGTAAAGAAATGCCTTTAATTTGTTCAACCTATTTGAACCTTAGTAATTGTGCGATACGCTGACATAATTTCTTTTAATGCAGAATTATTCTAAATACTCAGAAAATAGGAGTGGAAATAGCATTACCAGTCTTGAAGAGAGAGAGAGAGAGAGAGAGACCCTGCTTTTGGAGCATTTTGAGAGCCAACGGGAATGGATATAAGAATCCTACGCAGGTGGGCGCCCTGAACTAATCCAACGGGCAACGTATTGGGTTATCAGTTTTAAGATATACATCCATCCATACGTACAGATGATCACACTGCAGACGATCGAGAGAAGGCATATGCGTTTCATTTCCGAGTCTTAATCAGAGGAATTCATAAATTCCTCCATTTATGATCAGATTTATAGGAATGGGAATCGCTTTGATCCGATCATATATATTTGTTGTCTTGAATAGTACTATCACTTATAACTTTTGAATATAAACCAAAATATTACTATGTTATATGTTCTGTTCTCATATCACTATTACACAAGAGAAGATGGTTACCTAAAACACAATGATCAATCCAAAAGTACGTACCCGTTATCTTTTCCCTTACCGACTGGCCCTCTAATATATGCTTTACGAAAAAGATTCCTGCCTTCAAGATGTTTATCTAAAGCGGGAACTTTATCAGGGGACTGATCACCTGAAGAAAAGTGGAATATACCTCTGAATCTTTTGCCCTCTTGAGAGAAACCCAGAGGTCACTATATACGTCAAGCAATGACCTAATTCCCAGCCAATGTGGTTGGTATAGCAATTCTCAAAAGAGGCTAGGAAGGCTAGCTTGTCCAATTTATATCTTGTTGGACCCATTTCGAAAATGATTTAGGAAATTGAAAAAAGCAGCTAATTAAGCTGATATGAGAAGGCCCGGCCATTTTCTTTGATTATATATTTTACTATGAGCATGCATGTCGACAAAGAAGAAAAAGGCTAGAATGAAGAGGAAAGAGAAATAATAACAAGAAATAATAGATTTTAAGTAGTTCAATCTAGAAAACCTACATCTACTATGAAAGCCTTTTATGACTGTGTTTTGTATTATGAATACATACAGATTACAAATTAAAGGTTAATAGGAAAATATTCATACATTTAAATTTGAATATCTACATTTGAAATTTGAATCTTGAAAACGATATCAAATCTTTAATATAGTGATAACCGCAATATCATATCAAATCTTTAAGATTTGATTATGATATTATCTTTAACAGACAAAGTGCAAGACTTTGAATCTATTAGATACTTGATGAAGAAAATGCCCTACCCATCTAATATGATATCTTAGAAAAACTGATCAGAAGTGAAGTTCTTTGTGATTGTTTATAGCGTGCAAACCTTAGTGGTGCAGAAATCTACATCTTTTCGTTCTTCAATCTGATCTTACTTACATGTGTTTAACATGAACAAAAAATTCTACTTAGGGTGGGTTTGTTTTGTAAAATTTTAGTGTTGTTAAAATTTTAGGTATCGGGTTTAGTGAAAACGTGAAGAGAGATAATTTTTTTATATTTTTTGTAGTGAAAAGTTATGATTTGATGGGGGAGAGAGATTATATTGTAATAGTTTATAGTGTTAAAATTTTAGAGGGTGTAAAATTTTACGTCGCAAACACATCCTTAATTACCCCCTCAAGAGACTGTTGAAGATGTTGTTTTGTCGATGCTGTGCTGTGTGATTTTCTTCCATCAGTCTCTCAATCTCTAGCTTGTTCAAAACCTTTCATGAAATACAAAACGATGTGCAGAGGAGACAAGCGTACGAACGTTAGTCTCTTTCTGCAACACTAAGTAGTGCAGGTTTGGTTGTCTGAGGAAAGTTAACCTGGGCCATCCGAGCCGCACCTTCTGACAACTGAATGGCTATGTTGAGTTTTTCAGCCACATTTTGAGGTAGAGGCGTTCCATCATCCAAATGATTCATGACCACTACAAAGACGATAATAACCATTTCCCACTTTTCTGATGCACATTATTTGGAGAACCAAAAGCCTTGGATCATTCCATGTTTGGTACCAGATAATTAAGGCAATTGATTTGATCCACTTCCTAGAACAGAAACGCTTTTGTTTGTAATTAATTCTGCCACGCACCGTCTCTGTAGAATGCTAGTAGATTGCACGGAACGTTGAATTAGCACAAATATGGCTGTTGTTAAACTACTGTTAGCAAATTCGATCAGCTGAAAACCCACATAGTAATTAAATTGAACCAATGTAATTCAAGATGTACCTATATATAGTGGGCAGCGTGGCTGACTCTTAATTTCACTATCCTTAGGTAATTTGTAAGACACTAGTAGTCATCTCGGCCATACAACTGATACAAGAGTGGATGATACACATCTAAAATTCCCCTTCCCCTTGATTGTCCCTCTTCTCCCACCCCCATCTCATGCGCACGATCATTTTTTCCTTGTGCCAACCCTCCTCGGTCACCTGCCACTTTTGTCGTCTCCACAGGCGGAGGGAGGGGGGACGAACCGGGGCCATTGCCCCGGTTGGCTCCCCCCAAACAATTTTTTTACATGGCATTTTTTTATTTTTTTATTTTTTTTATTAGGTCTGCCTCCCTTGGCCAACTAAAAATTAAACTCGCCCCCCTTGCCTGCCTAGATGAATCAGCCCGCCCCCCTTAATTAAGGCCTAAGCAGCCTAGTATCTCAAAATCAAACTAAAAGAATAAGCAAAGAGATATTTATTTGTGTCAAAACTTGAAATCCTACCTTAACTTGTTGACGTTGTCGTGAATTTTGCGACGAATATTTCATATACTTCTCCTGAGTCCTGATAATCGTTGTGTATTGTAATCCTTAAAATAGATGTTTTCGCTATTCTAATGCTGCTTTTCTTTTTGTTCGTTTGCCTTTTATGTTGGACTTAGTTGAAAATTTGGATATCACAAATGCTGAGAAAAGGGGTGGCGTGCTCTTGTTGGATAAGTGATAATTCAATTATTCAAGTGTGTTGCGTGTCTATCTTTACCTACTAGAGAATCATTGGTTATATCATTTTATTGTCACTATCATCATCTAATTTTACATGTCTAACTTCTCCACATTTTATGAAAATCCAAAGTTGAGGTAAGACTCATTTTCATCTCTCTTTTGTTTGTTTAGGTCTGATTTTTCATAGCTCATGAGATTAACTTGTTTTTAATTGTCTTTCTCTAAAGGTGGAACTTCTTTTCCATTGTAATTTGTGACGTTTGGATCAAGTTATAGATATATTTCTTCAAAATTTTAGCCATTAATTTAGCCAGGTAATGGACATTTTGAACTACGATTTTTTTGTTTTCTCATTTTGTAAGGGGAGTAGAATAGTTATTTGGATGTTAAAATTGAACTTTTTGTCCAAATTTTTTTCTATTATCATTTACCAAGTATGTATTCCACCTTGCAATTTCGGGTTATTTTATTGTTGATAGAGATTCCACTCTTGAGAAGCTCGTGTTCAATAGTACTGTCACACTAAAAAATAGCTATAGCAAGGGTGAGAAGTATCTTTATGCCCTTGGAACTTGGATTCTTTTTTAACTTTAGATCCTTTGGCTTCTTTTTCTAATATACTTTGTTTTGCTTTTGTTTCTTTCAAGAATAATAGAAACACAATAATCGTTTATTTTTCTCATTTATGTGTTATGTTTTCTTTTTACAAATCCCAACAGATTCAGCAGGACTTTTTGAGTATAGGGCACATCCTTTCTGAAAACAAAAGTAAGTACTTCATTTATGGAAGTAAAGAGTTATATTGCTTAAAATACTTTGTTTCATTTATGTGTTTTGTTTTACAAAGAATATATATAAATACTTTGTTTGTGTGATTAGTTGGTGCTCTATTGGTATCTTGAATAACAAGAATTTAATCTTTAATGTCACCTTTCAGTATCAGCAAATAGTACGGTACGTGTATTTCAATTTTTTTTAGTCCTTAATTTTTTATATTTATAGTGTTAAGACATTTTTTTGCCTTACGTAGAATTTTTTTTTTGTCATTTTTCCTTAAAAGTTTACCCCCCCATTAATTGGGTTTCTGGCTCCGCCATTGGTCGTCTCCCTCTGTCGTCGACTTTTCTTTTTATTACTTGTATCAGTTTGCTGTCCTTTGTGGGTTATCTCTCATTTATAGGTATCTGTATGGCAAGTTGACCCCTTCTTATTGGCTCGTCGCCTCTACAGAGAGTCTAGCTAACTCTTTAGAGCACATAATTGAGGTCTTTGAACCTTCTTGAATATTAGTGAATGAAATGTTATAATAATAAAAAAAATTAATACAAGAGTGGTGACTGATGGCTGAGGGCAAGATATTGATCCCTACACCTATTTGGCTGTCATTCGTTTGATTGAAATAAATGTGTTCCACCTAGCACAATGTCATCTTCCACAAGCACGCCTGGCAAGCAACAAAATTACAAATAGTGCATGGCCAGTGCATATATAGTCTAAAGTCTTAGAATCCGAGAAAAAAAAGAATCTTTTAAACTCAACAAAGGACCATCCAAGAAATCCAAGTACTCGATAAAATTGTCCTTTGTGATCCCTACGGATAATTTGTACATGATTAATAATTCAATGAAATATGCAGGGAACGGGTAATATTAATTCATATTAAATATGCAGGGAATTCATGCTTGCATCAAACAACAACAAAGAAGATTGTTCGCTAAGGCGATTATGTGTATTGGCTTAGAAAATAAATAAATACTGTGTGGGTTAATTACAATTTCTCTCAAACTATTATCCGATTTTCAAATACCCCATAAACTTTAACTCGTTACAACTCGCCCTCACAAACTACACTTCTCGTTGCGATTTCATCCTCTAGCTTGCTGAAGTTGTTATATCAAACAATTTTTGTCTCACGTAAACGACACGTGATTTTCTCCTTACGTGAAAAGACAATTTTACTCTCGTTTGAGTCATCTCTAGTCTTCTACAATAGTTGTAGAGCCAAAGAATAATATGTAATTAGCTAAATTTTTTTATTAAAAAAAGAAGAAGATAACTTACTAATTAGAATCGAGTTGGTTAAATTTGTCTTCTCAAGTAAGGAAGTCGTGTCGTTTACGTGGGATAAAAACTGTTCGATATAACAACTTCAGCATGTTGAGGGATAAAATCGCAACGAGAAGTATAATTTGTGAGAGCAGTTAAAGTTTATGGGAGCATTTGAGAATTGAGTGATAGTTTGAGGGAGAAAATTATAATTAACCCATATTGTATTCCTCAAATGCCTTTGGGAATATTTTGTATTACATAAATCAAAGGAGCATGGAGAAAAAGGAGCAAAACAAGTATCAAATCAACAAAATTCAACACTTTCGCTTTGTAGCTCATGAATGAGCTTTTGTATAAACAATATATATTGGATTAAATGAAATTTCGTTTTTTATTTTATTTTCCAATATAAGACAATCAAAATTGGCCATAAGGAAAAGATTCCGGCTGAAATCATATGGAAAACGCTTGGTTTAAGAACTATGCTTGGGTGATGCCTTGGAAGGGTAATAATTGCTTCAAAATTGTAATTCTCGAGACAATTTTATTCTGTTTTTCATGCGTCTCCGCGTAAACTAACTGCAAAAGTTACTCCAAAGCATTTAGAGTACCTTGTCTAGGAATCATAAGCTCAACCAATTATAACATCAAAACTAGTTGTACAAAATTCTGTGACATTTTGACTTTATTTTCTGACCTGGTTTCTCAGAAGTCGCTACATAACTAATGCCAAAAATTAGTTAGGGACAATATATTTTCATAGCTTGTTCGCAGCAAGAATTGTTGAGCTTAAAATCTTGCATTTTGGCATTTATGTTTCCCGAAGAAAACGAACACTACTTTGAGGTCAAGTAATAGCCTAATAAGGTGGCCCACTGTATAGTTCTAATTCTTCTACACCATAGCTAGAATGACTTAGAAGGATTAGGTGGTAGGGATAAAGGTCTTCTCAATCAAGTTACTATGCTCCACTTGTGGACCCAGATGCCTCATATCTCTTTGAAAGCTTCTATGAACTTTAGTCTCGAATTGGTGTATTTATACTCACAATTCTGCCTTTGATTCCATGTCTCCGTCCGAAGAAATGTCCTCTGTTGAACTCTGTGATTGATTAGAAGCTGGCTCGGAAGAAGTGTCCTTTGTTGAACTCTGTGATTGATTAGAAGCTGGCTCTTGGAGATCCACCTCATCACCTAAGATTTTTGCAGTGAAACGTCTAGCTTCCAAGTCAAGATCTGGCCACTCAGAAACTATTCTTCTAGCACCCTGTGATAAGCCAGGAAGATTGGTTAAAGGTAAATGGAAAAGTCAAAAAGGAAAAAATTAAAACCAAATATTACGTTGATGATTATGTGGCTGAACTATTTAAATGAAGAGAGGACACTTCTCAAAGGAAAGAACATTTACCTGAAGCTTAGGCTCCTTCGTCATTGGGTTATTGCAAAGATCAATGGTTTTTGCTTTGGATTTTGTGGCATTACCGCACCATGACTCGCACCATAGCCATTCTGGCGGAAGTGAAAAGATGGGGACCGTATGTTGAGCGTAGTTTGGAAGATCCTGAAGTATGAGTTAAGGCATTAAGCAAATCGACAAGCTTAAAACAGAGGTATATATGCAAGAGCAAATAATGCAAGTATTGAATGTTCCATGAAACACTTGCAACATATGATGACAATAAAAAAACGCATATCATAGTTCACATCTGTGATACAAAAGTCCAACGAATGCATTGTTTAGTGTTATCACTTCTTTGAAGGTCTTCAAAGTAGTCGTATAATTTGGCATCGTGTTTGCAAACTAAAAAGTACTAGTCAGGCAGAACCACTTATTTTTATGCACAGCTGGGACATCTTACACTTGAACCAGAGACATTCTATGAAGTAGTTAATCATAGCACCAATCATCATGCCAATTGGGAGAGAATCAGTACGTTCCATTTCTGGAGCCATTCATCCTTCCTGTGGCATACAACTCTCTGGTGTACCGCACTCTCCAATACCACAAAGCACATTAGCAGAAGGCAATTCAAAGGACTTCTAGTTAAAAATACCAGTTAGCTGAAACACAATTTCATTCTTATTTTTTCTTTCTTGCTTCAACTCATCTCTTCATTTCTCTCTCCCTCTCTTTCCCAACCAAAGCCTCTCTCCAGGGGCATAAAGAGAAAGGAGGGGGGAGTCTTCTAACGTGATTCTTCAATAAATTTTGCACCATTTGGGGTTAAAATTTGGAAATTGCAAGTTCAGCATTACATTCAACCTGTAGGGTTTCTCAAGTGCATAAGCACAATCTTTTTCTTTTTCTTTTTATGCACGAATGCATATGATTTATTCATTGCTTACAAAAGGATGTCGATTACTCTAAGTTAAAGATCCCACACTCTGCAACAAACTCACTACAAAATGCTGTTGATTGAACTTGAGGACTTAATAAATGCCATTGACTAGCCTTTGAGTTGAAGACTCCAAAGGTACTGAAACAAAATGGAACCTTCCCCCATTTTTCACAAGTCATCCAGAGGCACAGTAAACCTACTGCTCAGTTCATTTATGGGATAACAGATGTTGCTGATCACATGAAGAAATGGAAATATTAAGGAACATAAAAACGAACTCAAAATAAACTGACGACATTGACATCTTTAGCTCAAAACAACTTGCCTGATCCAGATTGGAAAGACTGTTCGGATCCTTGCTAAGACTTTCATAGAATACTCTTAGATTATCTCCTGCTGCAGTCTCTCGGAATTTCTTCAGATCAACAACATATAAAGCACTGGACAAAACAAGTTAAGCGTTAAGCCCAATCTGCTATTCTTGAAAAGGACTTATCAATTTAGCAGCACAAACAACAGAAACAGTGATCTACCTGATATGGTATGGTTTTCCCCGTAAATGATCTTTCCAGAAACCCTGTACAGAACAAAATTAGCATTAGTACATACGATGGAACACCTAAGACAATCAAAATTAAGATGAGAAGTGGAATGTACTTGTCTCCAAAAGCGATATCCATCCATATCTTTGTTGTTGTCACAAAAAGGAGTATATGCAAGAGGCCTTCCTTTTATATCCATGTCATAAAGTTCTCCCATGTCTGTCCTGACAATCTGATCAGCATCGACAAAAATGACCTGCAGATAATGGTGCATATTTGAGCATATCATACATGTGAAGTTGGCAAGAAATAGAAGGTAAAGACAAAACAATGAACCATAATAAACCAAGTGAGAGCCAGGCAATGCTAAAACCTTTTCCAAAGAGATGGGGAAGATAACATCCAGGAACAAGATTTTGTAGGCCCAAATAATTCTCTGCTTCTCTTTCTGCTTATGTAACCATGTGGGCCACTTGTAGGTGATTAGCTCATAATCAAAACCATATTCCTGTGCCATATGTGGGATCACATCCTGCACGTCATATCGACGACCAAGAGAGAGCACATATGTTAGGTGACCCTATTTTTTTCTGTCTTTTGGTTTCCTCTCACCAAGCTTAGTGGCAACAATATGAGTTCAAAAAAAAAAAAAATTACCGACATACACAACCTTAAACTGAGGAGAGAGATAGTTCTTAATGAACCAGAATTTCACTGGACGGCGTGAGTTCTTTAGGACACTTAGAATCATGATTTTCAGAAAGCGTTCATACCTGCCACAATGTATCATGAGAATGTCATCCAAAAAAAAATGACAAGAAGTGAGTGACTGAATGGGTGTGTGTGTGTGTGTGTGTGAGAGAGAGAGAGAGAGAGAATAATTAGGGCAAACAATGGAAAACCACTACATATGTGACGCATGAACTTCAATATGCAGCTTTCTCGGGGATAAGTCATTGCTCTTGTTTCCTTACGGCCTACTATTTAGACGTTTTAAAACCATGTGCATAGTTTTGACCCAGAGATGCACATGATCTGGACATTATCACAAGCCAGTTAGTCTAGCAATGAATCCACAAATCATCAGTAGTATCAGCGGAGATATCAAGAGACCTCAAACATGGAGATACAGATATTGATGGCAATATTGAGGTAGTCTAATGCATTTGGTCAGACATAATTTTATGAATGAGTTTTAGTTGAGTGTGTTATTGTGCAAAGCGGCAGTTTGTAATTTTTGTAGGAAAAAGTCGACAGTGAAAGCTGAAAAATTGTAAGTGGTGTCTGGTTATGACACGGCAAACATTACTTCTCTGTATTATGTGTGAAAAACCGACGAGTTGAATGTAGGCAAGGAGAATCAAGAATGAGAATAAATGTTCATTCATACTTTCTTCTAGAGATTATAGGGAACTGTTTCAAATGTCTAATATAGAAGGTGCAAAATGCTTTCTTCTACCCTGAAAAACATCACAATCCATATGCAGTAAGATACCCAACGCCCCCAGACCATGATCAGTTGCCAAATTATGTACCGATCCTGTTTCTACCAAGGCAACAAATATGATATCAATGGACACATGAACAGTGGTTAAATAGGGGAATACAAATAGCTATTTGAACAAGGAGTAGGAACTTAATTAAGAAAGATACAAAGGCGTTCATCATGCGTTTTTTTTTTAAATATACCTTGGGCAGAATATAATGTTTTGTCTTTTCTTTTCTTTTTTTGATAAGTAAATATAATGTATTGTCTGAATTGACAATATGAGCTACCATGCTTTCCAACACTACTATTATGGAAAACAGCCATTAACCAACTAAAAAATCAAATTCAAATGTAGTTTATACACAAAGAATAAATATAAAAGAGCGCCAGACAAGCTGATTCAAAAGGGCAGGATACATTCAACAGAAAAACAACTCTTCATAGATTCAAGATATAAAAGCATATGGAATTCAAATATATCTTAGATTTAGATTCATCCTCTAGTCTCCATATGTTCAGCAATTTTCATTGATTATTGATGAGAAGTTTTCAAAAGCCAAAATGGGAAAATAGGGCTGCCCTTGCATAAATATTGATCTATGGAATAAACCTTAGACATTGATATTAATACGTACCAATTGAACTTAAAGAGACTCTTCTTCTAAATAAAGAAAAATTAAATGATTTCACTGTACTGGATGTGTAAATCAAATTTGAAACCTCACTTACTGTAACAGTCCCACATTGGTTGGGGAATAAAAGTAATGCCTTAATATAAGCTTGGAGGCACCTCCATTTGTAACAAACCCACATAAGCTTGGAGATTCACACTTAGAAAACCGGCTTGCCAAGTGGAGGTGCCTCCAAGCTTATATTAAGGCATTACTTTTATTCCCCAACCAATGTGGGACTGTTACACTTACCCACCAAAAAACAAGACACCTCATGTATTTCTATGCATCCATCTATATGGATATCTTAAGATAAGAATCAAAATTATAATCTACTAGGAAGAAAACAGACGATTAAAGAATTGGAATGAAAGAAACAATAAACACTTACAGGTGTCCAGAAGCTATAGAAAAAATATTGATTGTTTTTCCATGTCGCCCACCTTTTCCTTGCTCCTGGAGGAGAAAAGGGTCAAGCTCATCAGTGTCTAAAATAACCTGAGTCCAAGTAATGATAGATGAACACAAATGTCTTCCACCAAACGGCATCTCTTTTCATAATAAGGGGTGAAGCATAAGGTCAGGGCTTCGATCCTGTACAGGTACATGATTTTTTATTCTCCTCTCACAAATATATTATGTTAATCATGAAGCATAAAGTTGGTGAGGATATAACGTTAGGACTTCAAATAAGCAAAAGGTTTCATTCACCCAAATTTAGAGAACTGAAGTTAGGCCATGCAAATCATTACAGATTCTAAGACATAAAAGGCTTAAATGGAAAATGATTCAGATGCAACACTTAAATTTCCAAGAAGGAGGTATTGAGTCACATCAAAGCAGAGTATGAATGATTACAATATGTGGTCACATCAGTTGAAAATTTCTGCTCAAGCCACCAACACATGCCATCATTAGAGAACAATAATCACATTGCATAGTTGGAAAATTACCTGTACTTTTTCAGATCATTAATTGAGCGTCAATATCAATAGATGACAGTACATGAATAGGGGAAACAAAGATATATGAATATAAAACAAGAAATGCCATTATGTTGACATTTTTCAAACTAAACAGGCATGGCAAGGCTCTCAACAAGTTGTAATGCTACCACTAGAACGGTAGAGCAGAAAAAGCTGAAGTCGAAACACATTAATAGTTGGGTCCTGTATAAAATAGTAAAGTACTTTGACACATGTAAGAGCACATGACACAAAAGCTGGAGGATTCGAAGGATGAAGAAAATTTCTCACCACCGAGGTGCTTTCAGTCTTTTTTGATAGCTCATTGCCACCTATAAAACCAGAAGCCCATCTCAAGAAATTGGAGTTCCAAGTATTTCCCTACAAAAATTTAACACAAGGTGTTCACAAGGCTAGTACATAATTCTCTGCAAACCTTATTCACTAAAATGATATTTCCGCAAAAATCTAACGTAAGAATAACAAACACTAACTTTCTTGTCCTGCGTATTGTCATTATCATCAGAAACCAGTAATTTCTCCTGCTCCTTTCCCTTTTTCTTCTGTACTTCCAAATGAACTACTGTACCCCGCAAATCATTTATAGTGATACGTTTTGACAATGACTTTTCCTGACTTCCATCTCCATCTTCCTTCAAAACATAAAGCTCAGAACTCCGTCCTGGAGCAAGTTGCAAGTACCACACCCCAGGAGAGACTTTCATTTGCCAATAACCCAGATTAGCCATCACAACAGTATCAACCAAATGGGGTGTACTCTTAGTTCCAAGAATCAGTTGAAGGCCTCGGGGAGGATCGTGATCTTTCTCAGAACAATGACCTGGTTAAGGTAGCTCATTAATACAAATAAATTACAGAAAAAGGCAATTTATACCTCGTCCAACATTCAGCTATGGGAGAACTGAGTTTCAATTCCCTTAAATAAGCACGCACAATCTTACCAGTAAGAACAAGAGCTTCAAGATCAAACACTGCTTGCAATGTCCTTGTGTCACCGAGGTTCTCAAGCAAAATATTATCCAGGTCATGGCTGGAAATTCACAAGCAAAGTAAGAAACGGAAAATGTCAAAGAAAACATCAATAGACAAACTTACACTTAAAAAGTAAAATCAAGCCTCTACATCTCGTGCTGAGCAGAGAGGAGATTGCAGTAAGGAGTATTATGTCACGAATGAAACTTACACAGCAATAACAGGTTCGACAAGCCAAGGATCAGGAACATCAAGATTCATGGTAAGGGTTTTGGATAATGGCATGTTAGCAAAAAATGCTTTAGGACCGTTGATGGAATAGTCAGTACTACTAAAATCATCCTGCAAGATCATAGGAGATATAAGCACCAAGGATGGGAACTCAAATCAAGAGTTACTAAGAATCAGACATCTTGGCTAACCATGGTTGGTACAACATATCTGTAGTAATTCTTGAGAGGAAGATCAACAAGGGAGCTCTGTCAAGAAACAAAGAAATATAGAGGTGAGTCACTCAAATATGGCCGATTATTTGTTGGAAGTACTGGAAAAAACAGGCATCGCTGAGTAAATAGGCAAGAACATATTATGCAAAATAAGGGCTACATGTTAGCGATAAAGATGGGGTTATAGATAAAAGATGCAAGTTTCTCTTTATACCTTCTTGCAGCACACTGGTTAAGGATGGATCCTCTATGAGAAGTTCAATACCAAGAGGAAAGGGGAATTGAATCATGCAACGTGTTTCAGATACACATGCAAGATGACTTAAAAGAAAAAAAATACAAGCATACAAGGCACAATCAAGACGTCTTAAACAGTCAATCCATTTGCCTCTTGGCCTCCTTTTCTTCATCTATCAAAAGCGAAAATAACCATGTAAGTAAAACTACGAACGATAACTCACCAATGGATTTAATACAATCCTCATGCTAGGCTGAATGTATTTCTGCAGAACCCGAAGAATTGAAGAAAGCTTCTGGCCCGATGGACTTAGAGGATCAACAACCACATCGATATGAATAGTAGAGTTCTCATTACTGAGAACAATGGCACTGTGCACAGTAAAGAGTAAAAAACATTCGGTAAGAACTTGGGGCACAAAACAAAACTCAGAATTTCAAAATCTATAGTGAACAAAAAATCCTAATTTCAACTAAAACCATGAACCATGGTTTTCTATTTATCCTCATCTCTTTTTTCTTTTTCTTTTTTGATAAGTAAGTTAAAATTTATTAATTAAAAAGGTGTGTTAACAGTACAAAAGACTATACTGAAAACTCTTTATCCTCATCTCATAGGTTAAAGAACATAGTATGATTACTTCTTTATCCAATTGAGACAAAAAAAAAATGACAATCTGTCAGATGAGCAGTAGCTTCTTTACCTGTATTGCGCACTTAAAATTTCAAAACGTACACTTTCAGAACTTCGATCCCTCATAGCCATCGAAGATGATACGATCAAAATAACATCACTTATGAATTTGCTGCAAATAGTATTTTGAAAATCATTATGGAATCATATACATGCTAGATAAGATAAGATGTTGAAGAACTAAGAATGCTGTCCAGATTAATGTCAAATACAAGCTTTCAAACAAAGGTTGAAAGCAAATAAGGTCACTGTAATTGAAGTCTTAAAGATGAGGTCAAAGAGGTAATGAGAATAGGAGAGAGGTGTAATAACTGCCTAAGCCTCTAAAAGGAAAAGCGAGGGTTCAGTTATTGATTATGCTCAACAGAAAGGTTTAGAAGAATCCATCCACAATTTTGGATAGTTAAAGATGAATTAATCCAGTCTTTTCACAAAATAGCAAACAGAGAAAAATACTTTTTCAGGGACACTAACAGAGAAAAATGGAATTCAGACTAGATAACCTTTTGAATGGATCAAAAAGATCTTAAAATCATAGCAAGAGAAAGCATAGTTGCACAACATAAATAGGTTGCACTTAACATTCGCAACAGGAGATAGAAAAGGAGTAGTTTGTCCATATGCATAAATGCCACTTAGATGAAGATGCTAATGGGTTGTAGAACAAGATAGCTTTGCATAAAAAAAAAAAGGAAGAGTGGGGTTGTTGGAGAACTCCACTAGAACTTTTAAAGAAGTTTGGAAGTGAAATGAAGATGTCCTGGCAACAGTCATTTAAAAAACGAGAGAGAGAGAGAGAGAGAGAGAGAGAGAGAGAGAGAGAGAAGACCTAAGAGAGACAATCAACAAGAAGGAACAGAAAAGTAACATACCTTGTAACAATGTCAGGATCTATGTCCTCCCAATTCACTTCTTCAATAATTCCCACAATGTGCTTTACCCTCTGCTTAAGCTCCATAGACTCTAGGAGATGTAGATCATGGCTCAAAAAGGTGCTTTCATCTATAGGGACCATTACCTATCCAATTCCAAACTACAATCTTAAGAAGTGTACTGTGCGAGAAAAATCAAGACAGGATTTATAATACACTTTGACAAGAAAAGAAACAGTAAGATACTCACCCTTCCATTAGTAATGATTGCATTACCACCAAATTCATGCCCAAGTTGCATATACAAAAATTGCGACACCTGCATTATATCCTCCATAATTAAATTTCCCAGAACACCTAAAAGATAGCATCCTCAAAATGCTATTTGCTACAACCCATAGGAGACCAATCCTGATCAAGACAGAATGAAGACATCCAAAAAATGCACACTAAAAACTGAAAGCAAAAATAAGAATAATGAACCATATAAATGCAAATATCTAGAAGCCAAAAGGCAACAAATAATCAAATACCTTATTTGCATGTTTCCTCAGTTGGTCAATGGAAAATTCAGGAAGAGCAGATTTGAAGACCTTGGATGGCAACCCATTAGCCTCAGCAAGCTCATAGACCTTATCCAAAAATGGTTGAGTGTGCTCCTCTGCTCTGGGAGATGCAAAGATGTACCTTTGCTCATAGAATGAGCAAAGCTGATCCAAAAAGTCCAACGTGTTCTTCTTATGGCTGCATGATACCATAAAAGGCAGGCATACATATTTAAAACAAAAAACAAAAAAATAACAAAAAGCCCAATGTGTTCTTCTTGTACTTAAATGTGCATGAAAAACAAATAACAAATAACAAATAAAAAACTAAAAAACTTTGCATTTCGGTCTTTTCATAAATTTAACCTACCTAAGTGAGGATGCAGTGATTTCAAAAACCTTCACAAAAAGGAGGCTAGAAAAATGACCGTTGAAATTGACACTAAATAGGACGCCTACTCGAGCACCTTTAGACCCTTCAATCTGCACCATAATGGAAAAATTACAAAAACATCAATAAGCATGATGGTGGTGATGATGCTGGTGACAAGGATGATAGCCATAGCAGAGATTATGACGAGACAATGAAGGAATACTAAAAGAGCTAAAATAACCAGGTAGCGTAGGCCTTCATGTAGCAACTTTATTCCTTTCTTTGATGCAACATCAACAGCAAGAAGATGAGTCACAGGCTTCAAATCCTCCATAGCTACAGAAAGAATCACATGTCAGGACTGTAATGACTCGGCAAGATTGCAAGCGTGAAGCTAATGGTTTCAACTTTTGTACTGCTTACTTTCAGCAGAATGCAAGTAGTTAATATCTTTCAACACTGATTCTCCTCCAAGAACAGATGTAGACAGAGATATGAACCTTGGTTTGCCATTAGCAATGATCTAAATCAACAGATTAACATGAAAATTTAACCATGAGTTGTATGACCTGAGTAAAGGAGTCTCCCCAAAAAGGTATTATTGAGCAAAACGGATCTAACATTTCATACAATTCTTTCAAAGGCTTACCTGTGGATTATAGCGAGTAATACCATTTTCTGATAGGAATTTTTCCAGCACATCAGTGCGAGAATTGATATGCCCATAGTAAACTTGTTCCTGTATTCTGGGAAGCTCATCGTTCATGGCATTTAACAGAGCCTCCTGTTCAAAGTAAGTGCAACAGTATAAGTGTCAGGAAAGAGCTCATGTACTTTTTACTGTAATAGCCAAATAAAAATGAATGTATAACTAACATAAATGACAAGTGGACAGATAAACAGGTATCAAGGCAAAAACCAAATGCCAAGGATGCATACATGCCTTATGCACTTCAATCAATAGAAAATAGGAGAACTATAGTAATACGGAACATAATTAGGAAGCAAAAAAAAAAGCACCAGCCAAACCTCATTAGCATCAAAGACAAGTCCATTCATCAAAAGGCAGCACTGCAACTTAGCAAGGCCCAACTTAAAAACAAACATTGAGCTCTCTTCTGACATGCCCTTAAAAGTTTGTTCCTTTTCCAACTTTAGCAATATGTCTTGTGGAGGAGATTTTACCTTCGGTCTGCAGAAACATAATATGGTCGCACTAGATTCATAACATACTACACATTTGTTGAATGCTTAAGGAGAGAAGAAATGAGAAATATAAATCATTAATCAAAACAGACAAGGCTTGGAGATCAACCAAAAAAATTTCTTTAACAACTTACAACAGTGTTTCGACAAATGCTCCTTCAACATGGTGCATTTCAGGTGCCTCATCTGCAAAATCATCTGCCTCGAGCCGTAATTTATTTATCTGCCACATGAGAACATAACTTTCATCTAAATATACGTACAGGTTCATAAGACGATACTGCCAGAGCAGTAAAGTACGCAATAAGTAAATGACAACTCAAGGTATGTATTAGAAGTACAGTTAAAGAAGCTGAACACATACAGAGCTCAAAAAATGGAAAGCTGTTCTAATTCCGTGGTTCTCTTTGATATAAATAAAGAGACTTATAATCTGCCAAAAAAAAAAGGGGGCTGTCATTAACAATGTTCATTAGCCTTTGCAGTGCAGAATAGAAAATAAATTCACCAATACTTACAGCAACATATTTGTATAACGGGCAATGTGCAGACAGCACAGACAGTGTGAAAGTGGACAGTAACTCACTCTGAGTTAAAATGCATAACACCAAGAAATATGAAGTTGAAAGAAGTCATTACCCGAATGGATATATCCTCCTCATTTTGACTGCCATTCTCCTTGGCAGAGGAAAAGATCTCACCACTATTCCTTTCGATCTGCTTGACAATCTTTGAAGAGTACAACATAACCCCAAATCTCATAGGAAAATTATTCTCATACAGAGACGTTATCATGTCAACAGACTGCAAGAATGCAACAACAAAAAATTTTCAAAAAAAATAAAGACATTGAAAAGGTCACCAACAAGGTAAAGCAAAATAAGGAAATAAAAAATGTTTGACACAAAACTTGCCTCAAGGCCACAAATGGTAGCCGGATCAAGAACATAAACTGCATGGAAAAGGTTTTTGCGAATATAACGCAGTTGTCCTGGGAACACTGGCATCAATATCTGCATAAAAATAGAAAAGGAAACAGAAGCAATCTTATCCACAACCTAATCGATATAAAAACTGGTGCAGTAGAAGAAAGTGACACTACCTCATTTAAATTACTCCGCCATCGCTTATACATGGCATCTTCCTCCAAGTTATTGAGATAATGAACATGAGTTGAGCGGAAATCAATGCGAAACATATTGGATTCTGAAGGAGGTGAACTTGACAGGAGTTTCCGAATAGTGGGTTGAGGAATCTGTGAATGTAGTCATTTGACAAAGTTATTAAAATTAAAGGACAAAATGAGCACTCTAGATAGTAACTGCACCTGAACAGAAATTTTTTGATATTAGTAAGTGTTGGAAAATGCAGGATGCAACTGAAAAGGGGGGGAGGGGTGAATTATTGTTAGCCGTTTGAAAAGATGAAGATGCTAGAATCTGATTAAAAAATTAAAATCATAGGATCCATGAGATCAGTAAAATTCTAGAAAACAATCTGATTGGCTAGCCTAAATTCGTGAGGTCACCGGTAATTTATCAGATGGGAAAATTTTGAGAATAGACATGAGTACTTTAAGAATTCATTAACAATATATTTTTCCTGGAAAAAAAGTTCTGCACGTATGCGAACTTTCATATACATAAAAAAATATAACAAGAATACTGCATTTTCATTTTTCCAATCACGTCTCAGATCATACAAATAATCTGAGTACGACTTTATTCCATCATCAATGTCAATACAGGTAACCAAAGAAAATTATAACACCCTTCACCTTCAACTTTGAATATTGATCAGCCAACAGTAAATCCTGATGGACCAAGTCAACCAACCTAAGAAAAGATAACAAAGAAATGGTACAAGAAGTCAGCCAAAAATGAGTGAATCTCAAAGCGAGGTATCAAAATAAAGCACATAACATTGAGCAAGGAAGCTTAAAAAATGGAAAACAGCTGTATGCATATTCGAAGAGACCAACAGTTTTGCTGCTTCACTTCTAATTTATGAATTATATATCAACAGTTTTGCTGTATGGATTTCACTTGTAATATATCAACAGTTTTGCTGTTTCAAATATTTGCCTAGATATAAGATAGCAACTATTTACTAAAGAACTTCAAAATGAGTAACCTGAATTCGCATATTAGGTTTTCTGATTTTGTGTTACCAAATCACAATCATATAAGATATCAAGATTTTATGGCCTCCTAAGCAGCTTCGTGCACGTATAGTTTGTCAACAAGAATACCAAACCACAAATTGAACCCCAAACTACCAAAAATCAAATAAATGTATCATGCTCCAAATCCATGGCTTTAAACCAGAAAAACTTTCAAAACAAGCTCGGAGTATATAACTATATATAAATGGAAACACACACGCGCCAAAGCCCATACATCTAAATTGATAAGCCAGCCTCAATTCTTTCAATCCAAAAAACACGTATCGACCTAAACTACACAAAAAGAGTAGCAAAATGGGGCAATAGCAGACCACACGATACGTTCTATGTTGACTTGAGGAAAGGCTGGGATCTTCAGAATGAAAAGCGAAAAAATCTCAGAATAGAATGGGAAGAAGATATCAGTGGAAGCAAATGCATTACAGATAAAGGTCAATATCTTCGATGTTGATCAAAGCACCATTGATAGCCATTAAGGACTTGCCAGGTGGGATCATTCGCTGGTTTGCAATTATTTCATCCTTGACAGAATCATTGAGCTGCCAAACATTCACATGGTTCAATCAGGAAAATAAGATCCCATAGTTCCTTTCAGCTAAATATCTCGTCCAACGAACAGCTACTTTCTCTTTTTCGTAACAAACCAGATCAGTTATAATAACATTGCATACCTTCATACGAGATAAGGAAGAAACTATGCTGGGAAAATTTTGACTAATTTCTTGCATTGACTGGAGAGGATCAGAGGCATGAACTACTCTCTGGGCAGTTTGATGACCTAAATCTGTTGGTGTGTAAAAAAGCATTAGAGTAATTGCAGGTCATTAAAAAAAGAAGAAGAAAGCCTATAAATTGTAAGAACCTTTTAGTTCCCAAACATCAAGAGTATCTGATATTGTTGATGACAGTAGGTAATCCCGGAAAGCCATTATCTCAGATGTCAGCTCAGGTTTGCGTTCCTGCAACAACCCACCAAATTGTAGTTGATTTCTACATTGACTGGATTGACGTTAACATCACAGTAATCATCTAAACCACAATAATTTACTCAACTGAACCAAACTGATGCAATAATTGGACTTTGTTGCATGTGATTGGACCATTTCCAAATAAAATTTGACTAGTCCTGTTATTCTTTTTGAAACAAACTTCATACCATGGTCAAATCCATAAAAAATATGAATCAAATCCATAATAAAATATGAAAACGCACATTAATTTTTCTTTTTCAATCCTACTTTATTGGCAGTCAGGTCATTGACAAGCCAAAAAGTTTCACTATTAGCATCCTTTCTTTTGAAGAGAAATGGATAGTGAACTTCGAGATGAGCCCACATCCAGAGGTTAAAGGCAAAGGCAAGTGGGGTAGCTGTGCATATCGTAGTATGTGTCACCCACACACAGTTTAGATAATAAAAACAAAGGTTTAATTAATAATCAAAATCAAAGGAAAAAAAAATCTCGCTACATCAATAGTCCCTTTTCTATAAGTCTAACTCACTTTTAATTTTGTAGTGCATAAAGACTGCATCTAGAAGTATTCACAGGGTACAGCATATGTACTATCTAAAAGAAAAAGATGCAATATTCCCAAAAAACATTTACAATCACAAATTCCGAATCAACAGAACGTGCTTTAAACAGTTGCCAATCACTTCTTTCAATGACCGATTATCCCGCTTCTTTCATTTATAAGAGTTTGATCTTTCTTTTTGGGATTTTTTTTTTTGGGGGGGGGGGGGGTTCATTCCTCCTTTGTTCCATAAATCAAAAGTTTTATAAATCCTAATCAAACAAACAATAAAGTATTTGAAGCCTGACCAGGCCCAGAAATGACACCAATGAAAATCACTCACCTCAAAGAACATAGATAAATTTCGAATCTCTAATCTCCTAAAATTGCCATCTCAAACTTGGCTTATCAAAAAGAGTCAAACCATACATACCACACTTCCAATAAGATTTTTTTAATCACTCATTCTTTTGCCGAGGGCACTCAAAAATGTTACTTCTATCCTTGCTAGTTTCAGTTTTATATGGTTTCAATTTCTAACAATGCAAAACTGGGATATTAGGTGATACTCTCGGTAAGAACATGGGTCCTTTTTTCTCTCTCGGCTCTTTGGTTATTGTGTTGTCGTCGTCCATGTTTCTAGTCTTGGTTAGCCTTGATTCCTTTGTTTTTTAGCTGTCAGAGAGTGTTGTTTCAGTCGTATAGATTCATGGCGTTTTTCCGTAGTCTGGTGATCGAGGCAAAAACATTCCAGTTCTCTGCTAGCTCTTCTGGAGTAGTTACGTTAACTGAACAGCATAGGAAGTCTCAGAACTCGAATCGTTTCGGTAGATATGGAGTGGTCTGGTTGGCGAATCTGTTTGGCAAAATTGTGGAAATCAAAGATTCTAGAGATTTTTCGGAGAGATTTAATGAACCTCCGCATGCTTTTTTAGCGCAGAGATGTTCGAACAAGTGTGAACGTTACGTCACTCTTGCAGAATTTGGAGAGAGGCGTCGCCGGGGGGTTGTGATGATTCCGAAGGGGAGGTCCAGTGCAGGGTGGAAGGCGTTTAGTATGACATGTGAAGAAGTTATCTCAGCCATTGGCGAGCTCAGACGGAGGAAAAGGGGCCCGTGGATTCTATGGTCACAGAAGGACTTTCCTTTGCCGATATAACAAAGTCTGATCTGCCGGAGAAGGAAGCGTTGGAAAAGATAGAGATTTAAAAAGCGGCAGCTGACGTGGATGGCATGAAAAAGCTCGTGTCTGTCATTCCCCTAGAGCCGCATGCAAATAGCGCTGGGGGGCTGGTAATTCCCGAGAGTTATGATTGCTCTGGGACTTCTGATTTGGCGACTGGGTCTGACGGTGTTGTGTGGGAGCGTCTAATGAAATTAAAGGCTGAGGTGGATGACTTAATTGGGTTGGTTAAGCACAAGAGGGTGGCTTTATTGCCTTTGGTTGGGCCCAGGATGGACTTAAGCTGCAAGGTGTGCGGTTTTAAGTTGATGGCCCAGGATGCTGTGGGTGTGGCCACTAACTCGTTGGCGTCTTCGAGTGGGAAGGTTGGACTGGGCTCGGGCCCATCTCTTGGTCAGAGCATCGACAACATGTCTTTGTTGAAGAGGAAGGAGAATGCGTTGACCATTGAGGGAAGGGGGGTCGAGTGAGCCCTGGGTTGGACCGTTAGATGGGTCTTATAAGGTAGGAGGAGTTGGGCTGATTGTTGGGTCCGGCGAGGAGGTTTCTAGCGGGTTTGAGGACCCGAATGCCATCGCGGTCTCTCAGGTCCTCGATCCGGCGGCGGTCTCTGTTCTTCAGCTTCGGGAGGAGGGGTCGCTGTCGTTTGGGGTGGCAGAGGGTCCGACCGGTGTATTGTCGGTGCCAGAAACTCATGTCGACTTCGGCCGAGCTTCGCCTGGCTCCCAGATCTCCGATCCGGTGGCAGATCTTCCTCTTCAGCCTTTGGAGGTGGGGTCGACTTCGTGTGGGTGGCTGCTAGATAGATCGGTGCTCTGCCGACGCCTGATGTTCCAGTCGACTTGTGCCAGGCTTCGCCAGTCTCGAGTCTTCTCATGCTGAAGCAGCCTGAGTGCCCTTTCTTGGCAGATGTGGGCTTGGACTATCCAGGTCCACATCCCACGTGGATGGCCGGGTCAAGGTCTGATAGGTTTGGGGTGTCTGAGGTGGGGACAGATAGTGGTGTTGATTTGTTTGTGGCTGAACCTATGGTGGTGTGTCCTCCTATGTCGGGGAAGGAGGATTGCCATATGCATCTATCTTCTTTGGACTGGGTGTTGGAAATGGTCTCGTCCTTTAAAAATATGGTTGGGCTCTCATGCGACAGTTACGAGAGTGAATTGATGGTGCTCTTTGCAGCTCTAGAGAAGGATAGGGGGAACAGTGGGCTTGTTACTCCAAGCAGATCAGGAGGCAAGTTCTTAAGGGAGCTGAAAGGGTTGAAGTCCTCAGTCAATTATGATGGGAAGAAGTATGTGTCTAGGAAGAGCCGAAAGGGAGGGAGGGTTTCGATTAAATCTTTATGAAGCCTAGAATATTAAGTTGGAATGTTAGGGGGTTGAATGATAGTCAGAAGCGTAGTAGGGAAAGAAATTTGTTGCAGGGATGGAAGCCTGATTTAGTTTGTATTCAGGAAACTAAGGTGGGGATAGTTTATAGAGCTTTTATTAGGAGTTTGGGGGGGGGCATCATGTGGGTTGGTGTAGTCTAGCGGCGGATGGAGCTTCGGAAGGGATTTTGATTTTGTGAGATTCAGGAACTTTAGAGATGGACTCTTGTGAGGGTAGTTTTTCTATGTCGGTTAAGAATGTGGAGGACGGGGTCTAGTGGGAGTTTTCTAGGGTGTATGGACCCAACGATGACAGTAGAAGAAGGATGCTTTGGGAGGAGTTATCGGGTGTCTTGCTTGGTGGAACCTTCCGTGGTGCATTGGGGGAGATTTCAATGTCACGCGCTTTCCTAGTGAGAGGTTGGGAAACAGAGGATTCGGGAATGCTATGATGGATTTTTCTGATTTTATTTCAGAAAATGGCTTGGTGGACTTACCGTTGTTGGGAAGGTCCTTTACTTGGTCGAATAATAGAGCTTCCTAGTCATGGTCTAGAATAGACAGCTTTATTTTCAGCCCTTGTTGGGAAGCCTTGTATCCCGAGGTTACCCAAAAGAGGCTCCCTCGTCTGTTATCTGATCACTTTCCTATTCTCTTGGAAAGTGACAGATTTGGGGGAGGAAAGAAACCCTTCCGGTTTGAGAACATGTGGCTTAAGGAGGATGGTTTTTTGGATAAGGTGAGGGAGTGATGGAACTCTTTATATTTTCTTGGGGTCGCCAAGTTATGTGCTTGATTCTAAGTTGAAAGCCTTGAAGGACCTGAAATTGTGGAATCAAGAGGTCTTTGGGGATCTGAATTTTCGTAAACAGGTGTTGCTAGGCGATTTATCTATGTTGGAGCGATTGGATGAGGAAGGATACCTTGACGGGGCGGGGAATGAGAGGAAAGTGGAAGTGTCTAGGAGCTGAATATTCTGATTGAGATGGAGGAGACCGATTGGAGGCAAAAGTCGAGGGCTCTTTGGCTCAAAGAGGGGGATCGGTATACGAAGATCTTCCATAGAGTGGCCAACTCCAATAGAAGGAACAACTCCATATCGAGCTTGGAGGTAGAAGGGGAGATGGTGGAGGAACCCGGGCGGATTTCAGAGGAGATTGTTGGCTTCTATCGCTCCTTGTATAAGGAGCCTCACTCTTGGAGACCCCTCTTGGAGGATCTAGAGTTTGCTTCAATTTCAGGGGTTGATGCGGAATGGTTACAGAGACCTTTCGATGAGGAGGAAGTAACGAGGGCAGTTAGGAGTTTAAATGGGGACAAGGCTCCAGGCCCTGATGGCTTCTCCTTAGCGTTCTTCCAATCTTGTTGGGAGGTGGTTAAGGGAGCCATTCTATCCATGTTCAACGAGTTTGCTAAGGAGGGAAGATTTGTTAGGAGTATGAACGCCACGTTCATTGTTCTTATCCCGAAGAAACCGGGAGCGGTCGAGCTGAAGGACTTCATCCCATAAGCTTAGTGGGGGGTGTTTACAAGATTTTGGCAAAGGTGTTAGCTAATCGTTTGAAGTTTGTCTTGGATATGATCATCTCGTCGTCCCAGAATGCTTTCGTGAAAGGTAGACAGATTTTAGATCCTGTGATGATTGCTAGCGAGTGTATTGACTCGAGGTTGAGGTCCAATGTGTCGGGCATGTTGTGCAAATTGGATATTCAGAAAGCCTACGACCATGTCAATTGGAATTTCCTTTTGTATCTGTTAAGGAGATGTGGTTTTGGAGAGTGGTGGTGTAGGTGGATCAAGTTTTGCATTTCTACGGTTAGATTTTCGGTGACGGTGAATGGCTCCCCTGAAGGTTTTTTCGGAGGCTCTAGGGATTGCGTCAAGGAGATCCCCTCTCACTCTTTTTGTCTGTGCTCATTATAGAAGCGTTCAACAAAATGATGAATAAAGTGGTGGATGTGGGTTCCATTGTGGGGTTTGAGGTCGGTGGCAGGGGGAGACATGAGTATTTCTCACCTTCTGTTTGTTGATGACACCTTAATCTTGTGTGGGACGGAGGCGAGTCAGTTTTGCAATCTCAGATGCTTATTGCTCTGCTTTGAGGCAGTGTCGGGGTTAAGAGTTAACCTTTCAAAAATGGAAGTTATTCCTGTTGGGGATATGGGCAATGTTCAGGAGTTGGCTACTATTTTGGGTTGCAGAGTTTCGTCGTTGCCTACCACCTATCTTGGGTTACCGTTGGGGGCGCGTTTTAAGAGCAGACATATTTGGGATGACATTATTGAGAGAACTGAAAGAAGGTTGACAGGATGGAAACATAACTATCTTTCGAAGGGAGGTAGAATCACGTTGATCAAGTCTACACTCTTTAGCCTCCCAACCTATTTTTTGTCTCTCTTTCCTATTCCTTTGGGGGTTGCCAAAAGATTGGAGAAGATCCAAAGGACATTTTTGTGAGCAGGTGATGAAATCGAGCACCAGTTTAACCTTGTCAAATGGGAGAGGGTTTGCTCTCCATTCAGTTGTGGAGGGCTGGGTTTAAAGAGACTCCATTTGTTCAATAGAACTTTATTGGGCAAGTGGTTGTGGCGTTTCGCCTTGGAGATGGATAGTTTGTGGCAAGTTGTTATTGAGGATAAGTATGGCAGCGTTTCGGCAGGTTGGAGAACCAATGAGATCCATAGTTTCTATGGTGTGAGCCTGTGGAAGCACATAAGCAACAGATGGACCTTCTTTTGTGGGAACATTTGTTACGTGGTGGGGTGTGGCCTTAGCGTCAGGTTTTGGCATGATCTATGGTGTGGAGAAAAGCCTTTGAAGTTTGCTTTCCCCCTTTTGTTTTCTCTTGCTAGGCACAAGGATGCGATGGTTGCGGATTGTTTGGAGGGCGATTCCGGTTATGGGGTGTGGAATATTCAGTTTGCTAGAACCACCAATGATTGGGAGATTGAAGACTTTTTCTGTTTTCTACTCATTGTTGTACTCTATGGTCCTTAGGAGAAGGGAAGAAGATAAAATGTTGTGGCACGGTGCTAAGAATGGGGTCTTTTCAGTTAAGTTGTTGTATGAGCTCATTGTTGGGGGTTCTGGTGAGGTCTTTCCGTGGAGGCAGATCTGGAAGAACGCTGTCCAGCCTCGAGTGTCGTTCTTTGTGTGGGAAGCGGCTCATGGGAAGGTCTTAACCATTGACAATTTAAGAAGGAGGGAGTTATGCTTGATTAATTGATACTTTCTTTGCAAGAATGATGGGGAGTCTGTGGATCATGTGCTTATCCATTGCTTGGTCGCTAGAGAGTTGTGGGTGCACGTGCTTAGTAGCGTCAACTATCCTTGGGTGATGCCTAAGAGGGTGGGAGGGGTGCTGAAGTGTTGGAAGAGAAAGTTCAACAATCCTTTGGCGTTGGCTATGTGGAAAATGATTTCATTATGCATTTGGTGGAGCCTTTGGAGGTAAAGGAATGGAAGATGCTTTGAAGATGTGGGACTGTCCTTAGAATGTTTGAAGGGAAAACTGATGCAAACCTTGTTTCTGTGGACTAATGGGGTGTTGGGTTCCCCTCTTGTAGACTTCAGTAGTTTTATTAGTTTCCTAGCTTGCTTGTTGTAGCTGGTTCAGTACAACCTTTGTACTGTTCCGTTTCCTTTTTCTTTTAATAAAGCTTTACTTACTTATAAAAAAAAACAATGCAAGTTCTCATGAACTAACCAAATGAGGAAAGAGTGCCATAATTTGGAATGCACTTTCTGTAATTCTGTGAATAACTATGTGATAAAAAAAAGGTTATATTAAGCTTTCTTGTCCAGCTTAAAACTCCAATATAAATATGGTTGTGATTTTGGGTCCCTAATTCCATCCATGAATACTCTTCCTAGTTCCTACAGACTACAGTCCATCAAAAATTTTAAGTAAATGCATACTCGTCAATACTCTATCTCAATATACTTTTTCACACTAGACCCACCCGTTTACGTATACATTCATAAGACAAAAAAAGGTCCTTTATGCAGTTGTAGTTTATAGCATCTGAAAAAAAGAGTAACCTAAAAGGATAACCGACCAGAATTTTAGAAAATATGAACCCTCTGACTTCTTGGCTGAGATCTTCAGTCCGAGGATCCTCTAGAGTGACACCTGCAACTCAAAACTCATATTTTAACACGTAAATTCTCAACCAATAAAAGCTAAGCATTAAAGCACGGTGTTACATGCGAGAAATAAAACCCTTTTTACACTATTGTAAGCATCTACATTCCCTTGACATGTTGCATGGAGCAAAGAATTACGTCCTAAGGTAAGTAATTCATTCATGGCCAATTATTTTCAAGATCAAACCCCCAAGGGTTTGGTGTGGTGGTAAGGCTTCGGCTTGGGTTCTAACATGTCCCAAGTTCGAGCCCCAACATCCCCATTATCGCCCTTGACTTATCTGCTCCCTGGGTTGTGGGGTCGATCCAGTGGGCCGGGGTTTGTACTTCAGGGTTGGGCCAAAAGGGTCCGGCTTTGGGGAATTTCCTCGTCATCAAAAAAAAAAAATATATTTTCAAGATCAAATTTTGAACTCAATTAAAGGTAAGCTGGGTCAAGTTAACCTATCTAAAATCATAATCTTTGTCGCCTCCACTTTATCATATCCTTCTTCGCTACTCCCACCCCTTTTGATTCAGTCTCCCATATCTTTTTTCACTCTATCGACCTGAATGTGTCGATGAATCTCTATCACACATGCAAAGACCATCTTAAGCAACTCCCCATCCAGCTAAAACCATGATAAAAATGAGGAGAGATGCATCATAAAGCTTACCAGGAAGTGAAAATCAAGAGAAGAATGACTAAAATCCACCTGATTAGTAGAATAATACAGTTGTCCATCAAATTGCTAGCTAATTGTTCAAGGTTCACAAGTAGAAGATAATAGATATATCCAGAGAGAGTAGAAGCAAAAAGACAAGATGTTCATAAAATTATCTGATCTAAGCACACATGTCATTACTAAATGCTGACAACCTTCAAAGGAAGCTGCAAGTGAAACAGTAACCTTGAAAGAAAATAGGCTTCAGCATGAATAAATCACTCTAACCTTTCTTTATAGCACTGTCATCCATAGCCTTATATTCCATGTTCTTCAAAGCAAGTTCTACGCCATAACCACCCAAGTTCAAGGCATCTCTTGTACCAATGGTCCCACAATGGCCAAAATTTGCTTCACAGCCAGAAGGCAACACAGGTCTGACAACATACCTAAGTTTTCCCTAGAAATTATTGAGACAACCATCAGCAATTACATTGCAAATATGTAACAAATCTAGAAAATGGACTACTTCCAAGGCCATAAAATATACCAGTAAGAGAGTTATTTTTATTATTTTTCGTGTTTGGAATTTTCTAATGAGATTGGCTTACTTATAAAAAAAAGTGTTTAGAATTTGTCAAGGTTTATGACAACCAATGTCAGATCTACACTTCAGTAATATATACAGCACATGATGCTTGTGGAAGTTGGTGTTTAACGTCAATTTGATTCCTCATGCAGATACATAGCAACAGTTGGAGAGAAAAAAAAAAAAACAAGGATGGGTAGTTCGAAAGCCATCAACTACATCAACCGAGGAAAAAGAGAGACCAATGACTATATTTCAGAAGTACCATACCATTACCAATTACCAATGACTATGTTAAAATCCACCTACTATTAGGGGATTTCAAATTCTATAACAAAACAATTTGTTAAAATCCACCTGCTTCCATAGTTTTTACAGAAGTACCATTACCAATTACAAAACAATTTGTTATCTGCTACACCAACAAAAGACGGGGGGGGGGGGGGGGGGGGGGGAAGACAAAATCGATATATGAACCTAGGCCAGATAAGCAATAGGGAAAAAATCTCAGAACTCCTTTAAAATGAAGTACCTAATGGAAAAGAAAGACTAAGAACATATTCTTATACTCACTGAAGTAACTGTCAGAAGCAGTAATGCCATTACTATGCATGTATTGAAAATTTCCTTCACAGTAGCACGGTTAAAAAGTCAATGCAGCTGTGATGAAGCAGGCAGCCAAAATTCTACTTCATCCATCCCAAATGATTTTCTTGATTCTAAATGGTGACACAAGTTTCAACAAAAAGGAATAACTATGGTAGTCCTAAAACGCCACTCGTTATACATTAAAGAAGCAACATGGACTTTTAAAAAGGAAGGTCACAAAGGAAAAAAAAAAAGAACTTCAGGAAAAGAGTAAGGAGACACGGGAAAATGAAAATATGAGCTCCCCACTCTCGAGAAGTATGGAGCTCTTATTCTGGGACATCCCCAAAAGGAAAGGAAGACACTCATTTCATAATGAACAGTACTTCTTTGAGCCTCAATCATCCACATGCATTTAGTAAAGAAGCAACACGCATTGCTTGATGAATGGGAACCGGTCATCAAAGACGACAAACTCTCCTGATGAGTATCAAATACAAAACATTTTAGCCTAATGAAAAACTGTCCATACACGTTAGTTTCATCTATTTCCTGCTTACAATATGGCGCAGATCTATTTACAGAAGCCATCCAATTACGGAAACAACACCAGCAACATGTTACTATTTTAGTATTGTAAGGAACTCCTATGGACACAACCTCTTTGGCAGCTTCAATTAGTGAGGCGTGAAACTTTCGGAAGCAATCAGTTCCAAGAGCTCCATAAAGTATGGCAACTGGGCTATCAGCACTTGAATCAAAATGGATGTGATCAAAGTCAAATAGTTCCGGCTGCTTAAACGAATCTCCAGCACTGGCAACCAAGAAATTACAAATAGAAATAAGGAAGACAGCAAAATGTGACAATTATCTGATAATATAAAAAAAGGGTAAGGTGACAACGAGAGAAAAAGAGAGAGCAGACTTACAATTCAGTAGGATTGCGAAGCCACAATAGCAATTCTGCGACTTCAAAGAACAATGACCCACCAGTATCCACCCAACAGCATTTTCCACCTGGACTCTTCGGGTTTGCATCAGCAAGCAAGGGATCTGATTTTCTGATCTCGATTATTCCGTTTGTTTCTAAAGTTTCCCCGCTGACACTGTTTGAGCTCTCCTCATCAGCCAGGGGAAAAGAAGAAAGAGACTCCTCTGCTAGTTGCCGATAAAGCACCAATCTTGGGGATGCTGATCTCAGCATAAGAGAGAATTCAAATAAAGATGCCAATGGTTCACTTAAAAGAGCACGTCCATGTCCTAATATTTTCTTAATGCAGCCTTTAGATGTATCAGAATCAAGGTCATCCTCAGTGTGTAGCCAGGCCTCAATGAAGTCCCAAAAAAGGTCTTTCCATTCCTTAGAGAGCAATTCACTGGATATAGACAAGCAAAAATGGAAGTTATTACAGGTTTAGGAAATGCAAGTCTGTTTTAAACATTTTTTTTTAAGTCTGTTTTAAACTGCACTTACAAGAGATAAACATAGGTGTTCTATTTCCAATAGGCCAGTGAAAACCTCAACATCAACAGAGAAAAAAAAACAAAGAGAAGATAACATAACATAACATAACTATTTAAAGAATATACAACCAGCTATATCTTTCCCTCGCAGAATTAAAGGTTCTCCTCATTTTTCTTGCTTGTTTGGAGTAGCGGTTTCGGTATAGTGCTTTGTACTGTTTTCACTAGTTCTAATGAGATTGGCTTACTTATAAAAAAAAAAAGGAATTAGAGGTTCTCCAGCAAGCTAATCCACTGAATATAATTATTTATGACCAACACTACATCCAGTCATCATAAAATCTGCTATGGCACAGTCCTCTATACAAATATGCATAAATCTCCTAGTTATTTTTCAACCTGCATATCTTCCTCAACACTCCTTTCACCAACAGCTTCCTGAGTCTCATTCAAAACCTCCTCTGTGTCAACGGATATCTAGCTGGCCATTTTATGGCCAATTCGAAATTACGTTACAGCTTTGCTGTTTATTTCCTCTCCTTCTATAGCTTGATTTCCTCTCCTCCTATAGGTCGATTGTACAACTTTTATTTCCTTGTATAGCAATGTAATCTTCATAGCATTAGAATAGGTCTATATAATGAAAGGTCTTGATAGAGACAAAGACAGTTTTTCTGCAAAGCTTTCTAAAAGTTGTCATGGTATCAGAGTTACTCGTATAAACTCGATACCTTGTTTCTTTCTCGGTCGTGTACTGCTTCGTGTGTTCGTTGGTGTCGTGTTGGTATCTTGACCCACTTTGTCTCGTGCTGCTGGTTCTCCTAGTGGCTCTCGGCGATTTCCTGGTGTTCCACCGCTATCGCAGATCGCGTTCCTCGCATTAGGTTCTTTTGCCGATCTCGTCTCTTGCTGTCGGCGGACCATTTCGCATTCTCGGGCCATTTTTCATCTTTTGCTGTCGTCGGTGGGGTGGTATTTTTTATTTCCACTTTCGTTGGTGATAACTCGTATTTCAGTTTGGTGCATGTGTTGATTTTGGTCTTACTCACGTCGGCCTGGGTGCTCTTTGTTTTGTGTACTGCTATTGGTGCTATTCTGTTGATTTCGGTGAAATTATTGCGGGCGATATATTCTGTTGCTTTCAGTGCCATCATTTTGGGTGCTATTTGTTCCGGTCGTGGGTGCTCCTCTCGGTGCTATCACTGTCCGCGTGCGGGTGCTACTATATTTCGACCTTCATTGCGTGGTTGATATTTTATTATATGTTCTCTTATTATTGGCGTGGATAATACTCTGTTTCGACCATTTTTTGGCGTGGGTGATATTTTTCTGACTCTGCAACATGTCAGACAAGTCAGATACTTTCTTTGTTTGCTTTAATGGCACGAATTACTCGGCTTGGGCATTTCAATTCCGAGTCTTTGTCACGGGCAAGGATCTATGGGGTCATGTCGATGGCAGTAGTCCTTCTCCAGACAGAGACAAAGCAAAGGAGCAACATGCTAAGTGGGCTGTCAAGGATGCTCAAGTTATGTCATGGATTCTCGGATCGATTGAGCCCAATATTGTTTTAAATCTTCGACTCTCCAAAACTGCTGCCAAAATGTGGAACTACTTGAAGAAGCTCTGTAGTCAAACAAATATTGCCCGACGGTTTCAATTAGAGCTTGAGTTATCCATTCTTACACAGGACAATCTATCCATCTCTGATTTCTATTCTCTTTTCATGAATCTTTGGACTAGGTATACTAATATTGTTTATACTACTATCCCTCATGACGGTCTTACTGCAATTCAATCCGTGCATTAAACAAGTACGTGAGATCAATTTCTTATGAAATTCATATCAAAGTTTGAAGTCACACGATCCAATCTCATGACCCGAGAGTCTGTTCCCACCTTGGATGTATGTATGAATGATCTCTTTCGTTAGAAGCAACGTTTTCTTACCCACACCACCATGGAACAACGCCAGTCCAGTTCTGCACTTGTTCCCGTGGCTTATGCTGCGCAAGGGAAGAACCGTGGGAGGGACATGAGTACTGTCCAGTCCTTCAGTTGCAAGGGATTTGGCCATCATGCTACAGATTGCTCCAAAAAGTTCTGTCACTTGCAAAAAACCTGGCCACATCAACAAGAATGCTCTATCTGACCTCCAAAAAAGCCCGAAAAAGCCTACAGTGTCTCAGTTGACTCATCAAGTGCCTCTAGCTCTGCGACTACCACTTCTCCTCCAATGCTTGTTCCGAATCCTGTTCACTCCATAACTCCTAAAATGATACAACAAATTATCATTTCCGCATTCTCAGCATTAGGGGTATCAGGTAAACAATTTCCAGTCTCACAACCTTGGTATTTTGATTCCGAAGCTTCCCACCATATGACCAATAGTGTTGTTCCTCTCACCAATGTGCAAAAGTATACAGGAAATCTCGAGATACATACTGTTGATGGCAGTCCTTTGTCTATCACTGTTGTTGGTGATGTTTCTCCTTCATTAACAAATGTTTTTATTTCTCCTGCTCTTTCTACTAATCTTGTTTTTGTGGGTCAGTTGGTTGACAATGATTGTTACGTTCAATTTTCTCAATCTGGTTGTGTTATGCAAGATCAAGTATCCGGGAGGATGATCGCGAAGGGGCCTAAAGTGGGGCAGCTTTTTCCGCTACATCTACCCTTATCTCCTTTACCTTCGCATGTTATTTCTTGTCATTTTGTTCGAGTTGATATCCGAATGTGGCATAGGCGTCTAGGACATCCAAATCCTAATGTACTGCATACTTTGTTACATTCTGGTTTACTTGGGAATAAAACATCTTTTTCTCATAGTTCTGTCCACTTTGATTGCAATTCGTGTAAACTTGGGAAAAACAAAACTCTGCCTTTTCCCACTCACATTTCTCATGAAGTTTGTCCTTTTGAATTGATACATAGTGATGTGTAGGGCATGTCACTTGTAATTTCTCACGCCCACTACAAATACTTCGTCACATTTATTGACGATTATAGTAGATTTACTTGGATATACTTTCTCCGCTCTAATAGAAATGTTTTTTCTATGTTTAAGACTTTCTGTGCTCATATTGAAACTCAATTTTCTACTAAGATAAAAGTTCTGCGTTCTAACAATGAGGGAGAATTTATGTCTAATGTTTTTCAGGAATTCCTTCAAACTAAAGGAATCATTTCTCAGCGATCTTGTCCATCCACACCACAACAAAATGGTGTGGCTGAGAGAAAGAATTGTCACCTCCTAGATGTTGGCCGCACTCTTCTCCTTGAGTCCTCCGTACCACCTCATTTCTGGTGTAAAGCCCTGTCCGCAACTATCCACCTTATCAACCGCTTACCTTCTCCATCCTTGGGCCATGTATCTCCTTTCCTTCGTTTATTTGGTCATGCTCCACAATATTCTAATCTTCGTACCTTTGGTTGTATGTGTTTTGTTCATCTTCCAGATCACGAACGCACAAAACTTACAACTCAGTCAGACAAATGTGCTTTCCTTGGCTATTATGTTCCTTAAAAGGGTTTTATCTGTTATGACCCTCACCTTAGTAGAACTCGTATATCTAGGAATGTGGTTTTTTTTGGAAAATCAGTATTTTTTCACCACTCAATGTGATCCCACTTCTCCATCACGATCTGTCTTGCCTATATTTTCTGACTCTCTTGCAGATCCCACCAGTACAAAGCCTTTCATAGTGTATCGGAGACATTCCCCACCTGCCTTGGATCCTCCTACAGCTCCCCGCGAGCCTCCTCTCGATCATTCCTCAGTTGTTGTTCCTGTTTCAGCTTCTATCGCTGCTCCTACACCTCTTAGACCAAAGTACTCGTGTTCGTCGACCCCTCAATTGGTTTGGTTTCTCCTTGACTGTCACTTTGTCTTCCATTCCTATTCCTTCGTCTTATACAGGCCATGAAACATGAGTGTTGGTAGAAAGTAATGGACGCGGAGCTCCAAGCACTTGACGAAAATCACACTTGGGACATTGTGGCCTACCCTCCATCTGTGAACCCAATTGACAGTAAATGGGTATTTTCTATCAGGCTTCGGTCGGACGGATCCTTAGACCACTACAAGGCCCGACTGGTAGCTTATGGAAATAAACAAGAATATGGTCTGGACTATGACGACCTGTGGGCTTTGGGCTGGTCTAATAGGGGTCTCTCGTTTTGGTGCTTTTGTTAAGCTGGTCTGGTAGGGGCCTCATTCAGTTGGTTTGAAGGTGGGAGGGTGCTTTTGTTCTTGGCGTTCTTCGGGCCTTTGTTAGCATGTTTAGGGCCTTCAGTATTTTCTCCTGTACTGTTGTTCTCTGTTTAATAATATTGGCTTACTTATCAAAAATGGTCTGGACTATGACGGGACCTTCGCACCTGTGGCCAAGATGACTATTGTGCGCACCATTCTTGCACTTGCCTCCTCGCAATCTTGGCCCTTACATCAAATGGATATCAAGAACGCTTTCTTATATGGAGATCTCAAGGAAGAAGTTTACATGAAAATCCCTTCTGGTATGCCTATTTCTTCTCCCAATAATGTGTGCCGATTAAAGCGTTCTCTGTTTGGTTTAAAGCAGGCACCACGGGCATAGTTTGAGAAATTTCGCAACACTCTACTTGGCTTCTCCTTCACCCAAAGTCGATATGATTTGTCTTTATTTCTACAAAAGACTGCTAATGGTATAGTCCTTCTTGTCTACGTGGACGACATTATCATTATTTGTTCTGATCTTGATGTCATTTCTAAGCTTCAGCAGATGTTACATACTACTTTCCATATGAAAGATCTTGGTCATCTCACCTATTTTTTGAGCTTGGAGGTACATCGGCAGCCCCAGGGTATTTCTTGACTCAAAGCAAATATATTCAAGATCTTGTCACTTTGGCTCACTTGACTGAGACTACCGTTGTGGACACTCTCATGGAAATGAATGTAAAATATCGAAGTGATGAAGAAGACCTTCTTGATGATCCCACTCTCTATCGCAAGTTGGTTGGTAGTCTTATCTACCTCACCATCACACAACCTGACATCTCTATGATGTTCATACTGTCAGCAAGTTCATGCAATCTCCTCGGCATCTTCACCTAGCCGTTGTTCGTCAAATCATTCGGTATCTTCTTGGCTCTCCTCATCGTGGTTTATTTTTCGCTGTTAATGTTTCGCTTCAACTGCAAGCATATTGCAACGCCAACTGGGCTGGTTGCCCCGATACCCGAAGATCAACTACTGGATGGTGCATGTTCCTCAACGACTCTCTTATCTCCTGGAAATGTAAAAAGCAAGAATGTGTCTCTAAGTCCTCCACTGAGGCCGAATACCGTGCTATGTATGCTGCTTGCTCTGAAATCATTTGGCTCTGTGGTCTCCTCACCGAACTTGGTTTCCCACAGGCACAACTCACTCCTCTTCATGGCGACAACACGAGTGCCATCCAAATTGCCGACAATCCTGTATTTCATGAGCGAACCAAGCACATTGAAGTTGACTACCATTCCAATTGCGAAGCTTTTGATCATAAGGTCATCAACCTCCCACGCATTTCCACCGCCCTCCAGGTTGCGGATATCTTCACCAAGTCCATGACATGTCAGTGCCACCACTTCCTTGTTAGCAAATTGATACTTGTCGACTTACTAGCATTAATTTGAGGGGGGATGTCAACGGATATCTAGCTGACCATTTTATGGCCAATTCAAAATTACATTACAGCTTTGCTGTTTATTTCCTTTCCTTTGATAGCTTGATTTCCTCTCCTTGTATAGCTCGATTGTACAGCTTTTATTTCCTTGTATAGCAATGTAATCTTCACAGCATTAGAATAGGTCTATATAATGAAAGGTCTCGATAGAGACAAAGACAATTTTTCTGCAAAGCTTTCTAAAAGTTGTCACTCTGTAGTGTCTGATCAAGTGCAAAAGCAATCTCGTTACCTCTCAGTTCTCATTTGTCCAAACTCTAGACGAATACTAGGAATGGGTTAGCAGACACGTGATAGCCTTCTTTATAATTCAAAGCACTCCCCCAATTCAAAACTGCCATGAACACTGACATGAACAATCAATATCCAACAGAAGGCAACTCCACAACAGGAGTGCAAGTCCAAATTTACCTTCATAGAACATAAGTAAAGATAATATATATATGGGGAAGAATCAAAAGACTCCAATCGTATTAAAGGACTTAAAGATTGACTAATTGAGAAGGATTTTTTAACTGACAAAAATAAATATTTTTTTTATAAGTTTAAAGGACAAATAAATATTGATTAGTCTGATATCATTAAGAAAAGACAAGTTTAATTTATATTCAGGCACGGTGGGCCTTCATGAATTAAAACATACAGACAATAGTTAATGGTCCAGATTTGTCTGAATACTGTTTCTTGATTGGAAATGCACAATTCGTTTTTCATTAGCAAAAGAGAAGGGGTGTTCTTATATAGAATGTTTGTCTTAAGATACTATACAATCAATCGAAATTTGTATCCAATCCAAGAAGAAAAGTAAGAATTCCTCTCAAAATATATATTAAAGGAATCAGGATTCACGGTCAGGATCCAGAAAAGCAAAGAGAATATCCAACCAAGAGAATCCTAACCCTTCTATAGTAAGTCCATATCTGTACTAGGGACCGTATAGCAGGTTCCAGTCTCCAACTTCTGTACAGAAATCTGAAACACACTTCTTCAGTACAAACCGTACCACTTTCCCTTTTCTCTACTCCACGTTGGTCCCCTCTCCTCTCTCTCTCTCTCTCCCCCCCATACCTTTCTCCTTCTCTATCCGTCTCTCTGAAACATAGGGAAAATAAAAGTTTGGTGCACATATTGGTTCAACCCAAGAGGTAGTAGCTAAAATAATGGCACTACTACCATTTTTATTCTCAAATCCAGGCATAATTGACCTGCAGAGATAGTTGCCATTTTACTTTGGTCTCAAACACCATCTCTCATGCTCATGGATATCTAACAGCTGAGTTCAATTTTCTAATAATAGAAATGGGCGCCTGACATCATGGCAAGCAGGCCAGACATATAAGTAATAGGATAGCGAAATGGTTTCTGATTTAACTCTTTATAAGAATATGAAATATCAAGTAGAAGAAGGGAAATCCCAACCATAACTGAAAAAACTCAAAAAATAATAGTCTGCCACTAGGAATCTTCACACATCATGATTTTCTTTTACCGACTAATTCCTACCTCTTTCCACAAAAAAGTGTACCTCTTTTCACTAAATATTTCAGAAACTCGAACAATACAAAGGATTGGACTAGGGAAATCAGTTTGGTTGTCCACACATCAATCATTTTAATACTGTCAAAGCACTTTAAACACAATTGAAATGGATCTCAAAGCACATCTCAAGAAATAGGCATTTTCTTCACGTTCTCCACTTGAAAGTGTGCTATAATTATTAAGATCTCTGTTAAAAGACCCCCGCCCCCATAAAACAAGCATACTCACACCTGGCCACATCTTAGGTCTATTACCAATTCACTTTTCCCCCCTGCAACCAATGCTCAAGAAGTCACGATTCTCTACAGTTGCCTGGCCAAAAGTTGAGGCTCTAATTATGATTGTCGCGATTTAAATCATGATTATTTGTGACTGCTCAAAGAAGAAGAAAAAAACCCTCTGATGCGAGTCTCACAAGTAATAGGAAACTTTATTACAAAGAAGAACCTCCAAACCATGGTCCATCTCCTCCTCCACTGTCTTCTGGCTTATTCCATAAATTATACTAGTTTTAAAATTGTTCAGTCTTGGATTTGATAGAGCGGGGGAGAAGAAAAGACAGAAATAGGAGCTTTGGTCACCAACCAGAAATGTAGCAAATCGTGTTGGCTTCTTGAATTTAATGAAACATACGTTACTTTTTTCACTGGTCTTTTTCCCCTATGTCCTTTCTTAAATAACCTGCGCTTTCAGGGGGACAAAGGTTCAAATCTCATACAAAATAAACACCTCCGCAACTTTTCAATCCATTTCTTTCTTTCGTTCAGTTTTTCTTTGCAGGGAGGAGGGAGGCCGGAAGGGGCAACAAGTTCTAATTTTTGAGCCATGTTTGCGGCATCGAAGGGAACCACCGTGAATAATAATCTTAACACACCTCCCAACATAAACCACGTAAAATGTGTAGGCAAATAGTCACACAACTTGATTCAACGACAGAAAGCGGCATTAAAAAAAAAGGAAACCCATTTCAAGATTAAGGTAAAGAGTCAAAGAAATGACCACAAAAATTCAGAAATAAAAGAAAAAAAAAAGCTTATGAAAAAGCAAATAACAAAAACAATAAAAGTGAAAAGCAGCGTACCCAGCTTCTAACAGCAGTGGGGTACCCGACCATTTTGCCCGAACCGCAACCTGCACATTCTTCGGTCTTCGATTCTCGGCACAGACCGAACCAATCCCGCAGAGTCCCAAAAGACCAACCACGACGATCAGAACCCAGAACGCAGATCTCAAACGGGACCCCATTTGAAAGCAGATAAAAGGAATCGAACCGGGTTCGGATGTTTCACGCCTATAAAGGTTCGAGCGGATCCACCATTGGCAATGCCAGCAGCAAGCGATGGATCAGAGACCGAAGCTGTCGAGGTGTGGGCACCAAGAGCAAACAGAGAGAAGACTAGGAGAGAGGACTCTCGAGACTTGAGAAAGTGAGCTGAGAGGGATACTGCGCTAAAGTAACGGAAATGTGTTTTTTGACTCTTTTCCGTGGAAAATTGTGGTATTTCGTAATTACTCCACAGTGCCACGTCACGCGATGGTCTGTGATTGGAGAAGGTTTTGTAAGTGGAAAGGTTGTGGCATAGAAAAAAATAAAAAAGCAAAGGTTTAAGGGTGAGCGCAACCAATGAAACTGGAATGGCTAATTTAAGTACTCACAATTTTTTTTATTTTAAACACCTAAATAGAACCAAAATGGAATCGAAATCTGAACCGAAATTTTACAGTTTCAGGTGTGAATTTTTTTAGACCTAATCAACTAAAAATATTTTTTTTATCGATTTTTTTTAAAAAAATTCTATTATTCATCATAAATTAATAATAAATTTAAACATTCATCAAAAATCTAAATTTTAAAAAAAATTCTTTTAAACTCTTTTTTCAAAAAAAGAAAAAGAAAAAAAATAAAACTGAAATTTTTAGATAAAAATAAAACCGGATATTCCGATTCTTACAGGAATTTTTGCCCACCCTTCCTTACAAAGTTTGAGCTGATGTAAGGGTGAGCAAATCATCCGGTTTCCACCGGAACCTATTTTATGGAAATTTCGGAACCGGAACCGGAATTTCCGGCGGAAATACCGGAATTTTCCGGTTCCGGTATTTTTAAAAAAATTAATAATTTTTTAGTATAGTTTAGTTTATTTGAGACAAAATGTAGTGATGTATTTTTTTTCCTTTGATGTCTTGATGATCATGATATATTTAAAAATCATATTATGAAATTGATGCAACATGAGAAAAAAAAACCCAATTTCGGCCCAAAATGCTTAAAAAAATATTTTGGACCAAAGTAAAACTGGGCCTTTTAGGCCCAGTTATGGAACCGGAATTTCCAGTTCCGTTTCCGAAAAATTTCGGTTCCGTTCCGGTTCCATTCCGAAAGAATAGAAATTTCTATTCCGGTGAGTGCCGGAACCGGAACCGGAATGACCTCGTTCCAGTACTCACCCCTAAGCTGATGAAACTAGCTAAAGAGAACTTCAGCTTAGAAACAAAATGTTTTTTTTAAAAAATAAACGAGCTAGGGAGAGACTATACAGTTAAAATATTTTAAAAAATTGGGAAATAAAAAGGAAATAATCGAGGGAGAGTCCCCAAAATATACTGTATATATCGAATTGAAAGATTACTAAAAGGTTATTGGAACTCATTTACGGATAAATGTTTTTCTTTTCTTTTCTCTTTTTGCAACGAGCATATAATTTCTTAACATAATATAAAGTATATTAATTATTAAATAAACTATGTTTTTCTGAAGCTCTAAAACACATACACATACCATATGGATTGTGCATTATTATTGGAGCTTTTTATCGATAGTTTATGTTCATATTACTCTTTGGGGAATGATCGAGTCGTGTTTATAGAAAATAAAAGCCTATCATTTACAGCGATGCTGAGAGGGCGTTCAACGAAGGCCCACAAAAATGACGGTTGAAAAGAGAAATTTTTTTAAATTTATTCTTTTAGAGAAATACGAGAGTAAAAATATATATTTGGATAGAAAATTTATGTGAGTAATTTTTATAAGTTTTTGTGTTGTTTTTCACATAAATTGAGGTCCACTATTAAATAGAAAATTTTATTGAAGATTAAATATTTTTTTTTTAAAAAAATTCATGTTCAGATTGAAAAACATTTTTAAAAAAAATTAAAATCATTAACCAAAGAGAGCCATTATAGCCGTCTCATGGCATGGCTGCTAACCCACGGGAGGACACTGCCTTACATAATAGTAGCCTAACCTTATGCCTTCTCGCAGCGAGGCCGCAGCGACGGTGTTTTCACAGAGAACGTGCGTGCTCCCTGTGGTAGCAAGTGCTCAAACCCAACTGAACTACTCAATTACAGGCTATATCGCACCTTCATCAAATATACAAAGAAAACAAACCAAAGCTTTGTACAGTTCTATAGCTAAATGTCAGCTACCAAAAGCATCATAGCCTTGTACAACAATTCACAACTTTTATGAATATAATCAAAACTTATACTGTCTGATCCGCTCTCTTGACTTCCTAACAACAGTTTTTAGTTATGACATCCCACTACCAGTGTAAAGAGTCTTGGGTCCATGACCCTTATATGCATTACAGTGACACATTAATCGGTGCAAAGAAGGGTCTTCCATCCACCCGGCTTCCGCTTCTCTGCATCCTTTTCAGGTATGCAGAAATATATGAAAGAACATGGCGTTTTCCATTACCTGTGCATGTCTCCACTATGTAATTTTGGCCCACTCAGTGCTGGTGATATGCTGAAATTATTAACATTGCCATGAAATGAAGGGTGCGCAAGAGGCATTGGTCGATCTGGAATTGGAGAAACCTCGATATCTCCTTCCAACATCTTCAAGGCATCCAAGATAGTTGGCCTCAAAGCAACCATAACATGAGCACACAAAATTCCAACCAGTAAAAATCTCTCCATTATGCTCTTTTGATTCAAATTTGCTGAATCCTCACCTTTCACCAAAGACGGGGCGAAAGCCTCTTCGACTTTTCCAGCTTTTACCAATGACCAAGCCCAATCTGTTATCAGAAATGAGCGCGGTGATCCTGCTGACAACTCAAGAGCTTTTCTCCCACACATAATCTCCAAAACCACCACCCCAAAACTATAAACATCGCTTTTCTCAGTCAGCTGTCCATAAAGCGCGTATTCTGGGGCCAAGTACCCATGAGTTCCAGCCACTCTGGTAGTGAGATGAGATTGGCCTTCTCTGCTCTGCTTTGCAAGCCCAAAATCTGCCACTCGTGCTCTCATATCAGCATCCAATAGTATGTTTGTGGCCTTGATATCCCTATGATATATCGAGGGTTTCACTCCATAGTGCAGATAAGCCAAACCTTTTGCAACATCCAATATTATGCTTTTTCTTTGAGGCCACGTCAATGGTTTCTTCCCCATTCCACCATCAGAGGATGGAAACAGATGGTCATCAAGATTGCCATTTGGCATGTGATCATATATAAGGTACCTCTGACTCCCCCTCTCATCGTTATAGTCCTCATCCCCATCAATCACACAACACCCTCGAAGTGGAACAAGATTCCGGTGCTTCAAATTGCTAATAATCTCAACTTCGTTGCAAAACTCAGCATCTCCTTGAAGATCAGAATCCAAAATCCTCTTCACCGCAACTACAGTTCCATCGGGTAAAACTCCTTTATAAACCACCCCAAATCCACCTCGACCGATGAAATTCTTCTGTGAAAAATTATTAGTTGCCTTCTCAAGGTCCTGAATTTTGAACCAAATCGACCCAGTATTCGGCCTCACACGCGGCCTGGATTCATGTTCCTCCAAATCATCACCATATTCTAAATTGGATCCGTCAACCGTCTTCGTCCCCCATCTCCTATCAAGCCAAACGTACAATCCCAACAAACAAGACATGACCAAAACCGCAACCCCAGCTCCAGTTAATCCAAAAACAAGACCGAAATGGCTCCTACTCCCCGAACCCACTTCCGCATAAACTGACAAACCGAAAATACAGGTCACAGCACCATTACTCTCAGGTCCATATTGATTCACAATACCGGCAGCATAAAGAATAGCATAGTAAAAGCAATCCAAAGCTTTTTCGTAAGAGGTATTACCGTCAATCGCCATCAAGTCGGGCTGAACCTGCAACCCAGCCGACAAGCACACATCACAGGCAGTGAGATCAGTGAGGTCTGGCCGGCAAGCTGGGTCCAGAGGCGTATTGGGGCCAAGCTTAGCGACCCAATCTTGAGTGGACTCTATGTGGGCACAGATGTTGGGGCTGATAACAAACTGTAGAGGGGTGAAGCAAGAGGAGATAAGGGTGGAGGGCAAGGAGAGGGAGGTGAGCTTGGATTGGAAGTCTTGAAGGCAAGAAATAGAGGTGGGGAGGTCGGGAAGTTGGAAGAGAGAGGTTTCTTTGAGGTGTTGGGCAAGGGATACGCCATAGAGGGATAAGAGGGCTTGGCAGCATGATGTCCTGGCAGTTCCGTCTCGGGAGATAGGCGCAGGGTGCGGCGTTTGGCAGATTGAAGTGTTCCACGGGATTATTAGGATATAGGTGAGGTCCAATGGGCATGATGTCTCCGAGATGTTGGTGGGAGGGGGGGAGGGGGCTGCTGAGGTGAAAGAGAGAACACAAAGTGAGAGAAACAGCATAGCAGCAAGTTGATTCATGGCTGCTTCGCTCTCTGGATGAGGTGCTTGGATGCTTTAATCTGTAAGTATGTGTGCGTGAGAGAGAGAACGAGAGACAGGAAGACGGAATAGACTGGGTTGAAGCATTTAGCGCCAAGAGTTTAGAACTTGAGAGAGAGAGAGAGAGACGATTGAAATGATTCGTAGATTGGTCAAACCGTCCTTTAGCTCAGTTCTGGGGGCTGGATTGGTGTCACAGTTTGCAGTCTACTGCGCGTGTATTCCACGTGCTATTTATGTAGTTGGAAGTAAAATAAATATGTTATACAAACGGAGCATTAGAAATGAATGATGTTTTGGCAGTTAAATTCGTTTTTTTTTTCAGCAAAAAAAAAATTCGTTTTACTAGAAAAAGAACAACAAAATCATTTCTTAAATAAATAAAAAGCCAACTTCTGTAAGCTTGCCCAGCCACTAGTACTAAAATATAATTCATTTTCAACTAATTTCAGTGTGAACCGCATATAAGGTAATGGGTGAAATAAGTGAGATCTATAGATAAAGTATGTGTGAACGAGCATTCGAGAGGCTTTTAAGGGAGATTGAGAGAAGAAATTTAGCAAATATATATATTAAGAAGGTGGATATTTTAACTGAGCAAAAGATTAATGGTTCTGGTTTCGAAAACATTGTCTTGTAATTATTAAGAAAAAAATTAAATATATCTTTATTGGTATTTGTGAGAATAGTGTGGTCCAGAGAAATTTTTAAAATTCATTCTCTTAGCGAACGTGGGAGTTAAAAAGTCTTTTGGAAATAAGATTTTTGTCAGAAGAATTTGTATAGATTTTCGTATAATAAATTTAATTTTTGTATTATTTTTTACCAAAATTAAGTTAAATAATTAGATAAAAATTGAAATATTTTTTTTTAAAAAAATATATGTTTGAATTGAAAAATATTTTTAAAATTAAAAAACATTTCCAAGACTTTAACCAAATATCGATATTAGAAATATAGCAGGTCAGGTTGTAGTCTACCACGTATACTTAAGATAAAAATAAAATAAAAATAAAAAGTCCAAAAGAGCGTGCTAGGCGAGGAACACGCGAGTGTAATAGAGTAGTTGGTGCCGAAGCAGGTACGAGGTCTCTTCTCTTCTTTTCTTTTTCCTAGATAGTTATTTTTCATTTTGGCTATAGTGAAATTGGTCAATGGTGGGCCTGGGCCTTGACAAGACGCGTGAGGATTTTTTTGGGACAGCTGGTTCCCGTCGTCGTCTCGATCCATCGGATCCTCTCTCGGCCCGAGTACATGTTCACGCTTTTTTTTTTTAAGAACTTTTCCAATTTTTTTGAACATTGGTTTAAACTTTTGCACTAAAAACAGAGACAATTACTAATTTATAGTGAAATGTGTAAATTTTAGTAATTTAATATATAAATTATAAAATTAATAATAATTAAAGGGTGTAAAGTGTAATTTTTTCAAAAAAAAAATTGTTGGTACCAATCACCACTACACTAATTGGGATTAAATAAGAGGTAATTGACATAAGTCCCATAAAAATTTCATATATTTCTTTCAGGAATAGATGGACCAATTTAACGACTCCTAAATATAGGAGTTTTAAATGTAATTTATTATAAAAAAAAAATTTAATTGTGAGTAGAAACAAAACAGATTTTGCCTTATAAAAGCCCCTAAGATTCTAAGAAGACGCTTCCATGCTTAGTCTCTCAGCCATACGTTCTCTCAGAAGTATTAACCTTTCTTTTACACCCTCTCCATCTATGTGATATTCTCTCTCTATATATTATTCATGGCAGATCATCCACGTTCACCGACGACGGATATCTACAGCATCCTCGGAATCTCCAAAGATATCAGCAAGGCTTACAAATTCCTTTTCACGAAATGGCATCCGGGCGAAAAGAGCCCCAAGGACAAAACCGGAGCCGAATTCAAATCCATAACCAATGGCGATGAGTACAAGGTAATTAATACAAACTTTTCATATAAAACTTCTAGCTCTAAGTTAATCCATGCAAAATCGATTCAACCAATATGGTATATCAATCTCTGTTTGCAGCTTGAAGGAAAGAACTTTTTCTCAACATATCTGTTTTGGCTCTTCCAACTTTAGGTCATCAATGGAAAAGAGGAAGAAAGGCCTACAAGAAGCGATGATCCAACTACGCCGGCTGGCTATAGCCTTCATCAAAACGACGACGACATGTTCTCCACACGTCGCTCTTCCTTCTTCTCAAGGAGTGGGAGTACTCGAAGAAGTAAAACGCCGACGCCAAGCCGACGCCAGGCCTCCACCAACGTTCCAAGGAGGAGGTGCACCACCCCACAATCCAGAAGCATCAGCAGAAGGAGCACCTCAGAGACCGAAATCCACGTACCATCTTTCTCGAGGAGTACGAGCAGAAGGAGCAACTCGGAAACGGAAGCTTCTCTAATAGGAAAAATGAGCAACTTGGAAATTACTGAGAAGGCCCCTTCGCTGTCGAGAGATACGAGCAAAAGGGGCACCACCCCTATCATCTTCTCCCACTCAACGGCGCCGAAAAAGCCTCCACCGATTGAGAAGAAGCTCAAATGTACGCTTGAGGAGTTGTGTGAAGGATGTGTCAAGAAGATCAAGATCACAAGAGATGTCATCACCAACACCGGGTTTGTACTCGATCTTTTTCCATTCGTTTTTTTGCTCTTTTGCAGTTTTCACGTGGAAAAGAAACAGGAAAAAAAAATCCCTTATAGATGAGCTTTAAGATAGGGGGCAGTTGGAATTTGAGACCTATTTCACAAAAAACTAGGAAAATTAGGTTATTCTCTGCAAAAGGCTTCTTCACTAATTAAGAGATTCTGAATTTGATCCGTTCTGATTGCATGGAGTGCTTAGTGCATAATCTACTTGAAAAAAGAAGAAACTGAGAATGTGTGAAACTGTTGATCATTAGTTCTGCACTAACCGTAGGATCAAGCTGGTCATGAGGATTAATATTATACAGAGCCATGTGTGTTATATATTGATCTAGAGCTTGTAGTGGCAAAATAGTAGGTAGTAGTAATAGTAATATTAAAAGTGATACTAATAGTGATATATAAGACAACTGCACCCAGTTATTGGCACCTGATCATGCTGAAAATGCTCAACTTTCATTTAAGCCCCCCCCCAACAGCAGAATTTTATACCAAATCCAGAAAAAAGATTTCATACAAATATTTTTCTTTTTATTATGGTCAGATCAAACATGGATGATTCTATTCAAATTGCAGCATTTTAATTGATGAGGAACATATGCCCTAAAATTTCATGAACTAGCAGACGAATCGAAACAATTGCTTTTTCGTTAATCATATATATTAAGGACGTACGATAGAAGGCAAAGTGAAACTTATATATTTGTTGGAATGTACGTAGCTAGGTTTTCTTAAAATTAATGATGTAAATCATGGCAGGATAATCGTCCAAGAAGAGGAGGTATTGAAGATACAAGTGAAACCAGGATGGAAGAAAGGAACGAAGGTTGCATTTGAGGGAAAAGGTGATGAGAAACTGGGCTACCTCCCTGCTGACATAATCTTCGTAGTAGATGAAAAAATACATCCATTGTTTACGAGGGAAGGTGACGATTTGGAATTAGGAGTTGAGATCCCTCTGGTGAATGCGCTCACAGGTTGCTCTATTCCTGTTCCTCTATTAGGCGGTGAAAAGATGACATTGTCGTTTGAGGATATCTTATATCCAGGCTACGAGAAGGTTATTAGGGGCCAAGGCATGCCAAATCCCAAGGAATCAGGAAGGAGAGGCGATCTTCGAATCAAGTTTCTGGTAGAGTTCCCAACAGAGCTGAGTGATGAACAACGGGCTCAAGCATCTAGTATACTACAAGATTGTACTTGATTATATATACTCAAAACTTTTTTTCTGATTGATTTGTCTCCTGAATTCTCGAATCTCGATGGAAGTCAGAATTATTACTAACAAAAATTTACCAACATGTAGGAAATTAAGGACAAGAAAGTGTTAATTATTTGGCGTCTCGGAAAGTTCAGGTTCTGATATGCCTCGTAATCATGTGAATAGTCGCATAACTTTCATGAGTACACATCCAAAACTATTGTCATGTTTTCCAGCGTTGACATAGGCTGCTTAACGAAGGAATATACTATTTTTTAACTGAAAATGACAGTCTCTCTTCCCCACCATCTTCCCTGTCAGCTTATAAACTTCTAGCAACTGGTTACATGTCCGTTCGTGAGCTTGGGGACCTATTTGCATAATTCTTGGACTTAGGCGCCATTCGGTTTGTGTGTGTGTTTTTTGTTATTTTGCTTAAAATTCGTTTTAAAATTTACCGCTCCTGTTTTCTTATGTTTCTTAGGCTAGTTTGTAATTTTTTTTCTAGATAGGCTAGTTAGTAATTACAACAAATAAAAACCAAGTGAAATGACTCGTTCTTCCGCAGTAGCCGCGAAACCAGATCCGAAATACTCTTGCTTCGGACTCCAATCACCAAAATTTCAGCAATTTTTTTCTCATCCAAACACAGCCTAGTTTATATAGGATCCATGTAATTGGTCCAAATTAGTCGTAACTTATTTTTCAAAGCAAATTAGTCGTAACTAAAGCTTAGTAAGGGGGCTTAGAAAAAAAAAAAAAAGGAGACCAGTTGGACACCGAAATAGAGACGGGTTAGGCTGAGAGAGGAGACTAGTTGGTTAAGGGCTCAACAGGAGGAAGTCTACTTTGGAAGTGTCTCATTTCTTCTTGAGTTCTTAGTCGTAATGCATCTCCTTAAAGTCAATACTCAATAGGCGGAAGTCTCCTTCAAAAAAAAAAAATTTGAGATGCTTCAGATCTACACATTTTCTGTGAAAGTGACACAAATAGTTGAAAAAATGATAACAGGCTACTAGCTTAGACCGAACCTAATCAACGTGACTTTAGTACTCAAGAAGCTGAATCCCGCGTGGGTGGGCGTTGACGAGCAAGAAAAGGAACTTCCACCACTGTGCCTGTGATGTTCTCTGCAATGGTCACAGTGTCTCCCTCTGAAGCAGCTTGCCTCTTGATGTAGCCTAAACCAAAATGCTCGGATTCCTTTCTTCCAGATGCATAACTAGTCAACTTTCCCACCTGCACGATGTTCATGAAGTTCACGTTACACCTGTGCTTTTCACCATTTAAGTATATATTTATTTTCCTTGCTAGATGCATCCACGAAGTACATTTAACCCCAGAAAGAGTGATAACTTACAGGGGGGAGAAGAATAAAACGTACATAAAACGACCAGATAATGACCTCTGCATTACAAATCCAACTCTAATTAAAATAATTTATGACTCTCATTTTGTTTCCAAAAGGATAATGACCTCAACTAAACCAAATAATTCTCTGATGTGGTTCACTGGAGATTTTGTTCGGCTCTCAAGTATAGGAACTTTGATATGCAAATCAATATTTTGTTGTCCTTTTCCCACCTTTCTTCAGTTAGCAAACACAGCACAAATGAGCAAAATTTTCTATTTTTATGTGTTATTTTAACGATGGTCTAGTACCTTTTTCCCATCAACTATAATGGAGCTGCCAGGTTCTGCTGGCGCTGATAGACAAATTCCCCATAGTCTCTGCTTGACTCCATCGTATGTTATGAGTCTAGATATAGTCTCCTGTCCCTTGTAACACCCTGAGAAGATAAAATTATACCAGTCATCCTCTCATCTTTCTATGCAAGTTTTTTAATGGTAAGCAGTTGGATACCTTTGTTCAGAGAGATTGAATTCCAGAGACCAGCCTCCAGCACGTTGAATTCATTTGTAAGTTCTTTCGGAGGAGCCGGCCTCCCTGCGAAAATTAAATTTCACTCACCAGTTGTTCTATAAATAAAAACAGGTAAGCCAAACAGCCCAGTCGAGAATTCACCACCTTGAAGAACCCTTAGTTTTTCCCATGCATTAGAACCCATTGGGATAGCACCCTGAGAAAGAATAGTATTCCAGACTGCTCCAGCAGCAGCTGGTGACATCAATAGAGAAAAACCTTCTTCAGAAATGACGTTTCCCACACCTACAGTGATAGGCATCCCATTGACCTGCAAATTAAGAGTTGGATAAGGTCTTCTCCAGATGATAAATGAAAGCAATTAACATACTTCTGCCGGAAGAAAAACATAAAAACTTTCTGCATATACGGATTAGCAACAGATATGAGAAAAGAAGGTATGTCCAAATAATTCTCACAAGAAAATAAACCAATAAGCACTACTTGCTCATACGAAGGCATAGAAAATCATTGAGCCATACACTAAAATGTTGCTGTGTGCCATATGGTTGTCCAACAAGATCACCAAGATTCAAGCCCTCCATTACCTGATTACATTTAATCATAATAAGCATTTCCACCTTCAAGGTCAATCCTTAAAAAGCATCATAGATAACAGAAAAATGTTTTAACAATTTATGAGAACTTCCTCGATTCTTACTTGATAGCTTTTGGGTCCAACCAAAACAAATAAGGAAGTTTGCTTTGTTATGTCTTGAATCTCTACCTTGTCAGCAAAAAATATGTACCTATGATTGAATAGCTCATGAAAGATTACTGCATGAATTTGTTCACTTGAAAATGAAGCTAAAAAACTTGATGAAATGAATTCGTGACTTTCGTCTTCCTTAGCAGATGAGACAAGAACTTTGGAGAAAGGTTCAAAGGAAAACGTCAAATTCAACTGAACTTAGAAACACCTTTACTCAATTACTAGGTATCTGCTACATGATTTTTTTTTCTGTTTCTCAGACTGCTACTCTGTCGAATCATCTAAGCTGTTAAAAGTCGCTCATATATTTGAAATGAAAAAATCAAATAATTCTTTTGTTGGCCTTCTTCTTGCCATATAGTACATGCACCTTCAATTTGAGCCAACCCACCCATCGCCACTCATGCATTAATTGTCTTCTGTGCATTTACCAAATTATCTTAGCCAACTTTGTCACACTACATATTTGTTGTCCATTGATACTGAAGTCTAGCTTTTCACATATGATATTAACAAATATCCAATTTTTTCTTTTCTTCTCACAAATCCAAATCATTCTGCATTTGAACAATAAATGATTTTGTAAAGAAGCTGTTTCTTACTTTCAACAAGTCCATATACTTTCATTCTGAACACTTTTCAAAAGCACTAATTGACCTCATAACAGTACGAAGAACTATCCACTGAGGATGCAAGTTTTCTGGCTTTAGCAAGTACTTATCTTGTCTAACATACAAACAACTGATCCTTCAAACATACATATAGTAACAGTAACAAAAACACACAAGAACAAGATGCACCTACTTGTTCAGCATTTCAACTATGCTTTGACAGGTTACTGAGGAAACCAGCAATACAACCGCATTTTTCTGTAAAAACATGCAATAAAAAAATTTACCTAATCATCAACAAAATGTCAAAGATTATTACATTGCAGAAAACCCAACAGTCACGTGAGAACCATGAAGATTACCATGATCCATGCATGTGCAATATCAATCGTCCGGGCTGTTGGTGTAACAAAAACAGTGTCGCATCCCTACGGATTTCAATGAGAAATCCAATTACTTAAGCCTGTATGATGGTATCAATATAAAAGTAAAGTCCTAAGTAGGATCTCCACAAATGCAATGAAACAATGACACGTCCCAAGAAACTGACCTGTCCTTCATGAAGACACTCAAAATTCGCTGTGCTTTGGTTGTGAAGAAACTGGATACGGTCTTCTCCACTGACTACATGTCAATTGAAGTATTATTAAGAAGGGAGAACAAACGTTGAAGCATCTTTCTATACCATCATACAACACACAGACTTCAGCAACATATGGGGAAAGTCTTAAACATTCAGACAATGAAAAATGCCAAAAGTTTAACAATGTGCAAAGCACTTAGTTAAATGCAAAAGATGAGATAGGGAAAAATGTCAAACATCAAAACAGGCAACTAATGAACATGAAATACTAAGGTCTCTGAAAACAGCGACTCCTCTATTGAAGAAACAGTTCTGTTCAACTCAAAAGTAACAAACAGGGTGAAAGCATTAAACAAAATTTAGATAATAAATTTGAAATATTAAGATGATAAAGAGACAAAAATTGATCGATCCACAATGGGATACAAGTAATCACAGATAGCACAGGAACAAAGCATGTACCTCTTATCCGGCCAAAATGTGAAAGGTCCACAACCTAAGACATCAAAAATCATAAAATAAATAAAATAAAATCACACAGCCGATAACAACATGCTCTAAATTCAAAGACAAAAGGTTTCTACAAGCTGCCAAGACAAAAGAGTTCAAGAGTGCATTCCATCTTATAAAAGTTAATCAACATACAAGGTCCCAGCTGCGTTTAAATGCATTTGAGGGAGTGGCAATTCAAAGTTACAAGAAGTTAGCAACAACCAGAATAAGTCCTAGACGAAAGGAGCTTTCTTAGACATAATGCTTGGAAGACATAACACATACGACACAAACCTAAACCATGCCAACCTATATGTAAGTTATAGGTAACTAAAGAAAGTCCGTTTTTGTAGAAAAATGATGGGGAAATACAAAAGTTAATCAACATACAAGGTCCCAGCTGCGTTTAAATGCATTTGAGGGAGTGGCAATTCAAAGTTCCAAGAAGTTAGCAACAACCAGAATAAGTCCTAGACGAAAGGAGCTTTCTTAATGGGTGTAGGTAGGGACATAATGCTTGGAAGACATAACACATACGACACAAACCTAAACCATGCCAACCTATATGTAAGTTAGAGGTAACTAAAGAAAGTTCGTTTTTGTAGAAAAATGATGGGGAAATACATCAAGGAAGTTGGATGTAACTAGTCAAAGGTTTTACGACATCATTTCTTTCCATTCAGTCATTCTCAGTATCTTTGATGAAAACTAAAGAGTCATTCCGCCTAGACTGGGGCATTTAAGAATAAGGTTAAGTAGTTATACAAAAATAGGGTAGCAGGAGGATAGCAAATTTGCGACATGATGAAGAGAATCAAAAGAGCAACATGATCACTGATTGAGAAATTTAGTAAAATCAAATACACACCACAACGCTGTTATCAGTAGCATCCAGCGCTTCATCATCATTTCCAAATGTTTCAATAATGCCATCATCTGAAACCTTTGCTCCTGCAGCTGTCACAGTCTCCTGCAGAGAGTCGAGATATATTAACCGCGTGGCATAATTTGAGTCAGAAAATTTCAATCTCCGGTCCTTATGTGCTAGGAAAATAAATAACACACAAAAACAATATACATACATTCACCGAAACAGACCCATAAATAAACACATAAACATACAAGTACAGACGAACATATCGTGCTTTCTAAATCTGATTCCATTCGTTTCTTCTTTAATTTTCCTCTGATTCCTAAAGAACCAGACAGAAGCAGGTGGCAAAGGGAGACAGAGACGGAGAGAGAGGCGCTTACGAGGAAGTCGTGATCGATGGGAGGCGGTGAGAGATCGAACGGCAGGGCAGCAAAGGTACCGCCTCTGCTACTTCTAGATAAGAGACGGAGCTTTTCGTTCGTCGACGTTTTCGTCCTCCAAAACGCACCGTTTATGTGGTGTGGACGCGAACTGAACGACGACGAGGAGCTGCTAGTAGTGGTACGGGTAGATGGGAGAGTTGCGTCTCCGAGGGCGAGGAAACGCCGAGTACCGGTCGTTGCCATGTTTGGATTATGGAGAAAGGACTGCCTCGAGAAAACCCCCCCATATTAACTACTTTCGCGAAATACCGTAAAACCCCAATCTTATTTACTTAAATCGATTTTTTTTTTTTTAAATAGCAAAATAAAAACTACCCGGCGAGTTCAAATCGGAATCAAACACAAAATCTGGTAGTCGGGAGGAGGTTCTGAGGAAAACATATTCTCGCTTACAATGTCGTCGGACAAACCTTTTTTAACTTATTTTGTTACCCTACGTGCCAAGATTAAAGAAAGACAGTTCAAATGACACTGAACCAAAACACTAACTAACCGACCCAACACCTCCAATAGGCGCACCCTTCCTTTTTTAGGAACTGGCTTTAGTGAAAATTCATACAATATTTGACCTGTAACGTCTGGCAATATGTAAATTTCTGTACAAAGAAGTATATCCAGTCAACCGTGTGCTGTCCAATACAAAATGAGCATATGTTACAACCTAACACTTAAAAAAAAGCCCCACGAAAATCCCCTTAAATGCTAGAGCTCCAACACTACCGCAAATTTTCATTTTCACCGTTTCCCTGCCCAGGGGATTCAGCAAAAACTTGTCCTTGGTCTCTCACATCTCTGAACATGGACAGGAATGAGTTCAACCCTTCAGAAGAGGCCCCTCCTAAGATCCATAACAAAAGTGAGCTGAATACATTCATATTCCCAGGGTTCGGACCATTATCTGCTTGCTGAAGGTTAGGTTGTCCTGGAATCTGTATTGGGTCCCCTGCCCTATTTTCGCTTTCTGGTTGTTCCGGAAGCCCAGAACCGTCTAACCCATTTGTTGGCATTGCTGTGTCAGATCCAGGTCTCAAACCAGTCTCAGAGGTCAAGTCATTGTTGACTGGACCAGAATTCCTTGTGTTCAATCTTGTGATGTGTAATGTAGATGCAAGGATGGTGGAGGAGGTAATGTGGAAGTCTGGTTGCTGCTGAAGCTGTGATCGACGGTTTTGCATAAACCTTTGTAGAGCAGGTACCTGGACAAGTAGTTAGCCCAGTATCAGTGATCAAACTTGAATTTGAGAAAGTTATATATGAAGTTCTATACTAACAGAAACACCACACAGGCAGTCTTGCAAGGAATCTTCATTGGTAGCAGCGGCAACTCTATAACCTCATTTTTTAAACTATAGTGTTGGATGAAAATGAAACTTCATATAGAATTAAATGGAAGAGAACAAAACATTTTTTCCAAAGTCTTCACAATATTGGGTGTTACTTAATCGAGCTTCATGCGCTACAGGGCTAAGAAACACATTCATTTAAAGGAACTTTTCTTTTTCTTTTTTCCCGGTGAGTGAGTAGTACAAACTCAAAAATGTACCTCTACAAAAGTTGGAGGGAACAGCGCTTCGTCACAGTTTCCTGAATTATGTTCGATTTATCACTTTTTATCTTTCTATATCCATTCCGATTTAGGAGCAAACAGTTATGCATACACCCTTGTGTACTTGTCATGTGCATGCATGGGTATGCATGTGTGTGTGCCTCCATATACGACAGGAAAATAATTTATTAAACCAAGGAATACATAAATGAGTACGGAAGAAGAGGATGAGGGAAAGTCATGGTGTGAACAGTGAGATCTACAAATGACCAACCAAGTTTAGGCCACTATCATTACTCATAAAAACAAAGTTCAACGAAGAAGATATTTTCGCCCAAAGAAAATGAAAATAACAAAGGGAATCTCTTGAAGTTCATGACATATCTACTTAGCCCAAGAGCCCATCCAAATACACCCCCCCCCCAACCACCAAAAACAAAAAGAACAAAAACCCCTCTTCTTATGTTTGCTGGAACATTGACTACTAAAAATGCTTCCAAAACATTTGTCAATAACTTCAATAACTACCAAAAGAAGGTTAATTCTTTTACATCTGTTTGACATAGTTCCTAGCAACAAACATGATTTTTTTTCACCAACTGTTTCAAAACAACACGAAAACAGTGTTCACATCAATTTGAAAAATAAACAAACACCATGTACACAACCGGATGGGTTCTACGGGACAAGCCAATGAAGCCAAGCCATGCAACCTAAACATCCTATGGCACATCAGCAGAAGAATCCATATATAATGGCTTCAAGTAAAGATGCTCTGGGACATCTCCACTTTCCACAATCAACAGAGAAATTATAAGAAGAAACAAGCCCTTCTCATGTGCCACAGCAGCCAGAGGCGAAACCTATAAACATGTGCAAGGATAAACTATCCAAAAAAAAGTATTAGTTTGAACATTTATTGTCGATATGCAATCGCAACCTCTTAGTGATTGCCAGCTTAATCTTAAGCAAAACAAAGCAATGCATAAATGTAACGGGGAAAAAGCAAAAAGGAAGTTGGATGCAAATACAATAATTTTTACCTCAAAACGGTTCCAGAAGTATAGAATGAGATGTTGCATAAATGCTGCGGCAGTAGAGAGAGCCAAATATGAAAAACCTGGAGAAATTATCCAAGCAAGATTTTAAAAGAGGAATAGGAGTTTCCACTTGAAACATGAACAAGAGCAGAAAGTGAGCGGACCATACCATAACCATAAGAAAAGAAATATATGTGAAAGACCAGGAAATAGAGCAAAAAGAAGCGAGGAAAGAACTTCATCGATATTGGCGTCCGGACACTGCAAGACATTAGCAAGCACAACCATTTTAGGAAAACAAGACACTCTACACCTGCAAGGACACAAACACACAAGCACACACATATCTGGTGGTATGTGTTGGTGTACATGCACACCAAATATTTCTCATAGTAAGTTGAGGAATCCAACAATGCCTACAGCAAATATCCAACAACAATTCTGATCCACATATGGCCTGCCTTATCCAACATGCTTCATTGCAAACCATAAACACTAAATTGAATAGCCTTCAACTTTCGCTTTTTGAAAGAAAATCTCAAAAGACCAAACAAGACAATTTTTTTGACTGCAACAGAGACATTACATAGGCTATCTTGTCCCAATAAAAGGTACAAATATTACACTTCATCTCAAGTAAAGACAACATGCATAAGCATATCCTGCATCCCAAATCAGTTGCTATGTATTTATAATGAGAAAGAGAGGGGAAGAAACCTGATTAGCGTAAAGAGTTCACTCAACCAGACAAGAATCAAGACCGTGAAAGCCAACAGCTGATCATCATAAAACTCAAACAGGAAAAATAGAATACCTATCATGATCTGCAAAGCCACCAATTTAGAACTCTATTAGTGAACGACCTACAAATTTTGAATCAGTCATTAATGTGGAAGAAGACAACAGAAATAATGTATGAAAAAACTCGAGGATGGCTTGGTAGAATCTCCATTCATGATAAATATGGACAGAATACATACCGGTACGAAGACTAGTGATTCGATTACATGCACAAAAATCAACTGAAATGTTGGAAGCCGATGTCGAGCATGGTGTTGAAGCTGCACTGTAATAAATCGGCAAAAGGAACAATTTTAGAGAATGGGCACAATGAAGCATGATGTATTATGGCAAACTGATAATGTTGCCGCCTCTATCCTCATACCCATTGGATTGCCTCATCACAACACGCACAGGCAGATGATACATTTGGGACCTCGTTGCAAGATATGAGATAGCAAAATAGGTCCAGTTTAAATGAAAAACATATTTCACGGGCAGATGGATTGGATGACAGAAATTGCTTATAACCTTTTTTTTGGAGGGGAGGGGGGGGGGGGGGTGAAGAAGTAATTTAAACCTGTAAACTTCAGCATGCGAGTCTGTGTCTCTCTCAATGTAAATGAAACCGACATCGTGGTTGTAAAGAACACGAACAGTGACATCATAAGCACACCACACTTGGTCACAAGGTAGTCTGCATGGAAACCAAATGAATGCCAAAGCTAAGCACAATTTAGAACCAGAGTTCATGGTAATAACGAAAAAAGTCAATAATGATGATATTACAATTCTATTGTTTCCTGCGAGAAGGGCAAAAATCTATAAAAGGATTCCATATATGCATTTCAACCTAAATAGTTCATTTTAATTGATGTAAAGTTGACACTCAAGGTATAAAGGATTCGGTAGGTTAATATTTTGACCCATCCTAATATTTGTGTTAACACAAGGACATAACAAAAATTACTTCCGTAGAACTGTACCCTTATAGTTAGTTCCAGAAAGTGAAACACAAAATTGAATATTTGAAATATGAAAACATTGTATGGACGAAGAATAGAATGCATAAGTCAACAAACCTCCAAATCTTGCAGGACCTTTTGGAGGTTCTCGTGCATAACTAAGATTATAGAACTCCTTTGTTTGATAATTATAAAGATAACCTGCAATAGCAAACGTGTTTAGACACAGAAGAACCATTAACCAACTCACACTTACCTTGCAAAAGTCCTATAAATGGTTTTAAAATACTTCATAATATTGGAAGCAGGATACTTGAAAAAGATGGATCATATCCACCCAATGTCAATAGGTTGATTTTATTCATAAAAAAAATGTCAATAGGTTGATTTTAAAGCTAGTATCCTTTTACAACACAGACTAAAGATCAAAAAAATTCAACCATGCTTCATTTCAGTTGCAGGTAATCAGAAACATTTATACGGAATCAAAGCATCTAATATGGGTCCATAGATCCAGAGAACTGCAAGAACCATCCACAAGTTCACAGGTAAACATCAAAAGAAGTTCACTCATAGATGTATGATGATTTGAATTAGTGCAATGGGGCATAGAGGGAAAGAAGAAAACTGACAGATATTAGAGTTACTAACGCACAAAATAACTGTAAGATCACCATTGATAAATTCTTATGTGACAGAAAATTGCTCTTTGCATAATAATAAGAGTAGCATTGAGTAGATAACCATAAGTGAGAAGACGGATTCTGCCCACACGTCAATGAAAAGATGATAAGAAAATGGTAATAGTATATTACATAACGAGTACAGCTGTAAGATCAAATGATAGTGTGAGGATGACAACAGTCTTGCAATACATACAGAAGAAGATTAACAGCTACCTATGGAACTTGATGCACTCAAAGATCTGGATTTTACCTTGACCAGGAGAAGACAATAAGCTGTTCATCAAAATGGTATCATATCCAACAATTCTGTTTATGAGGAGCTGCTGCCACCTGGTGGTAAGAACATATCCATTCAGATACATTCTAGAGCATATGTAATGTGATGCATATGCAAATGACCATATTCAAGCATGAAGATAATGGCATATTGAAGTATAAACACAAGTATATTTCCTAGAAAAATCTAGGATAGTCTCTTCCTAAAAGGGCAGTCACAGAGGGAAGTTTTACCTTTGTATAGTTTGGCGACAGTATATTTTGAGACACGTTGAACGAGAAAACCCTTCACTCAGAAAGGAACCAAAATCACACCGCATACTCTCATAGAGATGTAATCGAACGCTTGACTACGTCTCTCCGATGGGGTTCTCTCGGTGCTTTAGAATAGAAGCCAAAGAATTCCAAGTCTCAGTCAGTACTGGTAGTACGATCAAAGTGTCTGAATGGAGTAGAAAGGGTTATAGCACTATTTCCTTAGGTCGGTATGGTGCTGTTTGGTTGGCAAATGTGGCCGGCAAGTTGCTGGCGGCTGCTGCTGATAGTCCTTTTTCGTTGAAGTTCAATGAAGTTTCCAGAGCATTTCTGGCTCAGAGGTGTGGGAATAAGGCAGGGCGTTTTGTCTCTATCATTGAGTATGGGCAAGGTCGACGTAGAGGGGCGGTTATGATCCCAGAAGGTGTCAATGGGAGAGGTTGGATTTTGTTAGCTGATTGTTTTCAGGCGGTTGTTGATTTTCTGGGCGCTTCTAGGCGAGGAGGTTCATCATCGAATGCTACGGGTTGGAGGGTAGGTGTCTCATTTGCCTATGCCGTTAAAAGGGATACTCCGCCAATCTCCGGCATGCTTCTTTCAAATTTTGAAGCCAAGCCGAAAGCTGCAAAGGGGTCTGGTGCTACGTCTGCGCATGCGGCGAAAAGGGCGGTGCCTGACAATTCAGGTCCCAAGGAGGGGTGTTTTAATGCGACGTCGTTGGAGAATTCGGGCGTGGCTTTCTGTTCGAATCATTTTCGAACGTGGGCCTAAAAGCGGAACTAGAGGCCCTTATTCAGGCCTTTTGCCTGATGGGTGAGGTTGTCTCTCTTGATTCGGGCATCGCTTGTAAGGATTGTGGGGGTCCGGCTCAGTTAAGCCAAGTTGTGGCTTTCGAAAGGGCTGGGCTGGGTATCGTTTTATGCGGGCCCAAGGACGTGAGTTCTTCTGATTCGGATGGGGTGGAGTGTGGAGCGGTGGACCCAGTGGGTTTTGGGCTGCCTGACCCAACGTCTACGGGAGATATCGTGGGCCCCCCAGTTAACCGACCCGGAGGTGGTCCAGGTCCATCAGCTTCGGGAGGATGGGTCGACGTCGTCTGGGGTGGCAGTGGGTCCGACCGGTGTTCTGCCGTCGCCGGGAGCTCCTGTCGACTCTGATCGACCACTAGCCTCCAGATTCCCGATCCGGCGACGGATCTTGTCTTCCGACCCTTGGAGGTGGGGTCGACTACGTCTGGAGGGGCTGATGGCCCAACTGGTGCTCTGCCGGAGTCGACAGCTCTTTCTGAGTGCCCTGTCAGGGCAGATCCGGAGGTGGTCCATGTCCATCAGCTTTGGGAGGATGGGTCGTCGTCTGGGGTGGTAGTGGGTCTAGCCGGTGTTCTGCCGTCGCCGGGAGCTCCTGTCGACTCTGAGTGCCCTGTCAGGGCATATCTCGAAGGGTGTGGGACCCTCAAGGTGGAGACAGAAGTCTTGGAGAAGCTCGGTGACTCTGGACATGGTGAGAGGTCAGCAGCTTCTTTAGTAGGGGGATGGGCTATAGTTTGTGTAGACAGTAGTGCTGATGAACCTAGGGAGGTGTCATTCTCTTGCGACGGAGTATGGAAGCTATACCTCGACCGAACCCTTGGCGGTTAGTTTCCCTCATAAGGCTTTGGGGGAAGAATCTCTGGCGTGGGTCTTGGACATGGTTTCCTCTGTGGGTCAGTTGGTTAGGGTGTCATGTGGTGGTCAAGAGGACAAGCTGAGGGATCTCTTTCAGCGTTGGAACGTGATCGGGTGCAGTGTCGTTCGAAAACGTCTAGAAAATCAGAGGGGAGGATGCTCAGGGAGTTGAAGGGCTTGAAGTCTTTGGTTAACTATGAAGAGTCTTCTTCGATCGCTAGAAAGACTGTGCTTTGGGCTGGACTGCTAGGGAAAGACTGTGCTTTGGGTGGCGTTGGTTGGCTTGCGGGTTGAGGGTGCTTTTGTCTTCTGGGGGAGTTTTGTTGGCTAGTGGGAAGAGGGTGATTTTGTTGGCTTGGGGGTTGAGGGTGGTTTTGTTTTCTGGGGGAGTTTTGTTGGCTAGTGGGATGAGGGTGATTTTGTTGGCTTGTGGGTTGAGGGTGTTTTCTTGGCGTTCTTTGGGCCTTTGTGTTCTCTTTTCTGGTTGCCCCTTTTTATTTCTGTTTTCTAGTTTGTTTGTGTTAGGATTCTTCGGTATTTTCTCTTGTACTGTTGACTCCGTTGTTGTGTTCGTGTTTTTCTTCTTTTTAATAAAATTGGCTTACTTATAAAAAAAAAAGGGCAGTCACACAATTGCAAAAAACAAGCTCTAAGCCACTAACGATTCTCAATATTTACTCTTAATCTTGTATCACAGACACTTGGGTTTGACAGATTCTTCCTCCTTTTTGAAAAGTTCTACGAAGATTAGGTGATAAAAAACAAGGTCCATATGAGAGTTCAGGACTTAAAAAGCAATTAAATAAAAGGGATTCTAGATTAAAAAAATTGTATCACTTCCATGATAGAATCAGACAACACAGATGGTGGTTTTTAGTCATTTTCTGAAGACCTAACCTGTTTCCAAAACAGGAATGCCGAGCTGATATGTTAATGTTAACAGTACGAATGTTATGGCGAGATTTAGCTTCTTCAGGTAGCAAGAAATATCCCTGCAGGACAAACACCATTAGAACATTGGAAATATTAGATACTAGAAACCACAGCAGTCAGTGATAAAAAGCACTTCCTGCAGACTACGGAACCAGAATATGCAGAAAAATCCATGAACTGAGGGATAAACAAATAAGGAGAAGATTTGCCTTTTCCATTGTGTATATATAAGTTGGTTCAAATGCTTTGCTTCTCTTCTCGAGCCATCGCACTAAAACAGATGCAAAAAACTATTATCAAACAACTGGAAATATAGTGCACAACTCAGTACAATAAGAGAAAACAGCAAATAATCCCAGTCAGTTCATGAACTCCTGAATATCAGACAATTGCATACATTTTTTGCACAAAATTTTTCAGTTTGTTAAAGCAACCAAATGAAAATGTTTTTCCTTTCATTGATAAGTATGTTAAGAAAAAGGATTTATGTAGCAGTTAAATGAGTAACTTGTCCAGAACGTACTGTGAGGAGGTCAAAAAATAGGCTAATGAGTAACTACTCACAAGACCCATTTATGATTCACCCAAAGCCCTTCTTGCCAGCCATAAAAAATGTCACTAAAGCATAACATATACAATGATCTGACTGCTGAAGATGAGTAAAAAATTTCACTGGGCTTCCCCCCATTGTATCTTGTCAAGTATTCAACAAATACCAAATAATGGGATCTTCAATTGAATACCAAAATAGTAAACCTGCATTCTGGATTATATGATAGTGTTCAAAGAACTGAAAACATTGCTATCTACCTGCGTATGAACTAAGCCTGTCCAAATGAAGTATGCGTGACCACTTGGGAACATCAATATTTAAATGTATACCTGCAAGATTCTGCACTCGAAGATTCAAATTCAGCAAGAGAGGCTTAGGCTTGATACAGGAAATCAAGCTATGACGATACGATACAGACTAGGTTTCTCCATGTACTCTACTTATAAATTAAACAATTTTCAGAGATCGCGGTCGCAAAATAAAAAAGAGAAAGCAGTACTAAGAGTAATTGTGCGTTAAATTGAAGGCCCCCCAGTTGGTCTCGCCAGCCTCAATGAGGGGAATTACAAACCCATTTTTCAAGAATTCTTCAAAGTACAACGAAAGAGGTTGAGTTTGACCAATATACGCCTTGCAAAAAGCATTTTCAGTAAGACCTTAGCTTTCAAAAAAATCAACATATAAGTATAAGACGAACCTAATCTAACATAAGCACAACTTCTTACTTAATCTCACTCCCCATTTTACTTTTTCATTTTCCCATAATATATTCTCCCTATTTCGACCCAAATTCCTGTCTTTTTCTAAGATAGATGCATATAGATAGAATTAGATTACCAAACCAAAAACTCTAGGGAGATTCATGCTCACATGCATCTGCATGACCACATTGTAGTAGGCCATAAAGTTCTGATCAAGAAAAATGGGATGCAATAGATCTACATAAGCACATTTTCTTTTGATTTACTCACCCACAACTTCCAGAAACTAGTAACAATTTGCATTGCATGTCTCCAAATGAAGAGTAGCCGTCTGTACCACTTTTTGCCGAAGTGAAACACTGCTGCTTTAAAGGTCTCTCTGGCAGATAAAGGGAAAATGCTATGTCGCTCCTCTTTATTAACTTTGATGACTGCATCATCCACTATTGGCTTAGAGATTTGACTACTCAATGAAGGTTCTGCTTGATTCTCGACAAGTTCACTGTCAGCTTTCCAGAATTTCCATGCTACTTTGCCCCTTCTACCACCGGATCCAATCCAATTTATCCAAAACTTTGCAGCTAAAAATGTCAGTCCATCTCCATCCACATTTGTACTTTCTACTTTCTCGATCACAGTTTTCATTTCAGGAACATCCAATATGATAGATTCAGACTCATTCCGTGACCACAACCCTGCACTAGTTATCTGCACCAAAACACTACCATTGATACTTAAACATGAAAGTTTAGCCAACTTAAGAAACAAAACCAATATCATCCAACCAAGAGCTCACCATAGAATCAGAAAAGGAAATATAGGTTTCAGAGTAACAATAATGATTTCTGACCAAAATCAAAATTGAATATGAGAGGTAACAAAGAAATCTAGCACAAATACCACAATATGCACTTACTGTGCATCCTGAAAGAAATTCCAGCATAGTAATCAGAAATGTAAAAATAAAGTAGAGCTACACATGCACCAAAGCCAACAAATGGACCTACCGTGCAGAAAAAGTTGCAGTATTCTCTTCCAAAGACAAGAAAAAGGCAAATAATGAAGACATAGTAAAACTACAATGATAAGGACACAATTGCACGACCCTGTTTGTGGCATAATCAACTACTTGCAGTTTTTTTTTTGATAAGTAAGCCAGTTTTATTAAAAACAAATAAAAACAAGGAACAACGGAATCACCAGTACAAGAGAATGTACTGAAGAACCCAAACACAGACAAACAAGAAAAAAAAGAAAAGCAAAAGCCCAACAAGAAACTCCCACCCACACGCCAACAAGATCCCGCCCAACAAGAGACTCCCACCCACACTCCCAAACGATCCCCCAATCAGTCCAACCCATGGCTCTAAGTCTTCCGAACGATCGAGGGAGACCTATCATAGTTAACTGAAGACTTCAATCCCTGCAACTCTCTGATCATCTTCCCCTTGGATTTTCGAGACTGTTTCGAACAAGGCTGCACCCGATCCCGTTCCAACGCTGCAAAAAGATCTCTCAGTTTGTCCTCTTGACCACCACACGACAGCCCAACCATATTACCCACAGAGGAAACCATATCCAAAACTCACGCCGGAGATTCACCCTCGAAAACGTTACTAGGGACAGGTTCAAGAGAACACTCCCCCTCCTCCTGCCCACCTAAGAGGGACCCAAAAGAAGGAGCCACTATGCTAGTTTTCAGCCCACCCGAGATAGGCCCAGCAAACCCAGCGAGCCCATCATGCCAAGCCCCTCCGTCGTTCACACACTCCCCCACTATGCTAGTTTCAGCCTACCCGAGATAGGCCCAGCAAACCCATCATGCCCAGCCCCTCCTGTGTTCACACCCATAGCCCCTGATGAACCATCTAAGGCATTCGGGTCACCAGTTGTCAGCCCAGACGAGACCTGACCCACGAACGTGCCTCCAGGCGTAAACTCCGGCGTGAACTCCGGCGTCTGAAGAACCTCCGAGCAGTCGCCATCCACGACAGACAGCACCGACGAGAGGGGAGCCGCCACCGACGAGTGGGTTGCACCCCCTTCCTTGCCTCCCCCGATAAGCCTTCGAAGGCCTCGGAACCATCAACAAGAACGCTAGCATTTTCCGGCGTAAACTCCGGCGCCGGAAGAGCCTCCGGGCAGTCGCCAGCGACGACAGAAGGCGCCGGCGAGTGGGGAGCCGCCGCAGGCAGTTGGGTAGCATCACCTTCCTTGCCTCCGAGCTCCACAGGAACGAGTGGGGGAGATGACCCGTGAACGACTCCCCCATCCGGCGCAACCAGGGCCCCCGAAAGCCCAACCGAGGCCTCCGGGCCACCAAGCTTCAGCCCAGATGAGGGGCCCCTTCAAAGAGACGAGGCCCAACTCGGTGATCCCTGCCCCTCCCAAACCGCAAACCAAGTGATGATTTACGAATACCCAAGTCAGGGTCCAACTGCAAAATACCCGACCCAGTCTCACTACCCATCAACTCAAGCAGCTTTTCCACTTCGTTACGAATACCCAACAGCCTTTTCCTCCACTCAGACACGTAAAGTGCGAAACTGTCAGCCGCCTCTGCAGAGAAAGTCTGGCCCTTGGAAAACGACATGTCAGTGTGCAAATTTGAAAATGAGTCATGCGTCTCCTTCATCTTCCCCACTCCATCCCTACTCCCTTCCAGCCCCTCCACCACCGGAGACTGGCCCCCTAATCTTTCCCCCAACTGTCCCTACTTGAGAACTTCAACAAAGGAGAGCTCTTTACGCATTCCAGCTCCAAACGAGCCCTCTTTCCGACAATTAATCTGGCTGAGGTGAGACACTACCTCCTGAAACACATCGGCTAACTTCTTCCAACCAACTCCCTCCTTTCCTTCCGGGATCATAACCACTTCCTGCCTGTGTCCCCCTCCAAACTCTGCGATAGCAACAAATCTCCCAGCTTCGTTACTGCACCGTTGCGCCAAGAAGCCCCGAGAAGCTTCATTAAGTTTAACAACAACCTCCTCCGAATTGGCAACCAGCTGCAACCTACGAACCACTTTCACAATCCAATCAGCTCCATACCTCCCAAGGAAGATCGAGCTCATAACTTTCCGACTCCACTCCGACAAATGGACGACTCCATTGACTAAAACTGAGACCTGGAACTCCTTAGCTTTAACACTGAAGCGACGGGAGAAGGACATCAGGACTATCTAACTAAACTAAGAACAACAATCAGCCAGAAAAAACTAACAAGAAAACAACCGGAGCAAACTAGTGGGAGAAGAGGGAAGAGGAGAGAGAACGGAGAAAACATTTTTTCGCAAAAGATTGTTGAGTATTGAGCATTAGAAATAGATCTTTCGAGCCGATGATCCCCCCCTACTTCTTTGGAGTACTTAAAAGCCAAAGAGTTCTATCATGGCCTCTAACCCATAGCCTAGTTGGCTCAGCTGCCATCAAAACAAAGACCACCATCCAGCACCAGTCTCAGCCTATAGCAGCACTGTCCAGCACCATTCAATACCACCACCACGTTCTTGTTCTGCCATCTCTGCAAGCCCAATCTTCTCTACCAAACAAACACTTGAAAAGGGCAAACAGATGGTAACTACTTGCAGTTAGAGGAGGACATAATCTGGTGGCTGGATAAGTCACAGTATAAATGATGAAAATGCCAGGGAGTAGTTCCAAGATGAAGACAAAAAAATGATGAATTCAATAACTAGTCATCAATCTATGAAATTCAACTCCACTTAGTAACTTCCAGAGTGAAGTAGTTCAGAAACACACAAAAAAAAACATTTATTGGAAGTACAAAACAATAGATTACCTTAATTTGAATAAGCTGGGCTTCTGTTGTCTCAACTCCAGAGAGCTCACTTGAACAGCCAGGCTTCGAGTTCAAAGAAGCATAGATTTTAGTTAGAGCACAGTGCCAAAAACATAATTGCCTCAATTCATCAACATAGAAACTTGATCACAGGGAGCCAGGTTTTAAAATTCTGTACATAAGCATTATCATCGCAGTGAATCACTACCATATATCATACGTAAGAATAACATAAACTGCCAACTTATCACTCTGTGCAAAACAAAGTGCAATCGAGAATTAGCTTTATCACCTTCCTCAGCTAACTATGACACTTTGATAAGAATTCCTAGGTAGAAAAGAGACATTCAAGCATGAAATACAGGCATTTACCATTAGCCTCTAATACTAAACATGTGCAGAAAAGTTTCATCATCTATTGAAACAACCCGACCAAAAAAACTTATTGACTTAACAAAGCAATAAAATGACAATATCGTGAGGGGAAACACATGCATTACAAAGTTCCGTTGCCTATTGAAAATCCTCCACTGATTATCTTTTGATAAGTGAAACACTTCTATTTAAAAAATAAAAGGAGTATAATCAATTTACAGGGAAGCATATCAAAAGAAACTCGAAGAATTACAATCGAACAATGACAAAAACAAGAAATGCTATAAAAGAGGATATTAAACTACCAAAAGCAGCAATACTTTAAAAGTCTGGATAAATAGTTCCAAAATCACCAACAGTAGGGAAAAGAACTAAATTACCATGAAATCATCTAGATAAAGTCAGTAACTCCTTCACTGCAGATGTATATAGAAAACCACAAAAATGCCACACAACAATCTGAGCAAGCAGAAAATACTATAACTAAAGTCGCTTAATGCTTCCTAAATGTGAAAAAGAAGAAGAAGAAGGAAAAAAAAGGTATACTAACACCACCATCCCACTGAGCTTGAAACCTAAGGTGTTGGAACACGGCTGATATAATTTCCTAATCTGAATTCTTTTCCGTTTTCTGGGGTAAGCTACCGATTCAAAACCAAATGCATGAAATTGTGAAAAAGAGGCCAAAAAATCAGAAAATAGTAAACCTTGCACATGTTTTCAGATAGTTGCACAAAGCATAACTTTGCAATGCCATCACGTCAGTCCCAGTGTTCAGCCCTAGAACAAGGCCCATAGAGCGTAAAACAAAGCTTCAAGAAAAGCATATAAAACACTAAAACTCATTTCCTCATGACTCTATACAATTCAGCACCCATGAACTCATAGCTGTTAAACTTCCAACCTCAAAGGTAGAAATCTAATATTCTCTAAGGCACACCAAAAAGTACATTTCATCCCTCATTTAAGGCACTAGCATTGGCACACTCTCAAATCCCTATTTGCACCTAATGGATAAATAACTTATACCTCGCCTCTTCTACAGTAGTAGCTTAACTTGCTTGTAGCCCCCAAATTGTTCGGGCCAACCAGTAAGGCACTTACCTACAACACAGCAAGCCCCGAGAATACAATTCATGATGGGGGAAGTAGTACTACTAGGAAGCAATTCTCCTTTTCTTTGGCTCTCCCGGTGATTTCTAACTTTCAAAACCGAAATGATTATCCGAAAAATATGAAGCGCAAACCCCTGGTAGATTAACAAGACTGAGACTAACTTATTCCACATTTGAAAACCAACCACAAATTAGAAATTGAAAAGAAAGCTACTGCTGGAATGGAATTGAGGAACCCTAAGGGCTAAAGAACTGAAAACATGAATCCGAGAATCATTTAGCACGTAAGCACTTCGTACCTGTTGAACGTAATTGGCGTGCATAACAACGAGGATACAGAACAAGGTGATGGCGACGAAAAGGTAAAAGTATTCCAAAATAGCTCTCACTTTGGGCCTCAGCATCTGCGAGAACCGCTCTTGGACACGTATGAACGTCTGCTCGGGATCCATCCCTCTCTCTGTACGATTGGATGAAGGAAAATCGGGAATTTTCCCGAGAAAGTGACGAAAATGTTAAAGCTCTCGCGCTGAGCCTGACCGGTCAACGTTTTTATCCTTGGAACCTATTTTTAATCGAGAGGAGATTAAAAGTGTTAATCCTTATTACCTTTTAGTTCTAACTAGTTAATAGTTTTCACTTTAACTGCTTGTGGCGATCCAGGTGGAGAGTCTGGAGACACGAACTCTGGATCCGTACCGGTGTAGCTGTATATCAAAAAAAACTCCCTCTACAATCTCCCCTAAACTTGAACTCGTGGAGACACGAACTCTTGACTCGTTTTTAACGTTCCTTCATCTATAAAAGACCAAAATACCCCCATTAATTATTCATATTTACTGTGCCCTCTCTCTCTCTCGGTCTTTCTCTCCCCCTCTCTGTGACTTTCTACTGGGCTCTCACGGGCAAATTTTAACCTCATCCAGCAGAACGTTTGATGTTTTGAAATCTCGAAATATTAGCTTCATCAATTAAAATTATGAAAGAGTTCAATATCGTACGGACAAGCATGCAATTGGGCGAAGTAGTCTACTACTCTACTTGCCAAAAAATCACACTGCAGCTAGTGCAAAAATCTGTGGAAAAAAATCATTGTATGCATCTTCCACTAATCCATTCTTCTACTAATCCATTCTCTTTTGAAAGAAGAATGCATACAAAAAGTGGGAAGCTTTGGTAAGAAGAAACTGCAACAGAACCATGCAGATAACCTCGTTTAAGCTTTTGTACTCCAATTAGGCATCATTGTTCTAGAATGAAAGAGCGTCCATGCAATCACTTTAAATATAAGGTGCAGTTTTAGGAGTAACACGTGAATACGATTTCCTATAACCAAGGATCGCAATGTTATGAAGCGAACAAGAATATTGAACCTGAAAATCCATTTCTTCATGAAGGTATGCCAAGCCGCTCTTCTCTTGCTGAAACTCCCTCTCTCTTTTCCTCTCCTCTCTCTTCATTACCACATCCCTCAACTCTGAAACTTTTGCACTCATAAATCTCAATCTCCGATTTATTCTCAAACTCTTCCTCAGTTTCTTCATTCGAGCAAAACTCACTTCCCCATTTCTCCTCTCAACCCCAAATTCACCATCGCTCCTCACAATTTGCTCACCATCGATGTTGTCAGACAATCTCTTGCCCTTTGCATCAAGCTCCACATCACCAAAAACCTCATTGTATTTCAAGAAATTCACCCAGTGATTTTCCCTTTGCCCGTGAGAGCCCAGTAGAAATTCATAGAGAGGGGGAGAGAAAGACCGAGAGAGAGAGAGAGGGTACAGTAAATATGAATAATTAATGGGGACATTTTGGTCTTTTATAGATAAAGGAACGTTAAAAACGAGTCAAAAACGTTTACGTAAGTTCGAGGGGCGGGTTGACACGAGTTCAAGTTTAGGGAGGATTGTGGGAAACGTGGTATAGTTCGAGAAGATTTTTTGTAATTAACCCTATATATATATATATATACTTTTTTTTCATTGCTTTTTCCTTTGGGAAGAGGTTAGATTCTCTGCAATTTTTTACGGTTTAATTCGGAAAAAAAACCACACAATAAATCACTACGGTCAACGGTAAATGCATGGCAATTATTAATCAAGGAAAGCTATTTCTAAAAAGCTTTAAAGTCTTTTTTTATATATTTTTATTACAATAAATAAATAAAAATTCACTCGATCATCGCTCTCCATCTTTTCACTTGTAAAATTATATTTCTCTTTACTTACTTTTACACTGATTTTTATAAAATTATAATTTATTTAATATTTTCTCACAAAACTCAATAAAATTCAAATTTTCTCAAATTTCACAGTATTCCGAGATGTGCCGACTACTGGACTTGAGCCGGGCAACGGTACAACAAGACCGGCACGGGAATGAATATACAGGCAAAATTCTATTTACTTGGGCTTCCACCGGTCGATTTGTCAGGACCTGATGGGCGTAACCGTGAGCGGGTGTGGTGGGGGAGATCGTAATAGGCGCTGAGACACTGAACCATGGCGTGTTCGTCGAATACGTCGGCGTACAAGTTCTTCGGCCGAACGCCTGAAAAAGAAGGCTATTACCGGCTTGCAAAGGTGTGAGCCCAAGCCCGAGTGTGAAGCATGGAAAGAGCTTTTGATTGACTGACATGGGCCCTTTTAGACCCAAACTTGGACCACAGAAGTTGGGCCGAAACAGACCGAAGCAATATTCGGTTAAGAGACTGACATGGGCCAGTGGAACCTTGTCATTGTTTTAAAAATCGATGGAAGGAAAAAAAGACAAAAAAACCCAAGCGTATCTAGCATCCTAACTTGAGAAGAAACGATTGCCCGCATATTTAAAGAAATGATCTATTGCCTCTGTTTCTCGGAGGTAACATATAGGGTGGGCACCGAAAATTTTGAATTCGGAAATGCACTGTCAGAATCCGAATCCGAATTCGAAATTTTTGAATACTGGATTTTGAATTCGAATCCGATTCGAAATGCACCAATATTCGGCTTAGTCGGTCAAATCTGATTCTGATCGAATACCGGATCGGATTCAGAATTGTGAGGTCAGGTTCTTGACATTCATTTGGGTTATCTTTATACCATATTCCAACCCCAACCAGTGCCACCTCTCGTCTGCCTCTAAAAGGAAACGAAAGAAATACAAGAATAAAGAAGAAAACGCGAAGGGAAGGAAAGAAATATGCATTTAAGAAACAAACAACATTTTGAAGTCTTCAACAATTTAGGCCTATGACATTGATAATAGAGAGTCCAGGATTAGATCCAACTATGTATACCTCCATTAAGCTAAAGAAGAAGAGGCCATGTTTTCTTAGTAGGATGATCAACCTCAACAAGGTAATAAAAAAACTCACAAGGGTTGTCCGTGCAGTCTCCCAAATTTTCAATCTTGTCTTTCTCCTTCGAGCCCTCCTGAAGAATATGGACATTGGTTCCATTGAGAAGGTCAAGATCTGTGATTGTATGGGGCACGGAGACAAGTGAAGTGACAACAAGAAGACTGGTGAGTGGCGGCACCTGAGGGGGGGAAGACTGGCGGCGACGAGGTGGCTTTAGGGTTAGGTTTTTTCGAATGGGGGCCGAGAGCTTGGGAGAAACGAAGACTTGCGACTGGCAATTAACAGGGGGCTTGAAAGTGAAACGCGAAGAAGGGGGAAGGGTGCCTAAAACGTGCATTTCATTAAAAGGTAGATTTCGAATCGGGTCGGATGATATCAGATTTATTTTCGGATATCCGAATCTCACCCGAATAAGTGTTTTTCTTATATATATTATCCGACTCCAGCTTCGCCGGATCGGGGCTTTTCTGCACAGCCCTAGTAACATAGGGCAAAAAGACGAAGCACGTACTGCTAAATGGATCTGCACTGTAAGTGCACATTTCTGGCTAAAATTGTACTGCTTTGAAAGTAATATTATATATATAGATATCAACGCCTCAAAAGAACTGTCCGCAGGGTTTATATATATTATTATATGCGCGCAATATATTCAACAAATATTATTCCGATTGGTTGATTCAACTCTCGAGAAACCCGAGTTCCTCTCTTTCTCACCCTCTTTTATTCAATATCATCAAGCTCTACCGTTTTCAATATCATCAAGCACTACCATTTTCAATACCATCAACTCCATTTGGAGATGTTCGATTTATATAAGAGGCATACCTAATTAATAATCATGAATTCGTTCTATTTGACCGATTTGCCAACCTCGATCGATCATAATCTGTACAGTTTGAAGATCATGTTTCTATTCTTTTCTGTCTTTTATCTTTCCTTTGATATTTTTCTGTTAGATTTGTATTTCCATTAACTAATTTGGGTTAATGATTTCTCCAAGGGTTGGACCACGTCACTGTTCATCCGGGTTTTTGCTGTGAGATCATGTGGAGCTAGGGAAAGAAATTTTAATGGATGACCATCACCAGCTTGATGCATGGCCTGGACCTGATGATGATGATGACCCGCTTATCTGCCTCGACAGTAAGTAGTGATCAAGGCATATCTAAATTTCTGACAGTTTGGTTTTAGCGTTTCATCAATCAAGTGGATGCTACTCTAATTTCAGAGCTGAGATTTAATTTCTATTTAATTCGAATTACTCTAATGTATGAATCCTTTGAGCGGTTCATTTGAATCAAGTCAGTTTGGTAGCCAAATATACCTCTTTTACGATCTCACTGAACTAGTATTTGTCAAGTTTCATCCTAAAACCAATCGGCAATAGGAATAGGTGACTCAACAGGTATATGAAATACAAGATTAAATGGTCCCTAATTAATGTGTGACTCTCACACTCCCCTCACGGGCAGGCCGAATGAACATGGTTCATGCACGTGGACAATAAATGGAGAATACAAACAAGTGGGCCAAGCCCAGAAATAGTTGGATTTGATACCATGTCAAGTTTCATCCTAAAACCAATTGGCAATAGGAAAAGGTGGCTCAACATGTATATGAAACACAAGATTAAATAGTCTCTAATCAATGTGGGACTCTAACAACATTCATATACATGAGGGCTCTTACTTTCCAAAAACGATGGCATTTACCCGTAACGATTTTTTTTCTATTGCAATTTCAGCAACAAAATTTATCGTCTTTTTTATGAGGTCTTCCAGGCTTCCTTACGTCCCCAGGTGAGATAACATGTTCTGTTTTTTTCCCCTATATATCAGCAAGTAGATAACAATATTCATGTTTACTTCTTGAAGCTTCAGATAGCCTATGGCCAATTGTGGAAGAGCACAGCATATCACTACCAATTGCAGATGATGACATAAACGATGTGTTGGATGCAAACTGCGTGTTTCTCGGGCTAGAAAACTCAGCACTAGCGGTGTCCAGAATTCATGAGGTCGGATTACGAGAGATTAATGATCTCTGCAACCTCCACCAAGATAACAGTTTGTCCACCATTCTTGACACTTCGAACAATCCATGTCCACTTCTACATGAGAATAATATATATAAAAACGCTGGTACTGGACTCGATTCGGGCGTGCTTCTTGAGCGAGAACTCCCAGCGTCGGCTCATGAGTCTTGCACTGACAAAGAGATACTTGTAAAAGGTGTGAAATGTAAGACGAGGGATAGAAACCACAGGTCCAAACGCATAGAGACTAGGGAAAAAGAGGTGGAACCCAGTGCAGAAGAGGGGCCAGTTGCAAAGAAACAAGTGTTGGGGTCCACACCCATAAGAGATAGACTTGGAATAGAAGTAGACTTATAGTGGAAGTCTACTTGCTCCATACTTCTAGTTTATCTAGGATTCTCTTAGGGTTTTCTCTTTGTATTTTTCCCTATAAATAAGAGGCTTATGTTATAGGAGAAGAGACACGTGAGCACGTGAGAGCGTGTGCATTGGGCAGAGAGAGAGGAAGAGAAAGAGGGTGGTGTGACTAATGTATTTGGGCAGACAGAGTAATTTTCTTAGGCTTTCTTTATAAAATTGCTCTGGGGTGGACGTAGGCCGGATTGGGGCCGAACCACGTAAATCTGGTGTTCTTTTCTTTGAATTTTCGTGATGTTTTTCCCAACAACAAGATCATAACGCTAAAGAGAGTACGGAGGAAGAAGCTCAAATAATCCTACTTGACTCTCTCGGTTCCTTCTTACCAGATTCTCGGAGACCAAAGGTTAAGTCATTATAAACATGAACTCTTGCCTGAGCTTTCTTTTGGGAGCGATCTCAAATTAATTAGTAAGAGGAATTAGGTCAGTTTTTCATGCATTTTGATTTCAATGACCATGGTCAATAGCTTCTATATATCACTAAAATCGATAAGGTATATATGGGTGAGTCAGTTTCCTTAAATCTTCTTGTACGGCACCCGGAAAAATGTTCTTGGTGATCATGAGTGCAGTGTTAACGATCGAGATCATAACTGATCTCACATATATATGTCGATTATTAAGTCATCAGTCAGTTTGTCACAAGAAGTTCTCAGAGAATACGTATATATTGCAGAGGAGATGGAGTGCGCCAGTCATTATTGATGGAGTTGTTGAATACATTCCAGAGCTAGAGAAGGAAATAAAGAAGCTGACTGCCAAGAAGAACTCCATGCTATTAGATCTCAATAAAACCCGACAATTGAAAGTTGGAAAAGCTCCAAGTACGGTTTCAGTGCACGAAGTTAAAGAAGGCGAAGTGGTCATACAAATATGCTTGCAAAGAAACCGAGAAGACGCTCTTTCGAATCTCATTTGCAAAATAGAAGCAGAAGACGTGTGCATTGGAAGTGTTTCCACATCTCAAATTTGTTACGATAGAGTCTGCTATCATTTACATGTTCAGGTACATATACTTGTTTTAATTTACGTCTGTTTTGGCCTTGCTTGATCTACTATTTTATCATATTCATCTTTTATTTTATCCTTGTATGATCACAGATGAGTACTGGAACTTCACAGGGAGCTGATTGTATTGCAGTTTTAAGAGAAAAGTTAACTTCTTGGTTGTGTTAATTCCGTGATGCTGATTGCTATGAAAACTTTCATGCACCCAAAAAAGGAACACCAAAGCTATAATGGAAAGCTGTGCAGACCTAGCTCCAAAGAACGTTCCTTCTTTGTAGAGGAGATGTTTGATTTCTTGTTTTGTGTGTGTATATATATATATTACATGTTCATTTCGAAAAACATTAAAATGTTTTTCAATTTATTTATAGGCTCAAATGCATCATATACCCTCGTGGTATTCGAATATATATTGCAAATATATCATTATGGTAAACATAGTTGATTGTGTCCTTGGAGTAAGCATTTTGTTTAAAAAATATCCCTCATCTGTCTTTAATTAAAAAAGTAGGGTTAATTGCACCTTTTGACATAAGTTAACTACGTGTGTACGAATCAAAAAACAACGTATCTTTCTGGGCCCACTATCTTCACGTCAGAGGCCCAGTAAGCGTCCTGTTGTGTGAAATGAGTGTTTTTGCAAACATGGATTTGTCTTACACCTAGTTGGTTTAGTGGATGATTGAGCCTTTGACGTGAGGATAGTGGACCCAGAAAAACACACAGCGCTCTTTACACATGGTTAACTTATGAAACGTCACCACTTCCTGTTAGTTTTTTAAAATGAGACAGATAAGAGATATTTTTTAAACAAAAAGTTTAGATCAGAGACAAAATCAATTTTTTTTACGAGAATGATATATTTGCAATATTCGAATAACATATGGGTAGGAGTTGGATTGAAACCTTATTTACACCAAACCTTACCTTTGCCGCGTAAAGTGCATAATTATCGATCGGATACTATTATAGACCTTGTGCTGGTAAATTATTAGGGAGATCTATTCATAAAATAAGAAAGTCAATTACAGGAAGAGATCTTAATATATATTTCAACCAAAAAAAAAAACAGAGCTCACATTCCCAACATAAAGATAACAGTAAAAGATTATTAACAAAATTCTCGGTTACTTCAACGGGCTGATTGAATTGAAGGGATCTCCGACTGGGTTTTTAGGACAAAGTGCGCCGGTTTACTTGAAATGGGCCGACCATGCTCGTTTGTGTTATTATGCGTAATGGACACGCTCTGGCATTCCATGCGTGTGCCATAGGGCGTACTCTTTTAGCAATAAAATAATAGTGGCCTTTTTGTTAAAGGTAATTTACCTTTTTTTTTTAAAAACCCCAAATTATTGTATACGAGTCTCTATGGTATCCACTTTTTGCATTTTAGTCCCTCTCATATTAATTTCAATAGACCGGTCTTTAAATTAAATTTTTGCGTGTGCCATAGGGCGTACTCTTTTAGCAATAAAATAATAGTGGCCTTTTTGTTAAAGGTAATTTACCTTTTTTTTAAAAAAAAAACCAAAATTATTGTATACGAGTCTCTATGGTATCCACTTTTTGCATTTTAGTCCCTCTAATATTAATTTCAATAGACCGGTCTTTAAATTAAATTTTTGAGACAAGTCGATGTCCGTTTAATTATTATTATTAAACATTTAACAAAATGGTGTATGTAGATTTAAAACGTCAGCTTAGCACCAATAGCAGTCTGACGCGTGACATTAAATTTTTTTCTCTTGCTAACAGTTTTAAACGCACCACCTGAACCCCAAATCACCTGATTGGTCACCCAAACAACATTAGCTTAACAAAAAAAACAAAACCTCTCTTAATCCACCCGGGAGCTCCCTTTAGGAATAAAATAATAGTGCCCTTTTGTTAAAGGTAATATACGCTTTCCAAGATATATATGTTTACTCTATGATAGATCTCACGAAGACAACAGAGATGGAGTGATGAACTCTAGCTGTTCGTACTGGCATATTGTTCGCCAACAAAGTCTTTCTGCCATTGATACTGAAGTTAAATATTAATGTGACAACGCTATGTAGAAAAAGAAATTATTAAATTAAGGGAATTTAACAGGGTAGTCTTTAAAATTTGCATCTTTTTATTTTTTGATAATTGGGTTGAACTTTTTCAACTTTTAGTCCTTAAGTTTACATTTTTTGACGAAATGGACATTTCGTCAGAGATCCATTTATTTTCTTAACGGAATGACCACATCAGTTGACAACTCAGCAAATAATGTGGTAAAGGAAATTGACATTTTAGTTCTTGGGTTTTACCCCATTTTATTTTTTAGTCATTGAGTTTAATTTTTTCAAATTTTACTCATTGAGTTTACATTTTTTGACGAAATGACCCTTCTGTCAGGGATCCGTCTGTTTTCCTAACGAAAGGGTCACATCAACTGACAACTCAGAGTATGAATTAAGTCTTGTAGGTCATTGATTTTCTTTGTAAAATACGGTCTTACTTCCATACACTACAAAAAAATGACCTATTGGCCCAAGCCTCCACTTCATGGACTAAGCCTCACAAAAAATCTCATTTTAAATAGTAAAAATAATTTTCATTGAATCGGGTCGGGGGTACTATCCGAGAATAGGTTGTCCCCAATTCTGCATGTCCCAAAAAGATAGTGCAATAAAGGAAAAGGGGTATGACTGGTGTCATTTTCTTGTGCAAACAATAACAACATCAGTTAATACAATTACATACAACTACATTGTGTGGCATTGGCAAGTAATACATTAGTATATGACATTCCAGATTCATTAATTAAGTATGCAGAACCAAACTTTTTGGGACATCAGAACTTAATTTTTTACTTCATAGCTACAACACCCTTTTTTGATAATCAACAACAGGCCTCTTAGTTATTTGTTGATTTTCTTCTCTAGAACGTCAGTGAGTACATAGGAATATCAAAGCTGGAACATAGAAGCTTTGAAAGAGTCAGGAATGGCAAAGCTTACAGATTGTATTGCTCCAAAGGTTTGGAAGTGGGTTTGTATTCGGAGAAATAAGCCCCGAAGTTGTATCAAAACCAGTAGTAGAGAGGGAATTAGCACCACCCTACTTGTGCCCCACCTTACGTCCCAAATTGGTTTCCCAGAATGCTGCAAACGAGTTTGAACTCAAATCATTTCCCGTGTTTCCACCCATTGTTGTTGCCCTCTGGAACCTGGCAATTTCATTCGTAACTAGAAAAGTCTGTCAATGCTTCATGAAATGCTCATTTTTAATGAAAATGTTCAGACCACACACCTCCAATAAGTTATCGAGGAAGGAAGTAGCGGTCGACTAGGGCCTCGAGCACGCTGGATTTGTTGTTGCTCTGGCTGCCAACCACGACTACTTGGGGGAGCTCGCTTTGTCTGCAACACATCCTCCTCGGAAATCCTCCTCTTTCTCAGGTCGATGTAGCCCTTCTTCTTGTCTGAATATCCTCTTTGTTGGGCGTGGCTGGCAAGGAGACGATCGACATTGAGAACTGAAAAAAAAATTATAGGTTTTGATGAAAATTTGGCAGGGAGTGAAAACTTTGGCGCTGAATGAAAATTGTCCTCTCGTATTTTATGTTTTCTTCGTCTAATAATTATAGTTGTGAATCGATATTATATCATAATATAAAAATTGATTTTGTTATTACACTCTAAACTCACCGTTTTCATTTTTTTAATAATAAGTTATATACATATTTTTAGTAAATTAAAATTAGTTGTAATTTATAATAGTATTTAAAAATCTTTATACTTAGTTTTAAATACATAACATATTATTTTATACTATTTTTCATTACTAGTATAATAATATTAATTAAAATAAGTTGGTAGTAATAATTTATAATACTTATAATTTAAAAGTATAATGCTTTCTATATAACATTGCATTATTTATTATATGTTTATCATATACATGATATGTGCTAATTAACCTAAGTACTTTATATGTATGTACCTATATGCCTAATGACTAAATCATAACATCTAAGACCATATATTAAGTTATGTACTTCATTTGCATAAGTTAATCTCACAATATTTATTTTTTAAAAATTAAATAATGTCCTAATTAAATAGTATTATATTACTACTTATTCAAAATATATATGCTCATTATAAGTAGGATAATAGATGTTTTCTAAACTACTTAGATTTAGTCAATAAATATGCAACTACCATAACAATTATAGGTATAATTTATAATATATCATATAACAACTTCAATTTTCACAACACTCCCTCTCATTTCATATTTTATTAAGTCTTTAAAATAAATAATTTCAAATACATGACAAAATAAAATTATATATTAAAAAATATATAATAATATATAAAAAAATTATTTACATTAATTAACTTATAATTAATAAATAAAACAATTATTTTTAATTAGACCAATAGCAACGTTTGTATCAACAAACGCTGCTATAGACCCACCTTGAGCGGCGAAACTGTGACCGCCGCTTTAGGTACCTAAATGTATACGAAAAATAGGTCTTTAGCGGCGTTTGTGGAAAGAAATCATCTATAGCGTCGGTATTGGTTGGACTTTTAGCAACTTTTGTGAACAAACGTCGCGAGAAAACCACATGTAGGACCGTCGCTAAAAAGAACGCCGCTAAATGTAAGACTTTTAGTGGCGTTTGTAGAAAAACACTGCTAAAAGCCACATATAGCGGCGGCCATCGACCTCCATTATAAAGACCACTGCTATATGTGGTTTTTAGCAGCGTTTTATTACAAACGCCGCAAAATAATGTCTTTAGCGGCCGCCGCTAAAAACTAATTTTTTTGTAGTGATACCACGGGGCGATGCGAGGATCAAACCAATCAAAGAATCTACATACTTTTTGCAACTCAATATAACACATCATGTCTCAGTTTTGGTGCTTTGAATAAATAAAAGTAAATAAAAAATACTGAAATTTGAACAGTAATCCCTGACGGAATGACCATTTCGTCAAAAAATGTAAACTCAATAACTAAAATTTGAAAAAAAAAAATTAAACCCAATGACTAAAAAATAAAAGGGAGAAAAATCCAAGGACTAAAATGTCAATTTTCCTTACCACATCAGCTGCTGAGTTACCAGCTGATGTGACCCTTTCGTTAGGGAAACAAACGGATCCTGACGGAATGACCATTTCGTTAAAAAATATAAATTCAAGGACTAAAATGTAAAAAAAATGAAATCTAAGGACTGAATAATAAAAAGAGGCAAAATTCAAGGAATAAAGTGTTAAATTCTCCTAAATTAAAGAAAGAGATCAGCAATATATCAGAGATGGGCCCCATCTCTAATTACTTATCCAAAAGCAAACCCCCACTCCACTAACCCCTAATCAAGGTGGACAAATTATATTTGGCGTAGGCAATAGCCATTTTCCCTTGCATTAAAAAATCATGAGCTTTACAATGCCTATCCCCTAGCTCACTGAGTAGTGCGTGTGTCCATATCCATACAAACATAATATTAATATTTGTCGTAAATAAGTAATCTTTAGTCGTTGTCGGCCGGTCATCTAATAGGGGACCGCATCAGGCGCTGCTGAGGGACATCGTATCGGCGCTTCTCTTTTTTCGGTAACGAGTGAGCCGGATTACCGGGGTAAGCAATGGCATAGTGGCGATTATCAACTTCATGGCTTACGGCGCTTACTAATATTCCATCTTATACTCTTTCTTTAGCCCACAAGAAAGCAAATAAGTATTGCATTAAACATAGTTTTTTTTCTTAATCATCGACAAAGATTAATACAGCAATTAGTTGAAACAACTTTATTAACAACTAGATGCCAAAAGAAGAAGAAGAGGAAGACTCAAAAGTCAAAACATATATAAATACGAATACAGCAATACTACGTACGTACGTACGTACACAAAGCAGTGTGCCTAATGGAAGGCATCATTAATAATAACGAACGAACACCACAAACGTCCCTCAATAACATAGAGATCACATTATTCGGCAGCAAACTCAGAGAGAACCTTCTTCATGATTGGGCGTGTTTTGCACATGGCCTCCAGTGCTACGGCTTTAGGCATGCTGATCCCATTGCCCTCTGTCATATCAACTTCTTTCTCGCTAACCCTCTCCCATTCGAAGCATTGAATCAATGATGCCAAAGTCAAGCCTATCGTACGTTGTGCAAGGGCAGCCCCAGGACAAGCTCTCCTCCCAATACCAAATGGCATTAGCTTGTGTGTGTGCTCTTGGCCGCTTTCATATCTTTCGGGCTTAAAACTGGTTGCATCATCCCACACCTTCGGGTCTCTATGTATGGCCCATGCATTGACTAATATCATTGTGTTACTCGGTACGTCATATCCTCCGATGGTACAATCACTGGAAGACATGTGTGGTACTAACAATGGGGCAGCGGGGTACAATCGAAGAGTTTCAGATATTATATTCTGAACGTAGTGTAGTCGAGAGACCTCTGGTTCCTCGACCAATTTCTCTTGACCAATTTGACTGTCCAACTCAGCTCTTGCCTTCTTCAACACATCGGGATGGTTGAGCAAATTGGACATTGCCCATTCTAGTGTCACCGCTGATGTGTCAGTGCCCGCAAGTAGCAAGTCCTGTACAGTGTCAATCAAGACTCAATAAGAAGATCAAAGCTAATTCTCATCATAAAAGTGGTCATGAAAAGTTAACCTATAAATTCACCAAGGGGTGCCGTATTCATCCTAATTTCGCCTTGATCAACGCCAGTGTGCGTATGGGCAGATTGTCCTAATTACTGCCTATATGTTGTCTCTAATATGATATATGCTAACACAGCCGTGGACTAAATGCTCTATTAATTATACTCTACATAATCTAATTAATCTTTTTCTTTCTCTCTTTTTTTTTTCTTACATATCTGTCTTTTTCTACAACAACAGAAGTTAATGCTAGCTAAAAGGAGAAATATATCCTACACTTACCATGACAAGCCCTTTAATAATTTGGTCACTGTAGTATTCCGGCTGTGATTTTTGTAAATTGAGCAGATGATCGATCATGGTCTTTCCCTCTTCCTTCTCACGCCTCTTCTCATCGATAATACCTTGTAAGAATGCATCCGCCCTTTTGCCAAGTTTCCTCATCCTCTTGTCCAAACCTTCATAATCAATCAATCTCAATACAGAGACGTATTCAGCTGGATTTGACGCCCCTGAATTCTCGAAAACCTCTAAAATGATCTCCCTGAACTCTCTTGCTTTTTCCTCCTCCTTCACTTCCCCTCCGTACGCGTAGTACCGCTTTCCTGCCACCATTCTCATGATAATGTTGAACGTGAGCTCTGAGAATATTGATTTCAGCTCGACCCTGGCAAAAGCTTGAGAAGCATTATGTGACAATTTGCATAGCAAGTGGTTGACCTCATCCTTTCGGATGCCAATGAAGGAGTTGAGGCGGCTATTTGAGAAGATCTCGATAGCACCAATGCGACGAAGATTGCGCCAATGATCGCCGTGGGGAGCATTTACGACAGTAGTTTGATCGTAACCGAGGTGTTTGGCCACTAGGGAGGGAGGACGATTGGCCAAGATGATATCGTTCTTGGTGAAGCATTCCTCGACCAAGGATGGAGACGACACTATGATCACGAGGCGGGAACCAAATCGGAGAGTGAATATTTGGTCATATTTTTGTGAAAAGAGATGGAAGGTACGATGGAGTGGCTTTTTCAGGAGATGGAGATTGCCCAAAATGGGTAGAGAAGGTGGACCAGGTGGGAGGTGTTTGGGTCCTCTTGTTGTGAAGTAGAGCTTGTAAGCGGCAAAGGCAATCAGGAGAACCGAGAGGGCAGAGTATAGCTGAAACTCTTCCATGTTCGCTGGTTTTCTTATGCGATGATCAGATGCTGAAGGTTAATGCTGGTAAGGTAAAGTTGATCTCCTATATAGAGAGAGAGGAGCTGCAAGCAGCTGTCCGATGCCAGAAAAGCTCACGTTACTTCCTCTGATCGATGGCCTGAACTTTTGAATGTTAATAATTGTTTACTTAACATTGATTGCTACCCAAAATATAATATTATTCAGCGTTTTTTAATCGATCTGTAACGTAGCAAAAGTGCCTTCGGATTCTCTATATATGCGAATGAGAGGAACCAATTATATATCCATCTTAAAGTAAAAGTCACGTCGTCCTCTTGACGACCCCACATGCACTACTTTTTCAAGCGACCCAATTCATCTACTCAGATAATTGACATCCTCCATGACTATTAAAGAATCAAGAATGAGCACTCTTCTTATTAGAGCCCTACGTCAGTGAGCGCGTGCAGATCCCTTGTCCTTCTGATACAGTATATATATATATATACTGTATGCTTTGCTGATGCGTCATCCACTGCGTCTGATCGCATTAAGCTTTGCAACCGAACACCCAAAATTCGTCCGAAAACAAAAATTGGAAACACAAGAGAAAAAGAAATTCAAAGCAGAAGTTTCTTTCTAATTTGCACGAGTGATAATTAAAATTAGAAGATTCGATTGCCCACTTATTTGATCATGCTGACGTAGTGGCCTTCGTATGAACTATATGCTACTCTTTACTTTTCTCATGCAAATTTGTAACCAGCTCGATCCCCATGCTTTTGTCTCTCTAGAATTTCATTACCTTATTCGGGAAAGTAAGCAGGGAAAAAAAAGAGAGTAAAGAAATATGGAACTTAATTTCCATGGCAAAATAGGACCACTTCAGGACTAGCTCGTTACTACTGACAAGTATCTTAGCTGTCGCACCAAATAAGAACAAATGATGGTACTGTTAACTATATATAAAACTTCCCGTTTCTTGGTAATATGTACCCACTTTTCTTAATGGTTATTTTAAATTTCCTATATCCGTACAATCAATTTTCTTTATTTATGTTCCCACTGCATGTATATATCTCTTGTAAATTAACCAGGTAATAGATATTAATTATTTTTCGGTAAATCATAAGGGGTTTTCCACAGTACTTAACTGACAAGAGTAAGTGTTTTTACACCATAGTTTTCTTATCCCTCAAATTAATCACGTACGGGTTTCCTCACATGATCATGATATGCATTTAAGTAACGTACGGGCCTAAAAAATGCCTATACAAAAATATTTTCGGGCGTGATATTATACTTGGTAAGAAAAATAAAAGTAGGCTAAAAAAAAGGTAAAATTAAAGGAGAGTTCTCTAATATTAGATGAGTTATTATATATACGACAATAGTTTGGGCCGCCGGCCTTAAAATAGACCTAGCTACCAATAGACATAAGTTCTATTCAATTTGTTATCTGTATTTTATCAAGCAGTGTGAATTTCACTGTGTAAATTGGAAACACTAAGACAGGATCTCTAATATTATAGAAATGCATGTCATAGTAGATACGTCCGATGTCTTAAAACGGGCCTACAATATATATATATATATACTTAATTGAACCTATGACAATGACATGGTATTAAAAAATATCCTAAATCCTGCCGCGAGGAGTCGAACCTGGACTATAGCTGGATCCATGCATGTAAGTACGTCTACAGCTGAGTTTAGTAGCAAATTGAGAAAAAGGGACTTACTAATTTATATAAAGGAATTATTTGCTCTCTCTTACAATATTTGGATGTACTACTTCTGAGATTACACGTATATGAGAATCTTTCACAAGCTTCCTGATCCCCAATCTTGGCTAAATGCTCGGAACCTAAAATTAATAATTGGTAGCTAATGAACGTCGTACTGGCACTACAACAAATATGTTTTAGGTGACAAACTTTTGGGTGTCAAACCAAATTTTGTTACTTAAAGTGAACTTTCTATGACAAAATATTAATTTCGTCACCCAAAACCATTCAGGAACTCAAAAATCGTCCGAATCGGTCAAACATATGTTCGGACGTATTTCTGGTGTAACGACATACACGCGTCGCGAATGAGTGACGATAAAACTCGTCACAAAAAAAAACTTAAGTCCGGACGAACAATAACCCGTTCGGACTCTATGCAGAGTGACAAATTTCAAATCGTCGTAACTGAGTGACAATTAAAATCGTCACAATTTTTACTATACTTTTCGAAATATTTTTGTAACACATCCGAACGGACATTGCCTGACAAATAATAATCGTCAGGATATAGCGAGAAATTAAAAATCGTCATGAACAGTCTATTACGTCTGGACGTTATCAACAGTGTTCCAACGAAAAATATTACATCGTCCGGACGGTATGAAAAAAGGTCCGCACAATTATTAATTCTTCTTCCGCGAATCGTGTGGTTCCACGTTGCAAAACTTCAGACACGTGACATCGATACTGTCCAGACCAATAGTTAGAGTCAAGACCGTATAAGTTCTAGAACATTTTCGAAACGGGCATATTTAATGAGGTTAAATTTGATAAGGTCACGTGTGAATATAACTGCTGAGAAGAGTTCGAACGGTAATATCACGCCTTCGGGCGGTGACTGGACACATTAAACTCGCCAGACTTTGTCAAAATCACTAACTCACTCACTTCTCTCAAACTTTTCTCCCAAACGTTTTCACTATCTGTTTTAGACCTCTCAAGGAACTTCAGGTAAAACTTCTTTCATGAATTTTCTTTTCAATTTCTTGCATTTCGATTCAATATCGTCTGTTGTTTAGTTTGTTGTGTTGTTTATGTCTATCAAATCGCTCTGTTTTAATGGTGTTCTTTGAATTACGTTCGGACGACGTTTCACACCGTCCCGACAGTTTATTCAACGTCCGTACGGTAATTTTACATTCGGACGTTTTCTTTAACGTTCGGACTACCTAAAATATAAACGACGCATTTTGAAGTTCGTGTGAACGGTTTTTGCTAGGTTGATCATGAAACGCTCTCGAGAAGTATCACCAATGTCGGGGGACAAATAGAGCGACCAGCTTGGGCAGACGCCTATTTAGCGGAGTTAAACGAGAGTATTTGGGTGATAGTGCAGCTGACGCATTCGTTGTGCATAGAGCTGCAATGCCGCTTGACCGGTCTGAAGACCAAACTTGTTCTAACGGATAGGGCTATAACGGAAGAGCTGAATATTATGCGGATGGAACTAATAAGGATGAGAAAACAATTGTCTCAGTTGTCCCAGTCTGTCCATACTGTTCCGATACAACTGCAGACACTCGTCAGACTGATGGATAATATAGAGGAGCATTTGACGCATGTTCGTGATGCCCTAGGATAAAAAATGGACGAGCCAAAGGTAGCTCGTGATTTGGAGTAGTCTCATGTCTATGGTTTATCACTTTATATTTATTTATCGTTTGAAGGATCGTTTCCGGCTGGTATTAAACATTATGATTGTGTTTTTTCGTTCGGTATTTGAATTATATTTTATATTAATTATGTTTTTTCATTAAATTAAATTTATTAAAATTTAAATGAACAATTAGTAAAATTAAAAGAGTGATTATTACGAGTGATATGTTAACAGAACAATTAGTGTAATAAGATTGTAACGGTTAGTGTAATTCGCTTGCAATTATAATTAAATTGGTGATTAGTTATAACGAATATTTAATATAAAAGTATTTCTAACTATATATTTTTTTGTATTTAAAATAAATTAATTAATTAAATTAAATACTAACACTTAAACGAAAAATTGGATAGATTTATATTGTATTTTTACTACCTCTTTAGTACTTATCGATTATGTATTTTATTTATTTTTTAATAACGATTGTATATTTGTAGATATTTTATTACATTATGAGCATCGAATATCTTTCTATTTATATTACTTTAAAATTATTTTAAAAGTTTAATTAAATCAATTTAAATACGAAGCAAATCGTTCGAACGGTAACAAAGGTTGTCCGAACAGTTATTTGGCCTCGATAACGTGCGCACGCATAACTACCCGTCCGAACCCTTTGTGTTTAATTATTCCATCCGAACGGTTATAAAGGCGTGCACACGGTCCAAACGTGTTCGTCTGACAAAGAGTCCGAACCGTATATATAGTAGTTCGAACGAGTTCTGAGGATGACAAATAGTTATTTCGTCATAAATGAAATAACGATGCGGACGTCTTTACGACAACGTCTGGACTCTATGTGAGCCCGTTCAAACCATTTTATATACTCGTACACACGGATTGTACATGATGAAATTCATTTCGTCACCTTAGACGAATCGTTCGCATGAGCTGTCCGAACGTGTAGATAGTACTTTCGCACAACTCCTATGAACGGATGAACTGTACTGGGCATGACGATTTTTAATTTCGTTACAATTAGACAAAACCGTCCGAACGGTTTCGAGCGACAGAACGCAAAACTTTGTCTGACGGAATTTAGGTGACAAACCGGCTTTGTCACCCAAAACAATAGGTGACGAATTGGGCAAATTTGTCACCCAAAGTTTGTTTTCTTGTAGTGTGGGGTCGTGTTCTTGTTTAAATATATTACATAGAGCTCGAAAGCAACAACAACAATGGCAATATGTGAGAGCTATGAGTAGAGCAAGTAGATGCCTTCCATGTCTGCAGCCTATTGCAATGTTTGAGAGATAATTTATATATAATGATAGGCCGGGGTTTGATGCATTGTACGCAGAACGTATCTAAAGAGCACCAACCGGAAAAGAAATCTCAACTCACATGGCGTTAAAGTTAATTTACTCGTTCATCTCCCCTCAACCGACGCTTAAATTTAATACTACTCCCTAGTCCCTTCTTCTCTAATGCGAGTACTCCAGCTAATTGTCTGGCCGTACTATATATTTTTTTGTTTCTGACATTAGTCAAAATACTCTTAGCGTTTGTGACATTAATGTGTCATGTCTCGCGTCATAGACATTGTGTTATAGCATTCCTTAGAAATATAATAGTATTCCTATTTTTTCAAAAGGTATAATTTATGCCTTAGAAAAAGATTAAAAAAAGTAATAAATTAATTAGAAATAGGAATCTGCACGGCAAAGGGGCTACCATATTTAAATTACTCCAAGTAGGCAAATTTTATTTTAGCATTTGCAATCCGCATTTTCCGGTAAGTTAATGGGATAAATGCAAAATCAGTCCATGTACTATACGCAAAAATCGTTTTAGTCCCTGTGATATGAAAAATATTGATTTAGTCCCTGTGATTCTATTTTCGTTTGTTGTTGGTCCTTTATCAGGGACTGATTTTATCACTTTTTGAAATTACATGGACTAAATTGATATTTTTCATATCATAAGGACTAAATAGATTTTTGCATATAGCACATGCACCAATTTTACATTTATTCCTAAGTTAAAATAACCAGTACGAGTGTTTGTATCCAAACACATTTATATTTGTCATATGTGATGTTTTGTTGTTGCGTCATCGAATACGCGACCCAATCAGCCAAACAGGCCTCATTGCTAAGGGACATCGTATCGGCACTTAGTCGGAAACATGGGAGGAGGATGGCCGGAGCAAACACAGTGGCGATTACTAAACCAATTTCTCGACTACAAAACCAAGGGCAAGAATACAAGATTGTCCCTTATGTGCAACTGCGCGGGAACCACAACTTTTAGGTTCACCGTCCGGCGTCCAGGTTCCGTAGATATCTGCGTCCTCACTTTCCAAAGTTATCCGCCGGTAGCGGAGGGCTTCAAGATGTCCAGGAGATCGAGGTTAATGTTCTGATAAAGATTACAGGTCGAAGAGGAAGCCAACTAAGGGTGTGTTTGTGTTGTAAAATTTTAGTGTTGTTAAAATTTTAGGTATTGGGTTTAGTGAAAAAGTGAAGAGAGAGGTAATTTTTTATATTTTTTGTAGTGAATAGTAGTGATTTGATGGGGGAGAGAGAGATTATATTGTAATTTTTTATTGTGTTAAAATTTTAGAGTGTGTAAAATTTTAGGACACAAACGCAGCCTAAATCTAACGCGATTTTCTTTTTGTCGGAATCTGGCTCGACTACTTTCGCGTTCTCTTGTCTTTTGTTCAGACTTCTGGGTGAAATAGCGCTGCACAGTAAATCTGTGATGGGAATCTTACAAAAAATTCTTCAGTTTTCATTGAATTTGTCAAAAAAAAAAAAAATTAAAATTTTTTCAAGTAAACGATCAAACTGAAAACTTTTTCACATACTTCACTAAAAAAGAAATACCAAATTTTAATAAAAAAAAAATCAATCTCCTATCTAATATATAAAACTAGATCAAATCATCCCAAATTTTCATAATTTGTAATATAATTCAATTGAAAAAGAAATTGTAATGGTACTGAAGACCCTGCCGGTAAGTTCGAGTGTTGAGTGCAAATGAAGAAGTGTCAGAGGGAATCGAGTCTGCGTGAATGTAAGGAGGGTAAAACGGGAAGGAAAAATTTTAGTGGCTCACGTGGGCTTATTACCGTCAGTATTAAATGCTAAATTGGCTTCGGGGTGTTAATCGACGGAAATCCAAAGATCGTGGGTTCAATGTAACGAAATCAAGACAAGAGAGTGCAAATATTGAGGCATCTCATAGTTCAGGAGTGCAAAATGTAATTTCTCTTAATTTTTAATATAATTCAATTTAAAATGAATTATCAATGCATTTTATCTACATTTTTTTTACAAACTCCAATAAAAATTAATTTACTATCAAAAAAATCTTCAATTTTTTCACAAAGTAATACATAAAAATCAAACTCCAATATTTTTCTCTTCAAACTTTAAAATATAAAAAAATTTCACAGGCTACCTAAAGTGTCACCTCGGTTGGATCACCCCAAATATTTGACATGTTCAATAATAATGCTCGTTCACTTAATTAATTAACTTACTGCACGTGGTCTAATTTACAAGAACAATTGAATATTGTTTGGGCAGTGAATATTATATCTTGAATCAATGATGCCAAAGTCAAGCCCATCGTACGCTGGGCTAGGCCAGGGCAAGCTCTCCTCCCAATACTAAATGGGATTAGCTTGTGCGAGTTCTGATCTCGGCCGCTTTCAAATCGTTCGGGCTTAAAACTGGTCGCGTCATCCCACACTTTCGGGTCTCTTTGTATGTACCATGCATTGACCAATATCATTGTGCCACTTGGTACATCATATATATCATCCGACGGTACAATTAGGGCTGTTCAACCCCGGTGTAGGTGCCGGTTTTGGGTAGGCCGATTTTAAAAAAAATGTCATCTACACCTACACCGTTAAGGGCAAAAACCGGCCCTTAGCAGTGACGGTTTTAGCGGTAGCGGTTTCCGGTAATCCTACATTCATATTAAGCCATTTTTTTTTAACATATTACGTACATAGAAAATATAAACTCTACACTAATACAATCCAATTCAATCCAAAATCAATAATATAATCTAAACTAATACAATCCAATCCAATCCATAGTATTTGCCTCTCTATTGTGCCTAGAAAAATGAAATAAGTATAAGATATCATATGAAATAAATACCAAAGCATTAATTCTCTATATCAAAAGGTAGTAGAGCCTTCCACTTATAGGCTATGACCAGTTCATGCCCCTTGTCTTAAGTGCCAACATAGGAATTAAACAGGGATCTCTATTCAATTTAAATCCAACCTAACCTTTTTACAAACTTCACTCTCAAATCAGAAGGTATTCTATATAGGGAAAAGAAACACTTACAGTTAACATCCAAGTAGCATTTTCTACTTCGCGGGGATTAGACTTGACATATTGATTGTTGAAAGCACAGCCAGAATGCATGTCCACCTTGTGATCATCCCTTAAGTGGGCTACAAGGAAGGGAATATCTCCAACAATAGAGCAGTCTGATCCAGCATATGGACAGCTGTATGGTCTGAAGTTACAAACAACTTCATGTTTGAGTTTACTATAGTAAGGGAATATCTCTGGGCACCCAAGGGAGCAATATTTGCAAGGCAACTCGAGTGATTCAGCCACCTTCTCCAATGCCAGACACCTTATGTCGCCAAGCTCCTGTCTGCAAGTGGGACACCGGTTGTGAACCCTTGTTTTACAGGTCGAACAGAGGGTATGCCCATTATGGCACTGCAGAAACAATATTTGTTATACAAATCCGCAATAATCTTTTAGCTGCCATAAGGACAGTGATCAAGTGAGCTACCCTACACCAAAACATACTATGCAATGCTAGCCCAAAGTTTCCACTATTCCAAAGAGAGAGAGTGACAACATGTGGGAGGAATTCGGCAGATATGTTACATCTAAAAATTCTGGCAACAAAGCATGCAGTTGTCTTGAAATAGATTCAACATTGTAAACAACAAACCACATGCCACAGTTGAAGGAAAAGATCAATCAAGCTGAGGTACACACAGGGAAGCCCTAAAATCATATAAACAAAGAAAACTGAACCTGCACACTACTTCAATTGGGGGGGATTTGATGGAAGATGAAAAAAAGGGGAAACCCGGTTCCCGGTGCCGGGGAACCCGGGAACCGGGAATACCCCCGGGTTTCCTCCAAAATGAGGCACCGGCACCTACACCGGTTTCCCGGTCCCCCGGATTCCCGGTGCTGGTGCCGGGGCCGGTGCCACCGAAATTTTCCGATGGCACTGAACAGCCCTAGGTACAATCATTAGAGGACATGTGCGGTACTAATAATGGCGCAGCTGGATACTAGCGAAGAGTTTCAGAGATTACACTTTGGAGGTAGTGTAATCGAGAGACATCTTGTTCCTTGACCAGTTTTTCTTGACCAATCTGGCAGTCCAACTCAGCTCTAGCCTTCATCAATACATGCCCATTCTAATGTTACTGTTGACGTGTCAGTCTCGGCAAGTAGCAAGTCTTGTTTGATATATATTCAATCAAGTACTGGTTAAAACCTCAACATGCAAGAACTAAAAGTTAATATTATATCTTGGCCCATGATGGAAAGGATCACAGCAAGATAACTATAAATTGATCAAAATTATAAAGCAAGGGGTGCAAGCTTATTCATTCGAATGTAATATGATACATGAACAAATGATCTGCTATGCACTAAATGCTTTGTCATGAATGGGCCGTTTTTCACCTCAACAATTATTATGACATTATTTTTTGTTTTTCTCATATTTATCAATTTTGCAAAATTATAAGTATTTTTTTTTATTATTAGGTTTATCTACTCTAGTCTTTTTCTTTCACCACAAAAGAGAATGCTCGAAAGAGAATTAGTATACTGCATTTACCTTGATAAGCCCTTTAATAATTTGGTCACTATAGTATTCCCGCTGTGATTTCTGTAAATTTAGAAGATGATCGATCATGGTCTTTCCCTCTTCCTTCTCACACCTCTTCTCATCGATAAGACCTTGTAAGAATGCATCCGACCTTTTGCCAAGTTTCCTCATCCTCTTCTCCAAACCTTCATAATCAATCAATCTCAATACGGAGATGTATTCAGCTGGATTTGAGGCCCCTGAATTCTCGAAAACCTCCAAATTATCTCCCTTAACTCTCTTGCTTTTTCCTCCTCCTTCACTTCCTGTGTGTGTGAGACCTTACCATTATCTTACTACCAAAAAGGAGAAATTGAGAAAATTGTTCGGGAGTTCCTGGAGTTAGGAGCTATTAGACATAGTCAATCCCCTTTCTCCTCTCCCGTGTTGTTGGTAAGGAAAGCCGAAGGTAGTTGGAGGATGTGCATTGATTATCGGGCTCTTAACAAAGAGACTATCAAGGACAAGTTTCTATCCCTATTGTGGACGAGCTATTGGATGAATTGAATGAGGCAACGATTTTTTCAAAGCTGGACTTGAGGTCGGGATACCATCAGATTCGAATGAAGCCTGAAGACATTCCTAAAATGGCTTTTCGAACTCATGATGACCATTATGAATTTCTGGTATGCCTTTCGAGCTAACCAATGCCCCCATTACGTTTCAAGGGCTGATGAATGATATTTTCAGAGAATACTTGAGGAAGTTTGTATTAGTCTTTTTTTATGATATTCGTGTTTATAGTACAAGATTTGAGGAGCGCGTCCAGCACCTTAGAGTGGTTTTGGAGGTACTCAAATCACATAAACTTTTGGCTAAATTGTCTGAGTGTCGCTTTGGTTATGAAGAAATTGACTACTTGGGTAATTTAATATCTGCCCAAGGAGTGGAGGTTGACCCTACTAAGATCGAAGCTATGCTTAGGTGGCCTATACCGAAGCACATTAAGTCCTTAAGGGTTTCCTCAGACTTATGGGGTATTATCAAAAATTTATAAGGGGGTATGGAAAAATTGCAGCTCCACTAACTCAGCTATTGAAGAAGAATTCTTTCAGCTGGTCAGAAGAGTCAACTAGGGCTTTCCAACAGTTAAAAGAAGTTGTAACTACACCTCCAGTTTTGACTCTACCTGATTTTTCAAAACCTTTCACCATTGAGTGTGATGCATGTGGAGTAGGGTTGGGGTTGTGATCATGCAAGAAAACAGGCTCATTGCTTATTTCAGTCAAGCATTGAAGGGAAGACTTTTACAGCTTTCTACTTATGAGAAAGAGCTGTATGCATTGGTGTGTGCCGTGCAAAAATGGAGGTCTTATTTGGTTGGGCAGACTTTTGAGATCAAAATTGATCAGCAAAGTCTCAAGTTTTTACTTGAGCAGAAAGTTGAGAATCCTATTCAGCAAAAATGGCTCACTAAATTGTTGGGATATGATTTTACTATTTTGTATAAACAAGGTAAGGAGAATAGAGCAGCAGATGCTCTCTCGCGAAGGGATGAAGGGGAAAACTCTCCCACATTAGCAGTGATAACACTTCCACATTCTTCATGGTTGGAGGAATTGTAAAGAAGTTATGCTACTGATCCTACTATGTGTGATATAATCTCAAAGGTGCAAGCTGAGACAATGCATGACAATAAGTTCACATTGAGGAATAGGATCCTACTACGTAAGGGTTGCATTTATTTCAGTAAAACAACAGAGTTTAAGGATCAACTCTTGCAGCATATACACAATAGTCCCACAACCGGTCATTCGGGTTACCACAAGAGTCTACATAGAGCTAAGGCTGAATTTTACTGGTCAGGTATGAAAAAAGACATTAGGACTTATGTCAAAGAGTATGATATTTGTCAAAGATACAAGTCTGAAAACCTAGCACCTGCAGGGTTACTACAAAACTTACCTATTCCTCACCAGAGTTGGTCAGACGTATCTATGGACTTTATTGAGGGCTTACCTCGGTCTAAGGGCAATACAGTGATTTTTTGTAGTGGTGAACATATTCACCAAATATGCTCATTTCATTGGGACTGCTCATCCCTATTCAGCTCACTCAATTGCCCAACTTTTCTTATCACACATCTTCAAGCTCCACGGTATGCCTATTACTATAGTTTATGACCGGGACACAGTCTTATTAAGTAATTTTTGGAAAGAGCTGTTTAGACTTCAAGGCACAACTCGAGCTCACAGCTCAGTCTATCACCCTCAGAGTGATGGTCTGATAGAGATTGTTAATAAGTGTGTGAGCCACTATTTGCAGTGCTACTATGGTGAGAAACCTAAATCTTGGATGGAATGGTTGCCCCTAGTCGAATGGTGGTATAACATCAGTTACCACATGTCAACTAAACTGACATCTTTTGAAGCCCTCTATGGTTACCCCCTACCTAAGCTTTTAAGCTACGTTTCTCAGACAACTCAGAATGCAGTATTTGAATATGAATTAAGAACCAGAAAACAGATTATTGACATTCTCAAACACAACCTAGCAGCTGCCCAAGAACGAGCTAAATACCATTATGATAAGAGGCATACAGAACGCAATTTTGCAGAAGGGGATTGGGTTTACCTGATGCTTCAACCTTATCGCCAAAAGACTTTCGCAAAAGTCTCAAGCTTTCTCTAAGATTTTTCGGTCCATTCCAGGTGCTCAAGAAGATTGGAGAGGTGGCTTACCGTTTGGCCTTACCAATCGAAGCCCGTATACACCCGTGTTCCATGTCTCTTGCTTGAAAAAGAAGTTGGGTGCCCATGTGACTTCTCTGCTTCTCTTACCTCCAGTCGACGATGAGGGTGCTCCTCAGCCAGAACCAGAACTTATCTTGGACAGATGTGTACGCCGACAGGGGAATAGACCCCTGATTGAAACCCTAGTGCAGTGGCGAGGTGCAGCACAGGAGGATGCCAGCTGGGTTCCTTACTGGCAACTTCGGGAAAGGTACCCACACCTTGTGGGCAAGGTTTTCAAAGGGGAAGAGAATGTTATGAGTCTTGGTGAAGGTCAAGGCGTTTTTGGAGATATGGAGGCTAGGGTTCGTAAAGGTAAAAAAGTTTGGATAGTTTGAGGAAGGTTCAAGAGATTTATGAGCTGGGCATGTTGGTCTCACTCGAAGTGTTTAGCTTTGACTGCTTTGTTATGTTCGACTGTTGATTGGGCCGGGTCATGGGTGGGCTAATTGCCCATTAGTTAGGCCTTATGTTTTATCTGCTTTGGGCTACCCTTTTTAACCAGGCTTATCTTGCTTTTGTTAGTTCATTCGAAGGCCTCTTTGGCCAGCTCTACTTGTATAAGTTCATGAGGATATCATGGGATGAGGTATCAAACAAATTATACAAGAAAGTTATTTGGAGAGTGACTCTCCCGAAAAAGTCTGTTAAAATTTCCTTACACAGTTCATCATCCACCCAAACACTTCCACCGATCATCCATTCCTACCATTTTACATCCATATCCTTGATTTCAAGGGCTACATTACAGCGACATTAGAAATTTCGTTTCAGTTATTATAGTTGAAAGAATATATAGCAGCACTATTTCTATTTTTCTTAATAAAAAAATTATAAACCAGCTTTTGGTTTTATTTGTTTCTATTTTTTTTTTCCATTTTCACAAAATAACCAATTTGAAAAGTACTTATAAAAATAATTGAGGGCAATCGAAACATATTAAAACTGCAAACTCAAAAATATACAAAAAAAAAATCTCTGGATTAACTTGAAATATACAAACCCTCAAAACACAACTTTCGCCACCTCAAGCTCAAGAATGAAGAAACAATTAAATTAAAGAACATAAAGCTGGAGCCAAAACCAAATAAACGACAACGAAAATTGGAAAGAAATAAGTATTTTTAGAAAAAAAAAAAAAGCAGTCTCTCCCCACAGGAAAAACGGAGAAGGCGCTTGGAAGCAGCTGGATGAACAACCCTGCAAGAAATATATAGAGTTTATGTTTGATGCAGGGATGGAATTCAACCAAAAATAACAGTATTTCTATAACTTCGTCTTATAGACTGATGGGAAGCATATTGACAGTATTATTTTTCTTTTCTAGGAGCATATCTGATGACTTTTCCAATATTGGGACAGAAGATCCCATTTGTAGACGCCAACACCCAATAATGGCATGAATTGACGGATATTTCTGGGAAGACTTAAAATCCCTAACATATCGAATAAAATGTAAATCCAAGGACTACTACTGCACAATCACAAACAGAATCTAGACAACCAGTGTTGATAACGAAAACCCCTGCAACACGGTAGTTCTATGAATCCTAGGCGGTATTTTTTTGGTTTGAGTTATTTTTGTCTTCTCCAATGCCAATCATTTATAATATTAACTGAAGTCAGATGTATACCTGGTAAGTATGAAGATCTTCTTTCAGGTCCCCAAACGTTCTACGAAAAAATAGGTATGAAAAGAATCCGCTTTGGAAACAAATTTGGTGATAGAACAAGTCGGAATTATGGAAAAAATGGTAACTATCTGACTACATTTCAGCTTCTTGGGGCAAATGCAGCTAGTGCATTAGCATGCGCAGGAGAAAGGCTGCTCAAAAGGGGTTGCATTTGTTGGCCATATATCGAAATCAAGTGAGAGAAAGCTCTGCCCACTTGAGCTTTAACTTCAGAAGTTTCTTCTGGGGACACCGCAACTTGAGCAAAAAGATTAACCAACTCAGGAACTAGAGACAGGATCTGCTTTGCATAAAGAGGACAAAAAACAAAACCAGAAAACGCTTTACTTCTTGGACAAAGCAAGAATTCACACAACTACTCAGTCAATTAACATTGCAGCAACAACAGGAAATGGATACCTGAGGGTTTGATGACAAAACAAGATTACATACACAACTATAGACTGCCATGGACTCCTCGTGATCTTCTTTTAAAGGAAGAACTTTTAAGAAAACAGGGAGGACCTGAGAAACGTAACCAAGAGATAGACAAGCCCAAAGGGATAATTAGCAAAAGTGAATAATGATACTCATTCCCTTTAGAAAAAAGGATAAGAAGACAACGGAAGAGAACCTGATTTAATGGTATGGGCTCAGGGTGCACCATTATCATCCTTGCCACTGCACCAGCAGCATTATCCCTGACAGCATTGTCTGGCTCAGATTCCCCAAATAACGGGAAAAGCCCACGTAATATGTCACCATAATATCTGGTATTGATGGAAGGAAAAATTACAGAAAGAAAATTACAATTTCAAGGAAAATGAACCTCACTTACAATTCATAGAGAACACTACAAGCAAGAAGGTAAACGAAAATTTACGCCAAAGAGGTGACAGAAGGAGAGAGAAAGAGGGAAGAGGAAAGAGAGAAGAACAAGAAGCAGCATGACTATTCAGGAGGATACTTTATAGTGGACTCCCCCCCATTTTTGCACAGCTCTCCAACACAAAATGCAGCATTCCTTCTATTAGTTGCCTCAGATGAAGCTAGTTCTTTTAGTACCATAGGCATCACCCGCTGAAATATATGGCATAAGTTTTCACAAATAAGCCACATATTCCTTTAGACAATGGTTGTGACAAAAATTAGATGAAAAATGAAATTACATCAATGTAATCTGCAATTGGAGGACCCATATTCTGAGCTACTTCTGCAAGGCAAGCAACCACCATGGTCCGATCCTGTGGAGGGCGTGAGGCTCTCTGCATTGTCCAGTAACTAAAAAGTCAGATACTACAGCAAAGGAATCAATAGCGTACAATTGCAAGAACATACATCACAAGACCAGTTGCTAACCCACCGTGAATTTCATTAATGGATCGTATAGCTTGGCAAAGATGGGTGCAAAATGAGAACCCATGGACTTGGCAAATGCAGGAAGCAGATCTGAAACTGCATCCATAAGCTCTTCATCATGTTGGGTATCATCATCGTCAACGTCACTGCCAGATTCTGTTTGCTGACAAGCTGAATCTTCCCGGAGCAATACCAAAGTAGCATCAACAAGCTGAGGCATATCTGAAATCAGAAAAAAATAAAAAAGCAAGTTCCAAACAAGTCATTTGGCTTTCATTTGGAAGATCTCTTACTAATTCGCATTAGGCAGGCACCTAGACTTTTACTTACAGGGCTCAACAGCCACGTAACTATATTCCTTGACGATGTCAGCTATTCCCAGACAAGCTTGGGCAACAACTTCCTTGTCATCGTCTTCAGTCATAGTCTTGATAAAGATATTCATCACAGTATCTGTACATTAAAGAGGATTAACAAAGCCAGGCCAGGCAATTCCAAAGGAATGATATTTGCCATTCCTAAATCAAGTTCTTACCAAAAAATTCTTTCATTCTTTCTGGTCCTTCCTGCAGCATGAGAAGAAAGATTGTGGCAGTTTTAGAACTTAGTAGTTCATCCTTGATCTATGGAGGTTTACAAATTGAAGAAACAAGAACAAGCTAGCTTCAAACTAAAGTTGCTAATCTAAAGAGGATGCTCCCAAACATTGACAAACGGGTAGTTCTTTATTGACTCACACATAAATGTAACCAATCATGGCAGATAAAATGCTCCACCAAATATATAAACAAAATCCAGATAAAAAATAAAGCATGCTTAAAATTAAAAGTATAAAAACCTACAGAGAGAGAGAGAGAGAGAGAGAGAGAGAGAGAGAAATCTGATGCAGACTAACATTTTGAGTCTGGAAGATTGTCTGTGCTGCCATTAACAAATCTGCAGTCAAAAGGGGGGGAAAAACAATGAGTCTGAGAGGTCTATGGTTTTGTACATGGATTGGAAACACATCAAGAATAAAGTCACTGTCACATGCTTTCAAAGTTTACCAGTATCTTTTTTTTTTATAAGGAAAGCTTTATTAATAACACCGAAATAGGTAACAGTATAAAAAACTATACTGAGAACCTACTCCATACAAGCTACAAAACTCAAGAAATCAGGATAATCCGAAAAGGGAGAGCCCAAAACAGCATTTGCCCAAAGAAAAAGGGAACTCAACAACAACCCCTTCAATCCATCTAAAGATAGAACCGAGTTCTCAAAACATCTTGCATTCCGCTCCCTCCAAATAACCCACCAAATACACAAAGGAATCATCCTCCACACCCTCAAAGCAAGAGGATTGTTGAACTTCCTCTTCCAACAAAACAACACCTCGATCACCTTAGAAGGCATTACCCAACAAAAATTCATTACTTTGAGCACATGAGCCCATAAATCCCTCACAACATCACAATGTAACAATAAGTGATCCACGGATTCTCCTTTACACCTACAAAGATAGCACCAGTCAAGAAGACAAAGACCCCTTCTCCGCAAATTGTCAATGGTCAAGATTCTCTCATGAGCAGCCTCCCACACAAAGAATGAGACTTTCATAGGTACCAAAGACCTCCAAATCTGCTTCCACGGAAAAGACTCATCGGGGTTGCAGGAGAGAAGCCCATACATCGATTTCACCGAAAATATACCATTCGTGGTGCCCGTCCAGCACATTTTGTCATCAGCCCCACTCCGAATAGACATAGAGTAAAGGCGAGAATAGAACGTTGAAACAACCTCCACCTCCCAATCGTTCGCAGCCCTCACAAACTGAACATTCCATGCACCCAATCCGGAAATACCCGCCCAATAATCCGCCACCCAAGCATCCTTATCTCTAGCAATAGAATGGAGGGCAGGAAAGGCTTGCCTCAAAGGTGTCTCCCCACACCAAAGGTCACTCCAAAACCGAATTCTATTCCCATGACCTACTTCAAATCTGACAAACTGGCTAAAAGGATCCCACCCTTTACAAATGAACCTCCAAAGGCCAACCCCATAATTCCCTCTCCTCTGAGGGGTCCTCCACCCACCCAACTCACACCTAAACTTTTTCCACAATAACATTCCTCCACAAACTATTGCTTTCAAGAGTAAAGCGCCATAACCACTTCCCAAGCAAAGCCTTATTGAAAGGAATCAGGCGCCTAATGCCCAACCCGCCACACCTAATAGGGCAGCAAACCCTTTTCCAATTAAGCAAATGAAACTTGTGCCCAACATCATCACTACCCCACAAGAAGTCTCTCTGTAACTTCTCCAACCTATAAGCCACCGCTGAAGGAATGGGAAAAAGAGACAAAAAATAAGTAGGGAGATTAGTAAGTGTAGACTTGATCAAAGTGACCCTTCCACCTTTCGATAGGTAACTTCGCTTCCACCCAGCCAACCGCTTTTCAGTTCTCTCAATAATACCATCCCAAATATGGATGCTTTTAAATCGCGCGCCCAAAGGAAGGCCAAGATACGTGATGGGCAAAGAAGCCACCCTACAACCCATGATATCAGCTAAATCTTGGACATTACCCACCGCTCCAAGTGGAATGACCTCAGATTTCGAAAGATTAATCTTAAGGCCAGACACCGCCTCAAAGCAAAGAAGAAGACATCGAAGATGGCGAAGCTGGCTCTCCACAGCCCCACACATAATAAGAGTATCATCAGCAAAGAGCAAGTGAGAGATACACACCCCACCACTACACACATGAAACCCCTCGATGGACCCCACCACCACCAACTTATTCAGCACCTTACTCAATGCTTCCATGACAATAACAAACAAAAATGGAGAAAAAGGATTACCTTGGCGCAAACCCCGAGAACCTCCAAAGAAACCTTCGGGAGATCCATTCACCAAAATCGAATATCTCGCAGAAGAGAAACAAAACTCCATCCATCTACACCATTTGATACCAAAGTCACACCTCCTTAACATGTAAAGAAGAAATCTCCAGTTGACGTGATCATAAGCCTTATGGATGTTGAGCTTACAAAGCATTCCAGGCAAATTGGAGCGCAACCGAGAATCAATGCACTCACTTGCAATCAGTACAGAATCCAAAATCTGCCTACCCATCACGAAAGCGCCCTGGGTAGAAGAGATAATTTTACCCAAAACCGTCTTCATCCTATTGGCCAAAACTTTCGCCAAAATTTTATAGACCCCTCCCACAAGGCTGATAGGACGAAAGTCCTTAAGCTCCACTGCCCCATGCTTTTTCGGAATTAAGACAATGAACGTGACATTGAGGCTCTTGACAAATTTCCCAACACGGGCAAACTCGTTGAACATGGAAATGACATCCTCCTCGATAACATCCCAACATGACTGATAGAAGGCTAGGGAGAATCTATCCGGACTGGGTGCTTTATCACCATTGAGACTCCTCACAACACCGGTCACCTCATCTACATGAAAGGGTCTTTCAAGCCATTCAGCCTCCTCCCCAGAAATCGAATCAATCACCAAGTCATCCAGCAAGGGTCTCCAAGAGAAAGGCTCCTGATACAAAGAGCTGTAAAAACGAACAATCTCATCAGCAATAAGATCAGGATCCTCCACAAGAACACCTTCAACCTCCAACGAAGAGATAATATTAACCTTCCTATTGGAATTAGCCACCCGTTGAAAAAACTTGGTACATCGATCAAAAAAAGCCAAAGAGCTCTAGATTTCTGCCTCCAACTAGTCTCCTCCATATCAATCAAAACCTCTAGCTCCCCAGAGATTTCCAACTTTCTAGCTTTACCAATCTCGTCAAGCATCCCACCCTCCTCCAAGACCTCAAGGGTCACAATCTCCTTTAATAGCAAGGATTTCCTTGAGGCAACATCTCCAAACACCTCACTGTTCCAAAGTTTGAGATTCCTTTTAAGAGTTTTCAATTTAGAATCAAGCACGAAACTAGGCGATCCGGAAAAGTCGTAAGACCGCCACCACAACCCCACCATATCAACAAACCCTGCCACCTTAAGCCACATACTTTCAAACCGAAAAGGCCTCTTCCCTTTCCCCACAAAGCCATTCTCCAAAATAAACAGAAAATGATCCGAAAACAACCGGGGTAGCCTTTTCTGAGTAACTTTCGGAAACAAGGACTCCCAACTTGGATTAAAAAGAAAGCGATCAATCCTAGACCAAGATTGAACAAGCCTTCCATTAGACCAAGTGAAGAGTCCTCCCGAAAGAGGTGGATCGATCAGCTGATTGTCATCAATAAATTCCGAGAACTCCAACATAGCATTACTAAACCCCTCCAACCCAGATCGTTCACTAGGAAAGCGAGCAACATTGAAGTCCCCCCCGATGCACCAAGGTAGAGACCACCACTCCATTATTCCCGCCAACTCCTCCCACAGAAGTCTACGAGTATGATCAGCATTAGGAGCATAGACCCCCGAGAACCCCCAAACAACCCCATCCTCAACATTCTTCAAAATCCCCAAAACAGAAAAACACCCAACACTAGAGTCCATCAACTCTAGAACCCTCGTGTCCCAAAGAAGCAAAACACCACCCAAAGCACCATCCGACTCCAAACAACACCACCCAACATGCGGATCCCTCCAAATACTCCTAATAAAGGCCCTAGAAACGACGGACAGCTTCGTCTCCTGGAGACACCAGAACAAGTTTCCACCCCCTTAGTAAATTACCAACTCTACAGCGTTTAGCCCTATCATTGAGCCCCCTAACATTCCAACTAATGATTTTGGGCATCATAATAACTTCTGCAGAGCCCTCCCTCCCTTCCTAGTCTTTCTCGATACATATGTTTTCCCCTCATAATTGACTGTGGAACTCAAACCTTTTAACTCCCTTAAACATCTACTCCCCAAAGGACAAGGAATGATTGAACCATTCTGAACTCTCTCCTTCTCCAAAGTAGCGAACAACTCCATTAACTTATCCTCGTAGCCTACACAAGAAACACCAACAACCTGCCTGACCGAAGAGACCAGACTCAACACCCAATCTGAATTCATAGTCCCGGAAGGAATAACCGGAACCGAATCCCTGAACTCTCTCCTTCTCCAAAGTAGCGAACAACTCCATTAACTTATCCTCGTAGCCTACACAAGAAACACCAACAACCTGCCTGACCGAAGAGACCAGACTCAACACCCAATCTGAATTCATAGTCCCGGAAGGAATAACCGGAACCGAATCCCGAGCAGAAGCATCCAGCTCCACCCCAGCAGTAATTCCGGCACAACTGGACAGAGGCCCCTCTGGGCAAACAACAATAGCCCTGGAAAGAAACTCCTCCCCATCTCCGGTCGACACTTTAGCACCAGGGGTAAACTCAAAAGACTCACCCGAAAAAGACCCATTGACCCCAGCTTCCTCAAACAGCCTATCCAGCTCGTAGGAAGGAGCCGACTCCAAGGGAGGGTCAGTCGAAGCATCCCCGACAACAGCTGAGGACTGACCTGCAGTCGAGAGAAAAAGATAAGGCATCGCCGCGGTCAAGCCACCATCAAGTCCCTCCTCCAACGTTGGGCGTTGGGATCGCAGAACAGAAGGTGGATCCTCTTTTCGGTTGAGCTTCCGCGAAAGACAAAGGGTCCGACGATCCATACACAGCCGGATCCTTCACGCCACAAGAGCCCGACCCAAAGCTAGGGGAGCCCGGCCCAACCGAGTCAACCAAATTTGGGACTGGGCCAGTACTGGCCCCACGGCCCAGATCCGTGTCCCCAGGAAACACCTCTTTAACCCTGTCACTAGAGCTCATGGGCCCCAAATACAGCCCATCACAGTCCTTACAATTTCGACCCAAGTCCATCAGACCTTGCTGGCCCAATATGTCGAATGAGATAAGCAGACGATCCATCTCCATTTTGAGTGCAGCAAATCTCATGTGTAAGTGCCTTATACAGAAATAGTCTTCCTCACACCTGCCAGCAGCACATTCATTAAATGCCCCTGCCTTGGAATCTGAAGAGATGGCCGCCAACTTTGCATGCTTTGCCTCCTTCGCAGACGAACTCAAAACAACAACCCTCCAACAACTGTCAACCTTCCCTCACCTTTCGACACCACCTGAGAAGGGAGCTTCGCCGACGGAACTTTCTGAACAGCGTCGGCAAAAGAGACTCCACCCTTCCGTTCCGCTACAAGCGAAGAGAACTTAGCACTGCGGGCATTACTAATAAAAACAGCCACAACGTGGAAACAATCCGTCATGGTTCTCCACCCTCTCCCTTTGATACCTTCAGGGACCATTATCGACCCTCTACGTTGGCCCTCGCCGTATTCTATAATAGCAATGTACCTCCCCGCCCTATTCCCACAGCGTTGGGCCAGGAATGCACGCGGCGCATCATTGAACTTCAAGATGTAGTCAAAGGTAAAGTTAAAACAAGATAACGAGGCTAATGGCCTGGAAACTATTCCATGTGCCAATTTACAAGACTATACATGTATACATTGCCGCTACCTATAAACTGGATAGCACGCTATAAATACTCCTTTGCTTGTTTTTACATAAAGGTTCATTGAGCTAGAACTCCAAGTATTTTCTGTTTGTTTCCGATGGATAGATTTTTATTTTCCAGATCAATCTTACAGTTTTAATGTTTTGTCCTACAAACTGCTTCCACATTAACTAACTTAGAGTAGTTCATTGTATGAAGGCATAGATCAACCAAAAAAAAGGGAGAAAATAGATCAGATACATAGTATGGCTAGCATCAACACAAGTAGATAGCCACTACTTACGTTTTAAAGCTATGATTGCCTGAAGCCGAACATCTTCATGAAAGTACCCCGAGTGTCTTACTAAAATTTTTAGCGACTCCTCCAAATAGCTAAAAAGATTAAGAAACCCAAATAGTACTAATTAAATCATGAATTAAGAATTGATACTTGTAAAGGTGAGATGAAAAGAACTAAAATAAATAGAAAATGGAAAAGGATACGGTGCATAAGAACTCTTTGTCTGTTGTGCAAATAAGCCAAGAGCTTGAGTAGCAGCAGCCTTTTCATCCAGGACTCCAGTTCTTATACTGATGTTTCGTACTCTTGATTCATCATGAGCTTCATCATCAGAAGAAACTCCACCAAACCCAAAATTTTCACCATCAGAGTCATCAATGTCCACAGCAGAGCCATCATCCAGATTGCATGAAGCAAATGCCAGAGGTACAACATGAGAGAGATACTGTTTACCAAGGCAATTATTCACTCATAAATACAGGATCGAAGAAAAATCTACAAAAGTTTCAATATACAAACCAATGCACACCTGTACAAAACCTTCAGCCAAAACTTCAGCTATGTTGCTGAAGAATCCATGGGTGTACTCCCGAAGCTCACTGAACTCCAAACCAAAACCCTGAGAACAGAAGGATTAGTCAATTTCTTGAGAAGACAGATAATAACTCCAGTTAGAGAAGTTCCTAGGAAAGTACTGTAATTGCAGCCTCTATGAAAGGGGGTAAAATTGGTTCCATCCTCGGTCTCCCCACAGACATTGCAACAATTCCAACTAGTTCAGTAGCCCTTGCTCGTGAACAGAGATCCTCATCATTGGTAAGCACCATGAAATTTTTCATCAATTCTAGAACCCTTTCAGCATATGGAAAGAAGGCTTGCTCTGCGGCAGCTGCAACTGAACCCATTGCAGACTGCAAGGAAATTAACAGTCATAAATTCATACTCAGGCCAGGTAATGAACTTTGCAGTTAATTGGAACCATAGTCAAACCAATTTCATAAGTATTTTAAGAACATGAGCTATGTCTTTATACCATGCATGTCTCCTGCAAATTTCTAGGGCTGTTGTGGAGGGCTGCCAACAGTCTCCCCATCAATGGATCAAGAAAAGGAAGGATTTCCTCCCCCATGTTCTCACAAAATGCAGCCAAAGCATAGTATGACTTTTCCTGTGGAAAAAGTTTGAGTTGAGCTTAGAGAATAATTATAGAAATCCACCCCAGAACTCAAAAATCTGTCTATGGATACCTTTACTTCTTCAGATGCATCATCAAGGGCATTTAAGATGCAGGGAAGAACACTTTCATAATGGGATACAATTTCAGGTTGCAAATGCTCAGCAAATTGACCTAATGCAAATGATGCAGCCCCTCTAACTATTTGTTCATGATCCCTCAAAGCTCCTAAAACAATATGGAGAACAGGTTCCAACTTATTTTTCATCAACTCCAAACACCCCTCTGAAATGACACCTAAAGCAGTAACAGAAGCTTCCCTATACTTAGGATTTTCATTCTGACTGCTCAAAGAAGCAAATTCAAAAACGGGTGGAAACACGTGTTTGGGGAGGTTCAAAGCCATAGTGTCAATAACTTCAGCAGCAGCTCTATCTGGTGCAAGATCATCGTCTTCCTCTCCATTAGTTGATTCTGCAAGCAAAGGGCACATAACTTGCAGGATTGGGATGACCAGCTTATGCTTTTTAAGTGAATTGGACTTGTACTTAGCTAGCCATGAAATTATCTGAATAGCCTGATAAATAGAACAAAGCATAAGAAGTATGCCAAATATCTGGAAGACCCAGGAGGAGTGAAGGCAATAAGGTGGCTCAAATAAAAAAATCAACAAAGCTTTATACCAACTGCCAAGGCAGTTCCTTCCTACCTGATGACGTGTGTTGGATTCCAGCTTTTGACTTGAGCAGACTTCAAGGGAAAACTGAACAATGGATTTAACCGATTCCCCAAGAAGTGGTGCTGGAGATTCAATCAACTCATCAAAGATTTCAAAAGCAATTACAGCTACATCTTCCTCACCAGAGGCAAGACACTGTCTGGCTACATGCAAAATGCTAGGAATGAACTCACGAAACTTCACCTGCATTGGTATTATGAAACTTAATATAACAGAAAAGAAAATAAAAAGGACAGGAAAGCAAAGAGCTATGCCACCAACATACATTAATAGAGATGATGGAAAAAGTTCAGTAGCATTCTTTTATCTTACGATATTAAGGTAGTGTTTACAAACCCAAAATATAGGGAAATTTTTTACCCATCCAAAATTTTTGAATGCAAATATAACTAACTCAAAATTTTGGTCTAGAAAATAATAATATAAAAAAACTTCAAAATCATCTCTCTCTCCCAGTCAAATCAATTACATAAACATAAAAATTCACTCAAATAATCTCTTCAATTTTTCACGTACTCCTATAAATTATACTTTTCAAAACTTTTTCTCAAAATCCATGAAACTCTAATCTACCTTAATTTTCACAACATTCCCAAAATTTCCAAAAAAATCTTGGTTTGCAAACATGGCTTAAGAAAAATGCCATCTGGGATATATTTTGCACCATTCTCTCTTTGCAGATAAGTTTTTCTATTTGTAAATAAAAGCAAGGTACATCTAGAGTGCACAAGAAGAACATCAACCAATACACAAAAGTGCAACCTAAAATTTAGAAGACCCAAGAATGTCAAAAGAAAGAGGAGAAAAGAGAATACTTGAAAGCACTCTTGCACTGGAATGTGATCAGACACATAAATTCCACTGTTAAGAAGATAAAATAAAGCCGAAAGGAACGAGCTCCCAAGAATTACAATCAGATAGCTTATTACAAACTCACCACTTCATCCCCATCATTGGTGAACTCCAAAAACGATCCCACTGCCCTAGTAACACAAGGGAAAGAAAATCTAGTAAGCAACCATATGATATTACTCTTTCACCACAAAAGCAACAAAAAAATTTCAAAAAGAAACGAAAATGGACTCTTTAATTACTTGAGAGCAGCAACTCTGACACAATTGCTAGTCTCATCCTGTAGACACTTTAGCAGAAGAGCTTGCAAATCTGCGAAATGCGGTCGGAAGCTATTCCCAATGGTTTCAGTTAAAGAACTGAAAAGGATCAGTCCCACCTTATACCACCAAAAGTAAAAGAATCATATAAGTTAAGAAGATTATAGCCGGAAAACAAGCACCTGTATGAGCAAGCATGCATATGAATAACTCATAGGCCAAAAGGCCAAGAAAAAGAAAGAAAGAAAAAACTCATATGCCAAAACTAAAAAAAAGTACTATTAGTTAGCTGTAGCTAATAAAGATACTGATTTAGACAAGTAAAAACATCAGGGCGTTCATCCTCTTAAACAAGAAACACAGTTTTTTAACAGAGTGAATAATGCTAAAGTGACACATCTCTTATTTCATAACGAAGCACGTCCCTAAAGAAGTACGAGAACTACAAGTGATAAAGGATTGCTACATGCATGGTTAAATGAAGACAACACTGTACAATCATGACCTTGCAGATAAGTTTCCAACATGCTGCAAATATATGTACATACTATTAAATTCAAAAAAAAAATGTTACACTTTGATGGAAATAAAGACATGAAAGATACACAGATACTCTTCAAGGCAAAACAAAAGTGAAAATAGAGAACAATTTCCAAAAAATTCAATCATCCTGGAAAAACTATTACTTTTAACCCCAGGTAAATGGATAGTGCTCTTGGATAAGTAGCTTCAAAATACCACTCGGAAGAACCATCTTCTTTAAGGGCAGAGAGTGCTTCAAACAAGATGCCAGTACCAAAACAGTGATTTTAAAACCTTAGGAACTCGTATTAGCACCACATGTATGGCATGGAACATTCGACATGAATTTCTCAAGTGTGTAAAAATAAACAAACGAGATTTATTTTACCCAACATGTTCACACAATCACAGTGACCATAAGTATGTGACTGCGAATTAGAAGGTGTCTAATCTGACAACGAGATAGCAATGATGGATAACAAAAAGGCCAGTGCAGCCAGATGGCTTCAAAGAGTCATGAACTTACTTCTCTATGTTCTTCCTGTGCACTTTGACTACATTGGAACAAGAAGGGCAGTAAATCAGGCCACTCTCCTGCTGGAACAGCATACTTTGCAATGATACTCACCACATTTGCACTTGCTCGCCTTACTGGTGAGCTGCAGCAGCACAATCACGAAGATCATTATCAACATAAAAAATAATTACACCGACAACATGGTCAATATCAGACACAGCGTACAACCTGGTAGAGAAAGAGAACCTCAAATTCAACAAACCCCAAAGTAAAAGTATAAGCGGGACAGGTTTAGAGAATAGCACACGTATAGAGAAGTTCTAAGAAAAATATATTAGACATGACCGATTGAGCATTTCAAATTTGCCATATTTTCTTTTTAAATTCAAAGACTCCCATTGTCGTGTTTACTTCCCAATTGGACACTTTAGTGAGAGTAAATTATGACACCTTTTGACTATAATGCATTACTCCTGCGTGTTTAATCTTGCCGTTAAAATAAAATCTTTTCAGGCTTTGCATTTTGACGTTTGGTTGCCCACTAAAATTAGCCGGCCCCAATACATCACTCAAAACAAAACCAATTAAACATTATAATATCAAAATCATACTATCAAAACCCATAATTCAGATCCATTAATCCGCATATCCACATTCAGCACAAAAAATGGGAATCCAGTCAATCAAACCCGACATAAAAATAATAATTGCAATAATACTTATAACTTCGCAGCAGAGAAAAGAATAGCGCTTCGAATTTATCCGTAAGTTAAGCGCGACCTGTGCTCCATGGTAATGCTATCGATGAGGGACTGTTTGACAAGCTGCTTGAGCTGTGGTGAGAGCTTGGCCCAGTGGCCCGTGATTTTCTTGCGGAGTAGCACGGCGGCCAGCTGGCGAACGTTGGGCGTCTTCGCGGTGCGGAGATGCTGCACCAGCGCAGGCACCACCTGGGGGTCCTTTGCTAGTCGCTTTATCTGTTCCTCCGCCTGCCGCCTCGCGTCGTTGTCCGGCATCAAGAATTGTATCAGCAGCAGCTCCAAAGACTGAGCCATTACTCTCTCTCTTTCTCTATCTGATTTCCTCTCGAAGGCCTCGCGCTTTACTATGGAGGTGGAGGCTGGTGCTGTGTATTGTAGCTTTTGAGGGTTTTTGGGTTTTGCTTTGCTTCCTATTTAAGTGAGAGGAAGTGGGGGAGTTTACAGCCGTACAGGACTGTTATGTTGGGATGCTAGTTAAAGTCTGCTACTGTTGGGCCCACGCGTGGTCTCTGTCCTTTATTTTTTTTCAAAGCACGCGAGGTGTTTGTCACATAGACCATGTCATTCGGGGATGGTTGGGGTAGAAATTTTGGGTATTGGAATTTGAGAAATATTATAAAGTAGAGATATATTATGAGAGTTGGTGAAAAAGTGAATAGAGAATATTTTTAATAAATATTATAATAATAAAAAATTATGTGATAAATTTTTTATTATTAAACCTAAATTTTTAGGCCCAAATTATTGGGGCTCAAACGTATGCTTCGACCAAGGTTACATTAGTTTTGAAGATTTTTGTAAAATTTGAAGTGTTTTGATAATTTTTAGGTGATGTTAGAGTTGTATTGATGTTTGTGTAGAAGTTGTTGAGGTGTAAAAATATTAATGATGATGTTTAAAGTTGTTTTTTATATTTCGAATTTATTATTATTTTTATTAAAATTTGAATATTTAAAAATATTTTTAAAAAAAAGTAAAAATGACAAAACAATTTAACGAAAGCAACTGGCGCAAGACGAATGCAAGGGGAGACATGGCAGCTTTGCTGCAGGCCGAATTCTTAACTACAACAGGGGATTTGCCGAACATGAATTTTTAGGATTCGAATCCTACCGAAAATCACAAAACGAACATCTCCCAAACTTCAGTTCGTCATGTCACAGTCACACACACCCCAGTATATTTGTATATATTTTGGTCAATTACATGTGAGAACTGAATAAATTAATTATTGTAACTTATTCATAAAATGGAAAATAATCAAATTTATTTTAAGATTAAGTTTTGTTTTTTAGCTAAAAAAAAGGCTTTCAAAGGATGAACATTATGAAGTCACCCAAAGTCCATCACCATTTAAACCAAAAAATTCCACATGGTACCAAGACTACAAGAGCATAATAAGACTACCGATCAGTCATTGGAAACAAGCTTTGAGTTCTAGGCACAATTTGTATACCACTAATTTTGTAACTAAGGATCTCTAGGAAATTATGATTTAAATATAAAAAAGGAAAATAAGATTTTAGCATATTTTTGACTTGTAACATGTGCTGGTATATATTAAACATGTGCTGATATAATTCAATGAGATAAATACAACATTCATCCACGTGATTTATGTAAAAATTATATAAGTCTTTAAATTTTAAAACACATAGAATTAGTAGATTTAAAATCATTCAAATGTAAAAAGTCTCAAAGAGACTAAAGTAATGGTGGAGATAAAACTTTAACGACAAATTTTATCTATTTTAAAATTTGAGGAACTTGCATTTATCTATAATTTAATAGCAAAAAAAGGGTTAAAAAGTTTTAAAAAATTTTAACTTACTTTTTCATCCATTCTAATACATTTTTACCAATTTTAATAATTTTTATCAATTTCAATACCCTTTTAATAATATCAATAACTTTTTATAAATTTCAATAATTTTTAACTAACTTTTCATCGGTAATAAAAAAAAAATATTCGAACTATTTAAAAAAAAAAAAAACCTATTTCAAAAACTAAACCATGCATATCCTTCCTATCCAAAATTTTATAACTCAAACGCGATAGCGTAGAAAGAGGTCGACGTCATCTGGAGATTCCGGACCGAACTTGTCCGTCCTTCCCAATAACAACGCTTGACTGTCAATTTACCTCTCTGTCTCTCTAAGCTCTGGAGCGTGGAAATGAGGAAACGCACAGTTTTCGCGTGGGGAGTGGCGATCCTGTGCTTCGTTGTGCTGATGATCGTGACCCCAGCCATTCCCCAGTCTCAAGCTTATCATGATTTCGCCGACAAACGCGAGTTCTTCGGTAAAATTCCCCTCTCGCTTAGGGTTTCTGATTCACCATATGTCTCTTTTTTCTTCTTTTGTGATAAACGTCCAGTAGAGAAGTTTTCTACTGGTACTTATATTATTCAGCAATTTTGAACTTTCTCTCTTGTGTTCCCCTTTTGGCGTCAAGTTCGGTCTTGGTGAAAGTGGAGTTGCTTTCTTAAAAAGTAATCTTTCCATTTAACAGTTATACACCGCACCCGGGTAATATGAGCTGTCAAAGTTCTGTTACTACTTGTTATCAACAATAATAAAATTCAATACGTCACGACTGAATTCAACCAAATCAACATGTGCAAGAGGGATGGAGAGTCGAAGTTTTAGAGGCATTTGCAAGGTGCTCTTAGAGTCGGACGACAATAAGAAGCCTTAGTACTCTGAAGTAGTTTTGGGCCATTATAACGGTAATTTCCTTAGACTGAAGTATACATGTTTTATGCTGTGTATGCCTTGGGCTTTCAGAATCACAAGTGTCCTGAAAGGGTTGAATTATCTAGTTGACGCGTAGTTATTTATTTATTTCCATGTTTTCATGCCTCGGCCATGGAGACACTATTATCCTGGAATGTGTTGACTTATCTAGTTGGGGCATAGGTCTTTTCTCACGTTGTCTGTGCCTGTGTGGGCTACTACTGTAAGCCCCTGCTTATACGATCAATAGTTGTGGGTGAAGATGGCAGAACTTATGCATGGCCAGGCCCCGTGCATCTGGAGTACTTCATGATATTGTTATGGTTTTCATTTTTTTTTCCTTTCAGCTTGAGCAGCATTAAAGTTGCTGGTTGTGCCACTCTGTTGTGTGATAACTGACAGGCTTTTTTGTAATGTTGCAGGTATTCCCAATACACTTAATGTGGTTTCAAATTTTCCCTTTTTCGTTATTGGTGTCATAGGACTTGTACTTTGCTATCGTGGAAATTATTTTAGGCTGAGGTAATATGATTTTGTAACTTTCTCTCTAATACAGATCGAACATGGATATTTTTATGAGTACTGATCATGTTCAATAATTTGTATCAAAAGCTTGCAAGGTGAGCTTTGGGGTTGGACATGTTTTTACATTGGTGTTGCTGCTGTCGCTTTTGGATCTTCATACTATCATCTCAAGCCAAATGATGCTCGTCTTGTTTGGGATCGCTTGCCAGTGAGTTTGTCCTTGTGATGAAAGGAAATTCAGTTTCACTGAATCTCTACTGTTGTTTTAAAAAATGTTGATAAATTATTGTTTCAACTCTGACATATTTGCTCTTTATGACTAATGCAGATGACTGTTGCCTTCACATCAATAATTGCGATCTTTATCATCGAGAGGATTGATGAGAAGAAGGGAACGATCTCCATTATACCACTACTTATGGCAGGCATAATAAGCATATTATATTGGAGGCAAGCACATTACTTATTCCTCTTGTTTATGTTTTGTAGTTCTGATTCCTGAAAGTGGACATAGTCTTTCTGTATGCTAGGCGATGTATGTTTTTGCACTATATTAGTGAAGTGTCAAGAGTTCCATAGTTAAATGGGTTAAGATTTTGGTAAGTCTGTAGTTTATCGCTTTTGCAAGTCCTAGTGCTTGTCAGGTGTTAAACCACTGTGGGGTCCGGAATGATGTCATATGGGGATATGACTGGTTTACCAACCTATGGTTAGACATGGCCTAGATCCTTTTGGTCATAATCCCATTTGTGTACTCCTGTTATGCTTGGGTTGTACTCCTTGCTGGCACCTTTAGAACAAAAAATCATGCATTGCGTTCTGCATATCTAGTGAATGTAATTGCTGGAATTTTCTTTTCCAGGTTTTTTGATGACCTCCGCCCTTATGCTGTGGTTCAGTTTGTTCCTTGCATTGCCATTCCCGTGATGGCTATCTTGTTGCCTCCGATGTACACACATTCCACATATTGGCTTTGGGCTGCGGGTTTGTGTTTTTCAACAAGTGGCTTACTTATATTTTTTTATTTGCTTAAAATATCTTGTAACTGAGGCTATGCCACTGTAAATTCCACATATGCTGATTATGACTGTAAATTCCTACATGCAGGATTTTATATTCTAGCTAAAGTGGAAGAAGCAGCGGATAAAGTGATTTACAAGTGGACTTATCATATTGTCAGTGGGCACACGCTCAAGCATTTGTGTGCTGCCATGGTTCCTGTGTTCTTGATACTCATGCTTGCAAAGAGGAGTGTTGAAACAGAGAGGTACTTAAGTTTTTGGCCCTTCTGCAGCTTTCTTGCTAAATATTTTGGCATTGCTAGATAAGCATTTTTCTGTAGTTCATCAAATATACTGCACTTTGTCTTTTTGTCAAAGATGAGGGGTGTCTTTAATTAGTTTTTATGGGTTTCTTGCCTCCTTTCATATGCTTTTTTGAAAATTTATCAAGACTTTTAGTTCAATTAATCACACGAAAGTATCAAAACATTGATATGTAATACTTGATCAGAGCATTAAAAATACCTGCTTTACGCTACCTAGTTTAAGTGCATAATAAGATTACTTTTGGTCTCACATTGATCATATCATAGTGTATGTTATCTGTATAACGATAATCGTTGATGAACTGTTGCTACCGTTATTGGCTGAGGATTTGAAAGTATGGTAATGCCATTCTTATTCACTTTTTTTTTTGGGTGCAGGGGTTGTTATAGAATATTTAGTTGAGTTTCCTTGGGGATTGGTTTATCCAAACATGAAATTTGGACATCTAATTTGTTTAGCTTCAAACATGAGTTTTTTTATTATCTCATCAAATCGTTAAGGCACTGCCTAATCAGATTACACTATAGTTGTAAAAAAGGGAATCATTTGTATGTTGTTTCAAGAGTTTGGGCAGCTCATATTGTTTCTTATTTCCTAGTTTCTTCTGGTTGCGAGTAGAGGTTATAAGGATAGCATTTAAGGATATTTTTTTTGGCCACTTAAATGCAGGCAGAGTCTGCTCCAGACATGGAGGGTTTCCTGGACAAAGGTCAAAGAAAATGGAACCAGCGTGGAGAGTTACAATTGTTCATACTCAACCGTTCCAGTTGTCGAACAGGCCGTCGAACAGCTTGAACAAGAAAAAGAAAGAGAAACATCTTCTTATCCGCAGACTTAGCAATAAGCAATACAAAGCACACTGACATTGTGATAACATTTGCACAACACAGACCACACTAACATTGGCCCAACACCAAGCAGTAATTATTGCTTCCGGAATCTGTACAAACAGTGTCAACTTCATAGTTTGTATATAACAAAATTATATTGTTATTCAACGGGCTTGGTGCAGTTGCTATGAGTTTTGTGTTCTGAGTGTTAAAATTTTGGGGAGGTTAAAATTTTAGGGTATTGGATTTGGTGAAAAAGTGAAGAGAGATTATTTTTAATATTTATTATTGTGAAAAGTAATGATGTAATGGAGGGAGAGAGATTATATTGTAGTTTTTTATTGTGTTAAAATTTTAAGAAGTGTAAAATTTTAGTTTATTTTTGTTTCGGGAGGCCAGCTGGTAAACTAAACCCAAGTCTGAGTGTGTGCGTGTCATCATGGGTCATTATCTGCTGCAGCAAGTAACTTCTGGTTTGCAATGAAGTATTATTCTCCATAATCAATCTTTTTATTGCTTGCCTTCCAGATATTTTGACAAGCCATATTCACCATATTTTGAGTAGAATTTTCAAATATTGTGGCGTCAAGATCATAACATGGAGCACGATTGCACACGAGTATTTAGGTTCGCGCAAGTGATTTCAATTACTTCTCTGAAAGCCGTTTGATAGAGTAGCGACTAAAAGCATCTAGTCACCAAGTGAATAAGGCTTCACAAATAGTACGTTACTTCTTGCTCCCGTGTCATGGTGCACAAATCTTGATGACGTTGATATTTTCTGGAAACGCAAAAGGATTTTGCAGAAATTTGTTGATTTTATATTATATTATAGATAATTTTAGTAACTGTTCTCACTTGAAGAAGTGGGGTGGTGGCGCAGTTGGATAGCGCGTAGGTCTCATAGCTTCTGAGTAATCCTGAGGTCGAGAGTGCGAGCCTCTCGCAGCCCACAAGCTTCTTCTTCTTTTTTTTTTTTTTTATGTGCATGTGCTACAACATGCTTCAGCCGTATGCTGAATGCCAGCAGCCAGGAAATCCCTTGCATGAGAGAATGACATTGAAAACCTCGCATATATTGCAAATTGCTGTAGTGCTTTGAAACAGATCGTTTTGAAGTTCTGCATAGCTCCTCTATGGAATTTGGGTTTAGACTTCCCTTTGCCAATGCAATAATTGTCCTTGTGTCTACGAGGGCTTTGATCCCCCATAGACCCAAAGATGGCTTTGGTTCCCTCTGTACTGATCCTTTTCTTAGCAATACTAGCCCTATTTGATAAAAAAACAAAAACAAAAAAAATTTGGGGATCAAGGTCAAAGTAAAATGAAAACTACGATATGATGCAGGATCACGAGAAATGTCCTAACACGATTCCAACAATCATGGCACGAGAAAAAAAGGCCAACAGCAAATGCTTAAGTAGTGTTAATCACCAATAATCTCCACAGGAATAGGACCCATCTTTAAAGTGATGGAATCGATTCACATCCCTCACAATTATCTCCCGTCCATATATCTTGGACAGGGTTCGGTTATTAAGCGAATCCTTAATGTGTGAGTGTCTGTTAGTGAACGACTTAGATTAAAAGGTTGAAATCGGATGGCTAAAATAAAGCCACCTCATTTAATGAAACCAACCATAAAACCGACCCATATTCAAGTTACCGACCTGTTTTACAAAACCTAACCCGGATGCAAATTTCTCTCTCTGCTTCTTCTTCTCGACGCTCTCTCTCTCTCTCTATCGCCTAGTTCTATCGTCGCTCTCTCTCTCTCTATCGCCCAGCTCTCTCTCTCTGTCGCCAAACTCCATTGGCAGATCACACATTTAAGGTAAGCTTTGTTCTTGCTTCATCTGGGTCTCAGATGCCCTTTTCTACTGGGTCTCTTGCATTGCTTGAAGAATAGCTCTTCTGCATTGGCATATATTCTTTTCTTTTCTTTTTGTGCGAAAGAAACTTTAGTTAGATCCATCTAGAAAAATGTGAGTAGCAAACTTCTTACAAATTTATCTAAAAGTTGTGTCTTCTGGAGAAGTTTTTTGTTGTTGTTGGTGGTGCATCATTATGTCAGTTTTTCTGCTTCTTTGCAGGGATGCTTTTGGTTCTTTTAGCTTCATTTTCTGGCTCTCTGTTGCGAAAGGTGTCGTCTTGATATTCCATTGTGGATCAATAGGGCCTTCCTAAGGTACCCTTTTCTTAATCTGAAAATCCGGGAAAGTCCCATTTCTAATCATATAATTTTTTATCTAAAGGAAAAAATGTGCTTTATGTGATCTCATTGTTCAGGTCATACATTCTGATTTCCCGAACAAATGTGCTTTCTGTGATCTCAAATCATATAATTTTTGCTCTAAAGGAAAAGGGGTTCATGCTCTTTGCCTCCACTCTAGCATTTGGATCTGCATAAAGTCCCTAGCTTTGTCAATCTGTGACCTATTCCGTTCCAATTAGTCGGTATTCTAATTCTTACCAAAATGTCGGAGTTCAATCCAAATCCTAACAAGCCTTCGATTCAATCGGCTTCATATTCGCGAATGCTTCCAGATTTCAAACAATCTGTGAGGCTGAAATATGTGAAACTTGGCTACCACTACCTCATCACTCATGGAATGTACCTGTTTCTATCACCTCTTGTTGTTTTAGTCGCAGCACACATCTCTACACTTCGAGGACTTTATGACCTTTGGAAAAGCTTCTTGTGAACAAAACAACATTATCAATATTTGCTTTACTTTTCCGCAATCAACCCTTTTTACAGGTTGCTGTGGACACCAAAATAATCTCTCTTTCCCTTGAAGATGTTCAAGAAAACTTGCTGACCCATCTTCTTAAACTCACAAAGATTGGAGAGATAATACAATTCAAAACTTGCAACATGAAAACTTATGAGTGTTAAGTTTTCAGCTTACAAAAGATCATATTATTAAGGGAAATTTGTTTTTTAGTCACTGGATTTTACCCTCTTTTTATTTTTAATCCTTAAACTTAATGAGTCAAATTTTTAGTCCTTTAATTTTCACTCCGTTTAAATATTAGTCCTTCCGTTACCCTCCGTCATCCTAATTAACGGAATAATTTTACACGTCAGCTTCCATCTAACACGCCACTCTTCATTTCCACGTTAGCCTCAACCAATTGAACGTGATTTCTTAAACAACATGTAGCTTCTATTTAATTGAAACTCTACATAAAACTTAAAGCCTCAGCCTCGTCGTTTTCATGTCAAGGAACACAGAAATGTATCTTTGAGGATGCTGGAAAGGACAAAGGTGGGAGTTGCAGGTATTACACAGGCTTTGGTGGATTCTATACACGAGAAGTGGAAGTCCGATGAAGTGGTGAAGTTGAAATTTGAAGGTCTTCTTGCGGTTGACATGAGAACGACGAGGCTGAGACCCTTTAAATTGGTTGAGACTGAGGCTTTAAGTTTTATGTAGAGTTTCAATTAAATAGAAGCTACAGGTCGTTTAAGAAATCACGTTCAATTGGTTGAGGCTAACGTGGAAATGAAGGGTGGCGTGTTAGATAGAAGCTGACGTGTAAAATTATTCCGTTAATTAGGGTAACAGAAGGACTAAAATTTAAATGGAGTGAAAATTAAAGGACTAAAAATTTGACTCATTAAGTTTTAGGACTAAAAATAAAAATAGGGTAAAATTTAGTGACTAAAAAGTAAATTTCCTTATTATTAAATATATGTGCCTTTATCATAATACAGGGTTGTTTCGTTTGTTGATTAATTTTATACACCTGGTCCCTTTCTAGTTAGTCCTAATTGTTTCCTGTTTGGTCTATGATTTTGACACGTGCTCTCCATGGGGGAACTAGCTATATTTTGATTCATTGGCATTTCTAATGTTTTTCAAGGGTGCAGTCTCAGAAATAAAGAATACATTGTTGGGGTTCAGAGGATTCAGGGCAAGTTCGTCACCAAACTCCATTCAAGCTTCGATAGAAATAATTGATGTTTTTTGTTGGGAGCAACATGACTAAAAGCAAGTAGAGGGCATAGAAGGCCAAAGAATTGAATTTTTGAATACGCAATGAACTTGCTAAAAATTATGTAATGACTAACGTGTAGACATGTAATGTTGTTTTGTATTTGGTTTTGTTTTTGAGAACATTGTAAAGATGTAATGATTGACGTCAGTTATGCAGAGGTGGTGTTTTTTCGTTTTTACCCATTGGCATTTTCTGAGATCACGCTCTTCTCATTTTCAAACAGGTTACATAACAACATTATTGTCTTGCAACAATAACCAAACAGAATGTAAAAGTTCTTTTGCTAGAAAAACAAAAGAAATTGTACAAGAGACATCGTTTACTATTGAAACTCAAGTACAACCACTGATAAAGTTATATCTAAGTTGTCCTCGTTTATGTCAAATAATACAATTCCTGCAACAAAGTTTAGCTCAAGTAAGGATCTCTACTAACTCGTCAAGGCTCTTAAATTGTTTACTTAGCGATTCGTCCTCCCGGTTATTCTCCTCCTCCTCATCCGCTTCCTCTTATTCTTCCTCGTCCTCATTGGATGTCTACAAAGGAGGAATACACAAAAAATCAATTATTTCTATGGAAGCTTGAATGGAGTTTGGTGACGAACTTGCCCTGAATCCTCTCTGAACCCAACGATGTGTTTTGTATTTCTGAGACTGCACCCCTGGAAAACATTAGAAATGTCAATGAATAAAGATATAGCTAGTTCCCCCTATGGAGAGCACATGTCAAAATCATAAACCAAACAGGAAACAATTAGGACTAACCAGAAAGAGATTCTTAAAGGAGGTCTATCAACCAACGTGAGACGGTATCCAGGATGAAAAGGGTGGTGTTCTATTCCCAAATGCAGCGTATGCGGATGAGAGAAATATAGAAGATAACAATTCTCATCGTGATTTCCTGCAGAGCTAATACCATAATTAGATGAAACATAGTGAGCGCTCAATTACAAGGCCGAGTTAATATATACCTTGAAGTTATAATATGCTAGGAATTAATATTAATATTCCAACCAAGAACATATATTATATCTTCATATTTATAAGTACATGAAAAAATTCTGTATTTATCAAATAACAGTACTTCTATTAAATATTCTGAGTTATATATATTTAATGAAGCCTCTAATTCCTCATACGCAATTTTCACATTTACTATATTTTCTTTAATATATAATATGCAATATACGTGATAGCAGTACAACCAAACAAACACAAACGTAATTGACAAATAACAAACCAAACTTCATAAACTAGAGATACAAAACTGAATTAATTCAAACCAACCAAGTTCCTTTAAAAATCCATAAAAACACGTTGATCATGATTGACAACGTGTTCATATTTCTCAAGCTCAGATGTCACTATAAAACAATACTGTTAAATGTAGATCAGCTGCTAATTTTACTTAGATATCCTTGTCTTTGTAAAAATGTATCCCACTGATACTGTTAACTAATTTTTCATTAAGAAAATTTTGAAACCAAAGCACTTAACCAACACCCTTTTCAGAATGTATGACCTGGGCAATGAGATCACAGAAAGCACATTTTTTCCTTTAGAGCAAAAATTATATGATTTTCCCTGCGCAAATAAAACAAAATGCTAGATGTATTAGAAATGGGACTTTCCCGGATTTTCAGATTAAAAAAAGGGTACCTTAGGAAGGCCCTATTGATCCACAATGGAAGATCAAGACGACACCTTTCGCAACAGAGAGCCAGAAAATGAAGCTAAAAGAACCAAAAGCATCCCTGCAAAGAAGCAGAAAAACTGACACAATGATGCACCACCACCAACAACAAAAACTTCTCTAGAAGACAAAACTATTGGATAAATTTGTAACAAGTTTGCGACTCACATTTTTCTAGATGGATCTAACTAAAGTTTCTTTCGCACAAAAAGAAAAGAAAAGAATATATGCCAATGCAGAAGAACTATTCTTCAAGCAATGCAAGAGACCCAGTAGAAAAGGACATCTGAGACCCAGATGAAGCAAGAACAAAGCTTACCTTAAATGTGCGATCTGCCAATGGAGTTTGGCGACAGAGAGAGCTGGGCGATAGAGAGAGTCGATAGAACTAGGCGACAGAGAGAGAGAGAGCGCGTCGAGAAGAAGAAGCAGAAATTTGCATCCGGGTTAGGTTTTGTAAAACGGGTCGGTAACTTGAATATGGGTCGGTTTTATGGTTGGTTTCATTAAATGAGGTGGCTTTATTTTAGCCATCCGATTTAAACCTTTTAATCTAAGCCGTTCACTCACACACACTCACACACTAAGGATTCGCATAATAACCGAACCCATCTTGGACATGAACTTGGTAGCTGTGTGACAATCTCCACAAATTCGAAGATTTTTTGTCACACGGAGAATTTCTCCGGGACTAGTGTTTAAAAGCCCAAAAGCAATGGCCAGCTTTTCGCTGTGAAAGGTGAGGTTATACTCTTTCTCCTCTTCACTAACATCATGCAAAACAAAACTAGTATCAGTTATGTAACCAGCTGCCTTAATCTTCTCGGGCAATGCCGCTAACAAGATGTAAATTTCCTTTGCTTTAGAGTGAGATGTATCTCCACCAAGAAGAAACAAGTGGACTTTCCCTTTAACCTCGATCCAACTGCATCCCGAATTTTTCTTCATGCCTTGACATTTTAGAAGAGCTCTCAAATTGTCCACCTCCTTCCACATGCCAACTCCAGCATACATATTTGAAAGCAGGACATAGTTCCCACTGTTTTCTGGTTCTAAGATGAATAACTTTCCCGCTGCAATTTCTGCAATTTCCAAATTGTGGTGCCTCCGACAAGCTGCCAACAATGCACCCCATATGCTTGGTCCTGCCTGCGTTGGCATTTTCTCAATAAGCTCTTTTGCTTCCACCAATCGCCCTGCACGACCCAAAAGATCAACCAGGCAGGCATAATGTTAAACACTTGGCTTAACAGAGTGTACTGTTGTCATACTTGTGAAGTATTTTAAGCCAACACCAACAAGACCTGAATGGCTGCAACCAGATAACAATCCTGTAAAGGAGATTGTATCTGGTTGAATGCCTGTTCTGATCATGTCCTCGAAAGTCCATATACATTCCCTTCCACATCCGTGGTAGGCATAAACAGTTATCATAGTATTCCAAGCAACAATATTCTTTTTAGATTGAGGTATCCCATCAAAACATTGACGAGCTTGAGAAAGGCTTCCACATTTAGCATACATTGCAACAAGTGCTGTCTGTACAGAAGAATTCGAGTCCAAACCAATCCTACTAGCGAAATCATGAACCCATCTTCCACGTTGAAGAGCAGCTGAATGTGCACACGTAGGAAGCACACTTATAATTGTTACCCAGTTAGGCTTTACATCTGAATCTTCTTTCAACATTTTCTCAAAAACACCAAATGCCTGGTCAGCAAACCCATTCTGTTTGTACCCTGATATCATAGCTGTCCAGGAAACAATATTCCTAGACGGCATTGTCCTAAATAGATCCTCAGCAACATTAATTCCCCCCTCCTTCATATAACCGACAATCAAAGCATTCCAAGACGCAATATCTCTCACAGTCATCTTATCGAACAACTTATGAGCATATATTAGTTCACCGCATTTCACATACATATCGATCAAAGAAGTCCCGACGTACATGTCAAACTCCAGCCCAGATCTCAAAGTCTGCCCATGGACACATTTACCCGTCCAACCATTCGACAAGTCCGCACAACACTTGAGTACAAAAGGGAAGGTGAAGTTATCACCCCTAAGGCCTAAAGAGTGCATTCGAAAATAAATCCCAATGGTTCTTTCAGAATACCCATATAGAGCACACGCGCGAAGGATCGAATTATATGAAAGAGCAGTAGGATCACTGATTTTGTCAAATACAGTCATGGCCGAGTCAAAATCTCCAGAACTCGCATACATTGCGACCATCTTGGCGGCAAGGAAGGCATTCGGTTCGACCCCACGAGGGACCATGTGGCCATGGATTTGTTGGCCTAGTTTCAAGAGGCTGCGGCCTGTCAAGAACTGGAAAGCGGGTGCGTAGGATACAATGTGAGGGGAGGCTTGGTTGACTAGAGGTTCTAAGAGGGTGAGTAAGCCTGTGTGAGAGGGGAGTCTTGGTGTAAAGCATGTGGATGGTAGTGGAATATCAATATGGTCAGAAGCTTGAGAGCGAGGGTGGGTAAGACTGGAGGTGAAAGTCTGGGAGAGAAGTCATCTCTGTTTTGGGATTGGGAATGCGGCTGGCATGCGTTGGGCATGAAGCTTTGATCGAGACGTCAAGTCTGCTGAGAGAGAGAGAGAGAGCCTGAGTCACTAGGGGTGAATAGCGGACTAGTCGGAAGCGGAATTTGACATTCCGACATCCGGTCCGCTAACTAGCGGATGGCCAAAAAAGAGTCCGCTAAGATTAGCGGACTTAGCGGAAGCGGAAGCGGACTTAGCGGAAGCGGATAGCGGAATTCCGCTAAGTCCGCTAAGATGTAATTCACAAAATAAAATCCTAAAACATGTAATTGACAAACAAATGTAAAAACATGCAATTCACAAAATTCCATATTAAATAAATCTTAAATCAAACTTGAAACTAACTTAAAATAACAAAATATTACAATACAAACTTAGAAGTATCTACTCAAGTAAAAAAATTAATAACATAATCAAACATCAATCAATCACGTATGACCCATCCACGATCGCTGCAGCATTAGAAATTAACTCTGCAAAAGAAGAAATGTATCAACAATTAGCTCATAAATTTTTTTAATAAAGTGAAAGTAGAAATGTAAAATGTTGTATATACCTATATCCATCATATAACTAGAAGGATCTTCTGTCCCTTCAGTAAATCCAGATCCGTTATCCTCTTCATCATCAGCAGAATGTAAGACCTTGGATGTCAACCAATTTTGAGCACAAATGAGCCCTTCCGCAGTCTTTGGTGCCAACGAACTCCGAAAAGAATCTAAAACTCGACCCCCCGTGCTGAAGACAGACTCTGAAGGCACTGTAGTGATAGGGATGGCAAGAACATCTCGAGAAATCGGTGCAAGAAGGGGAAATTTTGGTGCATTCACTCTCCACCAATTGAGGATATCAAACTTAGGATCTTTAGGTTCAACATCCTCCATTAAATATCTCTCAACTTCAGACTTGCTATCCAGCAAATTTTGATGCGCCTTAAATCCTAAGAATTCAAAGTGAAGAGCATCATCTAGTGATGAAGTAGATGACCCAACCAAATCCAGCTGGCCTTGACTTGCAGATACGCTTCCACTGCTAGATGACCCATCCATATTGGAATACTCGGTAAACAATTGATCCAGGGTCCCTCTTACAAGACTAGTCATCTTTGCACCTAACTCCAACCCCAAAACTTTCTTGAACCAAAAGTCCAAGTATATAATCTTGTATTGTGGATCAAGTACCGCTGCAACAAATAATAATCTGTTAACCTGAGTCAAGTCACCTCAATATTTATTGTACTTCATTTGCATTCTTTTTGCCATGTCCGCCAAGAACAAATCCCCACTAGCTGCATATTTCCCCAAATGCATATGAATTTCGGCTAGTTCTGCAAAGAATAAGTTTACTGTCACCGTTTTCGAAGCAGAAATTCGAACCGTCACTTCATAGAAGAGTGCCAAAAACTTCGTAAAGTGTCTAACACGCTCCCAATCCTCAAATCCAGGGGGACCTAGTCCCTTCCTCCCATGCCCCTCCTCACGCAGAAAGCTTATCAGAATCCCATCTTCTGCCAACATCTCCTCAAAAACCCTCTGATATTTCTCAGCTGCATCCAACATAATATACGTTGAATTCCAACGAGTAGGAACATCAAGCTGCAAAAACCCCTCAATGGGAAACTTCCTCTTCGCTACACATTTCTTAAACCCATCCATTCGACCGGGAGATGACTTAACATACTTGACCAAGTTCCTTACCTTGGCCACAGAATCATCCAGCTCCTTCAACCCATCTTGCACAATTAAATTCAAGATATGTGCGCAACATCTCATATGCAAACAATCATGATTACAAATAATTTTTCCAGGCTGAGACCCCAAAAGCAATTGTCTACTATTCAGATGTTCAATGGCTGTATCATTAGAGGATGCATTATCGACAGTGATTGTAAGGATTTTATCAATCCCCCATTCCGACATACAATCCTCCAATTCCATCCCAATGGTCGAGCCCTTATGATCTGACACCTTAGAGAAGACAAGTATCTTTTTGTGCAAGTTCCATGTACTATCAATCCAGTGTGCAGTGACAGACATATAATTCATGTTTTGGACTGACGTCCATGTGTCAGTGGTGAAACAAACTCGGGGTCTATTGAGTAAGATACTAGCCTTCAGTCTAGCCTTCTCTTCCAAGTAAAGTTTCATACAGTCTTTCATCACTGTAATTCGAGATGGCACTTTAAATCGGGGCTCGAGAGTATGAATCATCTCCTTGAACCCATCCTTACTTACTATTCTAAAAGGAAGCTCATCCACAATTACAAACTTAGCAATAGCTGCCCTAATAGCCTTGGGATTATATGAGTCTATCTTCATCACTCCCACTGATCCACTACTTGCCCCCTTGATATCAAAAGTCAATTTCTGTTGAGAACTATCTAATTTACTTTGAGTTCTCTTATACATTACACAAGCGTTCAAGTGGGATTTCATAGCCGAGGTCCCTTGTTCTTTGTGGTGACACCCAACTTTATGACCACAATGGTTGCACTTGGCCAATGGTTTTTTTGGGTCAACTAATGGTAGTACCCTAGTGAAATGTTCCCACATCGGGGATGGATTGGAAACCTTTCTTCTTTTGGGGGTAGGGTCAATTGTCTCAGTAGGTTGTGCCTCTACATCTACAATTGGTATCTGACCAATTGTAGGTGTAGCCATTGAGGCAGGGGTAGAAAACTTGGGGGTTGTGGATTGTGTAGATGAAATTGAAGTTTGACGATCCATCTGAAATAAAGACACAAAATAACATACACCTCAATCAAACAAATCAACCATGACAGTCATTCATATAACAAATAATGTCTCAGTAGGTTGTGCCTCAACCCAAAGTCTAACTGCTTCAAATTAAAGTCTAAAAGACTAGAAACTTAGCGCTAACTATCAAGCCCAGAATTTAAAAAGTTTAAGAAACCTAACGTTACCATATGGATACACAACATATTAGGAGTTGAATACACATCACAAATTAACTCAAATAAACATTATATCCACAAATTAGGCATGGTATGATAATTTGTCTGCAGATTCATCTACTTTTGTGTGGCGATGTCTAATTAGTTGGGTTGCTTTTCATTTTTCACTTGTCTGCTCTTTAAAGGATCCTGAAGTCTTACCAGGTTGTTGGTTCAATTGGCAGGGCCTTCTGGTATCAGTTCTTCAACAGGACTCAGAGATTCGATTGGCGGTGAGATTCGATTGAAGTCTTACCAGGTTGAGAATAGCAATGCAGCTCCTTGTTGCACTAACACATCACAAAGAAATAAATATTAATTAGCATATTAGAAGGTGGCAGATTAAAGAGAGACAAGCAAAGCAAAATTTTTTTGATAAGTAAAAGAGATAGATACGAAAAGCAAAGCAAACTGGACTGAACAAAAGTTACTGAAGGAGGATGAGACGTCCTTAAATCCCAAAAAATTGATGATTTGAAACTGATATTTAACCAGTCATAATAAGCAGCTGATTCTTGTAAGCACCATTAACCAACCTGTTTGTAGAATCAGTTGCAAGTACATGAGCAGAAACAAGTCCTCCAAGAACTCTTATGTTGCACTACACAATAACGACCAAGTGGACGAGAACGATTAAAACACATTGAGCAACTTGCAAAAAATAAAAAATAAAAATTTGCTCCTTGAATGAAATTCAGAAATAAAAACAGGTATGACTGCTTCATCAGGTTAGAGTAATCTATCACCTTACTACATGAAGCTTTAGAATTAACATAGTAGCAAAAATGATGTTTCCCAAAAAATATTCTAATCACATACCTCAAAAAGATTGATCCTTGCATCAACACTGAATCTTAGATTTTCAGAAATCCAAAGTACCGCCCTTTCAAATTCACTATTGTTACCCAAGATAACAAGGCTGAGATACAGAGGCATTTTGCGTCAGAATGGTGATTATACAATCTCGAATGAGAAATCAAGAAAGCACCAAACAAGAATGATCCATGGCAATAACTAGAAGTGTAACAATTTTTTTTTTTGATAAGTAAGAAAATTTTATTAACAAAAACGTGAAGACAGTACAAGAAACTGTATCGAAATCACCCAATTGTCTATATTTTGTTATGCAAGCCGCATTTTATACCTGGATAATGATTCTATAAGTGTAAGAGCAGATCCATTATAGTCTTGCGGTAAGTGTTCAAGCTGCAATCAATACAATACCGAGTTAAAATTTCCACTTGTCACTAAGCATTAACTACAAGATCAATAAGGAAAAATCACCTTCAGATTTCCAAGCTCACTAAGGGAGTCAGTGAAAGATTTAGTTAGAGGCTTTAGCTCATCATGCTGCAACAAATATAATCACGAAATCAGGACAAGTAGTTCTCATACGCATGATAAAACCTGAAAACAAAAGAAAAGGCAGTTAAACTTCGTCTGATAATTCTTCCAAATTAGATGTCAATAGAAATAGTTCTGTATATAACAAGAGCAAATTATGTCCCGGCAATTATTTTACGCTTTAATTGCTTCAAATGAATCCTTCCCTCTGATGATATATTGCCGTAGCAGTGGCATTCTATCTTTAAGTTTCCTATGTTGGTTTATTCTGGATAAGAAAAATTCATCTGAACACCACCAAACCATATCCTTTTGAAACGCCAGTTACTTAACTTGTTAATTATCGTGTTTAAAGGAACACTCAAATTATAAATAACACTGCTCCAACAAGCACGGGTCAATTACTAAAAGCAAAGAACTCATCGCCTTTATTGGTCACAAAAGCAAAATTCAACTCCAATATCTCGATGCATTTAAAACTCAGTCAGCTTATCCCCCAAAATATCCACAAAAAAAGTTCGAATCAAAGAACGCATGCTAAGTTACACTAAATTTCGCGGAGACCAAAACAGAGAGGGAAAGAGAGAGCGAGAGAGAGAAAGACCTCGTAGTGATCGAGACTCGAGAGCTTCAATGCGCCTGAGTAAACCGCACTTCTAAGGGCTGCTGGGGGCGGGGGCTGGGGTTAGGAGTCGGGGACGGGGGTCGGGGAGGGGGGAAACTGGAAAGGGAAGAGTGGAAGACTAGGGCTGGCCGTTGGGGAGTCGAGGTCGAGCCGTCGAGGAGTCTGGCTTATTAGTTAGGGCTCAGATCAAAACGGCAGCGCATCAAGCTTTTTTTTTTCTCAAAAAACAATAGATAAACGACGTCGTTTTAACGTAAGAAGAAAAAAAAAAAAAACCCCGGAACCGGAGTTCCGCCTGGACCGGCGGAAAAGTCCGGTTCCGGTTCCGCTTCCGTTAGTGGTCCAAAATAACCTCCGATTCCGGTTCCTGTAAGAGGCGGATCTCCTCTTCCCGGAACCGGAGTCAATGGCGGAGGCGGAGGTCCGGCGGAAGCCGGACCGGACTTACAGCCCTAAGCCTGACCGAGATCAGAAGCTACTTCCTAGAGAAAAACAGAGCGAGTCAGCGAGCGGGTTCAACGGAAGGGAGGACAGGAGAAAGAGAAGGCGAAGTTGGGAAATGAAAACTGGGTCAAATTGACCTCCTAAAATTGTGGGCCTAAATAGCCGCAGACAAACCCAAAAGCCTGACTAACCAGCACAGGTCATTTTTCAGTTCAATAGCCTGCCGAATGAAAACAAACTGGACCAAGAAAGCCCAATACTTTGGGTTGAATGCAAAAGTAACATACTGCGCCTCTAACACTTGGCCCACGGAAAACTGATAAAATCATAAAACCATTCTCATTTTCCTCGATTCATTTCGCGATTTTTGTTTTCACTCCTGCTTAACGTTCCTATTTCTTTTTGTTCTGAAGAAGAAGAAGAAGAAGGTGGAACATCGAGGTAAGCTCCTTCCCAGATCAGATCTGTCTTCCTTCTTTGAGAAATTTCTCAATTCAGTCGTAGGTCTTACTTTGATTTGTGATCTCTTCGAGCTCAATTCACTCAACTTTCCGTTGTGGTTGCGGGGAACGATGGAAATCATTGGAAAATAAAGAAAAAGTCCATATCTGTGCCTGAATTATATGATTTTTTATTCTTTCGGCCGCTAATGTTCAATGCAATATCTGCCGAGGGGTTAGCTTGGGCTGTTAGATCCGAGTTTTGTTGGTGTGAGTAGTGTCTTTGATTTCCTGCGCTTTTCAGTAACCAAAGGGGTTGTAAAAAAAAGTTCAGTAACTTCTTTGCTGCTTCTGCCTAGATTCTTTGAGTTCCTTGCAAGAACTCTGTAGTAGTTGCTACTTGCGGCATAAATCAGAGCTTACATCGATCTTCCATGCGACCCGGAGCGTTCCACAATTTTTTAAAATTTCTTCATTTTAACAACGCAGAGCGTTATTTTATAATGCTTGCAGTTACGTATTCTTTCGTGTTTTAGAAATTTTTGTGAAGGTGGAGATTAAAATTTTGGCCAACATGTCTCTCCATCCTAAAATTTTTATTTGCAAACGTAATTGACTCAACATTTTCATAAATAATAATAATAAAATACCTTCAAAATAATGTCTCCCCACCAAATCATATTTTTTTTTTTCATTATAATAAACATAAAAAATTAACTCAAATAATTTCTCTAAGTCATTTTTTTCATCAACTCTTATAAAATTCTACTTTTTCATTATTTTCTCTTAAAATTAAATAAAACTCCAATCCACCCCAACTTTTATAACATTCCCAATTTCTTTTTTAAAATCTAGTTTGCAAACATGGGATAGGAATTTCAGGAACTGCTAGTTTTTAACAAACTGGATCGTGTATAAAGCATTAGAGGGTGGACTTGGAATGTGGACCTTCATTCATTCGAATGCCTCACTTCTATGGTGATGTTCGGTTGCAGAAAATCTTCAAAATTTGTAGAAAATTTCAGTGGCGTGAATATTTTGGTATGTTGTTGTTTTGTTAGTGTTTGTAAGAAGTTGGTAAGTTTTTTTTTAAAGATATTTGATTGTAAATTGATTTTTATTGGAGTTTGTAAAAAAGTGCAGAGATTGATGATTTGACATAATTGTTTAATAAAAAAAATTAGAATTTGGTGAAAAAGTACAGAGAGAAGATTTGATCGAATTTTGTTTGAAAATATATTAGAGTTTGTGTGAAAATGTGTTGGAGTTTGTGTTGACTTTTTTGAGATTTTGGATGTTCGGTTGTGATTTTTTTTTTGTTTTCACTCAAAATGGTGAATTTTGCTTCCTAGCCAAACATCACCTATGTCATGATGGGCATGAAGATGCATGTTGTTGAGCTACACGTGCTTGTGTTTGCCCAGCTGAGTGGTTGGGTGCAGTAACTTTACATATTTAATACTCTTGAGGATAACAAATTGGCAGTAGGATTTGTGTTTTGGTCCTTTTTCAGAGTTATGATCACAACATCTTTGTTCTTCTAGGTGCTCGATACAGAAAACAAGCTTTCTTGCTGCCTTTTAAAGCTGGTCTTTGTTGGTTCTCATTTCTGAATAAAGCAAGATGGTAAGATTCTGGACTGTTCTTTTATTCTCATATTTTGCAGTTTGGAGTGCTGTTTTTTAATGGAATGTCTGGTTTGGTAATATTGTTATGCCGAAATCTTGTAGAGCTGCACACATAATTGTTCCATATCTGTTCATTTTCGTGCATTGTTGACATGTGTTATTGCCTAATACAGGATTTATTTACAGCGATAGCTTAAAAATTGCGATGTGAATAATGTTTTTGTCGCCATAAATAGGGTGCAATCCTTAATTATCATTATTGGTGTTCTGTTAAAAGTAGTTGTAGAAGGAAGTAACGAAATATTTGAGATGAAATGCCAAGGATAATCGAAGGGTTTGTGTTATTGTTACCTCTATACACAATTGTGTACGTATACAAGGGTTGATTATCTTCTCTACACCAGGTATGTGCTTGTAAATGCTCAAATTCCTTTGTTTTTTATTTTATTTTCTACCACTAACGTGGTTCAATCTCTTCTGTCAATTTGTAACCATTCCCCAAGACTTTTAATGGAGATTCAACATAGTTCCAATTGCTTGTTTTATTCATTTTTAGCGCACATGGTTATTTTTGCTATTCTGTATTTGTGGTAACATCTTGGTTTGATAATGCTTCTTAATTACATTTATCTGTGATATAGGTTGTTCTTGGTGCTTCCATTGTGAGCAAGTCTGGGAAAGGTCAGTTCTTTGCTCGTCAGTTATATTCTCTTTAAAAAAAAGGATTTTATTTTGTTCCTATTGATCTAGGCAACAAACCACCTTGATGAGTTTTTCTGCGATTCATCTCACAGAATTTATTCCCGACAGTTGTCTTTTATGTTCAAAATATTTGGATGAGGCCTGTACAATTGCGAGTTTTCTGGATGCCATTCAAAGTCCAAGTCCTGCCATTATTTGACCATGACTCTATTGGATGTTACTACTTATGGATTCTTATCTCTATGTGAATTGCTACATATTTGGGTTTTAATTGTATTATGATGTTTGTTATTTTTAGATGCATTAGCTCCGGCCTAGGATCTGTCAATTTTTCCCTTGAACAGTTTCCTTTGAGATTGTCCTTTGATGGTTACTATATCTTCTGTTGTGGTTGTTGACAGTTTACCCCCCTTTTTCGCAGTGCTTGTTTCGAGGCAGTATGTTGACATGTCTCGAATAAGAATTGAAGGACTTCTTGCAGCTTTTCCCAAGTTGGTAGGAACTGGAAAACAACACACGTATGTTGAGACAGAAAATGTGCGTTATGTTTACCAGCCCATTGAAGCTTTGTACTTGCTACTTGTGACGAACAAACAGAGCAACATCCTTGAAGATTTGGAGACTTTGAGGATGCTCTCTAAGCTTGTATCCTCTTCTTGATAGTCTATTTTTCGATTTCATGGCCTCAAATTAAGTTTGTTAGACTATCAACTGGACAAGACCATGGAAGGTCCCTGGCGGATCTCCCTACCTTTATTCTAGATGTATTTGCTCTGTGAATTGGTTTTCTTGAGCCTCTTATATTTATTTTTGTCAATTTTTACAATTTCAGAAGTTTCTGTGGCAGCCAGTGCCTTTTAATCATCTTTTTCGGAGATGTTCATGAGAAAATATATGTGGAAGATGAAGATTAAATCCCTTGTGTTTATTCCTTAAGTATCTATAGGTACCTGAATACTCATATTCTCTACATGAAGAGGGCATTTGCAAGATGGCTTTTGAGCTGATTTTTGCTTTTGACGAAGTCATCTCTCTTGGGCACAAGGAAAATGTGACTGTTGCACAGGTGAAGCAGTACTGTGAGATGGAAAGTCACGAAGAGAAGCTGCACAAGTTGGTACAGCAGAGCAAGATCAATGAAACCAAGGATCATATGAAGCGCAAAGCTAGAGAGATTAAGAAAAGCAAGGTACTGTTTTAAGGACCTGCAAAGACTTATGTACTCTTTTTCTGCCTCTTTTCCCTGTTATCAGCCATCTATTGTAAAATTCGTCTTATATTTTCTGTAGATTGAAAGGAACAGAGGTGAGAAAGGAGATTTTATGTCGTTACAGTCAATGGGCTCTGGAAGAATTGAGAGTAGCTTTAGCGACATGAGCATATCTAGTGGCGGTGGAGGTGGTTTTGGAAGTGGTTCTGGCTTTGGATTGAGCACTGATGTTGAATCCTTTTCTAGCAAGTCTAAAGGTCTGTGCCTGCTTGTCTGCATGACTGCTACAAGGGGTTTCCAATTTTTGACTATTTGTGACTCGTCATGAGTATCTCCAATTTTGTAAATATGCTTTAAATCATGTGAATCTTCTATTGAATGTTTTAGTGCTTTCTGATTCATAAACAAGGTGCTTAGGTAAAAAAAAAATCATCAGCAAGATTTGCAATATATGTCCACCGCTAGAAAACTTCTATATACCACAATCTCTTGTAAGCACACTGCAAGGCTTTGTGTTCAAGGTTTACATTGGTTGCCTTTGCAGAACATAGGCCTACATTTCGTAGATTTTATTCAATTTTTAATCTTTACTATTGTTCTTGTTGTTATTTTTCTTTTCTTTTTTGTGCTTATGGTGGATAAATGGTCGTCACTTAGAAGAATTTTGATAGTGTATGCTTCGTACATAGGGCGTCCACCTTCATCTGCCACTGCTCCTCCAAAAGGTCTTGGCATGCAGCTTGGTAAATCTCAAAAGACAAACCAGTTCTTGGAGTCATTGAAAGCAGAAGGTGAAGTAATTCTTGAGGATGTGCAACCAAAAGCAGGCCAGACAAGATCAGCTGCTCCACCACCAACTGATCCAATCACTTTGACAGTTGAGGAGAAAATGAATGTCACGCTGAAAAGAGACGGTGGAGTTAGTAACTTTGATGTTCAAGGAACATTGTCACTTCAAATTCTCAATGAAGAAGATGGGCATATCCAAGTTCAGGTACTCTCTCTCTCTCTCCCCTCCTTGTCGTCTTCCACCGTGTATGTCCATCTCTGCGTGTTTGTCTGTCTGCTCATGTATGTATAACGTAGGCAGTACTTTTTTTATGTACTGTTATTCTAAGCATGAAAGTTTCTCACCCTTCTTACTAAAAGTAAAACCAATGACCAGTATTAGAAAATTGGGTTATAATTTTGGTCGTTATCTTAGGGACGATGTGGTTCTGCCATGAGAAACTTCCTGTCATAGGATAGAATTTCCAAATCTGTCTGTGTTTGAAAGTTGGATTTTAGGACAAGGAATATGATTGGGTTGTTGTTTGTTTTATGGCTTGAAAAGAGAGGATTTAATGGAAAATAGGTGAGAGAGAGATTAAAGATTAAGCAGGTTGCAGGATTTCTTCGGCAGGAGTGAATAATAGAACTTTAAGAAGATATCTGGGGTTTTTAGATTTTGTTAGATAAGAAGAAGGGCTTGCAATGCAGCCTTTGCGTGACATATGTTTCTGGTTATCTCCTGTAGATATGCGGGGAACAGTTGTGTTTTGTTTCACTGTAATTATGATATATCATGCCTTACTGTTTAGGTTGAAACTGGTGGGAATCCAAGCATCCTTTTCAAGACACACCCGAACATGAACAAAGAGTTATTTTCCAGCGAAAACATTTTAGGCCTTAAGAACCCAAACAGGCCTTTTCCAACTGGTCAGGGTGGTGATGCAGCTGGTGTTGGCCTGTTGAAATGGAGAATGCAAAGTACAGATGAGTCAGTGGTTCCATTAACAAGTGAGTCAAATTCTTCCACTTTTCATCTTCCTCTAGTAGAATTTGTGTTCTCTGCTCAAATTGTTTTGATGTATTAATGCATGTTGCAGTCAACTGCTGGCCTTCTTCTTCTGGAAATGAAACTTATGTCAGTATTGAATATGAAGCTTCTTCAATGTTTGATCTACGAAATGTTGGGATCTCTGTATGTCTTCCAGCTCTTCGAGAGGCACCAAGTGTTAGGCAGATTGATGGGGAATGGAGGTGAGAAATACAATTTTGTTTTCGGTTCTGTTATTTTAGCATCTAGTTTATGAAAAGATCTTGAGAGTTTGGAGGTAATGAAGTCTTGACTAAAAGGTTTTGAATGTTCTCCCGCATGAGAGTTGGTAAAAGTTGCATTGTCATGAAATACTGGTGGTTTCTGCAAGATGTTCATAAGCTATCATAGAAGCAGACTTTGATTAACATGGTTATGTTTTGAACCCCATTATGCTTTAAAATTTTCTACCACGTCATTGAGAGTTAGTAGACAATGAAGTCTTGACTAATGATTTCAATGTCCTTGGGCACGAAAGTTGGTAAAAGTTGCAGTTTCATGAGATACTGGTGGTTTCTGCTAGATGTTCATAAGCTAGTATAGATGCAGATTTTGATCAGCATGATTATTTGTTGAATTTTTTTCCCCATTATTCTTTAAACTTTTTGAGCACGTCATGGTCCTTTAGTAGATTAAGGTGCACGAGTGGAGAAGATTATTCAAATAGTTATTGAGGCGTTTGGTCTCTTTTCGTAGTTCCAGTCACACATTCCTTAACCAATATACTATAACCTTTAAAAAGTGAGGTTAGGTTTGCACCTATAAAATTGGAAGGTGACAAAATCTTACTTTCTGAGCAAGTTTGAGAAAATGTGGGATTTCATGTATTGTTTAAATTCCGTAGTGTAAAATTATATCATTCTTGATAACATGGGTTATATATTTTGACTTATTTCGTTTTCTTTGCTTGATCTGTTGTTATCACTTTTGTCACCACTTTTGATTCTAGTTATGATGCGAGGAATTCTGTATTGGAATGGTCCATTCTTCTAATTGATAACTCAAACCGCAGGTTTGTAAACCTTGGTCCTGTATTTTCTCTTCAAAACATTTAATCCTACTCATATTCACCTGTCCTTTACATATTGCTAATCTTTCAATATTGAACCCTTGACAGCGGATCATTGGAGTTTGTTGTTCCTCTAGCAGATTCATCCATATTTTTCCCCATTTCTGTGCAGTTCTCAGCTACTAACACATTCAGTGACCTAAAGGTTTGTGCTTCTTACATGACACTGTTGCAGTTTGTGTTTCTAACTAAGACTTGTAAAAGTATTTTTGCTTTTCAATTTATTCGCTTTGTCCCTTTAACTTTGACAGACACACAGAGAAGGGTTCTAACAATTTGATGCTTCATTTTTTTTCATATCAATTTTTGCAGTTCACAGTTTGTTTTATTTAATTGTCGAACTATTTTACATTCCAGAATGAAAACAAAAATTGTCACTTTGTATGATCAAGTACTTTTGCACTTCTTGATCAAGTAGGGTTTCAGGTATATGGTAAGAGCGTATAGATGTCCTTTTCTATTTGCTTAATATTACTGAAATGGAACTCAAGGACTCAGGCTTTCCTCAGCTTTATTTGCTTAATATTACGAAAAGCTATCCTCAGCTTTAAGATTGAAACAATTCAGAAGTTTCCCAAGAGTCAAACTACTTAATGTGTTTGATGAGTGGACTCTCTTGGGCTTCACTGAAGTTAAAATCAAATGCAATGGCCCGACTCTCAGTTGGTTTCTCCCAGAGAGAAATTTTCCATATGGCCATTCCGAGAAATATCAACAGTGGTTGAGAAATTTATTGAGTTCATTTGATCAATTTGAAACTGGTCCCCTCCCACACGGAAAAGAAGAAGAAGAAACCGATCCCCCTGCCAGCCCTGGAAATGGTGGCTTCTTTGTATCTTTGTATCCTTTTTCCCCTCCTTTTCTGTGAAGCACCATTTGAAGCTGTAGGCATTGAAGAGAACATGGGTCTCTGTATAGTATCTCTACATATAAATGGTGGTTGTTTCTGTGAGCTTCTGTTGATTTCCTCACTCACCCATCGCTTGTTGTCTTGTGAACTTGGTTCTTCACATTTGGTTTGTAGGTTGTGAATGTCATACCCCTCAAGGGTGGAGCCCCTCCCAAGTATGCACAGAGAACACAGTTGCTGACGGAGAATTACCAAGTGGTGTGATTGGTGTTTATATTTTTCACCGGATTAAATTTTTTGAATCAGCAGTTGGCTTTCATTTTGCACCGATTTTTTTTTCTTCTTTTAAGAAGACTCGAGATCTCTAGGCTTGTCATATGCACTTGTATGAACCAAATTTTTCTCAACGAGGATACTTTTTTGGACTGTATTTGCCCCTGTTGGCAATCCATATGTCTCTGCTTGTAATTGGAATCTGTATAGCTACCCGAGCTATCAATCTAGCCGACTTTCCCAATGTATTGTCAATAAGCGTGTTCATCTTACGAAAGGACCTGATGAATGTAGGCTATAACGTCACCGTCCTTCTGGACATAACATCTCAACCCTCTGAAAAATTATCGTACCTGGTTTATTCAAGAGACATCGCGATGCAGCAATCAGCATGCTCCTTGAAACCCGTCCAACCAGTTTCTTGTGGTTGTGCCGTAGCTACTTGGTGCTTTTTTCCTTTGTTCTGTGCTGCTGATCAGGAGATGTTTTAACGATCTCATGTGTTGTCAGGTTTAATAGATTTGAACTCGACTAAGAAGGCTTTCTAATACCAATTTGAACTCAACTGAGAAGGCTTTCTACTACCAAAAACGGAGTTCCTGATACCGAAAATCCAATAATACAAAATTAAGTGGTGAACAAAATTGAGACGAATCTGACCGCCCGGCCAGATACAGCCGCTTTTGGTTTGGACTGGCCGTCTAAAATTTTCACAAAGAGAGTGCATATTGGCAGTTGATCTCAATTCATCTGATCCATCTATTTTAGACTGAATTTTTTTATCGTTTCCAGGCCTCACCCTTTTCACCTCTCCAAGGCTCTTTTCAACCATAGTGTATCCGCTGGCTACCAATATCTGCTAAGGATTCTATGATGTACCTGTGGACACTTTTGTGTCATGTAGGCACTTCTTGAATAAAGAAGAGCCAATATTCCAGGGATGGACGCCTGCACAATCGAACAAGCTTTGGATAAGTACTTTTCTTTCTAGGGGAATAAAACTCCATTTGGACCCTATTGGGATCATGTTGTGAGCTATTAGAAATAAAGTTTAGAAATGCCTGAAAAAGTGTTTTTCTTGAAGTTTGAGGAACTGAAAGAGCAACCCACAACCTATTTGAAGAGACTGGCTGAGCTACTAGGATGTCCTTTATCATCCGAAGAAGAGGTAAAAGGTATAGTATTTTTTTTTCTGCGTAGGTAAAAGGTATAGTAACTTTGAAAATTTGAGTAACTTGAAGGTGAATAAAAGTAGAAGGATTCTGTTACTTGAGAAAGTTACGAGTGTGTTTGAGAGTTGTTTTTAAGTGAGGTTCTCATGTTTTAAGTGACGGAAACACACTCTCAAACCCAAACAACTAATTTTGGCCCCTACGGATATGGCCTACGAAAATTCACTTGCCCGGCCCAACCATTTCATCATTTCTATCAACTGAAATTCCCATTTCAGCCGGCCCTACCACTTCATCGTCTAACTTCTTCGCACTCTTTCCCCCAATTTCTACCAGTGCTCCTCATTTTGAACCTAACTGTTGTCCCTGCCACCGCATGTTCTTCCTGCCCTTCTCCTTCCTCTGCCCAGTCAGTGAGCCCGAAACTCTCCTGCGGCAGGTGGTGACGCAGCTGGTGTTGGCCTTTTGAAATGCAGAATGCAAACCCACATATGAGTGAGCGGTTCCATTAACAAGTGAGTAAAATTCTTCCACTTTTCATGTTCATCTTCTCGAATTTGTGTTCTGTGCTGAAATTGTTATGCTGATTGGGAGAGGGTGCTCCGTGAAGTTGTGATAATTGTGATCCTCTGAAATTGTTTTTCTCCAAAGTTTTGTACTTATTCTGCCAGAAAATTAATTCTTTCCACTCAATGTACAAGTGGAGGAAGATTATACTTTCTTTCGATCTTTATGGAAGTGAGTGAGAGGTTGAAGGAGCTGGGTTATGAAAGTGGCAAAAAAAGTTTTCCTATAATATTGGTTCCCCTAAGTACAAGGACCAATAGATGAACATAGAAGATGTATTTGTACTCGTTGCTGAATCTTTAGGCATGATTTGTATAAGGGATATCAAAGCAAAATAGCCATTTAAACCATGTACTTGACCTATGTATTTTTACTATGCTTTTTGCATATACTCTCTCTCTCTCTCTCTCTCTCTCTCTCGCTCCCACTCAATGTACAAGTGGAGGAAGATTATACATTCTTTCGATCTTTATGGAAGTGAGTGAGAGGTTGAAGGAGCTGGGTTATGAAAGTGGCAAAAAAAGTTTTCCTTTAATATTGGTTCCAAAAGAATTTATATGTCAGATGGCCTAAGTACAAGGACCAATAGATGAACATAGAAGATGTATTTGTACTCATTGCTGAATCTTTAGGCATGATTTGTATAAGGGATATCGAAGCAAAATGGCCATTTAAACCATGTACTTGACCTATGTGTTTTTACTATGCTTTTTGCATGTACTTGAGCCACACACACACACTCCCACCCATGCACAAAAGTCAATCTTTAACTTGTCAACTCTACTATTATAGTCTTTTGGTAAGCTAGTGTATGACGTCACATCAAATTATGGATGTTGAATTAGGTTTCCTGCTCTCTCTGGTGCATATGAATTTCACCTGGTAGAGGTCTCAAGTTTCCCCCCAGGTGTTGGGCTAAAGGATCTTTAATTTAGAACTGAAGTAGTTCTTATATGCACCTTTAATGCCCTAAGTTATCTACCTTTAAGTTTTATGCTGATTAGTTTCTTGTGGTTATGATGTCTCGTTCTTGTCTCTGCTGACCATCATTAATCTGTACCCTTGAAGTTCGGTACCATCTTGATGAGGATCCGAAAACTCTGAAGGTGTTTCCAATTCCACTTCATGATTCAAGCGGTGCTACTTTGCACTATGATCGTCTCTGTATAGCCCCCGATGGAAGGATATTGGCAGTAACCCACGGTTCGACATTGCAGTGGTTATGTGTAGAAACTGGGAAGGTTTTGGACACAGCTGATAAAGCACATGACGGTATTAATTAGCTCGATGTGTTATTCTTCATGTTTTATTCACTATTTCCTGCTATTATCATAATTGCAAATCTAGGTGATAAAAGAAACTATTCTCATCCTGTACTGGCCACTGTGTAGATTTGTTGCTATGATGTGAATTTTTGTGGGAACCTTAGTTCTATATGAAACTACACTGAAATTTTACTTATATGTTTCATCTAGCTAACTACTTGTATATTATTGCTGTTGTTTCTTGCCCTCTTGGGTCTGTACCAAAGAAGTTGTTAGGGTACTGTTTATATGTTTGTGCTAATGGCTATTATGCAATGACACAATCTAGCTCAATACTGGCTGTGAAAATTGTAGTTGGTGTCCTATCTGTGCTTTATCTAGTTTTATTTTTATCCTGCTACGTTTTCTACTTATTTGGCGATCTGTACTCTGCATTTGGATCGTTTTAGCTGTTTTTAATCTTAGGCATTGTTGTCTGTATCAAACATGCAACCCCATCTTTACCCTTATATAAATTAGCCATTAATTTTCTATGTAGCTCTGTAACATGTGTACAGGGTAATACTCTTGTGTACAGAGTAATACTCTGTTCAAATAAAATTGCACTTAAGCTTATAAATCTTGTATTGACTACAAACTATCATGCAGGTGACATCACATGCATCTCATGGGCACCCAAGATGATTCCTATGGGTAAATTGCCTTCCTTATGTAGCATACGTGAATTATCTGTACATTTTTATGACTTTCCTGTTCTTGATCCGTGGATGAATTCAAGCATTAATATCTTCCAAGAAGTTCTCAGATAGAAGCTTCTCTTCTTTATCCTCTTCTCTTATAAGTTCTGAACTCAGTTCAACCCCACCCATCAAGTTCTGAAGTTAGGCAAATCCCTCTGCGCAAATTCTCTCTTCTAATGCATAAATCTGATAAACCTAAATGATTTTTGGCCAAAGATGTTCAAGTGTGGTCAATGAAACACGAATGTGCTTCTATTCAGTTGTATAGACTTCAAGGTCCTTAGGAGACAAAGGAAACTTTATGGATCAGTTATAAATGGATCCAGTATCCTGCAGCATATTAATTTCTCTGAATGTTCACAGTTCATAAAGTGGAAACCGATAATTATCCATACATTAAAAGCTGATCCCGAGCCCTCTTATGCATTTGTAAGTCATGATTTGGTCTAACTCGCCTGAATTTCTCAACCATGACTTTGTAGTTTTTGTCCTTTTTCCTTCTCTTTTCCCTTTTAAAGACATGTATTTGATGTAAACCACGCAACACGTATATTCTTCTGCAGGAAATGGAGAAGTTTTCGTTTTGGCCACAGGCAGTGTTGACAAGAAAGTGAAGCTGTGGGCAGCTCCCTCAATTCACTAATCCTAGAAGAGTCTGTCGGTTGACTTATCTGAAGCATTGCCTGAAGAAGCTCAGGTTAAGGATGTGGACTTATTGAAAAAGGTTGATTTTATTTTCTTTTGTTCACTAGCACCATAATTGGTGTAGCATTGGTTAGGCACATGGATACTGTATTAATATGGTTTGTAGAGCACTGGATTTAACCCGTACATGTAAACCATCATACTATCTTAGTTTCCTTGTCATAGCTTGATGCCATGCACTACATAGCTTTTGGTAACTGCTTACTTAAAACACGTATCTTAATGTATATCATGCTGAAAACCTTTATTAATAGATTAATTTACTGGCTGTTAAGAAAGGTAAGAATTCGATTATCTAAGAATAGAGATTACCAGTACAAGTTTGGCTGCTATTGGAGATAATGAAAAGATGAAATGGCGGGTACTCTATTGCCACTATTTTGATGGGTGAGAATTTTTAGTTGACAGATAGGATGGTGGACAGGCTTTGTTAGGGTGGACTCTCTTTGTCAATCACTTTCATCATGTTTGTATTTTGTTATTATATTTTTGAGTGGTCTCTGGCTGGGCTTTGGATTTGGTATTTAAGTTATGGCAATGGAGTTTCTTGTACCATGTTTCCTATGTTTTAGTTAGTTTTGGTATTTAGGTATTTAGTAATCTGCACTGCAATCGATGAAGAATTTCAAATGATGGTGGAAACTTGAGGAACTAAGGTCGTTGAATAATATCTTCATATGTATGCTTATTCTTAAACATCATACCTAGTTTGCTTGTTGGTAGTCAACACCACTATCCTATTTGTGATTGCAATAAAGATAATAATCTAAATGCTGCAAAGTTTTGGACTCAAATTTCAATTTAGAGTTTTACCTACACATGATCTGTTGGATGTCAGATCTTTTTGGAATCATAATCCCTAAATGATTCCCCACAGGAACCTAGGTCCTGATACATTAGTACCAAAGAGTCCGGTCTACAATTTTGTAATCCTTCAACAAAAGATATTCCTAGTTAGGACTCAACACATCAGAAGTATTAAAGATTTACATTAGAGTTATCTTTGAGTACCCACAAATAAATGAGAGTTGCGTTGGCTACCTTGAGATACCAACAAATTGTCGGAAGTGTAAATGGTGCCTTTCTGTTCATGTTTCCAGTTTCAGATTGATCTATTATGGTTATAGTTGTTTGAAAGGGTTCTTTGGGGCAATTAATGCTGAAGTAATTTTTACTATGTTGTTTGTCTTTTTCGTTCTTCTGGGAACAACTGCCCGATAATTTGACTATTTTCAAATTTCAGGGAGGACAACTGAATGGTCCATTCTTCTACTTGATAAATTTCAGGGAGGACAAACTTCGTTCTTTTTGAGTTGTAGTATGATGCGAGGAATTCTGTATTGGAATGGTCCATTCTTACTGCTTGATAACTGAAACCGCAGGTTTGTAAAGCTTGGTCCCTTATTTTCTCTTCAAAACATTAGTCCTACTCATATTCACCTGACTTTTACATATTGCTAATCTTTCAATATTGAACCCTTGACAGCAGATCATTGGAGTTTGTTGTTCCTCTAGCAGATTCATCCATATTTTTCCCCATTTTTGTACAGTTCTCAGCTACTAACACATTAGGTTCGCTGCTCCAACCTTTCAGCAAGGCATTCTTATTCAATTTGTGAAGATCAATTTTTTTTTTTGTCTTTTAATATTTGGTTGCATGAGGTAGGAGAATCAAATTAGACTGATATCTCTTGCGAACATATTGTAACAAAGTGGGGCAAAAATATAATAGAACAAAAGTAGAATTTGACATCAGAAATAGAGGTAATTTCATGAGAACTGTTATGATCTTTGTAGTAGTAGAATGATTAACCCAACAGGATATTGCAAGTTCAAGTTTCATATATTAGTTTATTTAGACATTCATTAAAAGCTATTTAATAGATTATCTGCCTGCAAACATGTTGATTTGTTTGCAGGCAGATATATGTGATCCTTAAGGGCATATAGCTTATCTGCCTGCAAACATTCATTTGTAATCCTTAAGAATGAATTAACTATATGTGAGACATTTATTATTATCATCAATCGGCGAAATCACAATAGCTGCTTTGTTAAGGGCATATAACTTTCATAATCAATTATAGGATAGAAAATGTTTGAAATTTCTGATTTGACTAAGAATGCTCTAGGTCAGTGTAATTGCATCTTGCTATGAACAAATAAAAGGAGAATTGTTTATCAAAGCCATGTGTATCCGGTTGATAGTTCGAAGGCTCTTCATTGGTTTTTTTGTGTTAGACCCATCAAATTCATACAATCTGATTTATTTATTTATTTTCTTATTCGATTGTTGTATATTATTTTTAAGTTGTAAGATATATTTATGTGTCTACAGATGGGGAAAGGAAAAAATTCACCCAACACCCGATCGAATTCCAAGAACAAGACTAATATGAAGACCTCTAATCCGACGAAGACCAAGAACAAGAAGAAGACCAAAACCATCCAATCTAAAGTAAGGATAAATGAATCCAAAAACTTTGACAATACTCGGTTTGTTGACCATAATGCTGAAAAGGTCTTCAACAATCACTTTATGAACAAATCTGTTGTTGCCGAGCGTGTGGTTGCCCTCGATGAACTTCGTCATACATCTATTCCTTATGTATTCAGAGGTCGAGATTGGGAGCCCCTTCTCAATCCTGTTTCTCCTCCCTCAAAATTGCTTGTACGAGAGTTTTATGCCAACATCCATGCTATTGACAAAGCTTCCAGCTCATTCACAGTATATGTACGGGGTAATTACCTTCGTGTGACCCCTACTCTTATAGCCAATTTATATGACTTACATCGTGTTCCTGACCCTACCTTTCCTTATACTGATGATGAGGCTCCTTCCATGGATGCTATTACCACTCTCTTGTTTGGTCATCCCGTGGCATATTTAGGTGAGGCCTTAAGTACAAGTCATTTTACCGTCGAGAATCACGTGCTCACTAGGATTTTGTGCACTAATCTATTTCCTGTGAAACACATGACGGTATTAACGTTGGACCGAGTCCGGTTTCTTTTTGCGTTACTCAGTGGTGCTTCAATAGATATCGCCTCGCACATTTGCTGGTACATGCTTGAGGTGTATCGAAATGCCTCTGCCAATCAGAGTCTTCCTTTTCCCTGCCTTGTTAACCGGTTGCTCGCCTCCTCCTGCTCCATACCTTCCATTGATGGTGAGGCAGCTATTGATTTGCATGGACCCATCGGATTACATTCTATATCTCTGAGCAAGGCACAACTTCGTAAAAAGAATAGTCCTTCCGCTGGTGCTGAGGTTCCATCATCCTCTTAAGGGCTGAGCTCTAGTCAGACCGTTGAAAATAGTCGGTCATCCACCCCAGTTAATCCTTCTGCTACACCATTTGCAGCCCATCTTGACGAAGTGTGCACATATCTTGTGGACAAAGCTAATATACTTATTGAGCGCTCTGATTTCACTACGAGTCAGATACTTCAGCTGAAGAACGAATCTGTTGCAATAAAATCTCAGCTAAAGCGCATACAGGAACATCTTGGTATTACGATTGGTGTTCCTTCTGCAGCTCCTCCCAATACAGGCGCTCCTTTTGCAGCTCCCCCCGAGATAGTTGCTGCTTCTGCAGCTCCTCCCGATACATCTGCTCCCAGACGACTAAATCCTTCATCCAGTGACACGGCTGCCACTTCTGAAACCAGTGGTTCTACTGCCAGTGAAACTGAGAGTGGGTAGATCTTCCCGCAGCTGCTTGTAGAAGTTTTTTGAGAGGGCAAGTTAGTAATTTACTTTTGTTTCTGGATCTGCTGCTAATGTTTCTAAATATTAAGTGTATTTTTTCTGCTCTGTTTTTGTTTGTAACTTTGTGTTTATGATATTTCAGACCTTTGACTCTGTAAACAGCTGAAGGAGTGCATTTGGCTTACTCTTTTTCTGATGTATTGCACAAAATGGTTGACAGTTGTTCATTTCCAGGGTTTCATATTTTGAGGTTCAGGTACAGGTTTCATTTTGTTGAGGTTGTTATTACTAAGCACAAATCTATTAGTCACATCTTTTGATGTCATTGTCAATGACAACTTTCTCGTTTCTTGGACTTTTGACAATGAATCAGATATGTTGTATGTGAATCGGAATTGTAATGTTGTCTTGAAAATGTGGTTACATGTTACCGTTCTCCACCAAATTATGTTACTCTTACTAATGTAGTTTATTGCAAGAAAGTACGTAAATATATGTTGAAAATGTTTTGTAATTTGTAATCCCCATGAATTTTGCAAAAAGTTACTGTTATTTAATATTCACATTTTAATTTTTATTTCCGGTGGATCTTATATTATTCTAATTTAATTTGAAGATCCAATTTCTTTACTCTTTTTCTTCATGTAAGTTTCATTTAATTGAAGGCAATCTCAGCATCTGCTTATTTTTATCGTTTAATGAAAAATATTTTTAATATTTCTCTAGCTAAATTGAAATATTTGTTGAGGACGGTAATTTTCGATTTTTCTTGTGTAGTTTATATTTATCCAATTAAAAATATTGTATGAAAGACTACAAAAAGAACAACGGGGTTATTTTTCGTGACCCATTAACAGAGGTAAGCTACTAGTTGAGCCATTAGAAGACTTTGGAAACCATTTTACGTAGAAGAAAGTGAGCCCAATTTTCTATCTTACCAAAGTCTACAATTTTTGTGACAATTATGAAAAAAATTACAACTGCAGCTGGAGACAGGCACGAGCTAAGCAAAATATTTTTTAGATTGATTTACAGTTAATTGTTTGTATGATTCACGAGCAACGATATAAGTTATAAATTTCCTTGGGCGATGGGTAGTTCATTGTGGAGCCGAACCAACGCGGTAATTCGTAACTCTTGCATGTGCGCGTCACGTAGTCTACTCGTGCACACCGTTGCACGTAAACATTTAATTTTAACTCAGGTATGATGTCAAAATTTTACGTATGCACTTGACAGTGAAGTATAAGTCTTCCTCCTGAGTTGCTGTATAGTTTGTGTTTTTTAATATATAGACAAAACAACTGCTGCTGTATATTAATTTATAATTTATGTTTTTTAATATAAGTTATATTTGAAACAGTTGGTGTTTACCGATCTTCTGACCTATAATATAAGTTTTAATGTGTATATACGCTGAAACATTGGTACATATTTGTTTTACTTTGGTACATATTTGTTTTACTATGAATCTTTTTCCTTCCTCGATTCTCATTAAAACGGTATTTATTGTCGGTCACTATCTCTATCTTGACAGTATTGTTGAGTTGTCAATTTTATTATCTATCTTGATAGCGTTCAGTATCCTGAGTTGTCATTTTATTGTGTATCTGAGTTGAGTTGTCAAGATGTCTGTATCCTGAGTTGTCATTGTTGAGTGGTCAATTTTATTATCTATCTTGATAGCGTTCAGTATCCTGAGTTGTCATTTTATCGTGTATCTGAGTTGAGTTGTCAAGATATCTGTATCCTGAGTTGTCATTGTTATGTTCGCTATTTCTTGAGTTGTCATTGTTATAGTCGGTGTAGGATAGTACTAATAACCATTAACACAGGACATTACAACAACATATATCTCTTCTTTGACCCAAATTTAATGCATTTATCTCATATCAATTTTTTTTCCCTTCAACTTATTCCCTGCATAATAAATAGAGGCCAGAGTTGGGGTGAAGTAACACCATTTCATCAGGCACACAGCTGGAGGCGACAAGTTTCCTACAGAGTATATGAAAATGGCTGGAGATCACGACGATTATTTCCAAATGTGGAACCCGGACGCCGAGGCGGCCCTGATATCACTATTGACTGAACACACGGAGGCTGGACGCCTACTGGACGGAAAAGGAAGAAAAAATGTGTGGGTCGAAATTGCTGGTGTGCTGACTGAGAGGTTCCACCACGAATACACTCAACGCGATGTGCAAGGCAAAGTCTGTCAATTGCGATGTAATTTCGTAGAGTTCAGAGCTTTGATAAACGCGTCGGGGTTCGTTTGGGATGAAACCAACAATACCGTTCACGCCCCTGAGACTACGTGGAGAGAGTATTGTTCGGTATATGTTGCCAAGTGTCGTCGTGAATCTCAAATGCATATATGCAACTGTGTATAATTTTTTTATCAATTGTGTTTATGCTTTACAAATTAACGTTGTGTGCTATCTTTAATTCTCCCAGGTCTATCGTCGTAGGCTCTTCTATCGTGAAAAGGGTTTCTCTGCTTACGCGGCACTGCGCAGGGTCTTTATCTAAAGGATCCTGCTAGCCAGTATTGGGCTGAAATAAGGAGTTGAATGCGCAGGTCACACAGAACTTTGTTGCGCCGGACTGTTGTCTTTGTCTAGTCATAAGTTGTCTACTTAACTTTTCCAAGTTTGCAGTTCTTTTAGCAGGAGTTTGCAGTTGTCAGCCATGACTTACATTTTTTTCATAATGGAGTGGGTATCTTAATGCAAGTTTTTTCCGTAAGAGGTGTCTTATTTAGAAAACTGTATGACATTCTTGTTTATGATGCCCAAAACGCGTCGTCGTATTACAGGAAAATTAATGATTAAATATGATATCATATCAGCGCGTTACTAAGTTAAACGCCCTGATGCTACATAAGTTAAATATATTGAGAGCAAATTTAAACACTCACAAAAGAGCAATTTATAACATGTTTACATAATACTATTATTTATTTTACTTTAAATTTGACGCACCACATATTTCTCTTATTTTCATTATGCAAATATATACCTATGTAAATAAAAGGTAAAAAAGGTTTAACATTAATATCTTTTATACTCTTCATTTAACAGACATTCATTAAGAATTTAAGAGTCAGTTCTGCTTTGATAAAAATCGATCCATTTCTAATTAGACATTCATAAAGCAGCCAACAATTGTAGAAAGAGTAATGAACTTGTTACACTTTTTGTGTGTAGAGGTCAAATGGCAGGTGGGCTCCAACAATTTATCTTTTTGGTGAGAGAAAACTGCTCTTTTTTGGTTCGCTGAGATTCCAATAGCTTTTGCACCTTCCAATCTTAAATCCAAACAAAAATAAACATAATGTGGACACCCAATATTTTCTTTCAGATTTAAAGGAATGAATGACGTCACTGTAAGCCACATTTTTCTTCCACAAAATAGAAAAAACATTGCTAGTGGACAAGTGCGTTCACGTCATGGTCAGTCGAAGTAGTACGTAACAAAACGGCTCGTGGGTGGCTTGTCGCGCGCCCCCCGTGAGCGGAGGTGCGCGCGCGACAAGCCCTGCGCTACCCTATCGCGAGCGCATCCCCGCTCACGGGGCGCGCGCGACACGACAAACAGGTTTTCCTTTGTGCTAACAGCCTCCAATGGGATTTCCAGTAGCTTGTCCAAAATATCTGCTGGTTAACCTCCTCTGATATGTTACCTCGTGTTACAGGCATCTTTATAATTCATATATATTTTTACTATAAAAAAAGCCAATTTAATTATCTCTTCTATTGGAGCCAAGTCTGCCTATGGATCTTTGACGCAGACGTTTCACCTCTGCCTTCGCACCAAACATAAGAGCCATATAAACAATTAAATTAATCGATCCAATTCAAGTTGCTTGCGCGCCATATTACTATCTTTCATATATCACTTGCATTCAAAAATTGTAGTAAAGTTGATTTGACATTTTCAAACTTTCGCAACTTGATCTGATTAACCTGGTTTACAGTGCATTTTAGGTAAAAAAAATCGCGATTTAATTTGCATTGCCGCGCATTTGAAATTTAGGTAAAAAACCCGCCATTACATTTGCATTATTGCCGCGCATTTATACTTATATATATCATTGCTTTCCAAAATTCTTTCCCAACTTTCACATGGAATCATCACTAGAACTTTCAGACAGGGACTATGAGTATGACGATATTGATATGGAGTCCGTGCAGTCAATGGAATCTTACGATACCTATTCTGTCGAGGACGGTAATGTTTTCGTCCACATGTTTATTATGCTGCTGTTGATCCAACAATTCCTTCGTAAATGGAGGCGTTGGACGAGAACTCCACAGCGCACATTGATGTTGTGTGGGGATGCGTGGATAATAGAGATTTTGTATGGTCATCCGGCAACCTGCAAGGAACTTTTTAGACTGAAGCGGGACTGCTTCATTGCTCTGTGCAACAAACTGAAGTGAGATAAACTATTGAGAAACACACACCACGTGAGAGTGGAGGAGTCAGTCGCAACATTCTGTATGGTGGTGGGTCATGCAAATCGAATGAGGGTTGCGGCTGATAGGTTTCAACACTCAACAGAAACTATTTCTCGTCACGTGAATAGAGTGATGAATGCTCTATGCAGATTAGGTCAGGAGGTGCTAGTTTCTATTCAAACGACTGTTGTCCATCCATACGTTCGTGATAGTTCCATCTATTTTCCATGGTTCAAGGTAAATTACAACAACGATTTCCATTAGAGTAGATAACATAATTTACGCTTGTATTAATAAAACAATAGGGTCAGGATCTGCATTTGATTATAGGCATCTGACACGAACTATTTATTTGTCTGTTTAGAATTGCATCGGGGCAATAGATGGCACCCCAATTGATGCATACGTACCAAAAGAACTCGAGCCAGTATATAGATCCCGAAAAGGCACTCTCGTTCAGAATTGTTTAATGGCGTGCGATTTTTATGAACGGTTTATTTTTGTTTACACTGGTTGGGAGGGCAGTGCGAATGACGCTAGAGTGTTCATTGATGCTATTACTCGTCCAGATAACTTATTTCCTTTGCCTGGTCCAGGTATGAATTGGTGTTTAATAGTCCACGTTCATGTCTTTGAGTCAATTATATATAAATAAAATAATTTAATTATATCACCCTAAAACCTCTATTTTTTTCAGGACAATTCTATTTGGCGGATTCAGGCTTCCCAATCATGTCAGGTTTTCTCACCCCATACAGAGGTGACCGATATCATTTACCGCGATTTCTCAGTAATGGTTTACCTCAAGGCCCTAGAGAGCTGTTTAACTTCAGGCACTCTTCACTGCGAATGACTATAGAAAGGTGTTTTGGATTGTTAAAATGTCGATTTCGTATATTAAAGTCCATGCCTTGTTACAAACTATCTAGACAACCTAGGATAGTGACAGCTTGCTGCGCTCCCATAACTGGATTAAAGTCATGGATCCAACTGATGATTTATTCAACATTCCTACTCACCTTTTATTGGAAGAAGATCACGATTATCAATTAGAAGTACAAATGGAAGCCAACGAAGGGAGTGATCCAGTTGAAAACGTGTCTATACCAGGTGCTCAAGCAATGGCCGACTTCAGGGACAACATAGCCCAAGCTATGTGGGACAACGACCATTAACATTCGGTTGAATACATGTTGCCTTTTTGTTAATTTAAGACAATACCGTGTCGGTATCTAAATTTAACTATTTTGAAGTAATGTGTTTTTTTGTATTAAACAGCTCGACACGCAGACTCTTAAATGAATGTTTTCTTAATGTTTTAAACAAATCGGCACGCAGACTTTAAAAAAGCATGTGGTCTTGGAGCATATTTTTTATATACTTTATGTATGTACCGTGTCTTATTTTTTGGTATCCATGTACTTGTGGTGAATGTTTACGAGCTGATCATTCATGTCGAGATGATAGCCTGACACTACCGACGAATATATACAGTGCAGGTCATTATTCGTCTGAAAATAGATATATGAGGATTGCCGTTTATATTGACCACTAATTTCATAATGGTTGTCGCTACTGTCAATCTGAACACGGTCCGGATAATATAGGGATGGAAGCGGGATAATGCAGGGATGGGATGTGATATGACATAAAGGTGAGATTACGAAAAAGACGAAAAAACGTCAAAAACAATTATTTACGGAAAGAAAAAAGCCGAAAGACTGGATGAATAATAGTACAAAAATGGTGGAAGACTTTACAGTGTAATTTATTTGAGGAGAGGGTATTTGACTTGCGTATGTTGGGTACTCATATATGTCTTTTTAGTCTATTACCGCAGGTTTTACTCTTTTATATTCTTTTTATGTTGTCTTCGCCAGCTGCACTCACATTCCTTTTAGTCTTTTAATTTAGTTTTGATTCGCCATGGTTACTTGGCATGACGCTATTGCTTATATCCTCCCAAAAGAGACACGGTGGGAGGTGAATTTTACCTTATTCATTCTTATTTATCTTCAACGTTGATGTTTTTATCTGCCAGTTTCGCCGCATGTTTCCAAAAAGCTTTGAAATTACACTCATGTGTACTCTTCCTCTGCCAACTTAAACGCCAACCTCCGTCTTCGCTCAAATTGGAACTGCCGGTTACTCTGCAACTTGAACGCTAACCTTTGTGTTTACTGAATGTCAATTAGTCTATCCGTCCGCGTACATACAATTTCATTTATTGCTTGCTGACTATTCTTTCACAGAAGATCAAATTCATTATGTGTATTTGGCCGATACTGATCTTCATTTATAGATCAGCTACGATGTACCATTAACGCCCTCAACCACCTTCCACAAACACATTGAATTTAATTGATGGTCTACCATCTAAGCATTCAAATAACATTTTCTCAGTTCTTCGAAATCACCGAAGATCACCCTGTCGTTTCAAGCACAGTAAAGTGTTTTCAGAGTTCTTTATAAGGAGTCTGCTACACATCATGCGGACTCGGGCATCTACGATTGGCATATTGGCCGGAGAAGTATCTCAGCGAAGCCAAGTACTATCAAATTCCGAGTTGACTCCGTCCCCTAAATCAATAACTTCAGTGGCGACGGGCCCCTTAACGCGCTCTTACCAGGTTAGCATTTCAGAAATTTCCTGTAGCTTGAATAGTTGTTCTTGTGATTTGGATTTCCAGTTTTTGGTATGTTGTATGTGAATTTGTTTTGATTTAAATTTCACTTGTTCTATACTGTATAGCGGTACTACCTTCGTGGACGAGTACCAGAGCGTAGTAGCAGACTACCTAGAACCGCAAAGGTTGTATATGAAAACAGACCATGTTTGTTACTATTTCTCCACTGTAGTCGTTTATGATGCACTAATAGGTTTTTCCTCTAAATTTACAGACGCAGAAAATGGAGGAACAAGAAGAACGAGATTTGTGGACATCTACAAATGAGCTTATTTTTCTAAATATTCTGCAAGACTGTGTTGCAAATGGGAGGATCGTGTCAGGGAGATTTGATGGTCACACTCAAAATACTGCAACTGCACTTATAAACAGATGTGTCAAACGTCCGTTTAATAAGAAGCAAATTACCGAAAAATGGAATCGGCTTAAGCGTGCCTACAACGACTTCGCATTCATTCTGAAACAAACAGGTTTCGGCTGGGACGATGATAGGCATACAGTGGTCGCAAGTGAAGAGTGCTGGAGTAATCTATTGAATGTATATTGATACCATTTGATTCATACTTTCTTTCCACTAATATTGATGCTGAAATATTAGCTTACAGAAAATGTTTTCAATTATGACAGTCGAACCCAAAGCTAGGGAAATATAAACGTCAAGGATGCCCACATTTTGACTTAATGGGATCTATTTTTTCTCAGTCTACTGCCACCGGGTCTCGTCGCCATGCATCCACGCATGCGCCGATTAGTCCCATGAATGAGCCTGTACCAGAAGACACGCAGTATAACATGGGAACTGTTCACGTGGACCTCGAACAGGATCCACAGGTTGTAACCCAAATGGCCCCACCACCTGCACAAGCCACCCCACCGCGAAAAGTTCATGGTAAGCATGCAGTTGATGGCTCTGGTTCGAACCAAAACCGTCGTAAGAAAGACAAGGTTGAGGCTGAGATATCTGATTGTGTTAGGGCTATGACTAATTTCTGCAAAGTACATTATGGTGCATCAGGTAGCCAATTCAGTGTAGAAAATATGTCGGGAAACAGTGAGATTAGTCAACGTCCACGCACAATTAATAAATGCATCCGTTGGTTGAGCGAGCTATCTCCTCCGCTGCCAGAATCCCAGTACCACGAAGCCATTGAACGATTATTAGAGAATAAGGATAGACAACTTGCATTCCTGGAAATGCCAACAGAGAGAAGATTGGAATGGTTGTGTCGTCTTTAAAGCATTAGATGCTGAGCGTGCATGGAGATATTCTGAAGTTGTTCAATTGGCTTGTTTATGTTTTTGCATAACTTATGTTTGTAATATGTACCTTTCTGGTACCAACAATTATCTACTTTTGTTTTGTATGGACATGATTAGGTCATGTCTCTGCACCTGAATATCATTTTGGTGTTGGTATGTATTTGTTGCTAGTACCAACAATTATCTATGTTTTGTATGGACATGATTAGGTAATGTGGAGAGTATTTACATGACTCTTTGCACCTAAATCTCATTTTGGTGTTGGTATGTATTTTGGTGACTGTTGATATGATAATTTGTTGGTATTAAATGAATATTGTAATGTTGCGTTCTTAAATGTCATGTGTTCCGTTGTTATTATTATGGATGAAAATGGAAATTATAATGATAATACATATTAGTAATAATTTTATTACCAAAATTTTAATAATATTCTGAAAGAAGTTTTTCTCAACGTACTTGAACTAAAGTTAGGTAAGCTTTAGTAACGTGATACAATACTCTGCATGAGATCCCCAATGAACGATAATGAATTTTCGAAAAAAGAATAAATTAGGTAGAATATTTTCGATAATAGAATAAATTAGGGTGTATCCGGTTGATAATGCATTATTAGAATAAATTAGGGAGTGTGAAATTGAGGTCATGAAAAATTCGAAAATTAAATAAAATCACAACACAGTCATACTTTGCAGCGCCATGTTGCGCGACGTCTGCGCACAAGGACGCGCGCGCGAGGGCCTTTTCAGCGCCCTCTCGCGCGACGTCCGCGCACAAGGACGTGCGCACGCGAGGGGCTGTATGTAACTAATGGTAGTTTTTACTTTATCTTTACTCAGAATCCAAGTGAAAGAGAAGGGCGTTGAGAGATGGCGAAATCTAGACGAGTTAATGTAGTTGTTTGTAAGAGTTTTTTTTTTATTTACGAAAAGGAAAATTCGCAGGGCTACACATGTCCATTGATTCTTTAGTTTTAATTTTTTTTGTTTGTGAGCATTAAAACGAAAAGGAAAATTCCCAGGCTGAAAGGAATGCTCGCTGGCTCAAAGTTAAATGCCGCGCGTCCCCCGCGCGCAGGGCCGCGCGCGGGACAGCCAATTGGCAGGGCCGCGCGCGCGACAGACATACTATTGCATGTCGCGTGCCCCCCGCGCGCAGGGTCGCGCGCGCGACAGCCAATTGGCTTGTCGCGCGCCCCCTGAGCGCAGGGTCGCTCGCGCGACAGCCAATATCTTCGCCTACTCTGGTCTTTTGCTGGACTCTGGTCTTATCTGGTATTTTGCTGGAATCTTGAGTACCGCATAACCATTAGGTCCAGCACCTGGTCTTTTGCTGGAATCTAGATCTAGATCCTGCAACATGCTGGAGATATCTCTTATTGTATAGTGGATAAATGGTTATATAAATTGTTGAATGTATGTGGAATCATTTATGAATTATGGACTGATTATAGTATAATTGAACCCAATTTTTATTAGTAATTGAAGATATATTTTTATTATTATACATGGCCATATTTAAACTTGACTTACAATGTCCGTGACTTGCATGCCAAGCATACGCAATGAAGTGATTTTGGTTCGAAATTTTTAGGAAGGTTTACCCACGTCAAATTTCAATTTTGGCGGGCTGGTGCTTCAAATTTTTCGAAATATCGAGAATAAAAAAAATTGCGCCTAATAGTCCACTATAAGAACACCTACGCAGACACTTATGCACATTACGCTGCTCGACAGGTATTACTCCACCACAAAACATAGTGCAATACTCTATGAAATCGTCTCCTAAATCCAATGAAATCGGGAGTTCGTTCTGCAACGACGCTCGTAAATCTGTCGCCAATTTTCAACATGTGAGTTCAATCTGCAACGAGGTAGGCCCATAAATTATTTACATAAGTGATGACTCAGTTGAACGTCCACCAAAACGCCGGCGTGTAAAGCATATATGTCGTCCTAGACCACGAAAATGCGGTGGGAAGAGAAGTGCACTCTCTCAGACGCCAAATGATTTTCTTGGGACATCCCATAGTCGCCAACGAGTTCAAAATATGGGTGCGGCCAACAATACCACATACATTTGCATAGAAGACAACGGTATCCGTAATTTTCCTGCTGTGGTGGACCTTACTGAAGATTGAACTTATGGTATTATAGATAATGGTATTTTGGATACAATCCTTTTGTAATGCCTACAATATCAGTTAAAAATGGTGAAGTCAGGATATTATAGATAATGTTATTTTGGATACAATCCTCTTTTGTAACGCGTACGTATCAGTTAAAAGTGGTGTTGATATATTCTATATATGTGCTGCTAGAACAGTTGTGTATAAGCTAATGAGAGACAGACCCTGGATGGAAGTGAACTGCTTGTAACGCGGTATAAATTATGAATGAGCTCTGTTCTGTTGATCCACACTTCGGTGTAATGTGTTGGGATTTTTATGAACGGTATTGAGCTCTGCAAGTTATTAAATTCAGCGGTATGTATCGGTATTTTGGTTTATATAAGTGGTGTTATTCGAGAACAATTGGGAGTATCATACCGAATGTACTATCGAATGGGACAAGCTTCTCATGTGCTGGGCACAATTTGTCTGCTTATATTAACCTAGGATGCTCTTCCTGATTTCGTGAGTTACAGACAGTTTTTTTAACTAACTCTCTATCCCGTTGCCAAGAAAAGAAAACAGATTAGAGTACGTATATTAGCTGAAATGTGTTTATATTTATCTATGACATATAGGTGGCAAAGGAAAAAATATTAACGATATATTTTTATTTTATATAATAATATATTTTTATTGTATTGATAAATTAAGAATTAAACATAGATTAACCGGCCAATTATTAAGAGTTTTCATTTGAATTTTTTCACTTTCCGAACTACGGTCTTCACAAACTCAAACAATAAAAACACTTCTCAAAATCACTTCCCAAATTAATTTCAACCCTATATATCTACTTGCACCAACTCCCATAAAAATCAATCTCAAACATGTTTTGAAATAAAAATAAAAAAGTAACTTAAAAACAACTCTCAAACACAGCCTACACTATTCCGTCTCAAGTAACACTTTTTCGTTGAGGTGAGGTCTTCCTCTAATAAATTGTATGCAATTACCACAATCGAAAGTCTTTCCCGTTGAAAGTTTTATGTTACTGATGGAGCATGAATTTTTCCTCTACTACAAAAGTCCATAACTGAAAGCCCAAATATGGTCAGACATAGGTCTGTCAGACTGGCGCCACAAGTGTCTCCCTATGATTGGGAATCCACAATAGGCTTTCCGTAGAAGCTTTTATAAGGTATGGAAGCCCACTCAAGTAACCATTAGAGAAAGGGATAAGAAATAGGTCGACTCAGTCCAATTGAGGGGGGGACAAGCCTTGTGCCTGATGAAAGAGCAGATGAAACGAATAAGGTCTAGAGAAATAAGGGCTTCGACCGTGGAGAAAGGGTAGGAAAAGCCCAAGCCCACAAAGAGGAAAGGGAATATATGTGAGGAAAAAACAGAGCAAAGGGGTAAGTTCATCTTCTCTGAGAAAGAACTAGTAAATGAAAGACATACAAAAAAAACGGCGATCAACAAAGGTATCGGAGAAATCCTCCTACGAGGAGGAATCCGTGTCCTATATTGTTTCTTTACTTGTAGGAGGAATGAATGAGTGTTACAACCTTTCAGTCTGTCCCAAGCGCAGGGTCTTTGGCCCAACTCCCTCAGGTTCTCAGTCCAGTAGACTTTATGATAGGTCGGTTAAATTTGGCTTCATCAGCAGAAACTCCTCGTAAAACTTGTAAAATCTCAAATTTCTAGACACCAGCACTTGTATTATGGGAAGAAACTTTGAAAGGGAAAACGAGATTATATATATACTAATAGCATTCTATAAAGCGCTTAATAACAAGTAGAACCCGTACCCATGTGTTAAGTACTTGTGTGACGTAAAATTATATAGTATCTTCTTCTTCTTTTTTCCTAGTTCTCACTTTGTGCGTGTCCGTCTTTTAGCCAATTGACGCAATTACAACTTAAATAGATAAGATTATTTCCATATGTTGAAGTTGTCAATGCTTTTCCCTTTCTTTTTTGGGTTAATGTCCTTTTTAGTCCCTAAATTTTGGGGCGGAGTTCTTTTTAATCCCTAGGTTTTATTTTTGTTCAAAAAAGTCCCTAGGTTATTTACGTTTGTCTTTTTACTCATTCCGTCTAATTCCGTCACTCCCGAACCCAGTCAGCTAACGGTGTGACACGTCACACCGTTAGCTGACTGAGTTCGGGAGTGACGGAATTAGACGGAAGGAGTAAAAAGATAAACGTAAATAACCTAGGGACTTGTTTGAACAAAAATAAAACCTAGGGATTAAAAAGAACCCCGCCCCAAAACCTAGGGACTAAAAATGACATTAACCCTTCTTTTTTTATTGTCTATCACTCTCCTAGATCATGATACTCTCCAATTTTTTGTCCGTGGTGTAATTCAAAGAGAGAAAGATACAATAGGTGAACCATACACCATTTAATACTGTTTGTTGTATAGATGATACTCATCCATCCCTCTCCTAATACTGCTCCTTTACTTTTTGAATTTTTATTTTTATTTATTTATTTTTTCAACTTTACTTTTAAAGTTTCCTTTATATAATAGTTGACATTTAAAGTTTTCTTTAAATTTTAGGTTTAATGACCATTTTGATCCCTAGGTTTTACACTCTTTTTCAAAATGGTCATTGAGTTTCAACTTTGTTCAAATCAGTCTTTAGGTTATTGTTGGTCGTCGATTTAATCATTTCGTCCAATTTTGGCCCTTACATACACAGTCAGCTAACGGCGAGACACGTCACACCCAATAAGATCTCGCCACGTGTACCAATTTTAAAAAAAACTCACAAAAGGCTGTCTTGTTCAATTTGTTTTTTTATATAACGAAGATGCCAACGTGGACAACCTTTTGTAATTTTTTTTCAAATTGGTACACGTGGCGGAATCTTATTGGGTGTGACGTGTCCCGCCGTTAGTTGACTGTGCATGTAAGCGACGAAATGATTAAATCAACAAACAACAATAACTTAAGGACTGATTTGAGCAAATTTGAAATTCATGGACCATTTTGAAAAAATGGTGTAAAACTCAGGGACCAAAATGGTAATTAACCCTAAATTTTACATTTAAAGTTTTCTTTATATAGTGGTTAGCTCATGTATTTTGTCTGAATTGTGAGTAGGCATTGAATTGACGTTATAACTTGAACAGCTAGAGTCTGTATGTTTGGATGGACAGACAGCTAAATTACTTCGGCCACCCGAGAGCGAATTACAGATATCTATCAGGCATGCATGGGGCGATTACGTGAAGATAAGAATATCTTGTTCAAGATAGAAGTTCACGATTCTTGCACGTCATTCTCCGCCTTACAATCGAGATTTAATAAATCATGAGTGAATTAAGTAAAAAAGTTTTTGACTTAACTGATAGATGTGAGTAGACAGTTTGGATTCATATTCGGTAAATAGGCATGAGTTCAAATCCTAAGGCCACATGGTGACATGCGAGGAAATCTTTTATTTGTCTGGAGTTGTGAAATCGGTTCTAGTGTCTAATTAGTTTGTCATTATACTCTGATCTATAGCTTGTTCAGTACATCTCCCAATTAATACAGAAGAACACTACGTGGGGATTAGATGAAGCAAAACGCAACCACTTAAAACTAACAGAGGTGTCCTGTTCTAAAGCAAAACATAATCAAAGCACCACCTATTACAATATATATATATATATATATATATATATATATATATATATATATATATTTTCTTCTCCCTCTCCACTACATGCATGTGCGTAATCTTGCTGAAGTATTTCCCCTTTGATCCAGAAGCTTTTTATCATTCATATTGTCCTTCCAGTTCCCACTAATATGTCTTCAGGTGCTCTTCAACCACCTACTCTTGTTCTTGAGCACTTGCAAGAAGATGACTTGACCGAAGAATGCAAGGATCTCATGTGCTCCTTGCCTAGTCTGGGTAGTACGAAAATGTATCGGGATCTTAAGAAGAAGGATAAATTCTGGTGAAACAGAATGAAGAAGGATGTTGCTGAATATGCTGGTTGCTGTTTGAAATCTCAGCAAGTTAAAGCGGAACATCAAAGACTCGCCAGATTATTGCAGTCTTTGGAGATTCCCCTTTGGAAGTGGGAAGAAATAACAATGAATTTGGTGACGAGATTACCAAAAGCACCAATGGAACAAGATGTTGCATGGGTAATTGTAGACCAATTAAAAAAGTTGGCTTCCAATCAAAGTTACTTATTCAGCGAAAAAGTTGGTAGAGTTGTATAATCAGGAGATAGTGGGATTACATGAGATTTCTAATTCTATAGTGTCGGACAGAGATACCCGTTTTACTTTCCGATTTTGTGAAGGTTTTCAAAAGGCATACTTAATTCAAATTCAGTACATCTTTCCACCCTCAGACTGATGGGCAGTCGGAGAGGACGATTCGGATACTTGAGGATATGCTTAGAGCTAGTGTGCTGGATTTCAAGGGCCATTGGAGCTATTATTTGCCATTGGTAGAATTCACCTACAACAATGCTTATTTGGCTAGTATTGGTATGGCTCCTTATGAGGCGTTGTATGGATACAAGTACAGATCTCCACTGTATTGGGATGAAATTGGGGGAACAACATGTACTAGGTCCCGAAATTGTACAAAAGACCTGTGAGAAAATTGGGATTATTAGGAAACACCTCAAAGCTGCCCAGAGTAGACAAAAGAGTTGTGCGGATGTCAGACGACGTGCTTTGGAGTTTTAGGTAGGTGATATGGTATTTCTGAAGGTGTCACCTATGAAGGGGATTAAGCGATTTGGACAGAAAGGGAAGCTACGTCCACCAGAATGGGAAGGGATCCATAATTTCTTTCATGTGTCAGTGTTAAGGAAATTTGTAGCAGACCCCTCTTATATTATAGACAATGCACCATTGCATATGAATGAGTGTTTGTCAGATATAGAGCAACCAGTGCAAATCATGGATCGGAAAAAAGCAGGTATTGCGCACTAAAAATATTCCACTGGTGAAGGTACTTTGAAGAGCCAGAAAGTAGAAGAAGCATCTTGGTCGTTAGAATCTGAAATGCGTGAAAAGTACCCTCATCTATTTACTGATATAGGTTATCATTTTGCTTGAATTGAGTTGGTTTGGAAAGAAAATTCAAGCTGTTGAAATTGTAGTGATCTTTATACCTGTATACACTTCTTCAGCAGATGGAGAACCATTCTATTATGAAGGAGGTTTCGGTGAAGAAGAGGAAGTATCCGGAGCCCAAACCTAGGCGGATCTGGGCAACTCGAAGCATGCCTGAGGGATGTTACCAATACCCTGGTGCTGTGAAGAAACCTAAACTAGACAAAGAAAATGAAGAAGAATTCGACCCTGAGGAAGGATCCGAAACATAAGAGGGAACTAAGAAGACCCAACCCAAAACCAAAAAGGATCCGGTTGAGAAAAAGCTAGCCTAGTACTACTAAATATGTTGTAGTTTTAGTTTTGCAGGAATTTGAAAACATCGTAACTTTTTGAACTCACGCAATTCCGATGACGAAATTGTTATTAAGTGGGGGAGAATGTAACGCCCCTCCCTTATTCAATGTTTGTTGTGTTTGCCTAGGTAAAATCCCGGTCCGTCAGGTACTAGAGTGCTCGGGGCAAATTCTGCTATGACAGGCGCTAGCTTACCTGTATTCCATGGATATCTTGGGATATGCACAGGGGATACTTGGAGGACTGGGCAGACTGGACTCCCGGGCTGATTGAGTCTACACTCCCGTGGTGACTGAGACCTGATTTCCGGGCCTAGTGAGACCAGAAGTACCAGGAGTACTGATACTTGGTTCCCGGGATGACCAAAACCTGTATGCCCGAGAAAAGTATAAATTCTCGGGTTGACTGAACCCTATATTCCCGGGATGCATGGGGATAAATACCCGGCTAAAATGACAGGGGGATTTGGTCACATGCCCTGTATAACCAGGATTATTATGTTCGTTTAGGTGGCATCGCCTTTTCTTTGCATGCTAATTTTCCACGTGCCTTAACCATATGGTGTGCATTAAGTGTCCTCTTATCACGTTTTACCTTTTCACATCTATCCCTCTTATCTAGCCACACTACAAAAAAAAAAGAACTATAGCAGCTGTCGCCGACCGCTGCTATATGCCAAAAAAATGTTGCTATAGGCCAAAAAGACCTATAACAACATTGTTTTAGCGGTTATCGCGACAGCCGCTATTTGATCGTCGCAATAGGTTATAGAGGTAGTTTTCGCGACTGCTAGTGAAAATCTTGACCTATAGCGGCTGTATGCTACGAAAATGATGCTATAGTCTTTTTGGCCTATAGCAGCGTTTTTTTGGCATGCGTTCACATACGTTCGAAAATCCGTAAGTAGTTCACATGGGTTCTAACGCCTATTTTCCACCTACCACAATAAATACAAGTCCAATCGTGATAAATTAAATATTTTTATATGTACGTTCGAACGTTTATTGTCACCCGTTCTAACAATCATGTGACGATTTTGATATGAACTGTTGGCTATTGAAAGGTTTCAGATGATTTTTCTTTTAGGTGTTCGAACACGTTCCCCCTCTCTCTCGAATTCTCTCAAACTCCTCTCGATCTCCATTGGTATTTTCAGTTTGTAGATTGCATCCTTTCTACTCCTACACACTCCCAGTATGTTTTTAATGCATTTTAACTGATTACAATTTTTTTTAAGTTCGTTTAAATTGATTTCGCAAAGTGAATTCGGCTTTGCATATGTTAATAAACTTGTAAAATATTATGCATGTTGATGAATGTAGGTGTTTGTGGTTAGATTAGGATTTTTTGGTACTGATTTTGACATAGAAAATTGTAGTTTTAGGGAGTTTCAACATGGCCGAGTCAACTAGACGATGATCATTTCCGAGCTACAGTGTTCGAATGGTAGAGAGGCCGGTTAGCACATACGACTTCCAGGATCTTTAGTTTGAGGGTCACACGATTAACAAGATATTCAGCCATTATAGTTGGGACTAGGTGCTCTCTTGGAGAGGCCCACTTTACACAAATATGTCCATCTAGTTTTACAGTGCTCTGCAGAATGTCGACACGTATTAAGACGAGTGGGAGGTCTACATCCGTGGACGACTGATCAGGATCTCCACCGATGCACTCTCCTCATACTTGCGCATTCCGAGGCAAGTGGGTGCATATCATGCCATGGCTTCGTCATCCCTTCATCAACAGTCTGGCTGCTTTGGAGAATAGGCTCGAGAAGATTGAGTCGATGCAGCTGGAGTTGAAAATCGAGTCGATTTTAGAACGGAATGCACTAGTTAAGAGTTAGAGCGTTAATCTTATTAAGGATAGAATGGTAACAACAGTAAATAAAAAAAACTTATGTTTAAATAACAATATAAAGGAATAAAATTAAAAAATAAACTATTTACATATATTACCTTATACATATTATATAATAGTAACTTGTACATATTACTTAATATATATTACCTTATATATATATATATATTATGTAATAGTATCTTGTACATATTATATAATAGTAACTCATACATATTACATAATATATAGTACCTTATACATATTACATAATATATAGTACCTTATACATATTACATAATAATATATTATATTACCTTGTACATATTACTCAGTGTCTGTTTGTATGACTGCAGAATGAAATTTGTAAAATCTTTTACTTGCTTTCCGGTATTTGAGATGCAATTGAAAATGGGGTCAATGGAAAATGTTTTAAATTCAACGTAAAAGCCCTTTTCTTTTTCGAAAATTAAACTAAACTCACCTCCAACATTACCAGCTCTCACCCCCTCAACATTTCTAGCTTTCACTCCCCCGACATTTTTCTACAGCACAGTCTCCGTCTCTGCTATTCTCTCTCTTGCCCATTCAAGCTGGTCGACCTTTAAATCAAGAAAAACGAAAGCCCTAGATTCGGAGTTGCATTTGGGATCTATACACTCTACGCGATTCATTGTAAGAACTCCAACTTTTTTCTTTTCTAGATTCAAAGTTTTTGCTTTTATCTATTTTTTGTGATTTGTGCGACTTTTCTTGATCTGATTGTGTATTAACTAGATTGATTGCATAGATGAAGATTGTGTTCTTTTAGGGTTTTGATTATTTTTCATAGGTGGAAACCAAGTGGGTTTCTCGTTACAAGTTCTGTTTTAATATTCTGTTTTAAAGCTCGCGAAATCAGTTCTGCAATCCATAACTAAACCAATAAGTTTTGCATCATGCTATCTGTTATATATTTTGAATGGTTAAGAAGACATTTTTTTTTTAAAAAACGACATGCTCTTTTTTTCTTTCTATCTCTTATTTTGTTTTCGTTTATTTTCTTTTTTATCCCTTTTTCACCTTCTCACCATGTTAACATGTTAATCTGTGTGTATGTTGTTCGACATACACCTTTCACGAGGTCAAAAGGAAACAGATTGAAGAAAAGAGTTAAGAGGTTTCTATTGTGAGTTGAAAAGGGTACATTAATCAATTTTTAGTTAAATTATTGTTTGAAGGGAATTTAGGTCTCGATATATATTTTGACAAAGAAAATTTTACCTTTTCTATTTCATTTTTATAACTGTACTTGCTTGATTTTATCATTTGAACTCCAAATGACAAATATTTTTACAGTGATCATATTTTTCTTGTTAGCGATAAGATTGGTTGGTGTTCGATCTAGACAAACGATCTTGTAACGTATGGTTTTCAAGTATAATATGGTTAGGTTGGAGAATATTCTCACTTCTGTCTTGGAGAATTTGCTTCATCTTGCTCAGTACTGTTATCACTATTTTAACGTGGAAACTCTATTTGGTCTTCGCTTCTTCTTCTTTGGCTTGATGAGCTACACAATTAAAGCACTAATATCCTTTGCACATCAACTGTCTGTAGTAGTTTTCCAATATTGGAATGAGCTTTGTAGATAGATTTTTTCATTATTTTGCGGTAATCCTTCCATGTGTTGATCTTTTTGGTTATTTGATATACAATGAATTTCCATGTGTAGATAGGGTGATAATGAAAGAAAATCAGTAATTATAGGTGCATCTGCTTGTGTTATTGATGTTGGCCATCTAGTCTTAACTGATATTAGTTGTATGATCTTTCAATTGTCTAGGAGCCTCGTGTTAATCGAGCCAATGAAAGAGAAATTTACCTCAACTACATACTTTTTGGAACTGATTCTCATTGTGTAAATCGAGACTAGTTACTTTTTCTAAGTTGTTTAAGGTTTTGGTGAGAATCACTTGCTGCATGAAACAGTGAAAAATTCTATCAAGGAACAAGTGTTTATTTTTTTACACATTATTGGATTTAATTTAAGGATGCAGGTTATTGGAGAAAATTGTACAGATCATCTGAGACTATTCACCGATATTTCAAAGATGTCTTTAAAGGTATCTTACAGTTGTATAGAAACCAGAGACCTATTGGCTTGACCCGAAATTGACCTAGTCGGGTCGACTTAGGTCAGGTCGGGTTTTATTTGTTCCTTCAGAATCTTTTTCGGGTCTGGGTAAAGTTGTGAAGTGCAATCCAAAAAAAAAACAATGAAAATATGTAAATCATTAAGTGTGTCAAACATAAAAAATTATTTTCTTGAAAATATTTTAAAAGAATAACCTAACGTTGAAAATGAAATTTTGTTCTTGAAAAATGTTTCAATGAATTTTTTTCCTAAAACAATAGTTTTACAACTAAACAAACGGACCCTTAATATATATTACATTATACATATTATATAATAGTACCTTATACATATTATGTAATAGTACTTTTGTTACAGATTATATAATATTACCTTCTACATATTATATAATAGTACCTTATACATATTACGTAATAGTACCTTATTACATATTGTATAATATTACCTTATATATATATATATATATATATATATATATTATATAATATTATTTAATAGTACCTTATACATAATATATAATAGTAACTTATACATATCACTTAATATATATTACCTTACGCATATTATGTAATAGTACCTTATACATATTATATAATATTATCTTATACATATTAATAAATATTACCTTGTACATATTACTTAATATATATTACCCTATACATATTATATAATAGTACCTTATAAATATTATGTAATAGTACCTTATACATATTATATAATAATATCTTGTACATATTATGTAATAGTACCCTGTACATATTATGTAATAGTACCTGATACATATTAATATATATTACCTTGTACATATTACTTAATATATATTATGGTTGGTCTCATATGTATTTAGGGGTGTTGAATGCATGTTTTAGGAGTAAAAAAAAATATGTTTTGGGTATAGATTTGTCGATTTTAGGTCACTATTTTCGTGGGTTTTGCGCGGCATTTGAACACTGTTAAAGTTTTCATTCGAACGGTATGCTAAAATTTTCCGTTTACAGGGATGAAAAATACGTTCGAGTGTATTGTAGTTGTTCGAACATTTTTGTTATTTTTATTTTAATGAAACTTAAAAGTTTAAAATTATGAACAACAAATCTAAATTTAAGGCGTTGGGCCTCAAATGTACTTGTATCACTGTAATAATATTAACATCCACATGAAACTAATGTAGAGAGTGACAAATGCTGATTCAACATTTTTCAAACCAGCATCTTTCATTGTCAGTAGGGCCTTGGAGGAGTTTGCGAAGAAGCGGAATCAACTAATCTGCAATGCATTGGCATATTCTCTTAAACCGCAAAAAAAGCAGAGGGAAAAAAATATTAGAGCAAATTATAACAATCACCGAACGGTAATAAATATTGTCTATTTTGACACCTAGCTACTTTCACTCCGAAGTGTAAACAATTGGGGAAGATAACATTATGAGCTCAATGTCTCAAAAATATATTTAACCCTTTATTATTATTATTTTTATTATTATTGAATGACCAATACCATGAACGTGCCTGCATTTTTAATTTTTGAAGATCCGGTTGTAAAGTTTTTGGATCAATGATTGAACTTTCTATTGTTGAGCATGTGGTTCCACCTAATGAAACCATGATGATGTCTGTTAGTACACTACGGTTGTGTTTGTATGTTAAAATTTTAGGGATATTAAAATTTTAGGGTATTGGATTTGATGAAAAAGTGATGAGAGTGATTATTTTTAATATTTGTTATAGTGAAAAGTAATGATGTGATGGAAGAGAGATTATATTGTAATTTTTTATTGTGTTAAAATTTTAGTAGGTGTAAAATTTTAGTTATCAAACCCACCCTAAAACAGTTTTGGTCTTCAGTGGCGAAATTTTTCGTCGCTATATGTACAGTTTTCGTCGCTATATGGCAAAATTTTTCCGTCAAAAGTTCGTTGCCAAAACGCCGTTACTGAAAATCATCAGCGACGAAATTCCAATTTTCGTCACTAAGTGAACTCTTCCGATTTTCGTCACTAAGTGAACTCTGTTCAAAAAGAAAGATATGTTCGTACGAGAATATGTTCGAACAAGCAAATTGGTCACTAATGTTATGTTTGTCATCATTTGCCTTAGTTCTGTTCAACATGCTTCGTTCAAAATATTCCTTTCTTATTGACCAATTTGATTTTCTAGGCAATTATTTTATCCAATTTTAAATTACTATTGTGAAGTTCATGAAAGTGTCGTATGTTTTAATTGTATTTTTTAAAAAGACACTACAGTTTTGACAAAGAATATGCATTTCATAAATCATAAAAGGAACTCAAATATATCGAATAAATATTATTCAAAATACAAGGAAACATTATGCCTGTTGTTTTATTGTTGAATTAGCCCGAGAAACGATTTTTATGAGTACAAAAGAGAAATAGCATATGAAGCTTTGCTGGCCATTTAATCTTGATCTGCTTCCTTCTCCTTTTCATCCTTTGTTTCTTTATCCCAGTAATTTCTCTGCGCAAGATGTTCCAATAAAATCCTACATAAACACCACAACTTCCACAATTAATAGACCAGTAAGGGTGCAAAGCACCTTATTATAAAGCACACTAGTTGAGAACTACTAACCTCATCCATGTCATTACAGGCATATGAAGCTTTGCTGGCCATCTTTGCCATCTTTGATTTTTTCATCCTTTATTTTCTTTATTCTGTAAATCCCAAACGAAATCAACAAATCCCAATTGTTGAAGCAGAGATCATCACAAAAGACCCATTTCTTATACATATAAAATCAAGGGTTAATTACAATTTCCCCCCACAAACTTACACCATATTCTCAATATCCCCCCTAAACTACAACTCGTGACAACCCGCCCCCATTATTTACGTTTTCTGTTTCAACCCCGTTTGAGACCCCGATTCGGTGTTAAGTCTCACGTTATCCGTCACACGTGACCCCCATATGTTGCGAAAAGACTTTAATGCTCCAATGAATAGTCCCGTTAGATTTTTGTTTAATTTTCCCCCGCAACTCCAAAACGACATCGCATATTTGCCAAAAACAAAACTAAAACAACAAAAACAAGAAGGAACCATTATTTCTCCAGGGAATTAAGCTTAGAACCAACAAAACCCCAGGAACAACGGCAATAGAAGCGTAGACGGTAACCAATCAACTAAGCGAATACGTATAAAAACGTCACAATGACATAAACCCACGAACCTAAAAATTCAGAGAACAAGAACAAGCATGAGTAGCAGCACAAATTAGAAACAGCCACAATTTCTTGACAAGAATAGAAAAGCTCCCAAAACCCAAGGTCTCAGAAATTAAGAAAACCCAGAAGCTCGAAGACTTGGACAATAAGAAGAGGAACACAAGTCCGCAGCAGAAAAAATTTAACCGAATCAAAATAATCAATAAGAACATACATATATCAGAAACGAGGAAGCTCAGTCATTTACAGCCCCACTCAATCAACAACCAGTACACCAAAACGAACAAAAGACACCAACTGAACAACAAAAGAAGATCAAATCATGCTACAATCTGAGAGTTCCCTTTCTCTCTCACCGTCTGCCATCAATGGTGTGGCTGTCTTGGAGAACCCTATCGAGAATGGACGGATCTGCAAAGACCACAAACCCGAACCCCCTGGGCCTCCCAGTGGTCTTGTCCATCATCACCACAGTCTGCAACACGTCCCCATAATTCTCAAAGTACTCCTTCAGCCTCTCCTCCGTGGTCTCCCACGAAATCCCACCTATAAATAACTTCCCCTGATCCGAATCCACAGCTCTCTATACGTCCCATGGGTTTGGGTCGGCGATTCGGAAGAAAGGGTTTGTGGCCGTCTCGGGGGTTGAGAAAGAGGGGGAGGGAGAGAGAGAGAGGGATGAGGATTTTTATGGTCAAGTACGATGAATAGTCCCATTGGGGCATTAAAGTCTTTTCGCAACATATGGGGGTCACGTGATGGTCACGTGTGACGGATAACGTGAGACTTAACACCGAATCGGGGTCCCAAACGGGGTTGAAACAGAAAACGTAAATAATGGGGGCGGGTTGTCACGAGTTGTAGTTTAGGGGGGATATTGAGAATATGGTGTAAGTTTGTGGGGGGAAATTGTAATTAACCCTAAAATCAACTAGCCCACAGATTTGCATAGATCTTCTAGCTTCTGTTCCGATAGAAAACGTAGGAAGTTCAGAAGAACATTATTTACAGTATTCAGAAGAACATATTTACAGAACATTGTACTAACAAATACAATGACGACTTAAAGTTTGCTCTTTAGATAAATTTTTGCAGCCTTCTTTAAGTATTATCCGAAGTGGGAAGTTCGTTAAGTCCTTCTGGAAGCTACTGCAGCACAATGTAACGCAATTCTTAAATATCTTATAAAAACATTCTAAGATGCCTTGAAACAAAGCTATATCCTATATCAGGCAACAATATAAGAAACAATGATGACAGATGATAAATAGGAATGAAGTCCCTCTGTTCTAAACCACAATTTTGATCACATACTATCCATTCTAGAGAAGCATTTGAATCAAATTTCAGTAGGGGCATGCCAAAGTTAAAGCAGAGCAAGTATACCTCGCGTAGACTTCTAAAAAAAGGGAGAAAAGAAAAAGGCCCATCGAGCAGGGATGTCGTAGCAACAAACATTCTTCCAGGTCGAAGAACTCGACTTATTTCAGCTACTTACAAAACCACAGCTTCCGATTTTATGTGCAAATAACAAAATAGTGAATACATACTCTCTTTCATCTATCTAATCTAAACAAATATGCAAATCCCAATCGAATTCAACAAATCCAAAACGAAATTCAAAATCAACCGGCCAAAAAAATCTACAAAATCGGCAAATCCCAATTGAACGCAACAAAATCCCAAACGAAATCAACTAAATGAAATTCTAATCGCATTCAACATCTACAAGCCAAATCGCATTCAAAATCAAATCAATACAGATGGAGAAAAGAGAAATTCAAAGCAAGGCAGAGGCCAGAGAGAGAAGAGAGAGATTTGCTGTAGAGGCGCATGGAGATCGCCGATCTTGGCGGAGGAGACGAGAGGCGCCGATTAGGAGGGGGATATGTTTACAGAGAAAAATTCGGGTGAGGTGATGTGACTGCTGTCCGTGAAAAATGGAGTGACCGAGTGGGAGAGGCAGAGGGGCACTGAAACTTCTAGGGTTTCAGGGCCCTTCAAACGGTTGTTTCTCTTTAAAGAGAAAGAGCATCGAATCAAAATTTTTGTTGCTATTAGAACTTTTAGCGACAAAACAAAATCGTCGCATAAAGTACTTTTAATGACGAAATTAATATTTGTCGCTAAAAATAAATGGATTTTAACTTTTTAGCGACGAAGCAATGTTTTCGTCGCTAAATGTACTTTCAACAACAAAAATATTGCATCAATAACAAATTCGTCAAATTGATATTGGTCGGTGAAGAATTCTTAGCGACGAACTGATAATTTTATCGCAAAAAATTTATTTTCAGCGACGAAATCGATTTCGCCATTGAAAAATTTGTCGCTAAAAAGCAAAATTGTTGTAGTGTACTTTGTGCGCATGCAAAACATGGAGTAACTTACTAAATCTTCCCATTTTTGGAAAGTGTATTTCTCAAAATTAATAATTACGAACATTTTGAATCTCAGCTCTACCGACTGCGTGTTGTCCGGATGTAAAGATTTTGGCTCAATGATTGAACTTTCTATTGTTGAGCACGTGGTTCCACCTAATGAAACCATGATGATGTCGGTTAGTATTTGTGCGCATGCAAAACATGAGAGTAAGTTACTAAATCTTGCCATTTTTGCAAAGTGTATTTCTCACAATTAATAATTATGAACATTTTGAATCTCAGCTCTACCTACTGCGCGTTGTCCGGATGTAAAGATTTTGGCTCAATGATTGAAGTTTCTATTGTTGAGCACGTGGTTCTTCTCATGAATCCATGTTGATGTCGGTTGATGTATCAGTTTGCCCCCCAATTAAAAAGAAAAAGAAATCGAAGACAGTTATCACAATATATAAAATATATGCCGGTCATGAATCACGTACGATGCAATTAAATAACTGACAAGTATTAATATTGGGCTCACTCACTGAGTTGGGACTGCATTTGGTTCTCTCGTTTAGCCTTTTCTGGGACGTTTCACATGCTTTAGGAACTCCCCATTCGATATCTTTTTAACAAAAATTCCCACAAGAATAGTTTCTTGTCCCTCCGGTCCAAAAAGTTTCTACCATTACTGATATCCTTCCAACGAATATGGGTGCACATCAACCGAAGAAGATTATTCAATGCGCAAGATTGTGTAGGAATCCCAAGGACACTTTTGTGTCATTGTGACACTTCCAAAATAGTGCAAGGGTCAATCTAGGGATGAACCCCTCAACAATCGAAGAAGATTTTGATAATTTTTCTAAGGGAATAAGTCCATATGGACCCTATTGGGATCACGTTATAAGCTACTGGAAAGAAAGCTTAGAAGAACCCGAAAAGGTATTTTTTTTGAAGTTTGAGGAAATGAAAGAGCAACCCACAATCTATTTGAAGAAACTAGCTGAGTTCTTGGAGTGTCCTTTTTCTCTAGAAGAAGAGGCAAAAGGTGTAATAAATGATATTTTAAGATTGTGTAGTTTTCAAAATCTGAGCAACTTAGAGGTGAATAAAAGTGGAAGGATATTGATGTCAGACAAAGCTACATTTTTTCGCCGAGGTGAAGTCGGAGACTGGAAGTATCACTTGACTGCTCAAATGAGTGAGACAGTAGACCATATTACTGGAGAGAAGTTTCATAGTGTCGGGTTGAAATTTTAGGTAGTGTTGTCAATGTTGTTGTTTGGTGGAATATCTTTTACCGTCTTTTCCATATTGACGTTGGTGTGTAAAATGTTTATTAATTACGGTCCTTAATCTATGATCAGCATGATGTCATGTAAAAGATAATAATGTTAAAGTTGTGTTTGAATATGTATTACTTGCAGTATTAAAACTATGTTTTCAAGTACTGTGTGTTGTCGCTAATTAGTTTCTCAAAAGTTAATTTATCTGATCCGATAAATTATATATGCAAGGCACATTCTGGCCAAGAATGACTTCCCAGGCCAGTTGTATGTATATATATTATAATCTCCTCCAGAATTGAACTTCGCATTCGATCATTGCCAATAGATTTTGTCTCTCCGGCCCCTTCGATCATTGCCAATAGATTTTGCATATTTCATGCAGATAAGATTATTTACTTTGTGTCACATTTATCCATGAAAGTTAACAATTTACTAATTACTTGAATTATTTACTGTAAAACTTAAAGATTAATTTTTTTTCTTCTAAAAAACTTATATATAAACTCGAAATATAAATAAACAATCCGTAATAAAAAGATTAGATATGCATGACAAATTACAAATACAGGCAAATGGATTCATTTCGTACTACATTGCACCTTTTTAGTGCGACGATCGAACAGTCTGCTTCATTGGCGAGACACTACAAGAAATTAATTTACTTTTAGGTGACAAATTTTTTGGTGTGAAACCAAATTTTGTTACCTAAAGTGGCATTTTTATGAAAAAAAATATTAATATCGTCACCCAAAACCATGCAGGATTGACGCCAAAACCGTTCGGACATGTCCTAAAACCTTTCAGATGCATTTCTGGTGTGACAACATACACCTCGTCACCAATGAGTGACGATAAAAATAGTCACAAAATACAAACTACCATCAGGACCAATAAGCCTACCGTTCGTACTCTTTGTTGGGTGAAAAATTCTAAATTGTCGTTACTGAGTGACGATTAGAATCGTCACAATTTTTACAATACCGTCCAGACACAAGTTTTACAACATTCGCGTGGACATTACCTAACGAATAATAATCGTCAGCATATAGTGACAAATTAAAAATCGTCATGAACACTCAATCACATATGGACGTCACCATGCACATTCCAACGCATAAAAATAAACCCGTCCAGAAGCTACATAACATGTCCGCAGAGGTATGAACGCTTCTTCCGTGAATCGTGTGGTTCCACGTTGCAAAACTTCACACACTTTATGTCGAAAGCGTCCGGACACATACATAACGTCGGGACGGTTTAAGTTCTAGAAGCTTTTCGAATCGGCCATATTTAATGACAATAATTTTGATTGGGTCACGTGTGAATATAACCGTTGAGATGCGTCCGAACTCCTATTAACTGTTCGGACGCTTTCTTATCACATTAAACTGGTCAGACTTAGTCAAAATTATACTTTCACTCTCTTTTGAAACTCTTCTCTCAAACGTTTTCACTACTCGTTCAAAATTTATTTTGAGATATCTCAAAATACTTCAGGAGCAGGATTCTGGACAAGGCTCCACCTAAGGACTCGAGGCATCTCGACCGAAATGGGTGGTAGCTATGATGACCAAGCTGACTGAGTAGATGCTAACGGTCATGCAGTCTGCCAATGAGATGGTGGGTGATATCAGTTTTTGGCTGACATCTCTAGAGCTTAAGGTCAAGAGCATGAACAGTGTGTGTGGAAGAAGTAGGTGGCTGAGGTTAAGTCAGTCCCGAACGGTGTGGAAACAGTGCAGAGTTAGTTGCCCTAACCCAGTGGGTCGTTTTGCTTGAGGAGCACATGAGGGATGTCCGGACAGTTCTACAGCTCTTGGATGAATAGCAATAGATATATTTACTTTGCTTTATTATGACATTTGTTTTGTTATTATATTTTGAGGATATTTATTTATATATTATGTTTTAAGTATATGTATTGAGATGGTATTTGTTGTTATTTTGTTTATATTTATGTTATTTCAATTTATTAAAACTCAATACAACATGTTAATTAATGTTATGTTTGTCATTTCGTTACACTCCTTCCAACTTCGAAACTACTATCTAAAATACTTAAGGTAATAAATTGAACAGCTTTGAAAACCCGTTCGGACTGCAATATAACCGTCCGGACTATTTGCTGTAAGGTCGAACGGTGTCGTATTCTAAAATAAAACTGTCAGGACGATATCATACACAGTCCGGATGCTTGCGTTTATGATCGTATCTTTGAAATCGTGTCGTAAACTCTAAGACAACGTCTAAACAATTGGTAACGTGTCTGGACGTTTTTGCAATGGTCAGACGATGTCGTTGGTGAATTTCGAAAATGGTGCCGTGAAATGTAAGCCAATGTGCGGACGAACCAGTTCCGTCCAGATGCTTTTGTGTAAAATAAGACAGTGTCATTTGGGGATTTGTTAAGCGGTGCCGTGAAATGTAAGTTTACGTATGAACGTAAAATATTACTTTCGAACTGTGTGAAATTATAGGTGGCAATAATACCCACGAAAACTTATACACATAGGTGTCCAATTGACGTTAAAGGCATCTGAATGGGTTGTATTTGTTCGAAAGATGGGAAATCGTAGATAGTTACACAAAATATAAAAAGCATAGAAAATTCGAGAGATTTGAGCAAGAGGAGAAGAGAGGAGATGATTTTGGACGTCAATATCATTGAAATTGGTGTGAAATGAGCAATTCATTCGGGATTTCACATTGTATTGCATTTGAGGTTAATGAGTTTTAAAATTTATTTTGTTTTATGATGAAAACCATGGGTTTTAGGATATCAAAGTATGTGTTTCTTTGAATAATTAGGGTCTAAAACGATACCAATATAGTTTGGTTGTTATGTGTTTATGATTTGTGTTGATTTTGATATGAATTTATAGTGAAAATAGAGTATGTGCGTCGAACAACTATCTTATTCGATAATCGTTATTCGGACGAATTTTCGACTGTCTAGACTTCTAGTTTTTAGTTCGGACGTTTTGAACACGTCCGAATGGTTTTTCGTTGTTATGTTAATTCATTCATTTATCAACTTTAGCCCCGTTTAAGAATTACACAAAGTTCGGATAATGAACTCGGTGTCATTCTTGAATTGTTCATGTTATGGACAGTTTGAGTTTACAGTATGCGTAATCTGCCTAATTTCTATTTAATATTCATTTTGAGTTACATAATTTAATTGTGTTTTTTTCTCTAATATTGATATATTTGGTTGCAGGACAACTTCATGCTGGTGGGAGGGAAACTTCTTTGGTGCGATTTATCAGTTCGAGGTGAGAGAAGTCCCAGTAGACCAGCAGTGTTGGGTCCTTCACTTAAGGACAAGAACAAATTATCTTCCCCTTCAACAGCCAGTCCAGTAGGAACCCAAAATAGTTGTGGGTGTAAGCATCTTACCTCGTTAATCTTGAGTAAATATTATGACTTTTAAATTTCTATGCTTAATTGAATTTTAAATTTATTGTTCTTCATTTGTAGCGACGTCCGGAATCAAACACGTTCAAGGTAGTACGCGCAGGATTGCCTTACTCAAGGCTCGTACTGGAGCACAACTGATTGTCCATATCCCTGATGGACTTATGGGTGGTGGTGACAAGGCGTCCTCAATGCTCTCGAGCCATATTGTTGTACTCGTTCGACAACATGTCCCATTTGAGACGAGTAAGTGGACGGAGCTCCCTGATAAGGTTAAATCTTATGTGATGAAATGAGTGTTGGTAGGTATAATTTATTAAATTTTAAATGTTGAAATTTTTATACGTACTAACAGTTATACATGTTAAGGATGACTTCCAACTAAATTACGACCGAGCCGAGGATCGCATCACTGTGACATCTACGATGAACACAACGTAAAGGACGTACAAAAAATAGAATGTTCCAGCATTACTCGGTGTTTAATACCAAAGAATGGGTGTTAGAGCACCCGTATCCCAATATGAACAAAGAAGAATGAACTCTTGTCTGTGATTTATTCCGGTGATAGTGCAGCCGTCGCATTCGTTGTGCATGGAGCTCCAATGCCGCTTGACCGATTTTGAGACCAAACTTGCTCTAACGGATAGAGCTTTAACGAAATAGCAAAATATTATGGGGATGAAACTAATAAGGATGAGAGAACAATTGTCTCAATTGTCCCAGAATGTCCATATCGTTCCAATACAATTGTAGACATTCATAAGACGAGTGGATAATATGGATGAGAGAACAATTGTCTCAATTGTCCCAGTCTGTCCATATCGTTCCAATACAATTGTAGACATTCATAAGACGAGTGGATAATATGGAGGAGCATTAGCCTCTTCTCATTTGGGTTCGGACATATATCCAAAGCTATTCGGACTCTTCTTAGACTTAAAAATGGATACGTTGATTTTTTGATAATGTCCGGACGCTTCAAGTATACGTCCAGAAAGAATTATTAGTGTTTGGATGGTGTTATTTTGGTTCGGACATGTTTTTAATCGTGCGAATGCTTGTTTGTGCAGATTCTGGAAAAATGAGCAAGCGTCCACGTACCATTGGCCAGCTGATGACAAGCAACCTTCCACTCGAGCTTTATTGGTGGCAGCATACAACGATCATTATGTCTCGCTCGATTGCTGTCGAGTAGGACATCAAGTTGGCAGACTTTAACGATTTCACATTTGAGGGTCAGACACTTCCGGAGGTGGTGGATGGGTTAGGTTGTCTTTCGTTGATCCACAAGACTGACTATGCCTCAAAGAATATAGTGCCAGAGTTTTGTTGCTCTATATTACGGGCGAGAGACCTCGAGAAGCCTAGTACGGATGTCACTATCCGTAACGTTCCGATCATATTCTGCCAATAAGCGAGGAGGGCCAATGAGAGAGATTTGGCAGCGTTCCCAAAACTACCAATAAGCGAGGAGGGCCGGCCTACTAAGGCTGAGGTATTTCGGACCATGCTGGGCGATGATACAGGGATTTTGGATGGAGCCTATATGGTACACTGGCAATTGCTTCCTTTTTGGCGGATCATGCATCTGATCCTATGCTCCTCCATCGACCCGAAGAAGCACACCACAGAGTTGTCTTATAGCCGAGCTGAGTTCCTGTAACGGGTAGTTGCACGGGGCTACCTATTGATATAACATCATACATCTACCAATCCATTCGTGCAGAGGCCTTGAAGACTGATGCTACGATTTCATTGCCGCACAATATTCTTTGACCCAGGGACTTGGGGCACAGCGGCCGAATTGGATGGACGGTATGATGAAGGAGTTGACTCAGCGGGCGGAATTCGTCTTGCAACCCACCCATTACATGGTCACTGATATCAGTCGTCGTCTGACGGCTTTGGAGCAGAAGGTCGCGGACATGGACGTTGGGTGGAAGAAGGAGGTCGCTGCGCTTAAGGAGGCCCTGAAGGGAATGATAACCGGTGCAGAGCTCTTTCCCCTGACTGAGCGGTTCATGCTAATAGAGGAGCACCTTCGTCACGTCTGTCATGTTCTAAAACTCACGGATGATGATGAGCACTAGTCTACATTTATTATAATGTTTATTTTTTTATTATGTTTTGTGGACATGTATTGGTTTAATTATTTGATGTTTTTTTTCATATTATGTTTTGACGATACTTGATATATTTATGTCATTTCAGTTATGTTATTTGTATTTATTATAACTTAAAACAATATGTTAATTAATGTTACGTTTCTACTTTCGGTACACTCAGTCAAAAAATATTGATATTAGAACTTAATACGGTTAAGAATATTTATATTATTAACTAACTCTGGTTATTTAAAACTTGCTAATAAATTTAATTGTATAAGCTTTAAAAAATAAAAACGAAAAAAATCAAAATCATCAAAAACCGGTGGGACGTTAATGTCTCCATCAAGACTTTTTAATGTAAGCTCAAACGGTGTCGTATTATATAAAACAAACCGTCCGAACACATTTTTATACAGCTGGGACGCCTAAATTAAAACAACTGTGCGAACAAGGTTTTTATATCGTCCGGACGTGGTTGTTTATGATCAGACGCTATCGTCTTCGTATTTCCAAAACGGTGTCATGTGATGTAAGGTAGTGCTCGAACGGTGTTTTACAGTCCAAACGTCTATGTTAATGAGCATGCGACGTCGTTTGAGAATGACTAAAACAGTGTGTTGAACTATAAGATGGAGTTCGGACGGTTACATAGTAGTTCAGACGGTTATGAAATTCTTGCGGCATCAATTCCCTCCAAAACTAATACACGTATGGGTCCGAACTTCCTTTGATGTGTCCGAACGGTATTCAATCGTATGAAAGTGGTAGAATCGCATACATTGCAGGAAAAACAGAAAAACTTAGGAAACGAGAGATTTGAGCACGAGGAGAAGCAGAGGGCTGATTTTAAGCGTCCAATCTCATTGAATAAGATGTGAAAGGAGCAACTCTTTTAGAATTTGATATTGGATTGCATTTTAGGTTTGTGGGTTTTAAATTGTACCGTTTTAGGATGAAAAACATGTATTTTAATATATGAAAGCAATTGTTTTTGAAATTTTAGGTTCTAAAATGATAGTAATGGAATTTAGGGTTGATTGTGATGTTTTTATATTGAAGTGTTTGTGATTTGGGTTGATTTTGACAAAATTTTGCAAAATGCGTCCGAACGTTTATATGTATGGTTCAGACGGTTTTGTTAGCTTCGAACAGCTTTTGTTGTTACGTCATGCATTTATTTAGTAGTCTTAGACACCGTTTAAGAATCACACGAAGTTCGGATAACGAACTTGATGTAATTCTTGAATTTTCCACGTTAAACATTGAGCTTGATGTTATAGACATTTGAGTTTACAATATGCGTAATGTGCATATTGTTCATAATGTGCATAATTGTATCTGCTATTGTGATAGATGTGTTTAGAAATTTCAATGCAAATCTTCTTTTGTCCTTCAGATACACATTCAACATTGAGCTTACACACTTGCCTTAAATGGTGGGGGTTTAGGCTCAATGTTGTAGGCGTGTATATGGGGACTGAGGGGAAATGCTGTCAAAATTTCTAAAGCATCGATTGCAATGGTTGGGTCAATTACGTGCACTACGTGATATTGTAAACTTGAATGAGATAGAACGTATCACCCGAAGAAATTAGAGTTGAGTATGAATGTCATCATTGTCTGCATTATTTTTTGTATTTTTGTCTTTGAAGGAACAATAGGAAACAAAGTATATACGATGTTGACTGCGTTGAGCTTATTCTTCAGAGACTTGTGCTCAAGAATAATACGTTTAGACGTTGTGGACCAGTTAGAGAAGGACATTGGAATGATTCTTTGCAAGTTAGAACATATATTCCCTCCATCACTTTTTACTATTATGGTTCATTTAGCTGTTCATTTACCTCGAGAGATGAAACTTGGGGGTCCAGTTCAATATCGATGGATGTATCCAATGGAGCAGCATATGGGGAAGATGAAGCGTTTTGTTAAGAACAGAGCACGGTGTGAGGGCTCAATAGCAGAGAAATATGTGTTAAACGAATGTCTAACTTTTTGTTCAATGCATCTTCGTACGGTTGAGACAAGATTTAATAGAAAAAACCGGAATTATGCCTACATGGATGATCGAAGTTGTTATTTTTCTGTGTTTAATAGAAAAAATCGGAATTATGCCTACATGCATCTTTGTGTTTACTCAAAGGATTGTATGTTTACTCAAAGCGTTGCATTTCAATCGTCGTGGCCAATATGGAAGTCGAAAGAACGCAGCCCACTGAATCTGATTCCATAAAAGGATAATTCAATAAAATCCTGGCTGGTAGTAATATCACTTTGTCTTTTCGGTTTTCGTGGATCTCATTAACATTTTGTTCCCTAAATGATGCATACAGTCCCTTGATAGGTATAAATCTTTGGTGTTTTCTAATGAGCGTGATTATATTTGTTTTATTTCCCTTTTTCATGTTGGATGGCGTGGAGACACGATCTCATTATATCTTTTGTGATGTATAATTGAATCGGGAAATCTATAAATATCTGTACTTTGATTATATCATGATTGTGATGGCCTAACATGATATCCCATATTCTGCCGACATTACTTCTTTACAACAACTACAGAAGCATTAATATTTATGTCACGAAACGAGAAAAAAAAAGATTTATGTCACGCATCCATTTCACCTGCTCGTGGGCCCTTGTCAAGACAACACTGAATGGGAATCATAGATCTAAAAACTAAAGTGGTACCTCTAGCGGTAATAGTAAAATGAAGTAATCATTATCTCAATTTTATTTACTGGGATCCCCACCTTCATCGACAGAACTGAATTGACGTGTTTGCTTTAGCTTTGTCTCTTTCACCTGGATCTACATCTGAGTTAGACATAAAGGGATTTTGAGTCTGGAAAAGTGATTGCTGTGCCAGTGTTGATATAGTGCAAATAAGCGATAATTAACGAGCGATAGTTAATTTGCGGGAGAATTTAATTTATTTATTAAAATATGATTAGTTTGACTTGAATACTCAAAATTTACGTATTGATAAAAGTGGTTGGTTTGTTATTATTAACACATCTCGTAAGTGGTACAAAGATGACTCGTTTGTGCTAGTTTCTCAGAAGAATTAAGTGTTTTATATCGATGATATGAAGTTGGACGGCCACTGGAAGATTGTTCAAAAGATTATCATTAGAAACACATATGATATTCCACCTATTGAGGACGAAGCTAATGAAGATGCAGAAGGACCATCAAACCATGAAGCATACCAGGAGAATGAGTCTATTGAGCTTTTTGTGGACTTTAGCTCATTCGACATGATCTCGTTGACTAGAAATGACGTCGAGGCTTATGTGCCGATAACCGATGAGAGTGGCCCCCAACAACGTGAAGTAGAAGGAAGCGATTGCTTGGAATTGTTCAGTGAAGATTGTAGTCATTATGAAGAATATTACTCCGAGGACTAAAGTTAAATTTGTGTTTCTATTTTTTATTCATTTTGAGGTGCATAATTCATTGAGTTTTTTTCTCTAATATTGATTTATTTGGTCACAGGACGACATCATGCCAGCGGGAGGGAAACGCTTTCGGTGCGATTCATCAGTTCGAGCTGAAAGTAATTCGGGTACACTAGCAGTGTCGGGTCCTTCGCTTAGGGATAGAATGAATTATCGTTCCCTACCACAGCCAGTCTAGTAGGCACTCAGAGTCTGAGTAGTTGTGCGTGTAAGTATCTTACCCTGTCAATCTTTATTAAATATTATGACTTTTAAATTTCAATGCTTAACTGAATTTTAAATTTATTGTTCTTCATTTGTAGCGACGTCCGGAATCAGACACATTCGAGGTAGTACGTACGAGCGGTGATGACAAGGCGTCCTTAATGCTATCGAGGCATATTGGTGCGCATGTTCAACAACATGTCCCTCCCATTTGAGATGAGTAAGTGGAAGGAGGTCCCCAACGAGGTTAAATCGTATGTGAATAACCGAGTGTTGGTAAGTATAATTTATTAAATTTTAATTGTTGAAACTTTTTTTGCGTTTCTAACTGTTATATATGTTAAGAATGACTTCCAACTAGATTACAATCGAGCAGAGGACGCATCATTGTGACGTCCACAATGAACACAACGTACAAGACATGCAAAAATAGAATGTTCCAGCATGACTCGGTGTTCAATTCCAAATAAGAGGCGTTAGAGCACCTATATCCCGATATGAACATAGAAGAATGGACTCGTGTTTGTGATTTATTTGCGAGCGAGGAATTTCATTTTAACCATTTTTATTCCGTTCTGAACGTTTATTTTAGCTATATGCTTAATTGTGGTAATAATTATAAATGTACAATGCAGAGCAGGAGTACAATCAACAAGGATAATATAGTAAAGCTGATGATTGTACACACATCGGGAAGGTTTGTATTAGTAAGTAAATTTAATATGCATGTTATATATTTCTATTGTACACACATCGGGTTGTTGGTAAGTAATAAATTTATATTTATTTTATTTATTATTTAAATAATTGACTTAGGTATTTTAATATGCATGTTTTATATTTCTTTTGGTGTACAGAAAAATCCAGAATATGATAAAATTAGTCATTTGTTGCTTTATAAAAAGATGCATACTAAAAAGGATGGTTTGTGGACTTCAGAAGATGCACGAGAAAATTTTGTAAGTTGTAACGTTAGTTTTCATGATGCATTTGTATGCGTTTATGTTACATGTGTACTATTTTTTTATCTTCTTTTCTAATTTTGTGGGAAAATGGAGGTGTTACAGTTGTAGCATGAGTCGGAGGGAAAGTCATACACGGAAGTGGAGATCTTCACTCAGGTGTTGGGGACGAAAGCGGGTTACGTGCGAGGTTTAAGCAGTTCAGTAAGGTCTGTTGGTTCATCTATATCAGCATCATCCGTTGATTTGTCCTAGAGATTGGAGGAGGTCAGATTATAGATTAAGGAGATGAGGGCTAGACAGTTGGAATATGAAGCGCTTCTGGTCTAGCGGTCAGATATGGAGCAGCAAAGGAGGAAAGAAGAATAGCTGATGAAGATCATGGCGGAGCAGTAACGGAAAAAAGATGAAGAGCACCAGAAAATGATGCAGGAGCAGCAAAAGAACCTAGTGGAATAACAACGACGGAGGATGCAACTAATGGCGGAGCATATGCGTAAACAATTTAGCTGGAGAAAAATCGAACAAAAAAGATACTACCTTGTTCACGTAAACAGAAAGAAAAAGACCAAACTTACAAACAACACAGAGTGAGTGATAGCAACAAGTCTATGGGCTGTTTCCGTTCCACTTGCGGCATCCATCCATGGACCATCAGCCATAACAAAAATAGAAAAAGAAGTCTTGGTGATGGGAATGGCTAACAACGATCCACACAAAAAAAAAATCTCTTTCTGTTTTAATTTATTTCTAACCGACATTACATCTTAAAAGTATTGAAATGTAAGTAATAATGCTCTGGGGCCGAAAATATCCGGAGAAGTTTTTACTTTATTAGCATATCATTAAAGTTATAGTACTGAAAAGCATGTCATTAAAGTTATAGTACGCATGAAGACAAGGACTTTGCCTAAAAAGTGTCTACTAAAGTAATGTGACTAACGTCGCCTTGAACCCCTATTTCGAATTCGTCTCCTTCCTGAGTTTAACCTATCAGTATTACCAGACAAGTTGATCGGCCTGAGCTTTAAACCATTCAATCTACCTGATTTGTCTTTGTTACCAAAGCAATCTAAGCGAAATAAAATCTCAAAAGTTAATGAGTTATGGTACTATTCATTGCACTGTCTATCTTGCTAAAAGATTTCGGAAGAAACAAACTTTTTCTGCTGTTTAATTACCTATCAGCTAAATGTCATTTGGATTTAATTTCGTCGCATGAAATCTTAAACTATCAAAAATTAACCGATAGAGGAGCAGCAACGGAAGAAAGAACAATAGCTGATGAAGATCATGGCGGAGCAGCAACGAAAAAAAGATGAAGAGCACCAGAAGATGATGCAGGAGCAGCAAAGGAACCTAGTGGAATAACAACAACGGAGGATGCAACTAATGGCGGAGCAGATGCATGAGTAGCTGACGGAGCAGATCATATAGATGCAATCTCGTTAGATTGCATATTTGTAGATATTTTATTATGTTATAAATAGTAAATATCTTTTTATTTACATCATTATCTTTTTGTATTAATATTGTCAACTAGTATGTTGGCGGTGTGGAAAATGTTTGTTACAGTACGTCTTCAATCTATATATCAACATGTGATGTAAAATATAATAAGGCTAAAATTTTGTGTTGAATATGTATTTTGTCGCTTATAAGTTTCTCAAAAGTTCACGACCCAGTGGATCTGATGAGTACGTAATAATAATTAGTGACATTAATTTGGACTCCGTACTCCAATAATTATGTTCATTCAGCAAAAGTAGATAGGAAGACACGTAGTCGTAGATAGGGTCCTTGCAATTCTTCACTACTAGTGAACGCGCACTACATGTAGTACAAAAATAGGGTTATGTATATATTTAGTCCTTAGGTTTTGATCCATTTTAATAACTATGTTGTAAAACTAAAGAATAATACGATCTAGAAAGAGAGAAAGAGAGAAATTGTTCTTTAGCGACATACACGCGTCGCGAATGAGTGATGATAAAAATCGTCACAAAAACAAAATAACGTCTGGACGATAAAGAAACCCGTTCGGACTCGCTGCAGGGTGACAAATTCCACATCTTTGTAACTGAGTGACCATTAGAATCATCACAATTTTTACAATACTGTCCGAACTCCTTTTAAACACAGTCCAAACGACCATTACCTAACGAATAAATAATCGTCAAGCTAGAGTGACAAATTAAAAATGTCATGAACACTCTATTAAGTACGGACGTTCTCAACCACGTTCCAACGGAAAAAATACCTAAGTCCGGACGGTCAAAAAAAGGTCCTCACAATTATAAATGCTTCTTCCGCGAATCGTGTGGTTCCACGTTGCAAAACTTCAGACACATGATATCGATACAGTGCGGACAATTAAGTAGCATCTGGACCGTATAAGTTTTAGAACCTTTTCGAATCGGGCAAATTTAATGACATTAAATTTGATAAGAGTCCGAACGCTACTCTAACACGTTCGGACGGTTACTGGCCACATTAAACCTCCAGACTTTGTCAAAATCTCAAACTCACTCACTTCTCTCAAACTTTCATCTCAAACGTTTTCATTGCCTTTTCTAGATCTCTCAAAGAACTTAAAACAAAACTTTCTTCAAAAATTTCATGTATTTCGATTCAATACCGTCGCTTGTTTAGTTTGTTGTGTTGTTTGTGTTTATGAAATTAGGTTGTTTAGCTGGTGTTCATCGATCCACATTCAGACGTCTTGTTACGACCTCCATACGTGTTATAAACCGTCAAGACGGTTCTACTGAATTGTAGAGAGAGAATCCTGGATAGAGGGACATACTAGGGGTCGGAAGTCCAACAATTTTTAAGTGTAAAATCTCGAGTATGCTGCAAAAATTGAAACCGTCAAAAATCTAAATAATGAGATTGAGAGAGAGCTGAGAGTCAAGGAGGATATACACTAGAATTTTCAGTATCAAGTACTACAAAAATAGTATGGTCAAAAATAACTCAGAAATATTGCATTCTAATTCCTATAATAGTATGGAGAATTCGCTGTTAACTATAAATTGCCCAAATTGTTCAATAAATTGCCAGTGTCCTATAGGCTACCCGAGGATTTATCATCATTAGTATTCAACTGTAAAGACATTAATTTGGTTTGATCAAAACACTAGTTGCCTCATAATGTCCAGTTAAGATGCAAATATCAAATTGTCAAATCTTCCACTCCAAAGAAATGTATAACTAAGATACACGTATATTCTTTTTCAGGAAAAATAAAACCCAAAAGACTTGATTTCTCTAGCACCAGGTGGTCCAGGTCCACGTAGAAGGAGGTCCACATTTGCTAAGTAAAAATCATCTGATGATTTCTCTAGCACCTTTAACCGGCCAAGGCTACTGGAAGTAAAGACAATCAATACACATTTAAAACCAGGCCCTGCAAGTTTAAAACCAGGGATGGCTTGGGCCTATGGGGATCGGGCTCCCATAGGCCCATACCAACTTATAATAATTTTTTTTGGCCAGTCCAATGGGGGGCGGCCGCCCAGGGCCGCACCTCCTGGATCCTTCTTTGCTGATGGACGTACGAGCGGTGATGACAAGGCGTCCTCAATGCTCTCGACTCATATTGGTGCACTCGTTCAACAACATGTCCCATTTAATATAATTTATTAAATTTTAATTGTTGAAATTTTTTTACCTTTCTAACTGTTATATATGTTAAGGATGACTTCAAAATAGATTACGACCGAGCCGAGGATCGAATCACTGTGACGTCAACGACGAACACAGCATACAGGACACACAAAAATATAATGTTCCAGCATTAGTCGGTGTTCAATTCCAAAGAAGAGGCGTTAGAGCACCTGTATCCCGATATGAACAAGGAAAAATGGACTCGTGTTTGTGATTTATTCTTGAGTAAGAAATTTTTGGTTAAACATTTTTATTCTGATCTGAACGTTTATTTTAGCCATATGCTTAATTGTGTTACCAATTGTAAATGTACAATGCAGAGGAGGAGGGCAATCAACAAGGAGAATAGAGCAAAGCTGAAGATTGTACACACATCGGGAGTGAGGTCCTTCCAACTCGCTAAAGCATTGTTAGTAAGTAATAAAATTTTTTACATTTTTACTATTTATTATTTAAATAAATGTGTTATGTATTTTAATATGCATGTTCTATATTTCTTTTGGTGTACAAAAAAATCCAGAATCTGATGAAATTAGTATTTTGTTGCTTTATAAAAAGACACATACTACTAAAGATGACTGTACTGGACATGCCGATTTTGAATTTCGTCAGTATGACACCAAACCGTTCGGACGAGTTTATAATCAGTCCGAATGGTTTTGAGTGACAGAAAACGAAAATCGTCACCTAAAACTTTGGCTGATGGGCTTTAGGTGACAAACCGGATGTTAACTCATTTTTGTCACCCAAAACCATAGCCGACGAATTTTGCACTTTGGGTGACAATTTTTTTTGTCACCCAAAGTCTGTTTTGTTGTAGTGAATATATCTCATGACCCATTTATACAGGCATATGGTCATACATAAAATTAAAAGGAATTTAAACAAAATTAAAATGGTACATAATGGTAGAAAAACTAACGGTTGGGGATAATAAAAAGGTTGAGAACCAATTGGTCGGGATTATTGATTTTTCATCAAAAGCTCATTATTTTGTTCAGCCACAAGACAACAAATTAGTTCAGAATATTTCGTGAACTTTCGCTCTCGATATTGCAGCTGCAGGAGCATATTTCAGGCATGAAGTAGTGAATGTTTTCTCCAATATGTGCGTCATGTACGCTGTGTTCATCATAGACGTCATAGTGATGCAATCCTCGGCTCAGTAGTAATCTAGTTGGAAGTCATCCTTAACATATATAACAGCTAGAAACATAAAAAAGTTTAAAGAATTAAAATTTAATAAATTATACTTACCAACACTCGGTTAATCACATACGATTTAACCTCGTCGAGGACCTCCTTCCATTTACTCGTCTTAAATGAGACATGTTGCCGAACGAGCACACCAATATGACTCGAGAGCATTGAGGACGTCTTATCTTCACCGCCCGTACGTCCATCAGGGATATGGACGGTCAGCTTTCCTCTGGTGCGAGCCTTGAGTAAAGCAATCCCGCGGGTACATCCTTGAACGTGTTCTGATTCCAAAACGTCGCTACAAAAGAAAAACAATAAATTTAAAATTAAGTTAAGCATAAAAATTTAAAAGTCTTAATATTTAATAAATTGACAGGGTAAGATACTTACACGCATAACTACTCTGGGTGCCTACTGGACTGGCCGTGGTAGGGGACGGTAATTCATTCCTAGCCCTAAGCGAAGGACCGACACTGTCAGTGTACCCAAACTACTCTCAGCACGAACTGATGAATCGCACCGAAGACGTTTCCCTCCTGCTGGCATGACGTCGTCCTGTGACCAAATAAATCAATATTAGAGAAAAAAACAATGAATTATGTTAATCAAAATGAATAAAAAATATAAACGCAAATTTAATTGAAACGATAAAGTTACTTTAGTCCTCGGAGTAATATTATTCAGGATCACTACAATCTTCACTGAACGATTCCGATGAATCATCGCTTCTTTCTACTTCACGTTGTTGTGGACCACTCTCATCGGTTACAGGCACATAAGCCTCGACATCATTTCTAGTCAACGAAATCATGTCAAATAAGCTAAAGTCCACAAAAAGCTCAATAGACTCATTCTCCTTGCATGCTTCACGGTTCGACGATCGTTCTCCATCTTCACTAGCTTGCTCCTCAATAGGTGGAATATCATACATGTTTCTAGGGGTAATATTTTGAACAATCTTCCAGTGGCCGCCCAACTTCTAATCATCGATATGAAACAGTTGATTCCCCTGAGAAGCTAGCATGACGGGTCATCTTTGTACCATTTTCGGGATGTGTTAATACTAACATACCGACCACTTTTATCAAGACCTAAATTTTGAGTACTCAAGTCAAACCAGTCACATTTTAGTAAATAAACTAAATTCTCACGCAAATAACACAATGCGTAAATATTCATGACCTTGCCATAAAAATCAACATCTTCCCCATCATGGTCCCCTGGAACAACCACACCAACATTATGAGTGTTACGAAACTTGTCACTAAAGATCGTGTGAAACCTAATTTCATTCACTACACACCTAGAGTAACAAAGTGTCCGCAGATCCGGACCGGATGCTAATGCATACAAGTCATCCGAGATCAAGCCCGAATTTTCATTGCACATAGTTTGAATCTAAAATAGTAAACACGTGTTAAGTATGAATCTGAAAAAGATAATCAATTAAAATTAAACATATAATAGGGACAAAATTAAATAAATACCCGAGTTTGAAACCATAATAAAATGTCTTCTTCGTGCCTCCTATCAACATTTATTGGTGATTTCCTCCTCATCTCTTCCAAGTGCTCGCAATAAATAAATAAAATATTTTATGATAAATTAAAATATAATCAACAGATAAGTGTTTAAGTGAGCAAATAGTCACATAAGCGCTTACTCTATATGTTAGCTGATTTCTGAACAGTTGTTTAGTACGTACAACTGTGCTTTTATAAATTTATTTCTATTCAAATCTTGACCCCTATTAGCTACCAGCGGTGGAAAACTTTGAATAAACACAAAAAAATGACAACTTTGATCATCTATGTCAGCATAATTACGATATTTTCTATCAAATCTCACCTCAACTGTACCAAGATACATTGAGCAAAAAGTTAACATTCATTTAATACATAATTCTCTGTTATTGAGCCTTCACACCGTGCCCTGTTCTTAACGAAATTGAACTAGACCCCCAAGTTTCACCTCCCGAGGAAAATGAACAGCTAAATGAACCATAATAGTAAAAAAATGATGGAGGGAATATATGTTCCAACTTGCAAAGAATTATTCCAATGTCCTTCTCTAATTAGTCCACAACGTCTAAACGTATTGTTCTTGAGCATAAGTCTATGAAGAATAAGCTCAACTCAGTCAATGGCGTACATACTTCCTTTCCTAACAACTCTTGTATTATTGCCGGTAACAGTCGCTGCAACAAGACATGTTAGTCGTGACTCTTCATACCTATTATCTTCCGTTCATTTATATTCACGCATCGGGATATGTTAGAGGCGTATCCATCTAGAAGCTTGACACCTTTCAGCCATTCACAAGACTTCTTACGTTCAACCTTCATTAAAGTAAATAATGCTTGAGGCATCACCTCTTGCTGACCCCGAACATGCAAATGCAACTCCTTTTTAATGCCCATTAATGCCAAGTCTCGCCGAGCACTAGAATTGTCGTTCGTCTTGCCATCGACGTTCATCAAAGTTCTCAACATATTGTCACAAATATTCTTCTCCATGTGCATGACGTCCAAATTATGTCAAAGTTTCAACTCTAACCAGTACGACAACTCAAAGAATATGATGTGCTTCGTCCAACTTAACTCAATGTCAGCCCGTTGTCTCTTCTTCTGAGTCTTCCCAAATGAACATAACGGTACCGATTCAAGTTGTTGAAGTATCTCCTCTCCAGTGACTTCTTCAGGCGCTGCTCTAAACTCTTTTTTCCCGTCAAATATGTCAACATCATCCCTTCACCCATGCGTCGTGGAAAAATACCGGCGATGTCCCAAAAAACAATGTTTGCCCCCACGTTTCAACCAAAATGACGTTGTATTCTTTTTGAAATTAGGGCATGCTAACCGTCTTTTTGTACTCCAACCTGAGAGATTACGATAAGTCAGAGAGTCATTTATTTTCCAAAGCAAAGCAGCATGTAACTTGAATGAACTTGATACGATAAGCTCATGTTGCCAAATGGATTGAACCCATCAGATGTCAAACCCAACCGTACGTTCCGAGATTCCCAAGCAAATAATTCATACTTCTTATCGAGGTCCTTCCATACCCCAAAGTCTGCAGGATGCCTCATCACCTTATCTTCAACCACATGCTTCTCTTGGTGCCACTGCATATCCGTTGTTGTTTGCCTTGATAAAAACAAAGGAACCTTTGATTTGCTATTCTGACACTACTTCTACCTCGATTCCCCATACACCGGACACTCTTGTAACTCACTGTGCTCCTTTGAAAATAGTACACAATCATTTGATTTGCCTTGATAGAAACAATCTCTGTGATCTATATATTTCATTATTAGTTGTTTTTCCAATTTTTCTGAGGAGAGGATGAAACAAAACCTTAATCAACTTTCTGTTTGTTTCGAGAGTTTTTTTCAGTTCCAGTTGATCTTTTTTTGTTTTTCAACTTTTTTACTATTTCTATATAACATAGAAGAGCTTCTATCCTACTCTGCATAGGGGGTAGTTTGCTCCTTGGGAACCAATTGTAGCTTTCTCTAATGTCTTTTCCTCTTGTCATTGATTTACTTTTTGATGCGTGTAACTTACATTTTCAATTCATGTGGGCTATGAGACACTATACTAGGGGATTTGATGTTGTATAGGGTACAAAAGAAACTTTGTGTGTCTGCTTGCCTCAATAGTCGCAAAATGGAGACTTAAAAAAATTTGGCTGGGCTTAAGAAACTAGCCAGGCCAAAGGGAGGCGGGTCTGGCCTGCATTGGGCATATACATGTAAAAAAATAAAAAATCAATGTTATATGAATAACTTTAATTTGACAGAACAAATGGGGCAGCTGCCCAGGGCATTGGATCCGCCACTGAGGAGAAAATGCATCCCAAACCGAGGGTTCGGTTACTATCATGGGCGCTATTGTTGTGAGTGTTTATAAGCAACGAACCAGATTGAAAGTTGGAGATCAAACGACCCAAATTTATACACGTCAATTAAAAGTATGGGACCCATTCTCAACCCGTTTTGATCTTCGCCCGATCCCGTTTCAACTTGACCCAACATCCATTATCTTCATTTTGTACGCATCTCAGACTTAGTGTAACAGCTCACCCAGCCTCCCACCTCGCTGGTCACCGCCCAGACTTAGGCGTATAATCTTGAATGTTGTCACTTTGTGGAAAAACTCATACAAAGCTTTTCTCTGAACCTAAACTATATGCGGGAGACAGAAGGCTGGAGCTTTGAATTTTATACTTGTGTAATTACTTGTATTAGAATGGGCCTCACAATCTGTTTCCGTGCAGTTGGTGTTGTGGTACTTATCTTCAAATAATTTGGATGAACAATGTTGTAGGCTAGATGGTGATCCTTATGTGAGAAAAGAAGTTCCATAGAGACCTTCACGGTTTTGTGAAAGACGGATAGGAGAGATCGTGTTCATGTTTAAATGGATACATGAAATCAAAATGTTGATCTTTAGATAGAGATGGAATCTCATCTCCATTCGTGTAGCAAATATTACAATTGCCTCTCCAACTAATTTGATAAAAATAAAAATTGGGAGAGAAGTCAACGATACTTGTGGCGAAAAACAAGTTGAAAAATCCTAAAAGAGAGAAGAAAAACAATGGGACAGACAAAGATGAATTCAAGAGATGAAAGTTTACCATTTATCCAGCTTGTTCGTTACTTATTTCTCTTTCTGTATCTACATCTACCATTCGAAGGTGAGATACATTGTTTTAGATTTTTTTTTGCCTCTAAATATCTGGAAGCAGTCAAAGAAATGGAATTTGATGATGCCAAAAATCACCAAGTAAAAAAAGGGTCAGTGATGATACCAAAATTACCAATAGCCGGAGCCGATCAAACCCGAAAGATAACAAAAAGAGGGGGTGACGTCAGATCCGAAGACTTCTTGGGAGAAGTTCAGGGTGGAATTTCTAAACCGGTATTTTCCTAGATAGGCTTGGGATGTTAAGGCGAGAGAATTTACTAATCTGGTACAAGGGTCGATGTCCGTAGAGGAGTATGCGGCTCAATTCATGGAATTGTCAAGTTTTGCTCCTCACCTAATACCCGATGAGGAGAAGAAAACACAAAGATTTGAAGAAGGACTACATCTGAGAATCTTTGATCAGGTGTGTAGTCATAACTTTTGCAACTGGGCTGAATTGGTAGAGCGAGCTGCTATAGTGGAGCGTTGTATCCAGAGGAACGCAACGTTTTATGACTGACAAGAAAGGCGTCCTCCTCAGCAAGGAAGTAGTTTTCGAGATTAGTGTCAGGCCAAAAGGTTAGTTAATATCGGTGACCAGTGGAAGGGCCAAGGAAGTAATGCTCCATTTAGTGGTAATCAAGGAGCGCTTCGCCCCATTGTAAGAGGTTCCACCCCCGAACATGAATGTCGTATAATAAATGAGACTTGCTTCTTATGTGGTCGTCTGAGACATTATGCTCTGGACTGCCCTAGCAAGCAGAATGGACCCCCTTGTGTGCAGCCACAAGCACCAGCAAGGAACGACAAGGGAGCCACAAATCATGGAATACAGCAACAAAATACTGTTCCCGTTCGTGTTTCTACCCCATGGAGCTGTAACTGTTTTGTTTGATTCTGGTGCTACACATTCCTTTGTTTCTTATTATTGTGGCTTGTTTAGTGGGGCAAAATTGGTACCCTTAGAATCGGTATTGGAGGTTGCCACTCCGGTAGGGATATCAAAGATATGCGACCAGGTAGTGAAAGCCTTTCCCATGCCAATATGAGAGGTGGTTATGTCGGTTGGTTTGATCCTTTTGCATATGGTAGAGTTCGATATTATACTCGGCATGGATTGATTGGCTACATATCATGCTTCGGTTGATTGTTTTAATAAGGTGGTGATTTTTAGAATACCCGACCAAGAGGAATATAGATACAAGAGTACTCGGAGAAGAGCAGTGCCTTGGGTTGGATCGGCATTGCAGGCTCGAAAGTATATTCTGGGAGCTGCCCAGGGATTTTTAGTTTCCGTTGTGGGAAGAGGACGAAGGGTGCTGCGCTTGGACGTATCAAAATCTAGGTAATCAACAAGTATCTTTATATGTAGACAGAAAACCCTATTTTAGACAACGTATCAAAATCGACGTGAGAATAGTGAAAGGAAAAAACTCAGAAACCCAAAGGTCTCTCCATATCGGTGTCTTTCCGGAAAAAAGCAGAGGTGGCAAAATCCTTTAATAAAATTTGTATTCTGACGCCCTAGAGAAACTTGGAAATCCAAACTATGATGAGAATTGGGTTTTGACTCAGAAGGGAAAGTTATCCACAAGGGAAATAAAGACTGAGTATGGCTAGAAATGATTAAGTAAAAAATAGAAATTGAAAAAGAGGGATAAGAGAGGATGGTTTTATGTAGTAGGTCACGAGAAGGAACAGATAAAAGGAGAAGATCCGTCGGGAGCTCCGTACTTGTAGGCATGTGGCGGAAACGTATACACCCAGACACACACACACACACACACACACACTCTGTTTCTGGAGAGTGGACCGAAGGATTGAAGGGATTTGTCCGAGTAATACAGATGAGCTTTATTTTCCTTTCTTAGGTACAACAAAACTGAAAGCTTAAACAAAACATTACAGAAGGAATCCATATGCAACTCAAATACACTCAACTCTTTTCTTCATGGATCCGTACGAGCTTCTATTGTTAACAGATGTATCATAAAAGTTATAACAAGGGCTCCTATTAATCAATCTGTAGACCAAGGTTGAGAACATTAAGCTTTTACGAAACATGGTTTTGAAAAATGGTGACATTTCGCAAATCCTGTACAGAGAGAAAAACACGGAGCTAGAGTTGCATGCATGAGAGTAAGTAAGTGGAAGAAATAAATGGACTTGCCAAGGAGGGGATTGGCCTCTGGAAGACCCTCTCCAGAGCTTGAATAACCACTTCAAGTTGTTAAATTGGATTGAACTTATGTGATGCCACTTGAGCTGCCTCCCCCAAGCTTTCATACCCATTCTTCCTGTACCTTGACCCTGGATATGAACTTTCATGGTTAGTTTCTATGGTTCGTAATGACCAGGCAATTTTATATCCCACAAAACTCAGACATGTTACTGACATAAACCTATGGCTGCTTGAACACTCCGGGACAGATGTTTTATGGCTATTTGTTCGAACCAGTTATCGTTATAGACATTAGTTGTCTTTCTCGCCTCTACGGTTATGATTTCCATGGGCGTCGTGATCACGACAACGACAGGATACCACACCTGCTTAAATGGGTAGCTCTGGCGAGCAAAAGTTGCTTGAGGGCTCCAGCTGTGTGGAAGACACTTTGCTTCCGTATGTAACAGAGAGAGAGAGAGTCGGTCTTAATAAGGAAGAGGAGTAAAAACGTCTGAGGGCAGTCTGGTCATTCACCAATCACTTATCAAGGGCATTCTAGTCATTTCACGAAAAACCGTCTCATTTGATGGTGAATTTAAACGGGGGCGATGATTGAGTGACTTTGAAACATAAGGTATCAAATTTTTGGTTTGGAAAATAAGGGTCGTAACTTGATTTTGCCCCAAAGATATGGGGATAACTATGAGTTTACCTCTATTACTAAATATATATTACCTTATACATATACATAATCTATAATACCTTATACCTTACCTTATATAAGTAATAGTACATTATACATTTTAATAATACCACAAGCATTGAAACATATATATAAATTTCGTACGCCTGTTGGACAACCGTTAGAACGAGAATGAAAATTGAGACGTCGTCGTTCATGTAGAAAAATATATGTTTGATCGTGTGAAATATACGTTCGAACGAGGTTTTTATGTGCACTTTTTTGCCTCCTATTTTTTGCTTATTGTTCTATCGAAATAGAATAATTCGAACGAGCGCTAAAAAGAATGAAATTGCGTGGTTCAGATATAAAATTTTCGTTCGAGCGTTTGAAAATAAAGTTTGAAAATTTTCTAACGTAGCAAAAACCGTTCGAACGCGACCCACGAACTCAAATATTTTAGAATCGACCGTGAGACCTCATTTCTTTCCCCTCTCAAAACACCACAAATTCGCCTCTATTTTTTTCCTACAAAAATCTTATATTTTTTTTATCTTATTATTGTAGGAATATACTCTCTTTTTTTCTAAGTTTGTAGGAATATACTCAAATGGAGCTTATTTGTATTTTGGAGATAAGATTTATCATCTATATCCATGAATTTCTTAGATTTTTAGCTATAGATTTTTGGTTATTTTTATTTGGATTTGTGGGCGAAATTGATGTTTAAATATTTATGGTTAGTCTCATATGTATTTAGGGGTGTTGAATGCATGTTTTAGGAGTAAAAAAATATGTTTTGGGGATAGATTTATCGATTTTAGGTCACTATTTTCGTGAGTTTTGCACAGCATTCGAACACTGTTAAAGTTTACATTCGAACGGTATGCTAAATTTTCCATTTACAGGGGTGAAAAATACGTTCGAGCCTATTGTATTCGTTCAAATATTTTTTATTTTTATTTTAATAAAACTTAAAAGTTTAAAATTATGAACAACAAATCTAAATTTAAGGCGTTGAGCCTCAAATGTACTTGTATCACTGTAATAATATTAACATCCACACGAAACTAATGAAGAGAGTGACAAAAGCTGATGCAACATTTTCCAAACATCATCTTTCATTGTCAGTAGGGCCTTGGAGGAGTCTGCGAAGAAGTGGAATCAGCTGATCTGTAATGCCATGGCATATTCTCTTAAGCTGAAAAAAAAGCAGAAGGAAAATAACGTTAGAGCAAATTATAACAATCACCGAACGGTAATAAATATTGTATATTTTGACACCTAGCTACTTTCACTTCGGAGTTTAAATAATTGGGGAAGATAACATTATGAGCTCAATGTCTCAAAAATAAAATATTGAGGTGTAATGTGTCAACACCCCAAACATAAGGGTGCAAAATATATTTAACCCTTTATTATTATTATCATTATTATTATTATTATTATTTATTGAATGACAACTACCATGAACGTGCCTGAATTTTTAATTTTTGAAGCTCCGGATGTAAAGATTTTGACTCAATGATTGAACTATCTATTGTTGAGCACGTGGTTCCACCTAATGAAACCATGATGATGTCGGTTAGTATTTGTGCGCATGCAAAACATGAGAGTAACTTACTAAATCTTCCCATTTCTGCAAAGTGTATTTCTCACAATTAATAATTATGAACATTTTGAATCTCAGGTCTACCTGCTGCGCGTTGTCTGGATGTAAAGATTGTGGCTCAATGATTGAACTTTCTGTTGTTGGGCACGTGGTTCCACCTAAAGAAACCGAGTTGATGTCGGTTGGTGTATCAGTGTGCCCCCCAATTAAAAAGAAAAAGAAATCGAAGACAGCTATCAAAATATATAAAATATTTGCCAGTCATGAATCACGTACGATGCAATTAAATTCCCGACAAGTATAAATATTGGGCTCCCTCACTGAGTTGGGACTGCATTTGGTTCTCTCGTTTAGCCTTTTTTCTGGGACGTTTCACATGCTTTAGGAACTCCCATTCGATATCTTTTAACAAAAATTCCCACAAAAATAGTTTCTTCTTCCTCCGGTCCAAAACGTTTCTACCATTACTGCTATCCTTCCAACGAATATGGGTGCACATCAACCGTCTCCTCCTGCTCTCAGGTACCTGGAAGAAGATCATAAAGTGACCGAAGAATGCAAGGATCTCATGCGCTCCCTGCCAAGTGCAGACCAAGGTTTCCTCTATCAGTACCAAGGATCATGGATCCCAGCTCTTTCCATGCAAGGAGTTATATCATTCCACAAACACTTCCAGGCTCATGACACCGATATTCTATTAGTGACATTTCCCAAAGTTGGTACTACTTGGTTGAAGTCAATCTTATTCTCCTTACTCAACCGAGTGTGCTATGATCCAAATGCTCAAAACCACCCTTTGCGGACAAACAATCCTCATGATCTTGTGCCCTACTTGGAGATAGACCTTCACAATACAAAACAGGTTCCTGACCTCACCTCCTTTACCTCTCCAAGGCTCCTTTCAACTCATTTACCGTATTCGCTACTAACAAGATCTGTGAAGGATTATTCAATGCGCAAGATTGTGTATTTGTGTAGGAATCCCAAGGACACTTTTGTGTCAATGTGGCACTTCCAAAATAGTGCAAGGGTCAATCTAGGGATGAACCCCTCAACAATCGAAGAAGATTTTGATAATTTTTCTAAGGGAATAAGTCCTTATGGACCCTATTGGGATCACGTTATAAGCTACTGGAAAGAAAGCTTAGAAGAACCAGAAAAGGTATTTTTTTTGAAGTTTGAGGAAATGAAAGAGCAACCCACAATCTATTTGAAGAAACTAGCTGAGTTCTTGGAGTGTCCTTTTTCTCTAGAAGAAGAGGCAAAAGGAGTAATAAATGATATTTTAAGATTGTGTAGTTTTCAAAATCTGAGCAACTTAGAGGTGAATAAAAGTGGAAGGATATTGACGTCAGACAAAGCTACATTTTTTCGCCGAGGTGAAGTCGGAGACTGGAAGTATCACTTGACTGCTCAAATGAGTGAGACATTAGACCATATTACTGGAGAGAAGTTTCATAGTGTCGGGTTGAAATTTTAGGTAGTGGTATTTGTTTGCAATAAGTTGAACAACTTAGGTGTTGTCAATGTTGTTGTTTGGTGGAATATCTTTTACTGTCTTTTCCATATTGACGTTGGTGTGTAAAATGTTTATTAATTACGCCTCCTTAATCTATGATCAGCATGATGTCATGTAAAAGATAATAATGTTAAAGTTGTGTTTGAATATGTATCACTTGCAGTAATAAAACTATGTTTTCAAGTACTGTGTTGTCGCTAATTAGTTTCTCAAAAGTTAATTTATCTGATCCGATAAATCATGCAAGGCACATTCTGGCCAAGAATGACTTCCCAGGCCAGTTGTATGTATATATATCAATCTCCTCCAGAATCGAACTTCGCATTCAGCCTTGATGCCTTTTGCAATCAATATAGCCATACCAAAATGTATAAGTCATGGTAGTTGGAGGTTAATTTCATCAAGTCTATCAAAATTTGTCTCTCCCCTTCGATCATTGGCAATAGATTTTGCATGTTTCATGCAGATAAGATTATTTACTTTGTCACATTTATCCATGGGAGTTAACAATTTACTAATTGCTTGTATTACTTACTGTAAAACTCAAAGATTAATTTTGTTTTCTAAAAAACATATATATAAACTCGAAATATAAATCAACAAGAGAAATATAAATTATTTATCCGTAATAAAAAGATTAGATATGCATGACAAATTACAAATACAGGGCAAATGGATTCATTTCGTACTACATTGCACCTTTTTAGTGCGACGAACAGTCTGCTTCATTGGCGAGACACTACAAGAAATTTACTTTTAGGTGACAAATTTTTTGGTGTCAAACCAAAATTTGTCACCTAAAGTGGCATTTCTATGAAAAAATTATTAATATCGTCACCCAAAACCATGCAGGATTGACGCCAAAACCGTCCGGACAGGTCCTAAAACCTTTCAGATGCATTTCTGGTGTGACAACATACACCTCGTCACCAATGAGTGATGATAAAAATAGTCACAAAATACAAACTACCATCAGGACCAATAAGCCTACCGTTCGTTACAATTTTTACAATACCGTCCAGACACAAGTTTTACAACATTCGCATGGACATTACCTAACGAATAATAATCGTCAGCATATAGTGACAAATTAAAAATCGTCATGAACACTCAATCACATATGGACGTCACCATGCACATTCAAACGCATAAAAATAAACTCGTCCAGAAGCTACATAACATGTCCGCAGAGGTATGAACGCTTCTTCCGTGAATCGTGTGGTTCCACGTTGCAAAACTTCACACACTTTATGTCAAAAGCGTCCGGACACATACATAACGTCGGGACGGTTTAAGTTCTAGAAACTTTTCGAATCGGCCATATTTATTGACAATGATTTTGATTGGGCCACGTGTGAATATAACCGTTGAGATGCGTCTGAACTCCTATTAACTGTTCGGACACCTTCTTATCACATTAAACTGGCCAGACTTAGTCAAAATTATACTTTCACTCTCTTTTGAAACTTTTCTCTCAAACGTTTTCACTACCCATTCAAAATTTATTTTGAGATCTCTCAAAATACTTCAGGAGCAGGATCCTGGACAAGGCTCCACCTAGGGACTCGAGGCATCTCGACCGAAATGGGTGGTAGCTATGATGACCGAGCTGACAGAGTAGATGCTAACGGTCATGCAGCCTGCCAATGAGATGGTGGGTGATATCAGTTCTCGGCTGACATCTCTAGAGCTTAAGGTCAAGAGCATGAACAGTGTGTGTGGAAGAAGTAGGTGGCTAATGTTAAGTCAGTCCCGAACGGTGTGGAAACAGTGCAGAGTTAGTTGCCCTAACCCAGTGGGTCGTTTTGCTTGAGGAGCACATGAGGGATGTCCGAACGGTTTTACAGCTCTTGGATGAATAGCAATAGATATACTTACTTTGCTTTATTATGACATTTGTTTTGTTATTATATTTTGAGGATATCAAGTTGGCAGACTTTAACGATTTCACATTTGAGGGTCGGACACTTCCGGAGGTGGTGGAGGGGTTAGGTTGTCTTTCGTTGATCCACAAGACTGACTATGCCTCAAAGAATATGGTGCCAGAGTTTAATTGCTCTATATTACGGGCGAGGGTCCTCGAGGAGCCTAGTACGGATGTCACTATCCGTAACGTTCCGATCATATTCTGCCAATGAGCGAGGAGAGCCAATGAGAGAGATTTGGTAGCGTTCCCAAAACTACCAATAAGCGAGGAGGGCCGGCCTACTAAGGCCGAGGTATTTCGGACCATGCTGGGCGATGATACAGGGATTTTGGACGGAGCCTATATGGTACACTGGCAACTGCTTCCTTTTTGGTGGATCAAGCATCTGATCCTATGCTCCTCCATCGACCCGAAGAAGCACACCACATAGTTGTCTTATAGCCGAGCTGAGTTCCTGTAACGGGTAGTTGCACGGGGCTACCTATTGATATAACATCATACATCTACCAGTCCATTCGTGCAGAGGCCTTGAAGACTGATGCTACGATTTCATTGCCGCATGATATTCTTCTGACCCAGGGACTTGGGGCACAACGGCTGAATTGGATGGACGGTATGATGACGGAGCTGACTCAGCGGGCGCAATCCGTCTTGCAACCCACCCATTACATGGTCAGTGATATCAGTCGTCGTTTGACGGCTTTGGAGCAGAAGGTCGCGGACATGGACGTTGGGTGGAAGAAGGAGGTCGCTGCGCTTAAGGAGGCCCTGAAGGGAATGATAACCGGTGCAGAGCTCTTTCCCCTGACTGAGCAGTTCATGCTAATAGAGGAGCACCTTCGTCACGTCTGTCATGTTCTAAAACTCACGGATGATGATGAGCACTAGTCTACATTTATTAACTTTTATTATAATGTTTATTTTTTTATTATGTTTTTAGGACATTTACTTTTATATAATGTTTTGTGGACATGTATTGGTTTAATTATTTGATGTTTTTTTTCATATTATGTTTTGACGATACTTGATATATTTATGTCATTTCAGTTATGTTATTTGTATTTATTAGAACTTAAAACAATATGTTAATTAATGTTACGTTTCTACTTTCGGTACACTCAGTCAAAAAATATTGATATTAGAACTTAATACGGTTAAGAATATTTATATTATTAACTAACTCTGGTTATTTAAAACTTGCTAATAAATTTAATTGTATAAGCTTTAAAAAATAAAAACGAAAAAAATCAAAATCATCAAAAACCGGTGGGACGTTAATGTCTCCATCAAGACTTTTTAATGTAAGCTCAAACGGTGTCGTATTATATAAAACAAACCGTCCGAACACATTTTTATACAGCTGGGACGCCTAAATTCAAACAACTGTGCGAACAAGGTTTTTATATCGTCCGGACGTGGTTGTTTATGATCAGACGCTATCGTCTTCGTATTTCCAAAACGGTGTCATGTGATGTAAGGTAGTGTTCGAACGGTGTTTTATAGTCCAAACGTCTATGTTAATGAGCATGCGACGTCGTTTGAGAATGACTAAAACAGTGTGTTGAACTATAAGATGGAGTTCGGACGGTTACATAGTAGTTCAGACGGTTATGAAATTCTTGCGGCATCAATTCCCTCCAAAACTAATACACGTATGGGTCCGAACTTCCTTTGATGTGTCCGAACGGTATTCAATCGTATGAAAGTGGTAGAATCGCATACATTGCAGGAAAAACAGAAAAACTTAGGAAACGAGAGATTTGAGCACGAGGAGAAGCAGAGGGCTGATTTTAAGCGTCCAATCTCATTGAATAAGATGTGAAAGGAGCAACTCTTTTAGAATTTGATATTGGATTGCATTTTAGGTTTGTGGGTTTTAAATTGTACCGTTTTAGGATGAAAAACATGTATTTTAATATATGAAAGCAATTGTTTTTGAAATTTTAGGTTCTAAAATGATAGTAACGGAATTTAGGGTTGATTGTGATGTTTTTATATTGAAGTGTTTGTGATTTGGGTTGAGTTTGACAAAATTTTGCAAAATGCGTCCGAACGTTTATATGTATGGTTCAAACGGTTTTGTTAGCTCCGAACAGTTTTTGTTGTTACGTCATGCATTTATTTAGTAGTCTTAGACACCGTTTAAGAATCACACGAAGTTCGGATAACGAACTTGATGTAATTCTTGAATTTTCCACGTTAAACATTGAGCTTGATGTTATAGACATTTGAGTTTACAATATGCGTAATGTGCATATTGTTCATAATGTGCATAATTGTATCTGCAATTGTGATAGATGTCTTTAGAAATTTCAATGCAAATCTTCTTTTGTCCTTCAGATACACATTCAACATTTAGCTTACACACTTGCCTTAAATGGTGGGGGTTTAGGCTCAATGTTGTAGGCGTATATATGGGGACTGAGGGGAAATGCTGTCGAAATTTCTAAAGCATCGATTGCAATGGTTGGGTCAATTACGTGCACTACGTGATATTGTAAACTTGAATGAGATAGAACGTATCACCCGAAGAAATTAGAGTTGAGTATGAATGTCATCATTGTCTGCATTATTTTTTGTATTTTTGTCTTTGAAGGAACAATAGGAAACAAAGTATATACGATGTTGACTGCGTTGAGCTTATTCTTCAGAGACTTGTGCTCAAGAATAATACGTTTAGACGTTGTGGACCAGTTAGAGAAGGACATTGGAATGATTCTTTGCAAGTTAGAACATATATTCCCTCCATCACTTTTTACTATTATGGTTCATTTAGCTGTTCATTTACCTCGAGAGATGAAACTTGGGGGTCCAATTCAATATCGATGGATGTATCCAATGGAGCAGCATATGGGGAAGATGAAGCGTTTTGTTAAGAACAGAGCACGGTGTGAGGGCTCAATAGCAGAGAAATATGTGTTAAACGAATGTCTAACTTTTTGTTCAATGCATCTTCGTACGGTTGAGACAAGATTTAGTAGAAAAAACCGGAATTATGCCTACATAGATGATCGAAGTTGTTATTTTTCTGTGTTTAATAGAAAAAAACGGAATTATGCCTACATGCATCTTTGTGTTTACTCAAAGGATTGTATGTTTACTCAAAGCGTTGCATTTCAATCGTCGTGGCCAATATGGAAGTCGAAAGAACGCAGCCCACTGAATCTGATTCCATAAAAGGATAATTCAATAAAATCCTGGCTGGTAGTAATATCACTTTGTCTTTTCGGTTTCGTGGATCTCATTAACATTTTGTTCCCTAAATGATGCATACAGTCCCTTGATAGGTATAAATCTTTGGTGTTTTCTAATGAGCGTGATTATATTTGTTTTATTTCCCTTTTTCATGTTGGATGGCGTGGAGACACGATCTCATTATATCTTTTGTGATGTATAATTGAATCGGGAAATCCATAAATATCTGTACTTGATTATATCATGATTGTGATGGCCTAACATGATATCCCATATTCTGCCGACATTACTTCTTTAGCACAACTACAGAAGCATTAATATTTATGTCACGAAACGAGAAAAAAAAAGATTTATGTCACGCATCCATTTCACCTGCTCGTGGGCCCTTGTCAAGACAACACTGAATGGGAATCATAGATCTAAAAACTAAAGTGGTACCTCTAGCGGTAATAGTAAAATGAAGTAATCATTATCTCAATTTTATTTACTGGAATCCCACCTTCATCGACAGAACTGAATTGACGTGTTTGCTTTATCTTTGTCTCTTTCACTTGGATCTACATCTGAGTTAGACATAAAGGGATTTTGAGTCTGGAAAAGTGATTGTTGTGCCAGTGTTGATATAGTGCAAATAAGCGATCATTAATGAGCGATCGTTAATTTGCGGGAGAATTTAATTTATTTATTAAGATATGATTAGCTTGACTTGAATACTCAAAATTTACGTATTGATAAAAGTGGTTGGTTTGTTATTATTAACACATCTCGTAAGTGGTACAAAGATGACTCGTTTGTGCTAGCTTCTCAGAAGAATCAAGTGTTTTATATCGATGATATGAAGTTGGACGGCCACTGGAAGATTGTTCAAAAGATTATCATTAGAAACACATATGATATTTCACCTATTGAGGACGAAGCTAATGAAGATGCAGAAGGACCATCAAACCATGAAGCATACCAGGAGAATGAGTCTATTGAGCTTTTTGTGGACTTTAGCTCATTCGACATGATCTCGTTGACTAGAAATGACGTCGAGGCTTATGTGCCGATAATCGATGAGAGTGGTCCCCAACAACGTGAAGTAGAAGGAAGCGATTGCTCGGAATTGTTCAGTGAAGATTGTAGTCATTATGAAGAATATTACTCCGAGGACTAAAGTAACTTTATCGTTTCAATTAAATTTGTGTTTCTATTTTTTATTCATTTTGAGGTGCATAATTCATTGAGTTTTTTTCTCTAATATTGATTTATTTGGTCACAGGACGACATCATGCCAGCGGGAGGGAAACGCTTTTGGTGCGATTCATCAGTTCGAGCTGAGAGTAATTCGGGTACACTAGCAGTGTCAGGTCCTTCGCTTAGGGATAGAATGAATTATCGTTCCCTACCACAGCCAGTCTAGTAGGCACTCAGAGTATGAGTAGTTGTGCGTGTAAGTATCTTACCCTGTCAATCTTTATTAAATATTATGACTTTTAAATTTCAATGCTTAACTGAATTTTAAATTTATTGTTCTTCATTTGTAGCGACGTCCGGAATCAGGCACATTCAAGGTAGTACGCGTGAGATTCCCTTACTCAAGGCTCGCACCGGAGGAACGCTGAAAGTCCATATCCCTGATGGACGTACGGGCGGTGATGACATGGCGTCCTTAATGCTATCGAGGCATATTGGTGCGCTTGTTCAACAACATGTCCCTCCCATTTGAGATGAGTAAGTGGAAGGAGGTCCCCAACGAGGTTAAATCGTATGTGAATAACCGAGTGTTGGTAAGTATTATTTATTAAATTTTAATTGTTGAAACTTTTTTGCGTTTCTAACTGTTATATATGTTAAGAATGACTTCCAAATAGATTACAATCGAGCAGAGGACGCATCATTGTGACGTCCACAATGAACACAACGTACAAGACATGCAAAAATAGAATGTTCCAGCATGACTCGGTGTTCAATTCCAAATAAGAGGCGTTAGAGTACCTATATCCCGATATGAACATAGAAGAATGGACTCATGTTTGTGATTTATTTGCGAGCGAGGAATTTCATTTTAAACATTTTTATTCCGTTCTGAACGTTTATTTTAGCTATATGCTTAATTGTGGTAATAATTATAAATGTACAATGCAGAGCAGGAGTACAATCAACAAGGATAATAGAGTAAAGCTGATGATTGTACACACATCGGGAAGGTTTGTATTAGTAAGTAAATTTAATATGCATGTTATATATTTCTATTGTACACACATCGGGTTGTTGGTAAGTAATAAATTTATATTTATTTTATTTATTATTTAAATAATTGACTTAGGTATTTTAATATGCATGTTTTATATTTCTTTTGGTGTACAGAAAAATCCAGAATATGATAAAATTAGTCATTTGTTGCTTTATAAAAAGATGCATACTAAAAAGGATGGTTTGTGGACTTCAGAAGATGCACAAGAAAATTTTGTAAGTTGTAACGTTAGTTTTCATGATGCATTTGTATGCGTTTATGTTACATGTGTACTATTTTTTTTATCTTATTTTCTAATTTTGTGGGAAAAAATGGAGGTGTTACAGTTGTAGCATGAGTCGGAGGGAAAGTCATACACGGAAGTGGAGATCTTCACTCAGGTGTTGGGGACGAAAGCGGGTTACGTGCGAGGTTTAAGCAGTTCAGTAAGGTCTGTTGGTTCATCTATATCAGCATCATCCGTTGATTTGTCCTAGAGATTGGAGGAGGTCAGATTATAGATTAAGGAGATGAGGGCTAAACAGTTGGAATATGAAGCGCTTCTGGTCTAGCGGTCAGATATGGAGCAGCAAAGGAGGAAAGAAGAATAGCTGATGAAGATCATGGCGGAGCAGTAACGGAAAAAAGATGAAGAACACTAGAAAATGATGCAGGAGCAGCAAAAGAACCTAGTGGAATAACAACGACGGAGGATGCAACTAATGGCGGAGCATATGCGTAAACAATTTAGCTTGAGAAAAATCGAACAAAAAAGATACTACCTTGTTCACGTAAACAGAAAGAAAAAGACCAAACTTACAAACAACACAGTGAGTGATAGCAACAAGTCTATGGGCTGTTTCCGTTCCACTTGCGGCATCCATCCATGGACCATCAGCCATACAGACAAAAATAGAAAAATAAGTCTTGGTGATGGGAATGGCTAACAACGATCCACAAAAAAAAAAAATCTCTCTGTTTTAATTTATTTCTAACCGACATTACATCTTAAAAGGATTGAAATGTAAGTAATAATGCTCTGAGGCCGAAAATATCCGGAGAAGTTTTTACTTTATTAGCATGTCATTAAAGTTATAGTACTGAAAAGCATGTCATTAAAGTTATAGTACGCATGAAGACAAGGACTTTGCCTAAAAAGTGTCTACTAAAGTAATGTGACTAACGTCGCCTTGAACCCCTATTTCGAATTCGTCTCCTTCCTGAGTTTAACCTATCAGTATTACCAGACAAATTGATCGGCCTGAGCTTTAAACCATTCAATCTACCTGATTTGTCTTTGTTACCAAAGCAATCTAAGCGAAATAAAATCTCAAAAGTTAATGAGTTATGGTACTATTCATTGCACTGTCTATCTTGCTAAAAGATTTCGGAAGAAACAAACTTTTTCTGCTGTTTAATTACCTATCAGCTAAATGTCATTTGGATTTAATTTCGTCGCATGAAATCTTAAACTATCAAAAATTAACCGATAGAGGAGCAGCAACGGAAGAAAGAACAATAGCTGATGAAGATCATGGCGGAGCAGCAACGAAAAAAAGATGAAGAGCACCAGAAGATGATGCAGGAGCAGCAAAGGAACTTAGTGGAATAACAACAACGGAGGATGCAACTAATGGCGGAGCAGATGTATGAGTAGCTGACGGAGCAGATCATATAGATGCAATCTCGTTAGATTGCATATTTGTAGATATTTTATTATATTAAGAATAGTGAATATCTTTTTATTTACATCATTATCTTTTTGTATTAATATTGTCAACTAGTATGTTGGCATCTGGTGTGGAAAATGTTTGTTACAGTACGTCTTCAATCTATATATCAACATGTGATGTAAAATATAATATGGCTAAAATTTTGTGTTGGATATGTATTTCGTCGCTTATAAGTTTCTCAAAAGTTCACGACCCAGTGGATCTGATGAGTACGTAATAATAATTAGTGACATTAATTTGGACTCCGTACTCCATTAATTATGTTCATTCAGCAAAAGTAGATAGGAAGACACGTAGTCGTAGATAGGGTCCTTGCAATTCTTCACTACTAGTGAACGCGCACTACATGTAGTACAAAAATAGGGTTATGTATATATTTAGTCCCTAGGTTTTGATCCATTTTAATAACTATGTTGTAAAACTAAAGAATAATACGATCTAGAAAGAGAGAAAGAGAGAAATTGTTCTTTAGCGACATACACGCGTCGCGAATGAGTGATGATAAAAATCGTCACAAAAACAAAATAACGTCCGGACGATAAAGAAACCCGTTCGGACTCGCTGCAGGGTGACAAATTCCACATCTTTGTAACTGAGTGACCATTAGAATCATCACAATTTTTACAATACTGTCCGAACTCCTTTTAAACACAGTCCAAACGACCATTACCTAACGAATAAATAATCGTCAAGCTAGAGTGACAAATTAAAAATGTCATGAACACTCTATTCAGTACGGACGTTCTCAACCACGTTCCAACGGAAAAAATACCCAAGTCCGGACGGTCAAAAAAAGGTCCTCACAATTATAAATGCTTCTTCCGCGAATCGTGTGGTTCCACGTTGCAAAACTTCAGACACATGATATCGATACAGTGCGGACAATTAAGTAGCGTCTGGACCGTATAAGTTTTAGAACCTTTTCGAATCGGGCAAATTAAATTTGATAAGAGTCCGAACGCTACTCTAACACGTTCGGACGGTTACTGGCCACATTAAACCTCCAGACTTTGTCAAAATCTCAAACTCACTCACTTCTCTCAAACTTTTCTCTCAAACGTTTTCATTGCCTTTTCTAGATCTCTCAAAGAACTTAAGGCAAAACTTTCTTCATAAATTTCATGTATTTCGATTCAATACCGTCGCTTGTTTAGTTTGTTGTGTTGTTTGTGTTTATGAAATTAGGTTGTTTAGCTGGTGTTCATCGATCCACATTCAGACGTCTTGTTACGACCTCCATACGTGTTATAAACCGTCAGGACGGTTCTACTGAATTGTAGAGAGAGAATCCTGGATAGAGGGACATACTAGGGGTCGGAAGTCCAAAAATTTTTAAGTGTAAAATCTCGAGTATGCTGCAAAAATTGAAACCGTCAAAAATATAAATAATGAGATTGAGAGAGAGCTGAGAGTCAAGGAGGATATACACTAGAATTTTCAGTATCAAGTACTACAAAAATAGTATGGACAAAAATAACTCAGAAATATTGCATTCTAATTCCTATAATAGTATGGAGAATTCGCTGTTAACTATAAATTGCCCAAATTGTTCAATAAATTGCCAGTGTCCTATAGGCTACCCGAGGATTTATCATCGTTAGTATTCAACTGTAAAGACATTAATTTGGTTTGATCAAAGCACTAGTTGTCTCATAATGTCCAGTTAAGATGCAAATATCAAATTGTCAAATCTTCCACTCCAAAGAAATGTATAACTAAGATACACGTATATTCATTTTCAGGAAAAATAAAACCCAAAAGACTTGATTTCTCTAGCACCAGGTGGTCCAGGTCCACGTAGAAGGAGGTCCACATTTGCCAAGTAAAAATAATCTGATGATTTCTCTAGCACCTTTAACCGGCCAAGGCTACTGGAAGTAAAGACAATCAATACACATTTAAAACCAGGCCCTGCAAGTTTAAAACCAGGGTTGACCTGGGCCTATGGGGATCGGGCTCCCATAGGCCCATACCAACTTATAATAATTTTTTTTACACATAATAATTTTTTTTGGCCAGTCCAATGGGGGGCGGCCGCCCAGGGCCGCACCTCCTGGATCCTTCTTTGCTTATGAACGTACGAGCGGTGATGACAAGGCGTCCTCAATGCTCTCGACTCATATTGGTGCACTCGTTCAACAACATGTCCCATTTAATATAATTTATTTAAATTTTAATTGTTGAAATTTTTTTACCTTTCTAACTGTTATATATGTTAAGGATGACTTCAAAATAGATTACGACCGAGCCGAGGATCGAATCACTGTGACGTCAACGACGAACACAGCATACAGGACGCACGAAAATAGAATGTTTCAGCATTAGTCGATGTTCAATTCCAAAGAAGAGGCGTTAGAGCACCTGTATCCCGATATGAACAAGGAAGAATGGACTCGTGTTTGTGATTTATTCCTGAGTAAGAAATTTTTGGTTAAACATTTTTATTCTGATCTGAACGTTTATTTTAGCCATATGCTTAATTGTGTTACCAATTGTAAATGTACAATGCAGAGCAGGAGGGCAATCAACAAGGAGAATAGAGCAAAGCTGAAGATTGTACACACATCGGGAGTGAGGTCCTTCCAACGCGCTAAAGCATTGTTAGTAAGTAATAAATTTTTTTACATTTTTACTATTTATTATTTAAATAAATGTGTTATGTATTTTAATATGCATGTTCTATATTTCTTTTGGTGTACAAAAAAATCCAGAATCTGATGAAATTAGTACTTTGTTGCTTTATAAAAAGACACATACTACTAAAGATGACATGTGGACTTCAGAAGATGTACGAGAAAATTTTGTAAGTTGTAACGTTAGTTTTAATGATGCATTCGTATGCGTTTACAGTTGAAACATGAGTCAGACTGAAAGTCATACACTGAAGTGGAGATCTTCATTGAGGTGTTGGAGATCTTCATCAGCATCGTTCGTTGATTTGTCCCGGAGATTGGAAGAGGCCAGATTACAGATTGAGGAGATAAGGGCTTAACAGTTGGAATATGAAGCGCTTCGGGTTAAACGGTCAGATATGGAGCAGACGATGCGAGAGCATCTGCAGATGATAGAGGAGCAGCAATGGAAGAAAGACGAAGAGATGATGAAGATGATGGCGGAGCAGCAACCGAAAAAAGACGAAGAGCACCGGAAGATGATGCATGAGCAGAAAAGGAACCTAGTGGAACAACAAGACCGGAGGATGCAACTAACGGCGAAAAAGATGCGCGAGCAGCTGATGGAGCAGATGAGACAGATGCAATTTCGTTCGACACCCAAACAAAAATTTGGGTAGATTTATGTACTTTTACTACTTTGTGAGTACTTATCGATTATGTATTTTATCTACTTTTAATAAATTATGAGCTGTAAATATCTTTATATTTATATTATTCCATAAATTTTAATTAAATTAATTCAAATATATAGAAAACCGTTCGAACGGTGTTTAAATTTCGTTCGCACAAAGCTTTTTCTTTGCTATCATGCGCACACATAGCTATCCGTCCGAACCTTCTGTTTAAATTCCCTAGTCCGAAAGGTATCTATCGCATCAACACGGTCTTTAAATAAGAAACCGTGCGCACGATACACCAAAATGTTCGAACGTGTTCAACGTACAATGAGTCCGAACTGTATATGTAAAAGTTCGAACGACTTTTTCAGATGACAAAAAAATTTCGTCATAAAGAAACTACGGTGCAGACGTCTTCACAAATGCGTCCAGACATATTCACATCATCGTTCGGACATTGATATACAATGGTGCAGACGTTTATTGTGTGACAAAATGTATTTTTGTCACATTGGTTTAATCGTTCTCATGAGCTGTGCGAACGTATAGAGAGAACGTTTGCACAACTCATGAGAATGGATGGACTGTACTGGACATGATGATTTTGAATTTCGTCAGTATGACACCAAACCGTTCGGACGAGTTTATAATCCGTCCGAATGGTTTTGAGTGACAGAAAACGAAAATCATCACCTAAAACTTTGGCTGATGGGCTTTAGGTGACAAACCGGAAGTTAACTCATTTTTGTCACCCAAAACCATAGCCGACGAATTTTGCACTTTGGGTGACAATTTTTTTTGTCACCCAAAGTCTGTTTTGTTGTAGTGAATATATCTCATGACCCATTTATACAGGCATATGGTCATACATAAAATTAAAAGGAATTTAAACAAAGTTAAAATGGTACATAATGGTAGAAAAACTAACGGTTGGGGATAATAAAAAGGTTGAGAACCAATTGGTCGGGATTATTGATTTTTCATCAAAAGCTCATTATTTTGTTCAGCCACAAGACAACAAATTAGTTCAGAATATTTCATGAACTTTCGCTCTCGATATTGCAGCTGCAGGAGCATATTTCAGGCATGAAGTAGTGAATGTTTTTCCAATATGTGCGTCATGTACGCTGTGTTCATCATAGACGTCACAGTGATGCAATCCTCGGCTCAGTAGTAATCTAGTTGGAAGTCATCCTTAACATATATAACAGCTAGAAACATAAAAAGTTTAAAGAATTAAAATTTAATAAATTATACTTACCAACACTCGGTTAATCACATACGATTTAACCTCGTCGGGGACCTCCTTCCATTTACTCGTCTTAAATGGGACATGTTGCCGAACGAGCACACCAATATGACTCGAGAGCATTGAGGACGTCTTATCATCACCGCCCATACGTCCATCAGGGATATGGACGGTCAGCTTTCCTCTGGTGCGAGCCTTGAGTAAAGCAATCCCGCGGGTACATCCTTGAACGTGTTCTGATTCCAAACGTCGCTACAAATGAAAAACAATAAATTTAAAATTAAGTTAAGCATAAAAATTTAAAAGTCATAATATTTAATAAATTGACAGGGTAAGATACTTACACGCACAACTACTCTGGGTGCCTACTGGACTGGCCGTGGTAGGGGACAGTAATTCATTCCTAGCCCTAAGGGAAGGACCCGACACTGTCAGTGTACCCAAACTACTCTCAGCACGAACTGATGAATCGCACCAAAGACGTTTCCCTCCTGCTGGCATGACGTCGTCCTGTGACCAAATAAATCAATATTAGAGAAAAAAACAATGAATTATGTTAATCAAAATGAATAAAAAATATAAACGCAAATTTAATTGAAACGATAAAGTTACTTTAGTCCTCGGAGTAATATTATTCAGGATCACTACAATCTTCACTGAACGATTCCGATGAATCATCGCTTCTTTCTACTTCACGTTGTTGTGGACCACTCTCATCGGTTACAGGCACATAAGCCTCGACATCATTTCTAGTCAACGAAATCATGTCAAATAAGCTAAAGTCCACAAAAAGCTCAATAGACTCATTCTCCTGGCATGCTTCACGGTTCGACGATCGTTCTCCATCTTCACTAGCTTGCTCCTCAATAGGTGGAATATCATACATGTTTCTAGGGGTAATATTTTGAACAATCTTCCAGTGGCCGCCCAACTTCTAATCATCGATAGAGGGTTAAATATACATCAAGTTGGCAGACTTTAACGATTTCACATTTGAGGGTCAGACACTTCCGGAGGTGGTGGAGGGGTTAGGTTGTCTTTCGTTGATCCACAAGACTGACTATGCCTCAAAGAATATGGTGCCAGAGTTTAATTGCTCTATATTACGGGCGAGGGTCCTCGAGGAGCCTAGTACGGATGTCACTATCCGTAACGTTCCGATCATATTCTGCCAATGAGCGAGGAGAGCCAATGAGAGAGATTTGGTAGCGTTCCCAAAACTACCAATAAGCGAGGAGGGCCGGCCTACTAAGGCCGAGGTATTTCGGACCATGCTGGGCGATGATACAGGGATTTTGGACGGAGCCTATAAGGTACACTGGCAACTGCTTCCTTTTTGGTGGATCAAGCATCTGATCCTATGCTCCTCCATCGACCCGAAGAAGCACACCACATAGTTGTCTTATAGCCGAGCTGAGTTCCTGTAACGGGTAGTTGCACGGGGCAACCTATTGATATAACATCATACATCTACCAGTCCATTCGTGCAGAGGCCTTGAAGACTGATGCTACGATTTCATTGCTGCATGATATTCTTCTGACCCAGGGACTTGGGGCACTACGGCTGAATTGGATGGACGGTATGATGACGGAGCTGACTCAGCGGGCGCAATCCGTCTTGCAACCCACCCATTACATGGTCAGTGATATCAGTCGTCGTTTGACGGCTTTGGAGCAGAAGGTCGCGGACATGGACGTTGGGTGGAAGAAGGAGGTCGCTGCGCTTAAGGAAGCCCTGAAGGGAATGATAACCGGTGCAGAGCTCTTTCCCCTGACTGAGCGGTTCATGTTAATAGAGGAGCACCTTCGTCACGTCTGTCATGTTCTAAAACTCACGGATGATGATGAGCACTAGTCTACATTTATTAACTTTTATTATAATGTTTATTTTTTTATTATGTTTTTAGGACATTTACTTTTATATAATGTTTTGTGGACATGTATTGGTTTAATTATTTGATGTTTTTTTTCATATTATGTTTTGACGATACTTGATATATTTATGTCATTTCAGTTATGTTGTTTGTATTTATTAGAACTTAAAACAATATGTTAATTAATGTTACGTTTCTACTTTCGGTACACTCAGTCAAAAAATATTGATATTAGAACTTAATACGGTTAAGAATATTTATATTATTTACTAACTCTAGTTATTTAAAACTTGCTAATAAATTTAATTGTATAAGCTTTAAAAAATAAAAACGAAAAAAATCAAAATCATCAAAAACCGGTGGGACGTTAATGTCTCCATCAAGACTTTTTAATGTAAGCTCAAACGGTGTCGTATTATATAAAACAAACCGTCCGAACACATTTTAATACAGCTGGGATGCCTAAATTCAAACAACTGTGCGAACAAGGTTTTTATATCGTCCGGACGTGGTTGTTTATGATCAGACGCTATCGTCTTCGTATTTCCAAAACGGTGTCATGTGATGTAAGGTAGTGTTCGAACGGTGTTTTACAGTCCAAACGTCTATGTTAATGAGCATGCGACGTTGTTTAAGAATGACTAGAACAGTTAGTTGAACTATAAGATGGAGTTCGGACGGTTACATAGTAGTTCAGACGGTTATGAAATTCTTGCGGCATCAATTCCCTCCAAAACTAATACACGTATGGGTCCGAACTTCCTTTGATGTGTCCGAACGGTATTCAATCGTATGAAAGTGGTAGAATCGCATACATTACAGGAAAAACAGAAAAACTTAGGAAACGAGAGATTTGAGCACGAGGAGAAGTAGAGGGCTGATTTTAAGCGTCCAATCTCATTGAATAAGATGTGAAAGGAGCAACTCTTTTAGAATTTGATATTGGATTGCATTTTAGGTTTGTGGGTTTTAAATTGTACCGTTTTAGGATGAAAACATGTATTTTAATATATGAAAGCAATTGTTTTTGAAATTTTAGGTTCTAAAATGATAGTAATGGAATTTAGGGTTGATTGTGATGTTTTTATATTGAAGTGTTTGTGATTTGGGTTGATTTTGACAAAATTTTGCAAAATGCGTCCGAACGTTTATATGTGTGGTTCAAACGGTTTTGTTAGCTCCGAACAGTTTTTGTTGTTACGTCATGTATTTATTTAGTAGTCTTAGACACCGTTTAAGAATCACACGAAGTAGAGATAACGAACTTGATGTAATTCTTGAATTTTCCACGTTAAACATTGAGCTTGATGTTATAGACATTTGAGTTTACAATATGCGTAATGTGCATATTGAGGATAATTCAATAAAATCCTGGCTGGTAGTAATATCACTTTGTCTTTTCGGTTTTCGTGGATCTCATTAACATTTTGTTCCCTAAATGATGCATACAGTCCCTTGATAGGTATAAATCTTTGGTGTTTTCTAATGAGCGTGATTATATTTGTTTTATTTCCCTTTTTCATGTTGGATGGCGTGGAGACACGATCTCATTATATCTTTTGTGATGTATAATTGAATCGGGAAATCTATAAATATCTGTACTTTGATTATATCATGATTGTGATGGCCTAACATGATATCCCATATTCTGCCGACATTACTTCTTTACAACAACTACAGAAGCATTAATATTTATGTCACGAAACGAGAAAAAAAAAGATTTATGTCACGCATCCATTTCACCTGCTCGTGGGCCCTTGTCAAGACAACACTGAATGGGAATCATAGATCTAAAAACTAAAGTGGTACCTCTAGCGGTAATAGTAAAATGAAGTAATCATTATCTCAATTTTATTTACTGGGATCCCCACCTTCATCGACAGAACTGAATTGACGTGTTTGCTTTAGCTTTGTCTCTTTCACCTGGATCTACATCTGAGTTAGACATAAAGGGATTTTGAGTCTGGAAAAGTGATTGCTGTGCCAGTGTTGATATAGTGCAAATAAGCGATCATTAATGAGCGATCGTTAATTTGCGGGAGAATTTAATTTATTTATTAAAATATGATTAGTTTGACTTGAATACTCAAAATTTACCTATTGATAAAAGTGGTTGGTTTGTTATTATTAACACATCTCGTAAGTGGTACAAAGATGACTCGTTTGTGCTAGCTTCTCAGAAGAATGAAGTGTTTTATATCGATAATATGAAGTTGGACGGCCACTGGAAGATTGTTCAAAAGATTATCATTAGAAACACATATGATATTCTACCTATTGAGGACAAAGCTAATGAAGATGCAGAAGGACCATCAAATCATGAAGCATACCAGGAGAATGAGTCTATTGAGCTTTTTGTGGACACACATCGGGTTGTTGGTAAGTAATAAATTTATATTTATTTTATTTATTATTTAAATAATTGACTTAGGTATTTTAATATGCATGTTCTATATTTTTTTTGGTGTATAGAAAAATCCAGAATACGATGAAATTAGTCATTTGTTGCTTTATAAAAAGATGCATACTAAAAAGGATGGCATGTGGCACTACAAAAAAATTGACCTATAGCGGCGGTCGAAAACCGCTGCTATAGCTCAAAAAACCGCTGCTATAGGCTATAGCAGCGGTTTTTTAGCGGCGGTCGCGACCGTCGCAATAGCTCCGTCGGCATAGCTCTATAGTGGCGGTTTCGGTGACCGCTGGTGAAGACCTCGGGTCTATAGCGGCGGTCACGTAGCAGCGGTCGAAACCGCCGCTATAAACCCGAGCGCAGTTGCACTGAAGGTCTGTAGCGGCGGTCAATGACCGCCGCTACAGACCTATCGGCCCAAGCCTCCGCTCCATGGACTAAGCCTCAGAAAAAATCTCATTTCAAACTCCAAACACACAGATTATTTTGTCCATGTACTAAAAAACCAAAGAAAAAAAATCATACACATAAATTGTCATAGTAAATGACGCACAACAACCACCATGTGACTTCTGCTTTCTCCGAGATATTCCAGAAAAACAGCTCACAAAAATTGATGGATATACTGAATAGAACAAACTGATCAACTAAACACATGCCAATATCTTGAAGAATTGCTAACTAGATCCAGCAAACTTCTATTGAATTATATAGAAGAACAACCTCTTTATCCCTTGCACAGTTCCTCTCAAATATGAACCAAGAAAAAAGTGCATAGGACCCGAACACAGTTCTCTGCACAACTAGTTCACTAAGATATGCAAAACTTTGTAATTAAAGAGGACATTTCTAATGACCTCATAGTTTAGGATGGACAGCTGCAATAACACCGAATAAGAAGATGTGGATAAATAGCATGTAAAATTATATGATTGATTTACCTTGAAAGCAATTACCTCGTATGGCTCAGTTGCAAACAACAGATATTGGTATCTTTTGTCAAACGGTTGGACCCTCTACATCGATTGAGATGCAGTTGAAAAAAATATTAGGCCATAACTTTATTTTCTAAAAGCAAAGGTTCAACTTCATCTTTTTAGTCCTTTAAGTGCAGTGAAGAAAACTACCTGCTCATAAGATGACATAAACCTATGCCTTGGCTTTGCAAGGTCTTCAATTTTGACTGCAAGCAGACATGATAGAGTTAACCATGAATTAAGAATAACACGACCACTAAATTTCTCAACATAAGACTTTTCTCACAGGCTAAGAATGTAAAGAAGGAAAATAAAGAGTTTAAAATCAGCAAGAACAATAACAAAAAACAAAGATGCAAGACATCCAGCTCCGTAAAAGTATGACTTGCAGAATTACCCATAGACTTACCTATGATTAGGTTACGTCTTAAAGTGAAGACTTTTTTCTTGTTTTGGGAACAAGGCAAAAAACCACTCTAATCCAAAAATATGTAACTGATACTTGGCAACAATCATCTAAACCAGTCAATACTTCTCCAACGGTCAAATGACACAACTTCCAGCAAGAAGACCCATAACTATCTTCATATACTAAACTACTAAAGACATTTAACCAAATAAAGATCCTATGTTTGCAGCTTCAAGCCTTAATTCTAAACTTTCAAGTCCGTTGCTTATCAAATATATCCCTTGAAAATCACAATTTTTATATTCCTAATCACAGAAGAGCTCTTGAAGCACACCGAACTGGTACTTGGTGCATAATAGTCTATATGCCTTTACAAAATAAGGGAATATCAAATGCTACCCACAAATACAAGTCATGGCACAGAAATACCATATGCATACCATACCTCGATTGCACAGCACTTGCTACCTCAAAGTCCACAAAACCAAAGCACTTGCCATGATTCTTCTACAGAACCCATGTTACCTCCAGCATGATTTCCAAGCCTTTTACCTGCAACATTCAAACAGGAAAAGAAAAATCTTCTCAAATTTAGACAAAGGCAAGGATGAGAAGCCCCTTTCGACAAAATTAAGTTGCTGAACAACTACCTGGAAAAGCTCTAGAACAATGATAATCGACCATGGGAAAAGAAACAGTAAATAGGGATGCCATTGCTGTGTAGCTGGGCAGCCTCCCATCATGATTTCCAGTGCTTGAAAGTTCCAACATAATAAAACAAATAAGAAAAGAGCGACAATACAAAGAGGACTCACCAATCTCTATAACATAGCTAGCTTATTTGTCACAGGTCCATGATGAGTACCCTCCAAAGTGATCTACATTATTTGGTAATTCAGAAACACATATCTATGTGTCAAACCAATTTTCCCATAGGAATAACCAAGAAAAAAAGAATTCTCATAGGAATACAACAGTTCACGGTAAGCCCAAAATGAGGAGGAAAAGAAAAAGAAAGATAACAACAAAATCATTAACTTATTATCGCACTTAGTCATTAATCAAAGAGTGTAACCATGTGAAATGAACACACTTAGCTGAGTCGAGCTTAGCTTAAAACTAAGCTTCATGTTCAAAACCTAATCCATTCCAATTTGCAACATTTTATCAGGAACCAAACATCAAAATGCAAATGGATAGATGAAAAAAGAGAAGAACTCCAAATTTAGGGTTTCAGGAACAGTAGATTACCTCCCTGAACTTCTCGAACTGCTCCTCGGGTTTACCAGGGCCGATCTTGAGAACGTGGATGATCTTGGCGAGAAACCCGGACAGAAAATCGGTAGCCTCTGCAACAGAATATCATGTGAGATGTTGATTTGTCAACCAGTTCTTACACAACACATCTGTTCCAAATTTCCAAGATCCTCTTATGGATCCAATCACATATCCAAACCCATCCCTCGTTTGAGTACTTCCTCGCTTGACAATTTAAAACAACAGCCTGCTTAATCTAATCACAACAATGACATTCAGGTTCAGCAACTTGAATGCAATCATTCTGTCGAAAACGTCTCTAAAAAGATCCACCTACGATATCAGAAGATTGTGACCACCATTCCAAAATTAAGAAGAAAAATCACAAATAAGTAAATTTAATATTATGGAGAGAACGAAAAAATGAATATTATTTAGGAAAGAGGGCAAACGACATCATCAAAAACCCTAGTAAAGTGAATTTTAGGCATAGACACATGAGTTATGTTTCAATTTAGCCTTGGAAGGTATTACAAACTCTACAGCTTCATAATTTGCCTAATAAGCAACCAAACAAACTCTAAAAAAAATCTGCATTCTAGTTACAACAGGCATAAACACAGGTCTGCGCATGTGCCCAAGCATGCACACAAGCAGTGTCATAGATACCTGATTTCTGCCACTAACAAATCTGTAATAGCAATTGATGGTTTAAATTGCAAAACAGAAGGCTCCTAAAATCACGAAAAACAACTACAACTTAAAAAAGTAGTAACTAGTTTTACATTTAGACATTCTTGACATATTTTTAAACTACTAGAATCGAAAATCTCTTATTACAAAAAGGGCTTTCCCATGTGAGGACCCTAACTATACCTCTTCTTGGTGTGGTTAATCCAACAGGACTAATGGCTTAAACTCTTAAAATAGAGACAAATCATGCACATGGGCACTATTCTACACTTGAAAAAACTCCAGCAAATAGTTCAAGACAGTTCACTGGACAATGAGAAGACACAGAGGCATGTAGCAATTAAATCTCATGCAATTAAAAAACCTAAAGCAAATGAACTGACATGAAGATCCACATAGAAGACGCAGGTTCACTCTTCACAGGTCAAAAACAAGTTTCATGATTGGAAAGCAACTCAAATCGACCATAAGATTGCGATAGGTTACTTCGTTCTTTCAGTTTGTCCTCAATCTTTAATATTTTCACAAGCAGATAAGAAAATGAACACCACCCTAAGGAGATTAAATGAACAAAAAGGCAAAGACCTACTCAAGAGTTCAAACTTCCCTCTTTCTTTCGTATATAATACAATTACTTGGCAAAGCCAATGTATCTTTTCAGCATTTCTTCTATAAGAGTTAACCAGATTGAAATTCGAAACTTGGCTTTCTTCATTTTCTCAGAAACCAAACGGGTTACAGAATCACAGCACGAAAATAGATCAAGAGAAATACCTCCCTGAACTTCTCGAACTGCTCCTCGGGTTTACCAGGGCCGATCTTGAGAACGTGGATGATCTTGGCGAAGTAGTGGAGGTAAACGACGAGGGCAGTGCTGTGAGCAGCGGCGGCTAGTGAGCCGACTATCATGAGGGCCCAGTCGAGGCGGTCAGCGCAGGCGAAGAGGCGCGAGAAGGGGACCGCGGCGGGAGGCGGCTCCATCTCCTGAAAGGCGAAGAAGGCGAGGATGGAGAAGACAAAGAATTTCGCGTTTTAGGGCGCGCGGCGGGGAGGGAAATTTTCGTGGTTTAGGGCGCGCGGGAGAGCTTTTAAGAGAGGGGGAGGGGGAGGGTGAGGTGGGCGAACGACATCGCTTCAAAATTTTTTTTTGCCCCTTTTTCTTTTAATAATAATTATATATTTTGTAATTATATATTTTTAATAAATTAAAATCAGTGGTAAATTATAATAGTATTTGAAAATATTTATATTTAGTATTAGATACATAGCATATTATTTAATACATGATTTATAACTAGTGTAATAATTTTAATTAAAACAAGTTGATAGTAAAATTTTTGAAATATAATTATTAATTATGATCAATAAAATATTTAATTACCATAACAACTATGACCAAAATATTAACTAAAATAGCTAAAACCATATTAATTACCATTTTAAACCACAAGCCGAGCTGAAATAGTTAAAGGAAAGAAAATCATAACTAAAAATAGGTTTTTGAGAGGGAAAACAGCGGATTTAGGGCTCGAAACGAGGCGCACCGAAGCGAATCGGGTACTCATAGCCAAAGTTATGACCAAAAAACCAACACGTGCGCGAAAATTGCTCCAATTAGGTTAGATTCCTATTTTCTTACCATCCTTGCACTAATGTATAATAAATAGTCAATAAATTAATTATTAACCTTAAGTAACACATAAAATTTTATTTTTCTATTTTTTTCATTTTTTTCTATTTTTTTCAATTATTAACATATAAATAATAATTTATTTATTTTTTTCGCATATACCTATAGCAGCGGTTCAGTTAAAACCGCTGCTATAGGTATATCTTTAGCAGCATTTTTAAAAAAAAACGCTGCTAAAGGTACAGCCTACAGCGGCGGTCATCAGCGGCCGCTGTAGGCACCATATTTCTAGCGGCGGTCAAGGTAGGACCTATAGCCGCGGTTTATTCAAACCCGCGGCTATAGGGTATCTATAGCTGCGGTCGGTGACCGCCGCTAAAAGAGACCCTATAGTGGCGGTCTTTGTAGCGGCGGTCACCTACCGCCGCTACAGACCCCCTATAGCGGCGGTCAATAACCGCCGTTACAGGATATTTTTAGCCGCGCTTTCCGAAAAACGCGGCTAAAAAAACCTTGTAGCGGCGGTTTTAGCGACCGCCGCTACAGTGACCGCGCTGGAAGTCCATTTTTTAGTAGTGTGGACTTCAGAATATGCACGAGAAAATTTTGTAAGTTGTAACGTTAGTTTTCATGATGCATTTGTATGCGTTTATGTTTCATGTGTACTATTTTTATCTTCTTTTTTAATTTTGTGGGAAAAAATGGAGGTGTTACAGTAACGGAAATTAACCGATAGAGGAGTAGCAAAGGAAGAAAGAAGAATAGCTGATGAAGATCATGGCAGAGCAGTAACGGAAAAAAGATGAAGAGAGAAGATGATGCAGGAGCAGCAAAGGAACCTAGTGGAATAACAACGGAGGATGTAACTAATGGCGGAGCAGATGCGTGAGTAGCTGACGGAGCAGATCATACAGATGCAATCTCGTTAGATTGCATATCTGTAGATATTTTATTATATTATGAATAGTAAATATCTTTTTATTTACATCATTATCTTTTTGTATTAATATTGTCAACTAGTATGTTGGCATCTGGTGTGGAAAATGTTTGTTACAGTACGTCTTCAATCTATATATCAACATGTGATGTAAAATATAATAATGCTAAAATTTTGTGTTGAATATGTATTTCGTCGCTTATAAGTTTCTCAAAAGTTCACGACCCAGTGGATCTGATGAGTACGTAATAATAATTAGTGACATTAATTTGTACTCCGTACTCCTTTGATTAAGTTCATTCAGCAAAAGTAGATAGGAAGACACGTAGTCGTAGATAGGGTCCTTGCAATTCTTCACTACTAGTGAACGCGGACTACATGTAGTACAAAAATAGGGTTATGTATATATTTAGTCCCTAGATTTTGATCCATTTTAATAAATATGTTGTAAAACTAAAGAATAATACGATCTAGAAAGAGAGAAAGAGAGAAATTGTTCTTTAGGAACTATGATGTATTCTAAACTGAACCTTTCATGACAAAATATTAATTTCGTCGTCGAAAACCATCCAGGAACGCCAACAACGTTCGGACGATTAATTTCTGGTGTGACGACATACACGCGTCGCGAATGAGTGATGATAAAAATCGTCATAAAAACAAAATAACGTCCGGACGATAAAGAAACCCATTCGGACAATTAATTTCTGGTGTGACGACATACACGCGTCGCGAATGAGTGATGATAAAAATCGTCACAAAAACAAAATAACGTCCGGACGATAAAGAAACCCATTCAGACTCGCTGCAGGGTGACAAATTCCACATCTTCGTAACTGAGTGACTATTAGAATCATCACAATTTTTACAATACTGTCCGAACTCCTTTTAAACACAGTCCAAACGACCATTACCTAACGAATAAATAATCGTCAAGCAAGAGTGACAAATTAAAAATTGTCATGAACACTCTATTCAGTACGGACGTTCTCAACCACGTTCCAACGGAAAAAATACCCAAGTCCGGAAGGTCAAAAAAAGGTCCTCACAATTATAAATGCTTCTTCCGCGAATCGTGTGATTCCACGTTGCAAAACTTTCAGACACATGATATCGATACAGTGCGGACAATTAAATAGCGTCTGGACCGTATAAGTTTTAGAACCTTTTTGAATCGAGAAAATTTAATGACATTAAATTTGATAGGGCCACGTGTCAGTATAACCGTTGATAAGAGTCCGAACGCTACTCTAACACGTTCGGACGGTTACTGGCCACATTAAACCTCCAGACTTTGTCAAAATCTCAAACTCACTCACTTCTCTCAAACTTTTCTCTCAAACGTTTTTATTGTCTTTTCTAGATCTCTCAAAGAACTTCAGGCAAAACTTTCTTCATAAATTTCATGTATTTCGATTCAATATCGTCGCTTGTTTAGTTTGTTGTGTTGTTTGTGTTTATGAAATTAGGCTGTTTAGCTGGTGTTTATCGATCCACATTCGGACGTCTTGTTACGACCTCCATACGTGTTATAAACCGTCAGGACGGTTATTATTAGGTTCAGACATCGTAAAATTTAAACGACGCAATTTGACGTTCGTGCGAACGGTTTATACTCATGGTCAGACAATTTTTGCTAGGTTGACCATGGAATGCTCTGAGAGAAGTATCACCAATGTCGGGGAACAAACAGAGCGACCAGCCTGGGCAGACGCCTATTTAGCGGAGTTAAATGGGAGTATTCGGGCGATAGTGCAGCCGGCACATTCATTGTGCATGGAGCTCCAATGCCGCTTAACCGGTCTGGAGACCAGACTTCCTTTAACGGATAGGGCTATAACGAAAGAGTTGAATATTGTGTGGAGGGAACTAATAAGGAGGAGCATTTGGCGTATGTTCATATCTTACCTCGTCAAGATTTGGACGAGCCAGTGCGTGTAAGTATCTTACCCCGTCAATATTTATTAAATATTTTGACTTTCAAATCTCTATGCTTAATTGAATTTTAAATTTATTGTTCTTCATTTGTAGCGACGTCCGTAATTAGACACGTTTGAGGTAGTACTCGTGGGATTGCCTTACTCAAGGCTCGCACCGGAGGAAAGCTGACCGTACATATCCTTGATGGATAGTAGCGGATCCAGGATCCAATTTGAAGGGGGTCGAACACATAAGGCGAAATGACAAAAAAACAATTTCCAACGTAATGTAAAAGGTGTCTTAGAGTTAAAATATCAAAAATTAAGGATTAAAAAGCATTAAAAATTTTAAAATACACGTACATACTATTTGCTAAGACTGAAAGTGGCAATTAGATCCTACTAATTTGCATCTTATATATATATGTAAGAAAATGATAGTTTGAGCAGCAGGAACTCCACAGAAATTCAAGGGCATGAAAAATCCTAAACAAACCCTAAAGCATTTTTAGGTAGAAACTTCTATATGAGTGAGTTTCTATTTATTTTCGAAAAAAATTAAAAAAAATTAGAAATTTCTAGGTAGAAACTTCTATAACCCTAAGATATCCAAACCAATTCAATCTCATCCGCCAACAATTTCACAACTCACAAAATTTCAAACCCTAAAGCATTTTAAGCATACTAAATAAATAAATCTTTCTACTGAATTGTAGAGAGAGAATCTTGGATAGAGGGACATACTAGGGGTCGGAGGTCTAGCAATTTTTAAGTGTAAAATCTCGAGTATCCTGCAAAAATTTAAACCGTCAAAAATCTAAATAATGAGATTGAGAGAGAGCTGAGAGTCAAGGAGGATATACACTAGAATTTTCAGTATCAAGTACTACAAAAATAGTATGGACAAAAATAACTGAGAAATATTGCATTCTAATTCCTATAATAGTATGGAGAATTTACTGTTAACTATAAATTGCCCAAATTGTTCAATAAGTACCAAGGATCATGGATCCCAGCTCTTTCCATGCAAGGAGTTATATCATTCCACAAACACTTCCAGGCTCATGACACCGATATTCTATTAGTGACATCTCCCAAAGTTGGTACTACTTGGTTGAAGTCAATCTTATTCTCCTTACTCAACCGAGTGTGCTATGATCCAAATGCTCAAAACCACCCTTTGCGGACAAACAATCCTCATGATCTTGTGCCCTACTTGGAGATAGACCTTCACAATACAAAACAGGTTCCTGACCTCACCTCCTTTACCTCTCAAAGGCTCCTTTCAACTCATTTACCGTATTGGCTACTAACATGATCTGTGAAGGATTATTCAATGCGCAAGATTGTGTATTTGTGTAGGAATCCCAAGGACACTTTTGTGTCAATGTGGCACTTCCAAAATAGTGCAAGGGTCAATCTAGGGATGAACCCCTCAACAATCGAAGAAGATTTTGATAATTTTTCTAAGGGAATAAGTCCATATGGACCCTATTGGGATCACGTTATAAGCTACTGGAAAGAAAGCTTAGAAGAACCCGAAAAGGTATTTTTTTTGAAGTTTGAGGAAATGAAAGAGCAACCCACAATCTATTTGAAGAAACTAGCTGAGTTCTTGGAGTGTCCTTTTTCTCTAGAAGAAGAGGCAAAAGGTGTAATAAATGATATTTTAAGATTGTGTAGTTTTCAAAATCTGAGCAACTTAGAGGTGAATAAAAGTGGAAGGATATTGACGTCAGACAAAGCTACATTTTTTCGCCGAGGTGAAGTCGGAGACTGGGAGTATCACTTGACTGCTCAAATGAGTGAGACATTAGACCATATTACTGGAGAGAAGTTTCATAGTGTCGGGTTGAAATTTTAGGTAGTGGTATTTGTTTGCAATAAGTTGAACAACTTAGGTGTTGTCAATGTTGTTGTTTGGTGGAATATCTTTTACCGTCTTTTCCATATTGACGTTGGTGTGTAAAATGTTTATTAATTACGCTCCTTAATCTATGATCAGCATGATGTCATGTAAAAGATAATAATGTTAAAGTTGTGTTTGAATATGTATCACTTGCAGTAATAAAACTATGTTTTCAAGTACCGTGTGTTGTCGCTAATTAGTTTCTCAAAAGTTAATTTATCTGATCCGATAAATCATGCAAGGCACATTCTGGCCAAGAATGACTTCCCAGGCCAGTTGTATGTATATATATCAATCTCCTCCAGAATCGAACTTCGCATTCAGCCTTGATGCCTTTTGCAATCAATATAGCCATACCAAAATGTATAAGTCATGGTAGTTGGAGGTTAATTTCATCAAGTCTATCAAAATTTGTCTCTCCCCTTCGATCATTGGCAATAGATTTTGCATATTTCATGCAGATAAGATTATTTACTTTGTGTCACATTTATCCATCGGAGTTAACAATTTACTAATTGCTTGTATTATTTACTGTAAAACTCAAAGATTAATTTTGTTTTCTAAAAAACATATATATAAACTCGAATTCACTATCACTATTTGTAGATAAAACAACAAGAGAAATATAAATTATTAATCCGTAATAAAAGGATTAGATATGCATGACATATTACAAATACAGGGCAAATGGATTCATTTGATACTACATTGCACCTTTTCAGCACAACGAACAGTCTGTTTCATTGGCGATACACTGCAAGAAATTTACATTTAGGTGACAAAATTTTTGGTGTCAAACCAAATTTTGTCACCTAAAGTGACATTTCTATAAAAAAATATTAATATCGTTACCCAAAACTGTCCGGACGCATTTCTTGTGTGACATCATACACCTTGTCACCAATGAGTGACAATAAAAATAGTCACAAAATACAAACTACCATCCGGACCAATAAGCCCACCGTTCGTACTCTTTGGTGGGTGACAAATTTCAAATTGTCGTAACTGAGTGAAGATTAGAATCATCATAATTTTTACAATACCGTCCAAACACAAGTTTTACAACATTCGCATGGACATTACCTAACGAATAATAATCGTCAGCATATAGTGACAAATTAAAAATCATCATGAACACTCAATCACATCTGGACGTCACCATGTGCATTCCAACGCAGAAAAATAAACCCGTCCAGACGCTACATTTCATGTCCGCATAGGTATGAATGCTTCTCCCGTGAATCGTGTGGTTCCACGTTGCAAAACTTCACACACTTTGTCTCGAAAGTGTCCGGACCCAAATATACTGTCGGGACGATTTAAGTTCTAGAAGCTTTTAATCGGCCATATTTAATGACGATGATTTTGATTGGGCCATGTGTGAATATAACCGTTGAGATGCATCTGAAATCCAATTAACCGTTCGGATGCCTTTTTATCACATTAAACTGGCCATACTTAGTCAAAATGATACTTTCACTCTCTTTTGAAACTTTTCTTCTCTCAAACGCTTTCACTACCTTTTCCAGATTTATTTCGAGATCTCTCAAAATACTTCAGGAGCAGGATCTTGGACAAGGCTCCACCTAGGGACTCGAGGCATCTCGATCGAAATGGGTGGCAGCTATGATGACCGAGCTGACTGAGTAGATGCTAACGGTCATGCAGCCCACCAATGAGATGGTGGGTGATATCAGTTCTCGGCTGACATCTCTAGAGTGTAAGGTCAAGAGCATGAACGGGGTCGAAGAAGTAGGTGGCTGAGGTTAAGTCAGTCCTGAAGGGTGTGGAAATCAATGCACAGTTAGTTGCCCTAACCCAACGGGTCGTTTTGCTTGAGTAGCACATGAAGGATGTCCGGATGATTCTACAGCTCGTGGATGAATAGCAATAGATATTTACTTTGCTTTATTATGACATTTGTTTTGTTATTATATTTTGAGGATATTTATTTATATTATGTTTTAAGTATATGTATTTAGATTGTATCTGTTGTTATTTTGTTTATATTATGTTTTGAGGAGATTGATATAATTACATTATTTCGGTTATGTTATTTAAATTTATTAAAACTCAATACAACATGTTAATTAATGTTATGTTTGTCATTTCGTTACACTCCTTCCAACTTTGAAACTACTATCTAAAATGCTTAAGGTCATTTATATTATTTAAAATTTGGTAAAAAATTGAACAGCATTGAAAACCCGTTCGGACCGCATTATAATCGTCCGGACTATTTGCTGTAAGGTCGAACGGTGTCGTATTCTGAAATAAAACTGTTAGGACAGTATCATACACAGTCCGAATGCTGACGTTTATGATCATATCATTGAAACGATGTCGTGAACACTAAGACAATGTCTAAACAATTAGTAAAGCGTCTGGACGTTTTTGCTGATGGTCAGACGTTGTCTTTTGTGAATTTCTAAAGCGGTGTCTTGAATATGTAAGCCAGCGTGCGGACGAACCAGTTCCGTCCAAATGTTTTTGTGTAAAATAAGACGGTGTCATTTGGGGATTTGTAAAACGGTGTCGTGAAATGTAAGTGTACATGCGGACGTAAAATATTATGTTCAGACTGTGTGAAAATTTAGGTGGCAACGATTCCCACAAAAACTTATACACATAGGCGTCCAAATGACGGTAAAGGAATCTGAATGGGTTGTATTCCTTTGAAAGATGGAAAATCGCAGACAGTATACATAAAATATAAAAAGCTTAGAAAATTTGAGAGATTTGAGCAAGAGGAGAAGAGGGGAGCTGATTTTGGACGTCAATCTCATTGAAATTTGTGTGAAAGGAGCAATTCATTTGGGATTTCGCATTGGATTTCTTTTGAAGTTAATGAGTTTTAAAATTTATTTTGTTTTATAATGAAAACCATGGATTTTAGGATATCAAAGCATGTGTTTTTCGAATAATTAGGGTCCAAAACGATACCAATGTAGCTTTGTTATTATGTGTTTATATTGAAGTGTTTATGATTTGTGTTGATTTTGACATGAATTTATAGTGAAAATAGAGTTTGTACAGACTTAACGATTTCACATTTGAGGGTCGGACGCTTCCGGAGGTGGTGGAGGGGCTAGGTTGTCTTCCGTTGATCCACAAGACTGGCTATGCCTCAAAGAATATGGTGCCGGAGTTTTATTGTTCAATATTACGGGCGAGGGACCTCGAGGAGCCTAGTAAGGAGGTCATTATCCGTAACGTTCCAATCATATTCCGGACCATGCTAGGCCATCATACAAAGATTTTGGACGGAGCCTATATGGTACACTAGCACCTGCTTCCTTTTTGGCGGATCATGCATCTAATCCTATGCTCTTCCATCGACCCGAAGAAGAACACCACAGAGCTATCTTATAGCCAAACTGAGTTCTTGTAACGGGTAGTTGTACGGGACTACCTATTGATATAACATGTGAGACCCCAACTTGCACCCTAAAGTTTAATTGTTCTTCCATGTCATTTTGAATATTTTAAGACCTTGTTACTTGACTTTTAAGGGCTGATATGATGAATATTTGGAAATGTATGGTTGACTTATTTTATTATCCAAAGGAAAAATTTTAACACCTCTTTGTGCATTTTTAATTATAAATTAAATGCTATGTGGTTTGTGATTTTCTATATTGTAAATTTTATCATGTGAAATTAAATATTGCTAGGGCTTTGACCTTTAGAAGAATATATGTGCTGGAAATAAAAAAACAAAGAGAGATTTAGGAGTGTTGAAGGGTGTCACGTGAAAAGCAAAAAAAAAACAAAAAGACAAAAGTTGCCACCCATTGTAGCCACACTTAACCCTCATTCACCTCTCATGCCACACTTAACTCAGTTCATTTGCTTAGTCGCACAAAGAGAAGGAAACCCGAGAGAGAAAGGAAGAAGAAGAAGAAGAAGAAGAAGAAGAAGAAGAAGCAGAAGGAGACCGTGAAGGAGGAGAGGAAAGGAGAGAGGAAAGGAGAGGCAAAAGGAAAAAGGCAAAGGTAAATTCGGTCCATTGCTGTTGAGTTTGGCCTACTGTTGTTGTGATCATTATTTCTTTGAAATGTTCTTGAAAAAAAATGGATCTGCTAGTTGTATTGTTGTGTTGGTTGTAAGTTGTTTTGCCTTAGGATGGAGGATGCATGTGAAGGATATGGTTTTGGTTGGATGGGAGGATCGAAACATGTTCTTGGAGGAATTTTAATATGCATGTAGGTTGATGATCATTGTTGGCCGAATGAAATATGTTGTGCATTCTCTTGGAAGTTCATGTTTTGGTTGTGTTTGTGATGTTTTGAGGATGGATAATGATGATTGGAAGCCACGGTTTTGGCTAGTTAAGAGTTTGACAAATTTGGGATATGATATATATGATAAGCTTGTGATTATAGATTAGTTGCATGTGAAATTGGAAGGTAAATCCTTGATTTTGTTGCTGTGAAGTGTGCTGTGTTAAACCTTGGTAATACATGTGAAAAATGTTAGGATTGGGATGTATTAAGGCTTTGTTCAGTGGCCTAAATCTATTAACAAATGTATTTGGAGAAGTGCTAACATGCATGCAAGTGAATGATATGAAAATGGAAGGAAATAGGTAGTGTTGGCCGAATGGTATTCACTGCCCTATGTCATTGCATTTATGTTTTCCCTTGATGTTAACTTGCTGATTGGATGTGTTGCATGTTGGTAATATGGATAGAACAACAAGCTAATTACCTAAGCACATTGGTTATATATGGAGAAAATGGAGGAAATACACTCGGGTTAAGTGGATTGCTTGCATGTTGTGTTGTCTTTAAGAGTTTGATGCGAATCATGTATCAGACTTAAAGAATTGTGATGCTAGAACATATTTATGAGGATTGAGGTCTAGGTCAGTAAGCTAGAAGAGTGAAAGTAAGGGCAAGAAGGCAACGGGTTGGCCATTGAAGATTTAGATTCAATGTAGATAAGTTGTGTTTGAAGAGTTTGTGTTCATTAGTACTCATGTGAACTGAAAATTGAGAGATAAAAGAAAATAAAAATCAGGTCAAGTCCTAGAGGTCTCGGCAGTATCTATATAGAACATTCCTTGAGGTTAATCGATGGAATTTGATGGCTTTAGTCCATGCAAAATAATGTTGGAAATTGTGAAACGAGGAAAATGGAATTAGGCCTGTTATAGGAAGCTGATTTGCAAACTAAACCTTGAGGTGGAATGTTGTTGCTAACCTCAATGGATAAGTCATAAGATCAGTATTATTGATGGAAAGCCTAAGTGTAATAAGGTTGAATACGAGTTGAACACAAGAAGGTGAAAACATCAACCTTGCTTATTTGATCGTTTATTTCTAAACGTCTAAGTGATGAATATGACTCGCTTGTAGGCGAAGCACCACTCGAAACTCAGGCGGATTGAGGTAAGTAGAAACTTACTCTTTTACGAAAACTGGAATGATACGCAACATGACATTGTTATCAAGCATGATTACTCATTATCAAGTATGACACGACATTAGCATTTATGATTTTCTTGAAAGAAGTTTTGTGCATATTAAAGTTTTATGACAAGTCAAGTTAAGGGGCTGAAACTGGTCGGTACTGTACCGGTAAGATAAGTGCATCCAGTCCGAAGGACGACTGTGAGAAGGATAGATGACTCCTAAGGGCACCCATATCGAATGATTCTTGCAAGAAGGATGGGTAGCTCTTGAGGTATGTGAAATCAAACTGAAGGATGCTTGCAAAAAGGTGTGGACCTCCAAGGGTCGTGTCTAGCCATCAGGCCTGAGGCCACTTCAAGGGCTAGCTCGATCAGATGTTATGTCTCCGAGGGAAAAAGGGGACAGTTCTGATTGGAACGCACAACTCCGACTTCAGGGGTTAAATGGAGAGTATGTAGCCCATAAGATAAGAAATGAATTCTTTTTAAGATCAAGTGTCTTTACAAGTTCAAGTATATGTTTTCAAAAGCAAATGCACGTGTTTCATATGCAAGCATTAAGCGTACATGCACATCAAAATTCATGATCATGCATTCTTTAAAAGTTCATGTTTCCTTACTAAGTCTTTTGAATAACGATTTTTAAAATGTATCATTCTAGATATGTCAGGTGAAAGGAGTCCTGAGGACTACTTATCTTGAGAGGAAAGACCCTCAGTGTAATCTTTTGAGATGTTGGTGGCCATAGACCATTGTGGTCTGTCACGGAAGAAGTGTTTTGTATATGTATTGTATTTATGATGTTCACACTATTATTATTGAAGTCATTTTGTGTAAGTTGAGTATATGTGAATCTCCATGGCCCGTATCTCTCCGTAGTATATAAAAAAATTCCGCTGCAATGTCTAGGTTAAGTTCGCTGGAGCATTCGATCGGGAATGCTTGCGGCTGTCATTGGCCTTTTGGGTCACGCGTTCGGGGCGTGACATAACATCATACATCTACCAGTCCATTCGTGCAGAGGCCTCGAAGACTGATGTTACGATTTCATTAACGCACGGGATTGTTCTAACCCAGGGACTTGGGCACAACGACCGAATTGAATGAGTGGTATGATGACGGAGCTGACTCAGGGGATGCAATTCGTCTTGCAACCCACCTATTGCATGGTCAGTGATATCAGTCATCGTCTGACGGCTTTCGAGTAGAAGGTCGCGGACATGGATGTTGGGTGGAAGAAGGAGGTCGATGCGCTTAAGGAGGTCCTGGAGGAAATGGTACCCGGTGCAGAGATCTTTCCCCTGACCGAGGGGGTCATGCTGATAAAGGAGTACCTTCGTCACGTCTGTCACGTTCTAAAACTCACGGATGATGATGATGATGATATGCAGTAGTCTACATTTATTATATTTTATTATAAACTAACTTAATATTATTTCTATTATTAACTAACTTTGGTTATTTAAAACATGCTAACAAATTTAATTGTATAAGCTTTAAAAAATGAAAAAAAAAATCAAAATCATCAAAAACCGTTCGGACGTTAATGTCTTCGTCCGGAGTTTTTAATGTAAGCTTAAACGGTGTCGTATTATATAAAACAAACCGTCCGAACACGTTTTTATACGGTCGGGATGCCTGAAATTCAAACAACCGTGTGGACGAGGTTTTTATATCGTTCGGAATGGTTGTTTATGATCAGACGCTATTGTCTTCGTAATTCCAAAACGTTGTCATGTGATGTAAGGTAGTGTTCGGACGATGTTTTACAGTCCTAACGTCTATGTTAATGAGTATACGCTATCGTTTGAGAATTACTAAAACGGTGTGTTGAACTATAAGATCGAGTTCGGACGGTTACATAGTAGTTCGGACGGTTATAAAATTTTGGCGGCACCAATTCTCTCGAAAACTAATACACGTATGCATCCGAACTTCCTTTGATGTGTCCGAACGGTATTCAATCGTATGAAAGTGGATGGTTATGAAATTTTGGCGGCATCAATTCCCTTGAAAACGAATACACGTATGCGTCCGAACTTCCTTTGATGTGTTCAAACGGTATTCAATCATATGAGAGTGGCAGAATTGCAGACATTGCAGAAAAACAGAAAAACTTTGGAAACGAGAGATTTGAGTACGAGGAGAAGAGGATAGCAGATTTTAAGCTTCCAATCTCATTGAATAGGCGGTGAAATGAGCAACTCTTTTAGAATTTGATATTGGATTGCATTTTAGGTTTGTGGGTTTTAAATTGAACCATTTTATGATGAAAAACATGTATTTTAATATATGAAAGCGATTTTTGAAATTTTAGGGTCTAAAATGATAGTAATAGAGTTTAGGGTTGGTTGTATTTTTTTTATATTGAAGTGTTTGTGATTTGGGTTCATTTTGACAAGATTTTGCAAAACACGTCTGAACGTTTATATGTATCGTTCAGACGCTTTTTTTACCTCCGGTTTTGTTGTTATGTCTTGCATTCATTTAGTTGTCTTAGACCCCGTTTAAGAATTACACGAAGTTTGGATAACGAACTTGATGTAATTCTTGAATTGTCCACGTTATAGACAGTTTGAGTTTACAACATGCATAATATGCATAATTGTATCTGCTATTGTTACAGATGTGTTTAGAAATTTCGATGCAAATCTCCTTTTGTCCTTCGGATATACATTCAGCATTGAGGTTACACACTTGCCTTAAATGGTGGGGGTTTAAGCTCAATGTTGTAGGCGTGTATCTGGGGATTGGGGGAAATGCTGTCGAAATTTCTAAAGCATCGATCACAATGGTTGGGTCAATTACGTGCAGTACGTGATATTGTAAACTTGAATGAGATAGAACCTATCACCCGAAGAAATTAGAGTTGAGTATGAATGTCATCATTGTTTGCATTTTTTTTTGTATTTTTGTCTTTGTAAGAACGATAGAAAACGAAGTATGTACGACGTTGACTGAGTTGAGTTTATTCTTTAGAGACTTGTGTTCAAGAATAATACGTTTAGACGTTGTGGACCAGTTAGAGAAGGACATTGAAATTATTCTTTGCAAGTTAGAACATATATTCCCTCCATCATTTTTTACTATTATGGTTCATTTAGCTGTTCATTTACCTCGAGAGGTAAAACATGTGGGGTCCAGTTCAGTATCGGTGGATGTATCCAATGGAGAGACATATGGGGAAGATGAAGCGTTTTGTTAAGAACAAGGCGTGGTGTGAGGGCTCAATAGCAGAGAATTATGTGTGAAATGAATGTCTAACTTTTTGCTCAATGTATCTTGGTACGGATGAGACGAGATTTAATAGAAAAGACTGGAATTATGCCTACATGGATCATCGAAGGTGTCATTTTTATGTGTTTACTCAAAGTGTTAGATCGCTGGGAGCTGGTAGGCGTCAAGATTTGAATAATGAATTTACAAAAGCGCAGTGGTACGTAGTCAACAACTGTTCAGAAAATCAGCCAACATATAGAGTAAGCGGTTATGTGAATATTTGCTCACTTAAACACTTATTTCTTTATAGCGAACACTTAGAAGAGATGAGAAGGAAATCACCAATAAATGTTGATAGGAGACATAAAGAAGAATTTTTGTTATGGTTTAGAACTCGGGTATTTATTTAATTTTGTCTCTATTATATGTTTAATAAACGTCGATGATCATTGTTTTTAGATTCAAAATAAATACGTGTTTACTATTTTATGCTCAAACTATGCGCAGTGAAAATCTGGATTTGATGTCGGATTATTTATATGCATTAGTATCTGCCCCGATAACTTCATGTTCGGGCAGTCCGTGCCGGCGACAATTGGACCAAAGGTCAATACACGGAGGGAGCGGAGTTAATCGATGCGGTTCTTACGTCGTTCGTAAGGAGGTTGAGAATTGTGATTGCCTGCAAGGTATTCTCAGTTTGAATTTCGATCTTTTTATTTAAATTCTCTTTGTTTTCGTTCTAAGTTTGAATCCTTCCGTACATTCGTTCATCTGAAATGCGTGCGGCGCGTGTTCTTGAATTTTATTAGATTTTGAGCTCTCAGTGCGTCTGTGGTAATTTCAACACGCTAAAGAAGCGTTTCATTTCAATCGTCGTGGCCAAAATGGAAGTCGAAAGAACGCAGCCCACTGAATCTGATACCATAAAAAGATAATTCAATAAAATCCTGGCTGATAGTGATATCACTTTGTCTTTTCGGTTTTCGTGGATCTCATTAACTTTTTGTTCCCCAAATGAAGCATACAGGTCCTTTTTTTTTTCTTGGCGAAGCATACAGTTCCTTAATAGGTATAAATCTTTGGTGTTTTCTAATGAGCGTGATTATATTTGTTTTATTTCCCTTTTTCATGTTGGGTATTAAAAATTTGCCTCACAGTGGTTTTCATAGTCAAGGGCAGTGCTTATAGTCTACAAGCTTTTTCACTATTAGGGATAGCTGTTGATGCGCTTAATATTATATTAAGGTGTTGACAGGGTCGGCTCTAGCTATAGATAGCATAGGCGGTTGCCTAAGGTCTCAAATTTAGGAGGCTTCAAATTCAAAAAAAAATAATGATATATTTTAAAAAAATTAATATTAAGGCCTAAAAACCTTAATGTTAATGATTATATTGATTAAAGAGGCCTATTAAATCTCTTACTTAAAGGAGCATTAATTTTTCTCCAGCTCCAAATTTATAATTTTATGTATATTTAAAGAAAATTTAATATTAAGGCCTAAAAAGTTAACGTTAAAGAGTTTATTGATTAAAGAGTCATATTAAATCTTCTTAATTGAAGGAGTATTAACTTTTCTCTAAATCTAAGAGGCTACAATTTAAAATTTTTTATATATTTAAAGAAAAATTAATATTAAGTCCTAAAAACTTAACTTAAATAGCATATTGATTGAAAAAGCCTTGAGACAATATATGTGAAGTGCCAAAAATATTGAACAATCATTTCTCAATCATTCTATTTTTTATTCTTATAATTTTTTATGGAAGCGGACCCCTTCTTTGTCAGGCGTGGAGACTTTAGAGCCGCCCCTGGCTGTTGATTAGGCTTAGTTGGCTGTAGGCCCCTTCTTTGTCTGGCATGACGATCTTATTATGGTGTTTATTTGACAAAATTTTGGAAAATATTTTTGAAATTTTAAGAATTTTTATTTTATTGAGATATATTAAAATTCGTGAAAAACAAAGTGAATAGGTTCGTTTCTCGAGATTGTTAGACAAACAAGTCGTGTATCTTTTGTGATGTATAATTGCATCAGGAAATCTATAAATATCTGTACTTGATTATATCATGATTGTGATGGCCTAACATGATATCACATGCTGCCGACATTCCTTCTTTAGCACAAGTACAGAAGCATTTATATTTATGTCACGAGACGAGAAAAAAAAAAAGATTTATGTCACGCATCCCTTTCACCTGCTCGTGGGCCCTTGTCAAGACAACAACGAATGGGAATCGTAGATGTTTAGAAAAAAAAAAAAAAAAAGAAAAAAGAATGGGAATCGTAGATCTAAAAACTAAGTGATACCACTAGCGGTAATAGTAAAATGAAGTAATCATTATCTCAACTTTATTTACTGGGATCCCCACCTTCGTCGACAGAACTGAATTTGACGTGTTTGCTTTAGCTTTGTCTCTGGCACATGGATCTACATCTGAGTTAGACATAAACGGACTTTGAAACTGCAAAAGTGATTATTGTGCCCGTGTTGCTATAGTACATATCAGCGATCATTAACCTGCGATAACTGGACTGTGAATGTAGAGAAACGACTGGGGTTCGACTCCAGTTCGTCTCGCGTTCGCCTACCTAATATAATATTACTATTTTTTATTGTTGGTGGGCCCCTCTCAGTGTGTTTGCATTTTAAAGGGACCCACAAACAGTAAAAAATAATAATATTGTATTCGATAGGCGAACGTGAGACGAACTGGGGGCGAACCCCCATCACTGCTCGTGAATGTAATTAGGTTTCACAGGATTTTTCGGGAACAATTTCGTAACAACTGTAGTTGTTCTGAGAGACTATGATAAAAAAGACGTTGATTTTTACGGTCAGGTCATGAATATTTACGCGTTACGTTATTTGAGGAAGAATTTAATTTATTTAATAAAATGTTACTGGTTTAACTTGAGTACTCAAAATTTAGGTATTGATAAAAGCGGTCGGTTTGTTAGTACTAACACATCTCGAAAGTGGTACAACGATGACTCGTTTATGCTAGCTTCTTAGGGGAATCAAGTGTTTTATATCTGTTTGTTAGTATTAACACATCTCGAAAATTGTACAAAGAATGAGTCTATTAAGTTTTTTGTGGACTTTAGCTCATTTGACATGATCTCGTTGACTAGAAATGACGTCGAGACTTATGTGCCGGTAATCGATGAGAGTGGTCCACAACAACGTGAAGTAAAAGGAAGTGATGCTTCCTTGGAATCGTTCAGTGAAGATTGTAGTAATTCTGAAGAATATTACTCCGAGGACTAAAGTAACTTTATCGTTTCAATTAAATTTGTTTTTCTATTTTTTATTTATTTTGAGTAACATAATTCATTTAGTTTTTTTTCTCTAATATTGATTTATTTCGTCACAGGACGACGTCATGCCAACGGGAGGGAAACGTCTTCTATGCGATTCATCAGTTCGAGCTGAGAGTAATCTGGGTAAACTAGCAGTGTCGGGTCCTTCACTTAGGGATAGGAATGAATTATCGTACCCTACCACGACCAGTCTAGTAGGCACCCAGAGTATTTGTGAGTGTAAGTATTTTACCCCGTCAATCATTATTAAATATTATGACTTTTAAATTTCAATGCTTATCTGAATTTAAAATTTATTGTTCTTCATTTGTACCGACGTCCGGAATCAGACACGTTCGAGGTAGTACATTTAGGATTCCCTTACTCAAGGCTCGCACTGGAGGAACGTTGAAAGTCCATATCCCTAATGGACGTACGGGTGTGATGACAAGGCATCCTTAATGCTATCGAGTCGTATTGGTGCGCTTGTTCAACAATATGTCCCTTCCATTTGAGAAGAGTAAGTGGAAGGAGGTCCCCGACGAGGTTAAATCGTAGGTGATGAACCGAGTGTTGGTGAGTATAATTTATTAAATTTTAATTGTTGAAACTTTTTTGTGTTTCTAACCGTTATATATGTTAAGGATGACTTCTAACTAGATTACGATCGAGTAAAGGATCGCATCACTGTGACATCTACAATGAACACAACGTGCAAGACGCACATAAATATATTGTTCCAACATTACTCGATGTTCAATTCCAAAGAAGAGGCGTTAGAGCCAACGGCGAAATCAGGAATGCAAACAAAAGGGGGCAAACTCCTAAGAGAAAATGACAAAAAAAATTACTACATAATGCAAAAAATGTCTTAAGAGTTAAAATATAAAAAATTAAGGACTAAAAATATTGAAATACACATACCATATTATTTGCTCATGCTGAGAGGTGCCAATTTAATTCTACGAGAGTGCATTTCTGAAACGTTGTAAAATAACTTCGTTCTCAATAGTTTCAAAAATTTCACTCTCGATGTATACAATCATAATCACAATTATTTCATATCACAATATCGCAACTCAAGCAATGAATAGATTGGACATTGAGAGTGAAATTTTATAAGAGCATATACACTAAAATCATAAGCAAGTTATATATAGTTAAGAGATAAATATATTTTATACCATCTAATATATAAGAGTATAGACACTTAATTTACGATCAGAATTATTGTTTTGTTCATATTGCACATGCACAATAATTATCGTTAGTTTGTAAAGGTACAATTTTCATTTTAAAATTTCATCCATAATTATTTTGACAGTATTTTTGTGAAGGTAAAGCTGTAATTTTAAAGGTTAAAAAATTAATTTTCATTTAATTTGGAATGTGTGATATGAAAAAATAAAATTAAAAATGAAATGTAACTTATCAAGAAGAAATTTTATATTTATATTTATAATTTATTAATATACTAAATTAGTTTTCTCCATGTTCTAGCCTTACGGTAAGGTCAAGAAAGGTACAAACTTTTGCTCCCAGCTTCGAGAGACACAGAACCCAACAACTACAAAAGTAATCATATCAAGAACTATGAGAAAAAATAAATGGAGTGAGTTCTGGATATGCGGCACAACCAGCAACGGCTAGCAATTCTTGACCATCGATTTATAGACTATGCTTTGTAGAAAAAAAAAATCTCAACGGTTGATCATTTGATTTTGGTGGGTCTATCCAAACCTTGCAGACTATTTTTTGCTTCATTTTTAAACTGTTTGGCCTGACTGCGTCATGGCCCTTCAGTAAACATATGCCCCAAATCACTCACACTCTCTCTCTTTCTCTAACATGAAGCTTCTCTAAAGCTATCTGTAAAATACTTATTAATTTTTTCAACATATTCAGGTGAAGGGGGGCGGCTGCCCCCTTTGCCCCTGGTTAGTTTCGCCGATGGTTAGAGCACCCGTATCCCGATATGAGCAAGGAAGAATGTACTCGTGTTTGTGATTTCATTGCGAGAGAGGAATTTCAAGCTAAACATTTGTATTCCGTTCTGAACGTTTATTTTAGCTATATACTTAATTGTGGTAACAATTGTAAATGTACAATGCAGAGCAGCAGTACAATCAACAAGGAGAATAAAGCAAAGCTGAAGATTGTACACACATCGGGAAGGTTTTTATTAGTAAGTAAATTTAATATGCATGTTCTATATTTCTAATGTACAAACATCGGCTGGTTAGTAAGTAATAAATTTATATTTATATTATTTATTATTTAAATAAATAACTTAGGTATTTTAATATGCATGTTCTATATTTCTTTTGGTGTACAGAAAAATCCAGAATCTGATGAAATTAGTCCTTCATTGCTTTATAAAAAGACACATACTAATAAGGATGACCTGTGGACTTCAGCAGATGCACGAGAAAATTTTGTAAGTTGTAACATTAGTTTTAATGATGCATTTGTATGCGTTTATGTTTAATGTGTACTATTTTTTTTCTTCTTTTTCTAATTTTTTAGGAAAAAAATGGAGGGGTTAAAGTTGTAGCATGAATCAGATGGAAAGTCATACACTAAAGTGGAGATCTTCACTGAGGTGTGGGGGACGAAAGCGGGTTACGTGCGAGGTTTAGGCCGTTCAGTACGGTCTATTGGTTCATCTATATCAGCATCGTTCGGTTATTGTCCCGGAGATTGGAGGAGGTCAGATTACAGATTGAGGAGATTAGGGCGAGACAGTTGGAATATGAAGCGCTTCTAGTCAAGCGGTTAGATATGGAGCAGACGATGTGAGAGCATCTGCAGATGATGGAGGAGCAGCAAAGGAAGAAAGACGAAGAGCTGATGAAGATGATGACGAAGCAGCAACAGAAAAAAGACGAAGAGCACCAGAAGATGATGCAGGAGCAGTAAAGGAAACTAGTGGAACAACAACAATAGATGATGCAACTAATGGCGGAGCAGATGTGTGAGCAGCTGACGAAGCAGATCAGACAGATGCAATCTCGTTCGATTGCATGTTTGTAGATATTTTATTATATTATGAGAAGTGAATATCTTTCTATTTATATTATTTCTAAATTATTTTTTCAATTTTAATTAAATTAATTCAAATATATAGAAAACCTGTCGAACGGTAAAAAATGTCGTTCTTACGATTCTTTTTCATTGATAACGTGCGCACACGTAACTATTTGTCTGCACTCTTTGCTTTAAATTAGTCCATTCAAATGGTGTTTCTCACGTCCACAAGTCTTTAAATAAGAAATAGTGCGTACGATACACTAATACGTTCGAACTTTTTCAACATAACAAGCGTCCAAACTTTTATACGTAATGGTTCAAACGGAGTTTGCAGATGGTCCGAACTAAACGTAAGGCAACAGATTTTGGATTTTTTTGTACACCAAAAGAAATACAGAACATGCATGAGTAAGGCAATCCCGTACGTACTGCTAGCGTTATCCGAACATTGTGTAATTCTTAAACGGATGGCTAGGGCTACTAAATGAATGCATTACATAACAGCAAGAACCGTTCGGACGTAACAAAAAGTCTGAACAATACAAATAACCGTTTGGACGTTTTCCCAAAGCGCCCGAAAACGTCCGAACAATACATAGAGTCCAGACTGCGATTGTCGAACAAGACATTTCTTCTCCCCACAAACTCTATTTTCACCACAAATTCATGCCAAAATCAACCTAAATCACAAACATTTCAATATAAACACATCACAACCAACTCCAAACTCCATTGTTATCATTTTAGACCCTAAAAATTGGAAAAACACATCCTTTGATATACTAATATCCATGCTTTTCATTCTAAAACAAAACAAAAATTAAAACTCTCTAACCTCAAATGAAATTCAATGCGAAATATCAAATGAATTGCTCATTTCACACCCTTTTTCAATGAGATTGACGTCCAAAATCAGCTCATCCTTTTTCCACTTGCTCAAATCTCTCAAATTTTCTAAGTTTTCTACATTTTTGCTATACTGTCTGTGATTTCCCGTCCTTTAAAATAATACAATACGTTCAGACGTGTTTAATGTAGTTCGGACGTCTACATTTATAATTTTGAATGAGAATTGTTGCCGCCTAAAATTTCACACAGTCCGAACGTAGAATTTTACGTTTGCACGCAAACTTACATTTCATGATATCATTTTAGAAATCCCCATACAACACTGTCTAATCTTACTCACAAGCGTCAGACTCTAATATAACCGTCTGAACGATATCAACTCATCCGTCCGAACTGAATCTTTTATTTCAATCGTCCCGACCATATAAACTAGTGTTCGGAAGGTCACCTTAACGTCCAAACGGTTATTGACGTTTTTTTCATTTTAAAAAAATTATACAATGAAATTTATTAGCAAGTTTTAAATAACCAAAGTTAGTTAATAATATAAACAATCTTAAGTGGGTTAAGTTCTAAAAAATAATTTTTGTTTGAATGAGTGTACCAAAATTAGAAATGTAACATTGATTAAAATATTATATTAAGTTCTAATAAATACAAATAACATAAATATATCAAATATCGGCAAAACATAACATGAACAAAATAAGATCAAATAAATTACCAATACATGTCCACAAAACATAATATGAAAGTAAAATGACCTCAAAACATAATAAAAAAATAAATGTCCAAATAAAACAAAACTAATAGATATCCATGAAGCAGCTAGACTACTGCTCATCATAATCATCATGATCAGTCAGTTTCAGAATGTGACGGACTTGGCGAAAGTACTCCTCTATCAGCTCAACCTGCTCACTCAAGGGAAATAGCTCTACACTAACCGTGAGAATCTAATTACACTAACCATTTCATTAGCATATCACTTGTACTAATCACATATTTAATTCTACTAATTATCCGTTTAAATTGTAATAAATTTAATCTAATGAAAAAATATAATTGATAACAGAGACATCACGAACATGCGCCAAATGATCCTCCACATGTCTGATGAGTGTCTGGAGCTGTATCAGAACGGTATGGACAGACTGGGACAACTGAGACAATTGTTCTTTCAAAGAGAACAGTTTGATCCGCATAATATTCAGCTCTTCCATTAGAGCCATATTCGCACAACAAATGTGTCGGCTCCACTATCACCCGAATACTCTCCTTTAACTCCACTAAAAAAGTGTTTTCCCAAGCTGATCGTTGTGTTTGTCCCATGACAATAGTGATACTTCTCTTGGAGCATTTTATCTTCAACCTAGCAAAACCGTCCGAACATAAGCATAACCCGTTCGTATGAACGTCAAACTGTGTCGTTTAAATTTTCGGACGTCCGCATGTAACAATATCGTTCGAACATAAGCATAAACTGTTCGCACGAATGTCAAACTACGTCGTCTAAATTGTTAGCCCAAGGTTGTTTTACAAACAATCTATAACTGATTTTGATGATAACAAAATATTCTAAGTTTCAAAGACTTTTAGATTTTACATTGTCAATCCATAATTTCCAAGTTATATTTCAAAGGATTGAGGTTATCTCTCTTAAATATTTATAAAGTGCACTTGAACATCATTACACAAGTTGATAAGATCAATTTTTCATATTGTAGGTGTTTAAAGAAGTATTGAAATGGTCTGGATGCTTTAAAGTTGAAATTGGAGTAGTTACTGACAAAGAACAAATTTTTCTGACTAAGTGTTGGAAGTGTCGACACATTGGACCATAGTGTCGACACATTGAACTACTACCCGAGAGTTTTGGTTTTCTGGCATTCAAAGTGATTTTTTTGACTAAGTGTTGGAAGTGTCGACCCATTGGACCATAGTGTTTACACATTGAACTAACACCCAAGAGTTTACATTTCAGGCAATACAAAGTGATTTTTTGACTAAGTGTTGGAAGTGTCGACACATTGGACCATAGTGTCGACACATTAAACTAACACCCGAGAGTCTATTTCCAGACCAAGTTTAATGTGCCAGCACATGCAATCAATGTGTCGACACATTGTGCTATTTGCAAAAAATCTGGAAACGACGACAGCTCTTTCCAAAATGGTTCAAATGTCTTATAAACCCCTCCAACGACTCTAACTTTACAAGAAGACCCTTAATGACCGTTGAAGACCTAGAAGCTATAAGAAGAAGAAGATGAAGAGAGAGAAAGGAGAGCTCGACCAATATTGCAACATCTAGAGAGAGAAAGTCCAAGATCCAAAGTTTTCACTTGCTGAATCATTCAAGAACAAAGCTTCATTGTCAAATCTTCTTCTCTTGCTCATCTATGACAACCAAGCCTTCAAAGGAAAAGAGATTTCTTGAAGAAGGGACAACCCACTTGCAATCAATCTTGCCCTAACTTCTAGAGAGAGAAAGCTTGTTGAAGAAGAGGAAAAACAACACTTACCGAGAGAGCTTGTGCTCCCACCTGCAAAACTTTAGGTTTCCTTTAATAATATCATCTTATTGCATCTTATTGAGCTTTACACTTGCTGATTTGGCTTAGAGAGCCATTTCATACGATTTGAGCTTTTCATTGGCATATTCGGCTTAGAGAGTCATTCAATGTAATTCCTTTGTATCCATCTTGTGGAAAACATTTGAGTGTTGTGTGAACACTTGTTGAGTGTTGAGAAAACACTTAGTCCTACTTGTGAGAGTAGAAGAAATCCTTTAGGTTGTGAGGATTTGTGAGAGTTGAAGCGTGAGCTCGCAAAACGCTTTGTAAAGGTTCCTTAGCACCCGGGAAGCTAAGGTGTATTCGCTATTTGGAGAATAGTGGAAGAAGCCCAAAGAAGTCAATTGCCTTGGGGGTGGACGTAGGCACGTGTTTGGTCGAACGACCTAAAAACTACGGTGTCATCTCTCTAACTCTATCTCTCTTACATTTTAGTACTTATTCATACTTGTGCAGTTTTATGCTTTATCATTCCTTGCTTATATTTGACATAACATTAGACACATTTTGTTCAACATTATTATTTGTTAAAGATGGGTAGTTTTCAGATCTGCTTGTTTAGCGAAAAAGTGATAAGTTATTGTTAAACCCAATTCACCCCCTATTGGGTTGTTATTTAGACTTTCATAAATTATTAGACGTTCTCATGTTATAATACCGTCTGGACCATACGTAAAGTGTTCGGACCGTATTCCGTCTGGACGCTATCGATGTCACGGGTCTGAAGTTTTGCAACGTCGAACTACACGATTCGTGGAAGAAACGCTCATAACTGTGCGTACCTTTTTATTACCGTCCAGACTCTGTTATTTTTTCTGTTGGAACGCAGTTTGTAACGTCTGGACTGCTTGCGTTCATGAAGATTTTTAATTTGTCACTATATCCTGACGATTATGATTCGTTAGGTAATATACGTTCGGACTTTATATAAAATGCGTTCGGACGACATTGTAAAAATTGTGACTATTCTAATGGTCACTCAGTTACGACGATTCAGAATTTGTCACCCTGCATAGAGTCCGAACGGTTTTCTTGTTTCGTCCGGACGTGATTTTGTTTTTTTGACGATTTTTATATTCACTCATTCGCGACGCTTGTATGTCGTCACACCAGAAATACGTCCAGACGAGTTTTTGACCGGTCGGGACGGTTTTGACATTCCTAGATGATTTTGGGTGACAAAATTAATATTTTGTCATGAAAAGTTCACTTTAGGTGACAAAATGTGGTTTGACACCCATAATTTTGTCACCTGACCCTGAAACTATATTTCTTGTAGTGTATGTGTAAGGTTAATGATTCACATGCTAGGTTTCAATACACATGTCAACCAAAACTAAAATCATGTGACTATTTTTTCTTCTAAGTTCTTTTTTCGTAAATTTTTTCGTAAATTTTTATTTTTTAAAAGATAAAACAAAGTAAATTATTTACATTATTTTAAAAATAATAAAAATTAAGAAAAAAAACCTTTAAAAAATTATAAGTCACATTATTTTAGTTTTTTGCTTACAAGTTTGAAATTATGATTGGAACTGACGTGCGAATTATTAATTTTGAGAATGAAATTTTAAGAGAAAAACTTATTTGAGAAAAATTATAAACTGAGGGACTTATATGATCAAGTTGAAAACGGAAGGACAATTTATTAAAAGGGGTCAAAACCTAGGGATGAAATGAGTACTTAACCCACATAAATAACCAAACATCCATATATATAAAAGATTAAAGAACATGCAAGTAACTTTCTTTTTTTTGGTTGGGTGCAAAGAGAGGAAAGAGGAGGTTTGCATTATATGGAATCCTAATTACAACAATAAGAATTTCAAAACTAGTCGAGTCAAGTAGGAAATTGAAACTAGTTAGTTTATATGACCTCATAAAATTATGCAAGAGGTAGTTGGCACATTCTAGCCAATCATGAACCGTGAAGCGCCTACTTAATTAATTGCAGATAAGATTATTTACTTTTGTGTCATAATTGTTAGGCTTAAATGCTCAACAGATCTATGTGGTTTACCATTTTTTCAAAAATGTCTCTATATTTCAATTTGAAATATTTTGGTCTTTGTATGTGCTTTAGACGTTTCCCAAAAACGTTCCTCCATTAGTGTGGCCCCACCAACGGATTTTTCGACCTGACAAACTGAGGTCATATCATAGCCAATGACATGCCACCGCATGGCCTATCCCTGTCCTATCTCCTGGTCGACGCCAGATCAGCCACTGCGTCAGCCTCTACGTTTCCTTCCATGTCAACAATATCTTCTTCGGCGAAAACCAACTTCACCCGTCTCCCCTGCCAATCTCTAGGGTTCTTCATTACCAGGACCGAAAGATTTGGTTCCACTACCTCTCCCCAGTCAAGTATCCATACGAAGGTGTTCTGCAAAACGAATTCGACTACCCAGTGAACTACTCTTTTTAAGGTTGAGAAAACTGATGTTGAATTCTTAAAACCCAAACCATGTCTATTGCTATCAGATTGTCCAGCTGAAAGCATCTTGTCAAGGTGGCTGGTTCCCACAGTGAATTTCTTCAGTTCAATATCAGCGTGACCCACCTTCTTATTCAGCTTTACAACTTTATCTTCAAGAGCTTAATTTTTCATGGTTAGCTTGTGAATTTTATCTTTTTGTTCATTTTTCTACCAACTTGACTTGGTAAAGGGCTTCGAATTTGACTTTGTGCATTCCAGTCTCTGCCATTTTAAATTGAAGATTTTTATGAATTTCTTGACAAACAGAGCAATGTCTTCTTCATCCATTTCTTCATCTTCATAACATGAATTATCATCCTTTACTTTCAAGGCAATTGATTTTCCTTTCTTAGATGGAGGAAATCTCATTTCATATGTTTGAAGAGAGCCCACCAGTTCGTTAAACTTGATTGAGTCCAGATTTTTATTTCCTTCGATGGTTGTCACCTTAGCTCTAAACCTTTCCGGTAGTGATCTCAGAATCTTACGAACGACCTTAGTTTCATGTACTTTCTCACCTAAACTAAAGCTGCAATTGACCAGATTTGTGAGTTTCTCATAAAACTCATCAAAAGTTTCATCATCTTTCATTCTTAGCTTTTCGAATTTCGTAATATTCATTTGTAGTTTTGAATCTCTAACTGCCTTTGTACCTTTGTGGGTGACCAAGAGAATATCCCACGTCACTTTCGTTGTTTCATAGTTAGATATCCGCATAAATTCCTCAGGGGAAACACTTATGAAAATTGCGTTTATTCCTTTACAGTTGCAACCAGCTATTTCTCTTTCACTTAAAGACCATTGTTGTGATTCTTTCTCAATCGTTTCTCCATTCACTGTTATAGATGGTATCTCCCATCCTTAAGTCATGAAAGTCCATTCTCTTTCATCTATGGACTTAAGGAAATCTCATTTTCACTTTCCAGTAAGCGTAGTTCAATCCATCAAAAATGGAGGAACTTTCTGTGATTGGCTTCTATCCAAATTGAATATTTGAGTCATTGGAGTCGATGTATAGCTCTGATATCAATTGAACAAGGTGGTTCAAGACTCGTTATATAGTAGCCGAACCAAGAAGCGAGGGTTGAATATGTTCTAAAAAATTTCAGTCCTTTTTAATTCTACTGCTGCACAATCTCACAAGTTTATCAGCAAATTTCAAGGACACTCAATCAATCAGTATAATATGCAGAATAACAATTCAAAGAAACAAACAGATTACAATCACAACAATTACTAAATTCTCTAAACAATCACAATCATACACAATGACACCAATATTGATGACGAAGAGAAAAACCACTTGAAAGAATTATTTCAAGATGAAAAAACTCTTCGGGGTTGCAAGCCGTTTTATGCGAATCCACTAGAATCTTCAAACTCAGTACACAGTGATCTATAAACTACCCAACATCTCGTTGGTAGTCTAACACAACTTATACCTTACCTGGAATACAACATCTAGCTCTGCACTATGCAGGAAACGAGGAAGTACTCTTCCATTTGAAGATCTTGATTCCAAAACACGGAACTTTACAGCCAAGCCGATCTTTCCACACACCCACATGCAATCAACTCTTTCACACTAGGAACAAACAGCCTTGGTATTATCTTGGTGATCAAAATAAAATCTGAAATAATGGGAAAGGAAAAACCTCACTGGGTTTCATCTCAGTTCATACAGAAACAAACTACAGAAACATTAACAAGGAGAATCTTGAAGAACGCTCTAGAAAGCTAAGGTCTCTCAAAAATATCTCAAGGAAAAGATTCACGAAGTTTCAAAACTTCTTGAATCTAGGACGCGTCTGTTAAAACTGTTATAACAGTCTTTCGTAACTTCTGATCAAACTTGGAGCGAACGTGGAACAAATTTCCAGGGCTCTTAAAACATCGAAGTGTCAGCTCCATGTATGCAAACTATATGCAAACAACAATCAAACCTTCAACATTCTCAGACAATCACCAATCTTGTTGAACCGCTGGTTTTTAGCAGTACTTCATTAAACATGAACCTCATAAATAAACAAGGACACATCATGAAGTATTTAGGACAACTAAAATACATCTATAAAAGAGATAAGAAATAGGTCGACTCGGTCCAACCGAGGGGGGCACAAGCCTGACAGAACTAGCGCTTGATGAAAGAGCGGATGAGATGGATAAGGTGTAAAGACGTAATAGCTTGGACCGTGGAGAAAAGGCAGGAAAAGCCCTGGCCCATAAAGGGGAAAGGGGATATATGTAAGGAAAAATGGAGCAAAGGGGTATGTTCATCTTCTCTGAGAAAGAACCAGTAAACAAAAGATACATAGAAAAAGACGGTGATTAACAAAGACATCAGAGAATTAAATCCCCCTACGGGGAGGAACCCGTGTCCTAGATTGTTTTCTTTACTTGTAGGAGGTAGGAATGAGAGTGACAACCTTTCAATCTGTCTCAAGCGTTGGGTCTTTGGCCTAGATCCCTCGGGTTCTTAGCCCAGTAAACTTTGTGATAGGCCGATTAAATTTGACTTCATCAGTTACTATCAAAAACTCCTTGTAAAACTTGTCAAATCTCAAAATTCTAGACATTAACACTTGTATTATGGGAAGAAACTTTGAAAGGGAAAATGAGATTATATACTAATAGCATTCTATAAAGCGCTTAATAACAAGTGGAACTCGTACTCGTACCCGTACCCATATGGTGCTTGGAAGTGATCATGATTCTCTACTTTAAAATTTTTTGTCTGAAATACGTGATGTAATTTAAAAAGAGATAGATATAATAGGTGAACTCTACTCCACTTAATTGTGTTTGTTGTATAGAGATCATCATTCGTCCCTCTCCAAATAGTGCTCCTTTACTTTTTGAATTTTTGTTATTATTTAATTAGTTTTTCAACTTTACTTTTAAAGTTTTCTTTATATAATAGTTGGCGTTTAAATTTTTCGTTAAATTTTACCTTTAAAGTTTTCCTTATACAGTAGTTAGCTCATGTCTTTTGTCTGTACGTTTGAATTGTGAGTAGACATTGAATTGACCTTATAACTTGAACATCTAGAGTCTGTATGTTTGTATGTTCGACGGTCATTCTCCATCTTCACTAGCTTCCTCCTCAATAGGTGGAATATCATACGTGTTTCTAGAAGTAATCTTCTAAACAATCTTCCAGTGGCCACCCAACTTCATATCATCGATATAAAACACTTGATTCCCCTGAGAAGCTAGCACGAACGGATCATCTTTGTACCACTTTCGTGATGTGTTAATACTAACAAACCGACCACTTTAATCAAGACCTAAATTTTGAGTACTCAAGTCAAACCAGTCACATTTTAGTAAATAAACTAAATTCCCCCGCAAATAACGCAAGGTGTAAATATTCACAACCTGGCCTTAAAAATCAACATCTTCTCCATCATGGTCCCTCGGAACAACCATACTACTATTCTGAGTGTTACGAAACTGTTCACAAAAGACCGTGTGAAACCTAACTTCATTCACTACACATTGTCACAAGTATTCTTCTCGATATGCACGACGTCCAAATTATGTCAAAGTTTCAACTCTGACCAGTACGACAACTCAAAGAATATGTTGCGCTTCGTCCAACATAACTCAATATCAGCCCGTTTTCTCTTCTTCTCAGTCTTCCCAAACGAACATAACGGTACCAATTCAAGTTGTTGAAGTATCTCCTCTCCAATGACTTCTTCAGGCGCTGCTCTAAACTTTTTTTTCCCATCAAATATGTCAACATCATGCCTCCACCCATGCGTCGCGGAAAATACAGGCGATGTCCCAAAAAATAATGTTTACCCCCACGTTTCAACCAAAACGACGTTGTGTTTTGTTGCAATTAAAGCATGCTAACCGTCATTCCATACTCCAACCTGAGAGATTACCAAAAGTTAGGAAGTCATTTATTGTCCAAAGCAAAGCAGCATGTAATTTGAATGAACTTGATACGGCCACATCATACCTCTACACTCCATTTTCCCACAATTCCTTCAACTCATCTACCAATGGCTGCAAGTAGACGTCGATATCATTCCAGGGACTTTTTGGACGCGTAATAAGCAGCGACAACATGAAACTTGAATCCTTCATACATTTCCATGGCAGCAAATTGTATGGAATTAGTACAACTAGCCGTATACTATACGATAAGCTCATGTTGCCAAATGGATTGAACCCATCAGATGCCAAACTCCACCTGACGTTTCGAGATTCCCGACCAAACTATTCATACTTCTTATCGAGGTCCTTCCATACCCAGAGTCTGTAGGATGCCACATCACCCCATCTTCAACCACAGGCTTCTCTTGGTGTCAACGCATATCCGTTGTTGTTTGTTTTATTAGAAACAATCTATGCAACCTCGGTTTCAAGAGAAAATGTTGCAACACTTTTTTTAGAAACCTTTGATTTGCTATTCTGACTGTACTTCCACCTCGATTCCCCACACACCGAACACTCTTGTAACTCACCGTGCTCCTTCCAAAACAATACACAGTCATTTAAGCACGCATGTATATTTTCATAGCTAAATCCTAAATTATTTTTTAACTTTTTCGCCTCATAATAAGATTTAGGAAGTGTCTCCCCCTCCGGCAAAGCATCTTTTATAAAGCCCAACACATCTTCAAACACCTTTAGAATCAAATTATTCTCCGACTTCACATGAAGTAACCTAACAACGAAAGACAACTTGGAGTACTTCTTACACCCGGGATACAACTCTCGCCCAGCATCATCCCATAACTTGGTATATGCAGAAAATCAGTCTCTAGACCCAGACTGGACTATTCAGGACCCGATATATTTTTTCACACGCGTTCTCATCAACCCCTGCTCCCACCTCAAAATCTTCTAACATGTCTCTCATATCATCATTTATGTTTCCCTCAGAGTCCTCGCTACTTGGTTCAGGTTCTAAATTCACCACCCGGTTAGGAACTTTTGAAGTTGACTCTCCGTGAAATACCCAATGAGTGTACCTCTGGTCAAACACAATTATGAATAAATGATCCTCCATCCCATCCACACGTTGGAACAACACATTCTTACATCTCTTACATGGAAATCTTATCAGACCCCGACTCTCTGCATAACTACGGGCAACACTCATAAAATCACGAACATTATCACTATACTTCGCACTTTTGAGCCTATCAGCCTCATAAATCCAGCCCTTATCCATATTGTTCCTTCAAAGACGAAAATAAAAAAAATAATGCAAACAATGATGACATTCATACTCAAATCTAATTTTTTCAGGTGATAGGTCATATCCCATTCAATTTTACAATATCATGTACTGCACGTAATTGACCCGACTATTGTGATCGATGCTTTAGAAATTTCGATACAAGTTCCCATCAGTCCCCAGATACATGCCTACAACATTGAGTCTAAACACCCACCATTTTAGGCAAGTGTGTAAACTCAATACTGAATGTGTATCCTAAGGACAAAAGGAGATTTGCATCGAAATTTCTAAACACATCTGTCACAACGTGGACAATTCAAGAATTACATCCAGTTCGTTATCCAAACTTCGTGTAATTCTTAAATGGGGTATAAGGCTACTAAATTAATGTATGACATAACAACAACTATCGTTTGGACGTAACATAACCGCCAGAACCATACATATAAATGTTCGGACGATACATCAAAAATTCAATTTAAAAACCACTTACCTCAAATGCAATCCAATTTTAAATTCTAAAAGAGATGCTCATTTCACACCCTCTTCAATGAGATTGGATGCTCAAAATCAACTTTCCACTTCTTTTCACGCTCAAATCTCTCGTTTACTTCGTTTTTCTGTTTTTCCTCCACTGTCTCGGATTGTGTCACTTTCATACGCTTGAATACAGTTCGGACACATCAAAGGAAGTTTAGACACATACGTGTATTAGTTTTCGAGGGAATTCATGTAGCCAAAATTTCATAATCTTCTGCACCACGATGTACCCATCTGAACACCTTCTTACAGTTCAACACACCGTTTTAGTAATTCTCAAATGACAGCATATGCTCATTATAATAGATGTGCGGACGGTACAATACCGTCCGAACACTACCTTACATCACACGGGACCGTTTAGGAAATACCAAGACAGTAGCGTCTGATAATAAACAATCATGTCCGGACGTTAGAAAACATGAGTCTGAATGATGTTTCATTTTTTAAGCGTCCCGGACGTATAAACAAATATTCGGACGGTTTGTTTTATATAATACGACACCGTTCGAGCTTACATTAAACAGTCCAGAAGGAGAGATTAAATTCCAAACGGTTTTGGACGATTTCGATTTTTTTTTACTTATTTATTAACTTTATTAGCAAGTTTTAAATAATCAAAGTTAGTTAGTAACATAAATAATCTTAAGTGGATTAAGTTCTAATATCAATATTTTTTTAATGAGTGTACCGAAATCAGAAAAGTAACATTAATTAAAATATTATATTAAGTTATAATAAATAAAAATAAGATAACTAAAATGACATAAATATATCAAGTATCGTCAAAACATAATATGAACAAAAACATCAAATAAAATCAATACATGTCCACAAAACATAATATAAAAGTAAATGTCCTCAAAACATAATAAAAAAATAAACGTAATAATAAAAGTAAATAAATGTAGACTACTGTTCATCATCATCTGTCAGTTTTAGAACGTGACGAAGGTGCTCCTCTATCAGCACGACCCGCTCAGTCAGGGGAAAGAGCTATGCACCGGTTGCCACGCCCTTCATAACTTCCTTACACACAGCGACCTCCTTCTTCCACCCAACGTCCATGTCGGCGACCTTCTGCTCCAAAGCTGTCAGACGACGACTGATATCACTGAACATGCAATGGGTGGGCTGCAAGATCAATTGCATCTGCTGAGACAGCTCCCTCATCATATCGTTCATCCAACTCGACCGCTGTGTCTCAAGTCCCTGGGTCGAGCTCTGCCCAGGATCTTGCCCCTCCATTGCCTCCTCAGGCTACTCCTATCGTCTAACTCTAGCAACCCGAGCGGCGTGCAGCGCTCGGCGTGTCTGGACCATCGATTTGCAGAGCATGGTCTTGTTGATTGACCCAAGCGGAAGCGCCCTCGGCTCGTCACCACCCTTGGGTACCATCATGGCATGCAGGAACTAGGTCAGAAGAATCTTGTGCGGCAATGAACACGAAGCATCAGTCTTCAAGGCCTCTGCACGAATGGACTGGTAGATGTATGATGCTATATCAATAGGTAACCCTCGTACAACTATTAAGTACAGAAACTCGACCCGGCTATAAGATAACTCTGTGGTGTTCTTCTTCGGGAGCATAGGATCAGATGCATGATCCGCTAAAAAGGAAGCAGATGCTCGTGTACCATATAGGCTTTGTCCAAAATCGTTGTATCATCACCCAGCATGGTCCGGAATACCTCGACCTTAGTTGTTCGGCCCTCCTCGCTCATTGGCAGGTTTGGGAACGCTGCCAAATCTCTCTCGTACCCAGAAAATTTGCCAGCTCGTCGAACGAGAATATGATCGGAATGTTACCGACAGTAACCACCATACTAGGCTCCTCGAGGTCCCTCACCCGTAATATAGAGTAATAAAACTCCATAACGATATTCTTTGATGGATAGCTAGTCCTATGGATCAATGGAAGCCAACCTAACTTCTCCACCACCACCGGAAGCGTCCGACCCTCAAATGTGAGATCGTTAAATTCTGCCAACTTAATGTCCTGCTCGACAACAATCGAGCGAGACATAATGATCGTTGTATGTTGCTCCACCGTTAAAGCTTGAGTGGAAGGTTGCTCGTCATCAGCCTAGTCGATGGAATGTGGACGCTTACTCATTTTTTCTGAATCTACACAAACAAGCGTTCTCAGGGTTAGAAACACGTCTGAACCAAAAATACTACCACCCAAACACTAATAATTAAGTCCGGACGTATACGTGAAGCGTCCGGACATTATCAAAACGTCAACGTATCCTTTTTTAAAGTATAAAAAAGTCTGAACATCTTTGGATATCCGTCTGAACCCAAAGCAGATAAAAAACCATTTAAATTTAACATGAAATCATCCGGACTGCATTGAAAATGCGTTCGAACATAATCAAAATGACAACGAATACCACTGAATGACTTCGAAAAGAGTCCGAAAAAATACAATGTTCTGACAACTCAAGAACGTGTCTGGACACAAAGCATGGCAGCGTCCAGACACATTCTGGAAGACGACCGCGTTAACTCAGCTATGCCAGTGTCCCTCCACCTCTCACACGCCCAAAAATACAACCAAAACATGAACTAATACACTTAAAACAAACCTAACACTTTACACAATCAATTTCTACGTAAAAATCAATAAAAAAAACACAATGTACTATGTAAAAAATAGAATTGAAATTCTATACGTAAAACCTATAAAAAATGAAATTTTTTACATTAAAATCTTGTTAAAAGTAAGCAAAACATACCTGGATGTGACTAGATCCCCGAAAGAGTGATATTATGTCAAGATTTGTGAAGAAAAACTTGAGTTTTGAGAGATTTGTTAGGAGAAACGGTACGGTATTTGTGAAAATGACGAACTGTTCGAATTTTGAAAATATGTCGCTAGCGTCCGAACACAAAACATGTCGTCCGGACTCTGTTTTGCACACGTGGCCCAATCAACGTGTTTCGTATTAAATGCCAAAATTAAAACCATTTAAAACTGTTCGGCACAATAAACACGTCCGAACCTTTGATCAAGACATGGAAGCGCATGTTTGGCTGAATAAACGACGAATCAAGTACAGACGTCTATCAATCGTGCGGATGGTGACAACCATTTTTCAACATTCGTATAACGAAAACACATGTACGTCATGCGACGGTTACGGTAACATCCAGACGGTCACCTAAACAGTTCCAACGCATACCTCATTTACTCTCAATTGCGATATGGGCGTCCGGACACACCTCGACCACGTCCGAATGTCCAGCAGATTTATTTCGTATGTTATATTCACTAAATTTACTTTAATTCACAAAATCTAATTTATTTAAATGATTTAATTTACATAGATAATTTAATTTATTTCATTCAATTTAATGCAATGCAATGTAATTTCGAACAAATATTTAAATTTATTTATTTATTTTGAACACATAAATATATATATACAGTTATGCATACTTTTATATTAAATATTTGTTATAACTTATCACTAATTTAATTGTAATTGCAATCTAGTTACTCTAATCGTTACAATCTAATTTACACTAACCGTTCCATTAGTGTAATCACCCATTTAATTTTACTAATTATCCGTTTAAATTGTATGAAATTTAATCTAGTGAAAAAAACAATTAATATAAAATATAAAAAATAATCGTAATACATAACGAAAAACACAATCATAGTGTATAGTACGAGCCGGAAATGGTCCTTCAAACGATAAATAAATAATAGTGATAAAGCATAAATAGAAAACTAGTCCAAATCACGAGTTGCCTCTGGCTCGTCCAAATCTTGTCCGAGGGCATCACGAACATACGCAAAATGCTCCTCCATATTATCCACCCGTCTGATGAGTGTCAGCAGCTGTATTGGAACAGTATGGATAGACTAAGATAATTGAGACAATTGTTCTCTCACAAAGAACAGGTCCATCTGCAAAATATTCAACTGTTCCGTTATAGCCATATCCGTTAGAGCAAGTTTGGTCTCCAAATTGGTCAAGCGGCATTGGAGCTCCATGCACAACGAATGTGTCGGCTGCACTATCGCTCGAATGCTTTCGATCAACTCCACTAAAAAAGAGTTTGCAGTTGGTCGCTCTATTTGTCCCCCGACATTGGTGATACTTCTCCCAGAGCATTCCTTGGTCAACCTAGCAAACATTGTCCGAACGTTATCATAAACCGTTCATAAGCACTTCCAGACGTTATAGACCACGTTCGGACGGTGTAAAAATATGTCCAAACGTGGTTTGATGAACACCAGCAAAAAAGAGCGTAATTTGATAGACACAAACAACACAACAAACTAAACAGCGGACGATATTGAATCGAAATGCATGAAATTGAGAAGAAAATTCATGAAGGAAGTTTTACCTGAAGTTCCTTGAGAGATCTCAAACGGATAGTGAAAAATTTTAGGGGAAAAATTTAAGAGAAGTGAGTGAGTTTGTGATTTTGATAAAGTCTGGCGGCTGTAATATGCCCAAGAACTATCCAATCGCTTGTGGTTAGCGTGCGGACACTTCTCAGCGATTATATTCACACGTGACCCTATCAAATTTAACGTCATTAAAATGCCCAATTCGAAAAGGTTTTAGAACTTATACGGTCCAGATGCTATTGGTTGGTCCGGACGGTATTGATGTCACGTGTCTGAAGTTTTGCAATGTGTAACCACACGATTCGCGGAAGCGTTTATAATTGTGCGGACCTTTTTTGTACCGTCCGGACGACATAAAGTGTTTATGATTATTTTTAATTTGTCACTCTAGCCTGACAATTATTATTCGTTAGGTAATGTTGTTCGGACGTATTATAAAATGTAGCACCCCTCCCTTGTCTGATCCACTTATGTACTATGTTTTATGTATGGGTATTCTAGATAAGTTGATTTACTATGTTAATATAGTTTGCATCATCAGTTTTTGTGAATAAGTTCTTATGGTTGTGAAAGATGACAGGGCTGGCAGGTCCGGAATTTGACAGGGCTGGCAGGGCTATATATATGGGCAGGAAAAAAGTCTCGGGGTGGCCGAGTTCACTACCCGGGGAATGCCAAGGCTGGTCAAGGGAGGCCTGGGGTCTGGGGTCTGTCCTGGCCGTAGTCATTGTTTCTTGACTTTTCTTTGCATGTAACTGTTTGTTTCAACATGTCTTATAAGTGGGGTGAGCATTAAATGTGCATTTAATATATTCTTATCACATCTTACCTAACTATGGACGTGGGCTTTATCATTGGCACCTAATTAATGGTAAGGAATGGTAAGACATACGTGAGATTTTGCGGCTTGGGTGGCTGTTTGTGATTGGGTGTAACCTGCAACTCATTAAGTGTTTAGATCTCTAGTGTAGAGTAGTAGGTTGGCCAAGGGGGGAGAATCGTAAACTTTGTAAGGGTTGTTATTCGTTATGTTCAGTTATTTGTTTTAAACATTAGAATAAGAGAGAGAGAAAGACGTATCTGATAACGACATAAGCAAACTCTGAGTCAGAGAGAAAGTGAAGGAAAGCACGTAAAACACCTGGTGAGCTAAGAATTGACCGAAGGATAAGGGGAAGAGAAACCAACGGTAAAGGGGAAGAGCCATGTAGGTGTTATTTTCTTTTCTTTTCTTTTCTAACATGTGCTTTGTTTGTTTAGGTGTTATCTTATCTACAACTACGAAGTACTCAACGCCTAAGGTAAGGGATCTAATTTAATGGGAAAGCCGGAGAGGTTTTGTAAGAGTGTAGAGTTGTCTTAAATAAGGGTATTGAGGTTGTTGGAATATGCTTAAAACGTGATTGTTGCCATGAGATGAGAAAAGACTAGTAACCTATTTGTGTTGGATCTAAACCAAAGAAAATTATGCAAAGGGCTGATAAGAAAAAGGGCTAAAAGACGTTGGGGGATTACCCGGGGCCAGATTTGACTTTTGGCATGCTCGAGACAAAATTCTTATCCATACCCGAGTAAAGCCTTTGTTCTACATACTTGGGGAAGATGTTTTTAAAAGCTTTGTTATATACCTGAGATTGTTGAAAGCTTTGTTTTTACATGCCCAGGAAGGACTGGTTTTGCTAAGGAAATGTTTTGCATGCTTAGAAAAGACTTTTGTGTTATAACCAAGAAGAGTTTAAGAAAAAAAAGGCCCGAGGAGACTGTTTTCGTTTACTTCTGCCCGGGAAGTTTTCAAGAAACAAATTGCCCGGGAGATTTTATGTGCCGGGAACTTTTATAAATCATGGCCGGGGAATTTTTATAAAACACGTACCCAGGGAGCCTTTGATAACACGTGCCCGGAGAGCTTTTATAAAACATGCCCGGGGAGATTTCTTTAAATATGCATGGAAAGCCTTTTCTTTATGATGCCCGGGAAATGTTTATATGATAATACCCGGGAGGATATACTTTTTAAAACTAGTTAAGAGACCTAAACGCCCTCCTTCAAATACGGTCAGTTGGGAAATAAAATAAAAATAACTTTAAGTGTATAAGTTGTTGGACTTGCCTATTAATAGCATGTGGTATATGTTAGGTTGACCGAGTCTAATGCACGATCTGGTCACTTGTGGATTTAGGTTACTGTATTTTATATAAATTTTATGTGACAAATGCTCCATGAAATTCCTTGCTAAAAAATAGTGCTTATTACGAAAGCATATGAGACTCATGTCATTAATCATGTCATGGGAATGAGGATTGAGGAATCTAATAATGAAATGAAAGAAATGAAACACATTCCTAGAGGTGGTCAGATGAAAAGGTGACAGTACCGATCATAGTGGGATAGTGCAAGCCACCACTGAAAGGAGTGGGTGGTATCACTGGCGTGGAACAATATACGCTTGACAGGGTCTTGGTGCAAGTAGCACAGGACAATCTCATAGAAGGGGAGGAGATGCACAACCCAGACTCTGAGGGTTAAACAGAGAGAATAAGGGCACCTCTAATGACCAAGAAAGAAAGAACATACGAAAGAAAGTGAAACGAATGGGAACCAAATACATCATACTTGCATTGCATTCAGCATACATTGTTATCCCGTTAATAGTTATAAATATTTCATGCTTATGATTAACTTTTTTTTGTATATAATTGTGTATAACATGTCACTTTCCCCCTTTACTGAGTCAGTAGGACTCACCCCTTTTATCTATTTATTTGTCTTATATGTACTATGGTTGCGGATTCTGATCATAGCAGATGTTGACCTTTATGAATGAGGAGTTTCTGGATGTTGATCCATACATCCTAGTGAATACGATTTGGATGTTTGTTACGGATTCGTTTGAAGTTTTTATAGAATACGAACCCCAGTGGTACCTTAAAGAACCTCCAACAATTCCGGTGTCCCTAGTGGAGAATATCGAGCTAGTTGATGGCATCCCTACCCCACATGTGTTGTCAATAGAGGACATCGGGGAAAATGAGAGAAATTTACCTAACCTCTGACACTGAGTCTAGGGTTGATTAGAGATCAATGGTCTTCTTTTTGTGTTCTCGTTGTTATTGTACAGTTTTGTTGTGGTGTTGTAGTATGTGGTTGTAGGATGGAAAGCTGTAGACAGCTTCCACTTTTGCTGTACTTTTTTTTTTCCTCTTGTTTTCCTCACGAAGGATATTTTGTAAAATGAAATCCCTAACCCTCCCTGTTTATATTGTATATTCCTTTCCTTTGAAGTTAAACCGCTATGTTTGATACTTACTAGTCACATTTTATTATTTATCCAACCTATAATTTATACCTTCTAAACGGATATAACAGATGGATTTTTACTAATAAATTTTTAAGAGTTTTCGCTAAGCTTTTCAACGCCAAACGTCAGAACTAATAGGATTTATTCGTGCCATAATCTCCGTTTGTTTGCATATCATTACTATAGGTGAGCCTAGGGGGTAAGTACTAGCACGGGGCGTGACATAAAACGAGTTCGAACGGGAGTGTAAAAATTATGACTATTCTAATTATCACTCAGGTACGACGATTTGAAATTTGTCACCATGAAGCTAGTCCGAACGGTGTTCTTTGGCGTCCGAACGAAAGTTTGTTTTTGTGACAATTTTTATCGTCACTCATTCGCGACACGTGTATGTCGTCACACCAGAAATACGTCCAAACGTGTGTTGACCGGTCCGGATGGTTTTGGCGTTCCTGCATGGTTTTGGGTGACGAAATTAATATTTTGTCATGAAAAGTTCACTTTAGGTGACAAAATTTGGTTTGACACCCAAACTTTTTCACCTAAAACTAAATTTCTTGTAGTGAGGCATGCATGGGGCGATTCGTGAAGATAAGAATGTCTTGTTCAAGATAGAAGTTCACGATTATTTCACGTCATTATCCGCGTTACAATCGAGATTTAATAATCAGTAGATTAAGTAAAAAAATTTTTGACTTAACTGATAGTTGGATGTGAGTAGACAAGAGTTTGGATTCATATTCGGGCAATAGGCGTGATTTCAAATCCTATGGCCACATGTGAGGGAAATATTTTATTTGTCTGGAATTGTGAAATCGCTTCGAGTGTCTAATTAGTTTGTCATTATACTCTGATCTGTAGCTTCTTCAGTACTCCTTCTAATTAATACAGAAGAACACTAGGTGGGGATTAGATGAAGCAAAAAGCAGGCCTGAGTCAAGTATAGGAATTTGAAACTAGTTAATTAATCTGACCTGATAAAATTATGCAAGCGGCAGGAACATTCTGGCCAATCATGAACCATGAAGCGTCTGCTTGCAGACAAATAAGATTATTTGCTTTTGTGTCATAATTATCCGAGACTATTTGCATCATACAGGTGTCTATATGTTCTGACGCTAGCTGCATAAGTCAGTCAGAATATATATATAAGGATAATGTTTGCCATAGTAATGTTTCTTAGGTGATGTAAGGACTGTCCTTTTTGGCACACTACAAGCCGTTTTATCACAAAACACCACTCGAGCATCTATATATATATATATATAGAGAGAGAGAGAGGGACAGTTGAGAAAGAAGACAGTAATTATACATCACACGAGTTACACAAGGGTACGGGTTCCACTTGTTATTAAGCGCTTTCTATAACACTAGCTATTTGTAACGACCCAAATACGTATCAAGATGGTATAATATATCGAAAATATAGGTATCAAATATACGTACCAAGATGGCAAATATAGGTGGCAAGAAATTACAAGCTAGATTCTAGCCATTGAAGTTCTGCTAAAGTTATGCCTACACGATGCCTAACAATTTTTGACACCTAAACCCATTTTTTTGAGGAAAAAAAGTATATGGACAGGTGTTAGCTTAAGAAAAGAGGAATATGAATGATATTTAGTTTTTTAAAGTAGGAATTAAATTCGATTAAGAAATACAAATATGAGTTTAGAGGAATTTTAAAATGGAGAAGCTCAACCTGAAATTTTTCTTGCCAACACTTACTACATTATTTTTCCCTCCATTTAAAGGTCTTTCTCTAATAAATTTTATGCAATTAATTACCGCAATCAGAAATCTTACCCGTTGAAAGTTTTCTGTTACCATGAGAAACTCCTTGTAAAACTTGTCAAATCTCAAATTTCTAAACAGCACTTTGAAAGGGAAAACGGGATTATAAAATAATAGTGTTCTAGAAAGCGCTTGATAACAAGAGGAACCCGTACCCGTGTAACATGGTGTGATGTAAAAGTATTGCCTTCTTTCTCAAGTGTCCCTACAGGCTATACTCTATATATATATTAGTTTCTTCTCCCTCTCCGGTAGGTGCATGTGCTTAATCTTGCCGAAGTATTTCCCCTCTGATCTAGAAGCTTTCTACCATTCCTACTATCCTTCCAGTCTTCAGGTACTCTTCAACCACCTCCTCTTGTTCTCGGGCACTTGCAAGAAGATGACCTGACCGAAGAATGCAAGCATCTTATGCGCTCCCTGCCGAGTGCAGACCAAGGTTTGCTCTATCAGTACCAAGTATCTTGGATCCCAAGCTTTTCCATGCAAGGAATTTTATCTTTCCACAAACATGATGTAGGAATTTCTCATTGTATTTCTGTTTTTTCTCTACACAGATATTGTATACATATATAGAAAGATTAACAACCCTATTCTCGGTTATACACATATTGGGACTTTAATTCCGGTTGACCCTTTGATGTAAGGATTCCTGCAATCTCTCTGATTTTATTCCATTCCCACAATTTCTCCTATAATTTCTTATTGAACAGCTCACGCCAACACTCCCCCTCAAGTTGAAGCATCCAAATCTTCAATATGCAACTTGTCTAGTGAGTTGTAGAAATCTTTGCTTGATACGGCCTTTGTAAGGATATCCGCCAGTTGGTCTTCAGACTTTACAAATGGGAACCGAATTATCTTAGCTTCGAGCTTCTCCCTGATAAAGTGTCTGTCAATTTCCACGTGCTTAGTACGATCATGCTGGATAGGGTTGTGAGAAATAGCGATTGCTGCCTTGTTGTCACAGAATTGGTCCATCTCGGAAGTAGGAGGAAACCCAATTTCCGTCATGAGTCTTTTAATCCACAGAAGTTCACAAAGTCCTTTAGCCATCCCACGAAATTCTGCTTCGGCACTTGATAATGCCACCACCTTTTGCTTCTTACTTCTCCATGTAACAAGATTTCCCCCGACAAACATAAAGTAGCCTGAAGTGGATCTCCGGTCTGTGTCGTTCCCTGCCCAATCTGCGTCTATGTAACCATCAACTTTGAGATGGTTATTTTTTGAGAACATAAGCCCTTTTCCTGGAGAGGATTTTAAGTATCGTAAAATCCGAACCACTGCTTCCATATGGTCCTTACTTGGTCGATGCATAAATTGACTTACTATACTTACTGCATAAGCAATATCTGGACGAGTATGTGAGAGGTAAATAAGTTTACCTACTACTCTTTGGTACCTTCCTTTGTCTGCTGGTATTTGGCTTGGATCCTCTCCGAGTTTGTGGTTCTGAATGATTGGGGTTTCTACTGGTTTACAATCCAACATTCCAACTTCACATAGTAAATCCAATATGTATTTTCGCTGGGAAAGAAATATACCTCGTTTTGATCTAGCAACTTCTATTCCCAACAAATATTTGAGTCCTCCAAGATTCTTCATCTCGAACTCAGTTGCCAGTTGTTTCTGAAGTTTGGAGATTTCTTCTGTATCATCCCCTGTAATGATCATATCATCGACATACACAATTAAGGCAGTCACCTTGCCCTGTTGGTGTTTCAGGAATAATGTATGATCCGAATTGCTTTGGTGGAATCCATACTTCTTCATGCTCGGGGTGATTCTAAAAGTATGGATTCCATAACAAAAAGGGAATCCAAATACTTCATTGAAAAGCCTATAGGAAGAGAATGACATCACAGAGCCCTTACTTAAAAACCTATTGGAAGAGGATCATAGTATCCATTATTATATTTATTTGGGAAGTACACCAGCAGTTTGTAAGATACTTAACCATGCTTGCACAAAAATGTTGACGCCCAAGCATATAGTCGTGCTGATGAAATAAAGAATCACTATAGATATGGAAAATGGTAGGACAGATGCAAAACATAATGTTCGAGACTTGACAACTAGACCAGAAGGTTTATACTATGCCTGTTTGTTAATGTCTGACTGTAGCATATGTATTGAAGAAACTTCATTTTCCTATATGGTTGAAATTTCTGATAGAAATCATAGCAGGAACATAAATGTTAGTAACTCTTTTATGAACTACCATATATTTCTTAATAAGAAGAAAAGAAACACCTGTAACTTATCTGGAGATTGGACGATTTTCGAACGTAAATTTGCATTTTCTTGAACACTTTGTACTAGAACGAACTCAGCATTTGAAATCTGGAAGAAAGAGGAGAGTTGTGACAACAATGCAATGGCAGTCAAAATATTAGCATATGTATCTGAATAGCCTATTTACTTATTTACTTGATGATCTTAAAAGAGAAAATTTTTCAAATACAGATAAAGACCTTAAACTTTAGTTCAAACAGACAAGAGAAAGCAGTCTCCATGTAGACAAAGGAGAATGCATAAAAGTAATTGATAGGACAAACTCAAACCTAGAAATATTTGAAGAAATAAACAAACTCGTGATGACAAGAGCAACAACAACAACAAGAAGACAGTAGTGGTTCAAACCTACCTAAATAGCATGAACAACATACTGCAATGAAATCTTTGAAATATATCAATGCTATCAAAGCGACAAGATATAAGCACAGCACAAAAAATAAGTTGTCCATTTTGAATGAACAGAAGCTTTACCAAATTAACATAATCTTATGCTTGCCAATCTGGTTCGTTGATCAGACTTTATTTTGCTATAGACTCAACATGAAACAATGAATTGGCAGGTCTTTATTCTATATTAATTTCTAAGAAAGTGATACAACCAAATTTATTGCTTAAAAATAAAAAATAAACAATTACCCCAGTGGTCTTGGCAGACCCAAAATTTTGTAGTAAGTCTTATGAAAAATATATCTGCTCATTTTCTATCACCTGACCTTCTCATCCATTTCTCCAGTCTTCTCCTTCAGCTTGCGAAAAGAAGCTCTCAGTGCCATCTGATGATTGTTAAGACCAGCAATGGTTTGACGCAACTCTTTAACTTTTGTATCTACATCCTGCACAAGAGGCAACTCCCTCTCTCTTGCTTCATTGTAGTCCTCAATCTCTGCATTCAACTGCATGCAAAATTTAGCACAAGTGGATGCTAATATAAAAGAAATTTCTTTTTGACCAATTAGAGACACCTGGGATATCTTAGCCTCCCACTCTCTCTGTTGCTCCTCAAGATGGTTTACTTCATCAACAATTGGACGAAGGAAATCCAGTTTTGCCCGTCTGAGAATGAAAACAATGAACCAACATATGACCGAAGTTAAACATTAATATAACCAACTAAAATAAGTCCATATTGGCATTTATACAATGATGAAACTAAATTTCGTCCTTAAAAAGATAAGCAAAGTCATCTACTTAATGTTCAAAAAGCGGAATAATAAATCTTCCTTTGAGAATTCCCTCACTGACTGTGCAGTCTCCAATCTAGATTTTAAGGCTGAATAATTCTATCTTTTCAGAACAACACCAGTTCTTAACATAATTAACTTTGTCCACACGTCCTTATATCTAATCCTTTCCTATTCCATCATAGAAGAAAATCTCACACATACTTTAATTCATTTAACCGTTTTTTAAAAGAAAGCAAAAATCCTGAAAAAAACAACTGATAAATATACACCTTATATGTAGAAGCAAGTCAGAACAAAAATGATCACAAATAGTTGCAAAGAGCTAACCGATTCACAGACTTAAAATTGGACATGTTCATCAGAATCATCACCAATTACAAAATAACTAAGTTGAAAATACAGAGCATCCAGACCATAAACCACCAGTTATTGGGTGGGATTTAAAAGTTTACTAAACATTGGAAAACATATAAACAACAAACTGTTGCCACCAGTCTTCCCATGAGGAAATTTGATAGTTATTACCAACGACACCAAGGTCAAAAAGTGACTTTGGAATGGCCATAATGGTAACATGGATTTGGGATTGCTAGACTAGATCCCAGATCAGGATTCAACTAACACAGACCAATTGACTGTTCCTCCTGGGACAGAGGAAACTATGTCTAATCATTTCTCCAATTTATTTGACCCCTTGTTCACTGAATCAGGATTCTCTGTAATTTTTTGCTCGAACATGGTACAATTCAGAGAGAGATAGATACAATAGGTGGACCCTACACTATTTAATGTACCTCTTTTTTTCACATCGACCTCAACAACAAGTCACAAATTGAGGGGTTTATTCTACAAAACACACTTGTTGAGGAGCTCCGAAACAATCTGATTGTATTGGGGACCAATAACTGGGTTCCCCACGACTGCCTAAGAACTTCAAGAAGAAAGAACAAACCTGTGAAGACCAAAATTGAGAATTGCGCTAAGGAAAAATTCAGTCCTGCCAGTATCTGGTCTTATCAGGTCCTTGAGGGTAAATTTCTCAGGACACTCCGTTGAGGCCAGTACCTCCTTTATCCTGTTGTACAGCTTCACCATCCGAGCTGATTCGACATGAAGGTCTGGGTTCTCGAGCTGCTCGAGCGCTGCAAACTCCAATGGTCCATGGTCCTCCCTGCACAAATCATAAATCCCAGAGAAGAAAGAGGTCAGACGCAATAAAGAAAACACGAGGTAGTTTTGAATTTACCGGGGGGGGGGGGAAATGAAGGTAGAAATCAGATGCCCTAGTGTCTAAGAAGTCCGTTTGAGTTCTCGGAAACTAAAGAAAGCAGCTAGGTATTCCATCCTATCAGAAATTTAGGATATTTATCCCCAAATCAGCAAGTACAGAAGATTAAAACCAACAAATCCAAAACCAATTCAAATTTTAACAGGCACAATTTGGGAGACCTCCACTTTCCCTCAACCAAATCAGTAAAAATCTAGAGACTTTCTAAGACTATATTCAGGTTCATTTTCTCTCCCATTCTCTCAGTGACGAAACAGAGTTAGGGACCAATTCCGCTCCGCTCACAGCCCCACGCTCACGAAAGTGTTCCAAAAAAAAAACCTAGTAAGTCTAAATTAAATCTTCTGTTACATTATAAAACCATCTGTACAAAGAGAAGAATCCGAATTTGAAATTTGACTTTGATTTTTTATTTTCTCCTAGAAAATTTTAAAAACACGCAACACAAAAATTACCAGTGGTTGAGCAGAAGATAAAGGAGGGGAAGGAGTGAGGAACATTACTCGCGAAGAACGTCAATGTGGAAGAGGAGACCGGCGTAGAGGTCAGATATGAACTCCGGGTTAGGGTTAAAGAGATCGTGCTCGGAAATACTGGCGATTTGGGACTCCGCCAAGATTGCCACAATCTCACTGCGGGACATTATAGGGTACTCGAACTTCGACATTCTTTAAATTTCCGCGGAAAACACTATTGAGATTACAGTTGATTTCTTATGCATTAATAGAGAGATACACGGAGCGAGAGAGAGCTGCGAGAAGAGGCTGAATGAGATTGAAAAGCTTTTCCCGCCCTAAACAATAAACGGTAAAGTGGTATCTTCCCCTCTCGCATATAAGCGCGGAGAGGCTCCTCCACCAAGCCTGCCGTTTTCTCCGTTTCCCTCCCCCTTCGGTTTTTGTTTTTACATTTCGGACGCGTGCTATGTCGACATGCTTTTGCCATGCCACGTTTTTTTTTTTTGTGTAGATAAAAGTCTTTTTCTTTCTTTTATTTTTTTTATCCTCTATAAAATTAGAACTGTACAAATAATTTTTGTAAAACTCAAAGATTAAAAATCTTTTTTTTTACCTAAAAAAATTTAAGAAAATTTGCAATTTGGTCATTACGCTTAAAGCACGCTAACGATTTAATCACTATGTTTCATTTTTTTACTATATAGTCACTGTGAATATATAGTTGTGACGATCTGATCTTTTCGTCAAACTTCCATTAAATTTTTAACGAGAATAGTGGTCGATCGGTTTGTTTACCGTTGCGGCAACGGTAAATTGTAGCGGTCAACCGCATTCTATTCTGTTAAGAATTAACGGATGTTTGACGGAAAGACCGGATCGTCACAACTTTATATTCTCAGTGACTGTATAGTAAAAAAATGAAATTTAGTGACTAAATCGTGAGCATGCTGTAAACTTAGTAACCAAATTGTATATTTCCCAAAAACTTATATATAAACTCGAATTTCACTATCATTATTTGCAGATAAATCCACAAGACAAATATAAATAATTAATCCATAATAAAAAATATTACATATGACATATTACAAATATACAAGGCAAATGGATTCATTTTTTTTACTAAGTAGGCAAATGGATTCATTCGATAGTACATTTACATTGTACCCTTTTAGCACGACAAACAGTCTGCTTCATTGGCGAGCAGTACGGCCTACCAAAATTTTCCTTTTGTAAGGTAATTATGTAAAATACTCGCGCAAAAGTTTTGTAATTTAAGTTCACAGAAACGACACAATTAAATCAGCTTAATTTTATTGTACACAACAACAAACAAACACATTAATGATCTTTAACCGGCAAAGGATCTCATCGGTTGTTCGGCGGAGGGACGAGGATTGTAGTCTTTCCCATGTTCGACTTGAGAAGCACCCCCAACTCTGCAGAAACATTGAGGGAGGCTTCCAACACTGTAGGAGATAATGCATCCCATACCGATGCCTTCCCATCTAACTCTTCGAGGACCGGCCTGCAGAAAATTCCAAAAAAATAAAATCTAACAAGTCTTGTACGGCAACGATATGGTATTCTACAGAGAAAAATGAGTCAATTTAGATTGAAATGCTCCAATTAATTAATTAACATCTCGTTCAGATGGGAAGACATGGTATAAAGCCAGTGCTTACTGCTTAGATGTTATCATAGAAAAACACTCTAGTCCATCTCCGCCTGCGAGTCTGGCTACAACGAACAATCTTGGCACGACAAGCAAGTGGCCAGGCTTTACTTCCACGTCCAAGACGCGCTTGCCATTAAGGCCAACTGAACAACCTAATTTAGACCCAAATGTGCGGAAAATACCTAAAGGGGGGGTGAATAGGTATACTAAAATTTTATCCAACAACAATTTTCTTTTTCAAATCACAACCTATTCACTGAAATATAAACTCAATCAATCTTTAACAAGGTTCTAATATCTTATTACAAAACAGATATGCACAAAATAAAGATCCACAGTAGATACACTAATCTGAAAAACAGAGACAACTGAAGATACCTCAAGTGACTCCGAAGTAACTACACTGGACAGAACCAATATTTTTCAGATTAATCTTGTACAACCGAAACACAATCAGTAGCTTATCTAAACCTTGAATCAGAAAAACACAATGAATTCTTACCAACCGAATCAGTGAGGATATTTACCAAATATCACAGTGGAATCCTCACAACACAAAGAAACAATTGGTTAGTAAAATAACAATTAATCAAAGCAAGAAAACAGTGATAAAGATGTAACACAAGAAATGGTTACGAAGAGAAAACTCCCTAAGGAACTTCCTTAAGGAGAAAAAACTCTCCGGGCCCGTAGGCCGTTCGAATCCACTAGCTTCCAAAGGTTACAAGGTGATCTATACAAGACTAACCTAGCCTAATCAACCAACCCTTGAATCAATCTCAGTTTACCAAACCGAATCACACCTCAAACATAGAACCTCTATGTTGAATATGGAAGCCACGATCTCGAAACGGCAACAGATCTTCAAGCACAAACCTTGTGCAATCTTGGGCCAAGGCTGAAACCTTCAGCCTCAATGATTCAGAACTTCTGAATCTCTGATCTTCACAAAAACGAATTTGGGGGATTGAACTCTTCATGTAATCAGATCTCCATCATCACGTGGAAGGCATTTCAGATCAGCACAAGAAATCTACAAATCTTGAATATCACTGAATCTTGGAAACAAGAAATATGGAAAGCTCTAGAGAAAACACCCCAACAGCACTCTGTTATTTTCACTTCTTTCCACCCGTGAGATGCAGATCAGCTTTAAGCTTTCTTTCTTAAATCTTCTAGATGCATAGGAAAAGTCATAATTGCCCTTAATGAGGCCTTCATCATAACCCACGGTGCAGCACATCAATTCCTATTTCTAGAAGCATTACATATTACAAAGATACCCCTTTTACTATGAGTCACGTGATGCCAATTAAAATTGCCGTAACAATCTCCCCCTTTGGCATCCTACGTGACAAAACTATACTAGCCTAGAACCAAAAACATAATGAATCCTGTTGATCACCAACACATGACACATTTTACAAAGGGACTCAAACCCTATATTAATCCTAATGATTCTAGAACTAGACGATAGCCAAAAGTATCTGCACAAAACTTATCACAAACACAACTCTAAACATTTATTAGAAAACATGTTAGTGAACAAAATACATTATAGTAAAAACAGGAAAAACATATAAACGAAGTTATGTCTCCCCCTGAGACACATCCCCACAATCAACATTAGCAAGAAGAAACTCCCCCTGACATTTACTCAAACATAACAGAATATCATAAGTAATAAGTAAAGTCAACATACTTAAAAGTAAAGCATAATATTGTAGCAACATTATACAATAGACAGCAACAAAAATGTCCAGCAGTGAACAAGTTAAAAGCTTTGATACTAAATAAACAAGCAGAATTCAACCCATCTCCATATCCAACATGCAGAACCACCCAACCTTGCAGCAACACAAGCAACAAGTTTTCTCTTCGTCAACAAATTTCGGTGTTGTGTGTTTGATTTTACGTTTATTATTTGTTGATTCATATCTGTTGTTGTTGTCTAATGATTCTTTTTTAAAAGTGCATTCAAGATTAACTAGCTGGAGGTTTCTGGTGGTGGTTGTTTAAGGTTTAGATAAGCAATTGATTGTGATTCGGTTGTACAAAGTTAATCTGAAAAATCTTGGTTCTGCCCAGTACAGTTACTTCGGAGTCACTTGAAGGTTCTTCTGTTATCTCTGTTTTTCATATTTGTGAATTTACTGTGGATCTTTATTTTGTGCATATCTGATTTGTAATTAGGTAGTTGATTCTTGATAAAGATTGATTGAGTTTATATTTCAGAGAATATGTTGTGATTTGAAAAAGGAAATTGCTTTTGGATAAAATTTTTAAATATACCTATTCACCCCCCTTTAGGTATTTTCAGCACAATTGGGTCTAAATCGGGTTGTTCAATTGGTATCGGAGCCTAAATTCGTTCCTTGACCCAAAATAGAAAGAGAGATGTCTCTTTATGTACCCCCATTTTTCGATGGTTTGAATTATGCATGTAGGAAGGATAACAAAATGAGTTCTAAATCTTTTAACAAATCTAGCTGGAAATCCTTTGTTAAAAAGTATAAAAGAGATCAGACGAAAAATGTAGAGGATAGTATACAGTGTCATGGTTGTAAAGGCTTTGGACATATGAAATTTAAATGTCCTACATATTTAAAGGCACAAAGAAAACCGACTATGAATGCATCTCTTTCTGATTCAGATTCAGATATTTCTTATTCTTGTAAAGGAACTTCTTCATATGAAAAAGCTCATTATCTTGCTTTTTCTTCTTCTATTGTTAGTACTAATGAATTTGGTCTTGAAGGTGACGATCTCCTGGATTCAGATTCAGACGATATAGATTCACTTCGTATGGCTTATGATGAGTTGTATGAAGAGAGCTTGAAGTTGAAGAAAAAGGATATTTTAATTTCTAAAGAGCTTAGTGTTGTTAAATTAGAAAAAGATCAACTAACATATGAACTTGCTTTGTTAAGTGTGAAAAATGCAGATCTGGAAGTTAAGGTTAAAGAGCTGAAAAATGAGCTGGAGCAAGCTAATCTAAAGCTGAACAAGTTCACAATCGGAACCAAGAAGCTTGAAAAAATGTTGAATATCGGACTATCAGCTGGAGACAAGAGAGGCTTGGGCTTTTCAGCTGCAAATGACTCTAAGAATGTCAACAAAACAGTCTTTGTTCCTGCTGTGATTAAGGAGAAACCACCTCAAGCTTCAGTACTTCAAAAGAAAACTTATTCGGTGGTAACCTCTAACCCTATGAAGTCTTTTAATACTAATAGATCTAAGTTCATTCCAACATGTCACCATTGTGGTAAAATTGGACATATTAAGCCTAGATGCTATAATTTGTCAACTGAGAATTTTAGGAATGTTAGATCTACTTCAAGTAGTATATCTAGATCTGACTTTAACATGTTAACTTCTCAAGTAAGTAACCTTGCTAAACAAGTTGATATAATGTCTAAAAGTTTGTTTTCATCTTGTAAAACAAAACAAGTTTGGGTAAGAAAAAATGCATCTACTTGTAATGCATCTCAAGTTGCTTTTTAGACAATATACATTTTGTTTTAAATTCAAATATTTTTTTAACCATGGCTAATCAACAATATGCATTTCGGCTAAATGAATATAACATGGTGGTTTATTTTTTTAGTCTTTTATCTTGACAAATGGCATATTAAAATTCTTTGTTGATGTTGGCCGAATGTGTTAATGATGGTTTTGAATTTTTAAAATTCTTACATGCTTGAATTTTGTTCTCTTGTGATTATTTGTAGCTGCATATAATGGATATTTTATTCCCCTAATCGATGTCTATCATATGGTATTGGTCCACACATTTTTTTCGCTCATACTATAGTGCAAGTGCTATATTCATACTATGTGTTGTTGCGATTAAACATTTTAATATGTTTTCAGTTTTGGCATCCTCCTTGACAAAAAGGGGGAGAAAGAGTATGATAAATTCTTTTTATGAATAGATGTTGTGGAGCCGTTGAAAGGGGGAGTAATGTTTGGAGATTGAGATATTTGAGTTGGTTGACTTTGTTTTATGTTCTGGTTATACTATAGTTATACTCTATGGTTTTAATTGAGATATTTTGCTTAAATTGGCTAAATGTCAGGGGGAGTTTCCTCCTACTTTATGTTGCTTATGGTTATGTGTCTCAGGGGGAGACATAACTCATCATATGTGATATGATTTCTGCTGTTGTTAAAATGTATATCTTTAACTAACATTATTTCTAATGTTGTTTAGATTGGTGTTTGTGTTAAGTTTTTGTTGCAGGTACATTTATCTCAAGTTATAGATCTATAAGCTTTAGAGTTTGTATAGGGTTTGTGTCCCATTGTAAAATGTTTCTTGTGGTGGTGATCAACAAGATTCATTGTTTTATTGCTTATAGACTAGAGTTGTTTTGTTACGTAGGATGCCAAAGGGGGAGATTGTTAAAGCAATTTTGGCATCACGTGAGTCACTTTTTAGAAGGGGTATTTTTGTCTTTAGTAATGTTTCTAGAAGATGTGGGAATTGAAGAGCTGTACCGTGGGTTTTAAAGAAAGCCTCATTAAAGGCAATATGGACTTTTCCTATGATTTTAGAAGACTTGAGAAGAAAAGCAAAAGAGGCTCTGCACCTCACGGAGATAAATAGAGCAGTTTGTATAACAGAGATGAGTTTCAGTTTTGATGTGGGTATTCAGATTTCTTGCTTCCAAGATTCGGTGAAACTTCAAGATTTGTAAATTATGTGTGTTGATCTGAAATGCCTCCCACGTGATGATGGAGATCTGATTACATGAAGAGCTTGGTGTGTTGATTGATTGGAAGATCAAGAAGTTAAAGATCACTGGAGTTTTTCCCCCAAATTCGATTTTGTGAAGATCGGAGATTCAGAGGTTCTGAATCAGTGAGGCTGAAGGTTTCAGCCTTGGCCCTAGATTGCACAAGGTTTGTGCTTGAAGATCTATTGTCGTTTCGAGATCGTGGCTTCCGTGTTGAACATAGAAGTTCTATGTTCGGTTGGTGATTCGGTTTGGTAAACCGAGTTTGATTCAAGGGTTGGTTGATTAGGCTAGGTTAGTCTTTAATAGATCACCTTGTAACCTTTGGAAGCTAGTGGATTCGAACGGCCTACGGGCCCAGAAAGTTTTTCTCCTTAAGGACGTTCCTTAGGGAGTTTTCTCTTCGTAACCATTTCCGGTGTTACTTGTTTATCATTGTTTCTTACTTTGATTATTTGCTATTTTACTAACCAATTGTTTCTTTGTGTTGTGAGTATTCAACTGTGATATTTGGTAGATATACTCACTGATTCGGTTGGTAAGTATTCTTTGTGATTTTATCATTTCTCTGTTTTGTGAGTTTGTAGTTTCTTAAGAGTGTCTTGCAGTATCTTCGGAATAGTCTTTATTGCTGTTTATTAATTTATGTGTTGGGGGAATATTGAGTTACTGCGTGTTATAGTTTTCTAGTACTGCTTATCTGTGCTATTAAGTAGGTGGATCAGGTTTCTGGTGGTGGTTGTTTAAGGTTTAGATAAGCAATTGATTGAAGCTTTCTTTAAAACCCACGATACAGCTCTTCAATTCCCACATCTTCTAGAAACATTACTAAAGACAAAAATACCCCTTCTAAAAAGTGATTCACGTGATGCCAAAATTGCTTTAACAATCTCCCCCTTTGGCATCCTACGTGACAAAACAACTCTAGTCTATAAGCAATAAAACAATGAATCTTGTTGATCACCACCACAAGAAACATTTTACAATGGGACACAAACCCTATACAAACTCTAAAGCTTATAGATCTATAACTTGAGATAAATGTACCTGCAACAAAAACTTAACACAAACACCAATCTAAACAACATTAGAAATAGTGTTAGTTAAAGATATACATTTTAACAACAGCAGGAATCATATCACAAATGATGAGTTATGTCTCCCCCTGAGACACATAACCATAAGCAACATAAAGTAGGAGGAAACTCCCCCTGACATTTAGCCAATTTAAGCAAAATATCTCAATTAAAACCATAGAGTATAACTATAGTATAACCAGAACATAAAACAAAGTCAACCAACTCAAATATCTCAATCTCCAAACATTACTCCCCCTTTCAATGGCTCCACAACATCTATTCATAAAAAGAATTTATCATACTCTTTACCAACATCAGAACCAGAGCCACCAGCATCAGAAGCAGATGTAGCAGCAGAAGGCTGAAGTAATTTAATATCAGCTCTGACTTGAGACAATTCAAGGCGAAGAACAGCCACATCGGACTGAAGAGTAGTTAGGGCAGATTGGATGGACGAAGAACGATCTAGTAGAAGTTTAAGTGCATCAGGAAGGGCTGGGACATCTGTAGGATAACTAAGAGTGGGATGACGTTTATGGGATAAGGATTTCTTGAGAGTCTGGATACCAATGGTTTTGAGTGGACCAAGACGACTCTCAGAGACAGGAATGCTTATACCAACAGCAGTTAACAGTCGCATTATTAAGCAACTATATCGAAGTTTCAGACTTCCAGAATTACTTTGGAAGATTTCAATCATGTGGTCACAGATGTTGGTTGCTAAATCAATGGAATCATTGTTCAAAAAAGCATACAAGAATCTAATCCTTTCAAAGGAAAATGCAGAGAGATGAATATTAGGATAGATATTTGTAAAGAGAATTATGGCCGGAAGAATATGATCTTTAGCAAGGAACTTGCCTGGAAATTCCTTTCTAGAAAAACCTTTGATAGTCCTCTGCATTAGAAAACTAACTACAGTAGACAATTGAGGACAAAGAGAAGCTTTATACGGATACAAAGGGTTTTCAATAAATGGAATTCCTATTTTTTCAGCCAAGAACTTAGGAGAAAGTTCAATGATTTGACCACGAATATAAGTTGAGAAACAAGAACCCTGAATATTAAAGATATTGGAGTAGAATTCTTTTACCAGAGATTCAGAAGGAGGGGTTAAATGGTAGAGAAGTGGACCCCAACCTCTTGAATTGAATTCTCCAAACTTAGGAAGAGTCCTAAGTTCCTCAACGAGGACCTCCTTTTCCAATTCAATGTTTTTCAAACTGAATTTGGTTTGGAAAAGCGCCTCAGCTGCAGGATTGTAAAACAAGGCATCGTTGAAATCATCAAGTAAAATTGGTTCTTTATCGTTCTGTGATTTCTACTTCTTTGAAGAAGAAGCAAAATCTGCCTTTCTTTTCCTCGTCATACGAGGAGGAGGAGGAGGTGGATCAACTCTCTTGGCTGGCAGTTTAACCCTTACCATCTAAAACATAAAACATATTAGATATAATTATACACAGTGCAAGACATGTTCATTATGTAACAACAAATAGTCTGACCAATGTAAAGACTATACTAACATATGAGAGAGCAATCATGTATGTATGATACAAACACAGCAGCAGATGGTTTGACAATTTCACAACCAGCACACAAGCATTATGAGAATGAAACTTTTAACATTAAAAAAAATCATGGCATAAGACCAAATACACGGCAGACATGTTCTCAATAAACCATACCCATTCTCAAATTTCAAATAAAATCACCTTAGACTCTATGGATCTACATAGATAAGTGTATGAACAACTAAATCTAACACTAACTAAACAGATCCACAACTTTATTTCAAACACAATCAGGTAATAGTTGAAAATTCAGTACTTACATAAACGGGTTTATAGAGAAATTTCTACAATACCGTGAATTTTTGAAGTCAAAATTAAGAGTTAAAGAACAAACATAGTGTAACAGAGATGAACTATGAAAACCCATAAGAAAAGATGTTTTGAAATCAACATTTCAACTCACATGGATTCAACCCGTGAGTCTACCAGCACAAATCCTACTCGAAAACAAGTATAAGAAACAAAGATTATTAAACTACTAACCTTGGCTTTAAGCAAGCAAGAGATTGTGATGGTTTTTGGAGCAAAAAAAAAATCAAGAGAGAAAGACAACCATAATGTTCGGCGGCACTTAAGGGTTTCGTCGGCAAGAATAAGCTTTTGGGAATGAGAGGAGAGAATATTGAGGTAAGAGAGAAAGGGTAAAGTTAAAAACCCTAAGTTAAAAACTGAAAAAGACACTTTTGCCCCCCATAATACACGCCTCCTTTAAAGAGACCAAACACTTAGTCAAATTCCTTTAGTTACAAATAAGCTTCAATTAAAATATAACACAACATAGTTTATGACTTATATGTCCTCATCACTGTCGAATTCCATAGCTACACCTGCAGATTATTAAGAGACTAAAACAAAAATGAACTAACTGCAAATTTGTAAAAGAGCCCAGATATGAGAAAAAAAATTAGAATAAATCAAACATGCAGTACAGTAAGTGACACATACATTTAAAAACAATATTCCAAAAATTATTAGACACAAACACATGATCATTAGATTTGGCAAACACCTACAGCTTGTCTTAGAGATTCAAATCTTGAAATATCAAGTGGCTTAGTAAATAAATCAGCTAATTGATTTTCAGATGAGACATGTTCAATGTTAATTATTTTTTTTTCAACTAAATCTCTAATAAAATGATGTCTAATGTCAATGTGTTTTGTTCGAGAATGTTGAACAGGATTTTTAGAAATATTAATTGCACTTGAATTATCATAATACACAGTCATTATGTCTTGATTTAAACCATAATCTAACAGCATTTGTTTCATCCATATAAGCTGTGTACAACAGCTTCCCATAGCCATATACTCCGCTTCAGCGGTAGATAATGAAATAGAACTCTGCTTTTTGCTGAGCCAGGCAACTAAGTTTGAACCCATATAAAAGCAACCACCAGAGGTGCTTTTACGATCATCACAATTACCTGCCCAATCAGCATCAGAAAAACCTGCAAGATGAGTATTAGAATTTTTCGAATAATATATTCCAAAATTAACAGTTCCATTTACATAACGGATAATCTTCTTAACAGCTTCTAGATGTGATTCTTTTGGATCAGATTGAAACCTAGCACAAATTCCAACACTAAAAGAAAGATCTGGTCTACTTGCTGTTAAGTACAAAAGGCTACCAATCATACTTCGATATACAGTGTAATCAACACTTTTGCCAGCTGAATCTATATTTAATTTAACCGATGTACTCATAGGGATTTTGGTATGCTTTTTATTATCAAGATCAAATTTCTTGACAAGTTCTTTTGCATACTTAGACTGAGATATAAATAACCCATCACTGCACTTTTTGATTTGCAAACCTAAAAAGAAATTTAATTCTCCTACCATACTCATTTCAAACTCATTCTTCATGAGTTCAGCAAATTCAAGAGCATACTTTTCTATAGGAGAACCAAATATGATATCATCTACATAAATTTGTGCGATGATTAAGCATTTATCAAGCTTCTTAGTAAACATGGTACGATCTACTCCACCTCTTGAAAAACCTTTTTTTAAGAGATAAGATGTGAGTCTATCATACCAAGCTATAGGAGCTTGTTTTAAACCATAAAGGGCTTTCTTTAGTCGATAAACATAATCAGGATGTTTTGGATTGATGAAGCCTTTTGGTTGTTCTACATAAGCTTCTTCAAGCAAAATACCATTCAAGAAAGCGCTTTTTACATCCATTTGATGTAATTTAAAACCCATAGAGCATGCGTATGCTAAAAGCATACGAATAGATTCTAATCTTGCTACTGGTGCGAAGGTTTCATCAAAGTCTATCCCTTCAACTTGGGTATAGCCTTGAGCTACTAGTCTAGCTTTGTTTTTAACAATTACTCCATTCTCATCATACTTGTTTTTGAAAATCCACTTAGTTCCTATAACATTGCATTTAGCAGGTTTAGGAACTAAGTACCATACATCATTTCGAATAAATTGATTTAATTCATCGTGCATGACATTAGTCCAACATTCATCTTTCAAAGCTTCCTCAACCCTTTTTGGCTCAATTAAAGAAACATAACTTGAGAAAGCAATTTGATTCAAAATTCTTCTTCTTAGTCTCATCCCTTCATTTATATCTCCTATAATGTTGTCCTTAGGATGATTTAATTTAACTCTAGAAGAAAGTTCCTTATCAGCAGCTGAGTCTGGTTCCTCAGAACCATCTGACTCTAAAGAAACTATGCTGGGTGATTCTAAATGAGATCTAGGTTCATTACCAGCATTCAAATCTGGTTTCTTATGAGGTTCAGACTCCGAACTCACTGTACTTGGCAGATCTATAGGAATATGAGATTCAGCAGTGGGAAATACTATATTTTCAATATTAACATTATTATGGATATCACCATCAACTACAACATTTATGGACTCCATTACACAATGAGTTCTCAAGTTAAACACACGATATGCTCTACTATTAGAAGAATACCCGAGAAAAATGCCTTCATCACTACGAGAATCAAATTTAGCTAACATTTCTCTATCTCGTAGGATGAAACATTTACTACCGAAGGTTTTAAAGTATTTAACAGTAGGTCGTTTGTTATTCCATATCTCATAAGGACTTTTAGTAGTGCCTGGTCTAAGATATACTCTATTAATAATATGGCAAGCCGTATTAATAGCTTCACCCCAAAAATGTGTAGAAACATCTTTGGCATGAATCATTACTCTAGCCATTTCTTGAAGAACTCTATTTTTCCGTTCAACTACTACATTTTGTTGTGGAGTGATTGGAGCGGAGAATTCTTGGTGAATTCCTTCTTCAAGACAAAATAATTCAAAACTAGTATTCTCAAACTCTTTTCCATGGTCACTACGAATTCTCTTGATCTTAATATTCTTTTGATTTTGAATAATTTTACATAATCCTTTAGCTTTATCAAAAGCTTCAGATTTTTCTCTAAGCAATAAAATCCAAGAATATCTGGAAAAATCATCAACCATGACCAGAATATATCTTTTCCCACCAAGAGATTCAGTCCTCGAGGGACCCATTAAATCCATATGAATAAGATCTAGAAAAGCAGAAGTTAATATCCCGAAAGTCCTTTTATGACTAGATCTAATTTGCTTTCCCAATTGACATGGACCACATACTTGATTATCTATTCTTTCTAGCTTAGGTATGCCTTCAACAACTTTAGTCATTTTAGAAAGATCTCGATAATTCATATGACCTAAACGTTGATGCCATAAATGTGTCTTATCAATATGAACATTATTACATATAGTTTCATTGTTAAGAACAATACCATAACAATTATCAGAAGTTCTAATGCCTTGAAACACTATTTTACCACTATCATTAACAACAGCACAAGCATCTTTAGTAAACTTAACACTCAAGTCAGAATCACATATTTGGCTAATACTTAACAAATTTGCTTTAAGACCATCAAAATATAAAACATCATTGAATGTAGGACAACCAGGCAATGTAATAGAACATTTTTCCTACTACAGTTGCCCTGCCACCATCACCAAAAGTAACTGCACCAGCATTATAGTTTTTTAGAGTGGTAAATAAATGTTTGTCACCACACATGTGTTTTGAACATCCGCTGTCCAAATACCAAACAAAATCATTTTTAGCCTTAAAAGCTAGATGAGCTACATTACAAGAGATCATATTCTTTTTCCTCCAAACTTGTTTTGACTTAGAAGATGAAAGTAAACTTTTAGACATTATATCAACTTGTTGAGCAAGTTTACTTACTTGAGATGTTAACATGTTGAAATCAGATCTAGATATACCATTTGAAGTAGATCTAACATTCCTAAAATTCTCATTTGACAAATTATAGCACCTTGGTTTAATATGTCTATTTTACCACAATGGTGACATGTTGGAATGAACTTAGATCTATTATAATTAAAAGACTTTATAGGGTTAGAGTTTACCACCGTATGAGATTTCTTTTGTAGAACTGAAGCTTGAGGTGGTTTCTCCTTAAGCACAGCAGGAACAAACACCGTTTTATTGACATTCTTAGAGTCTTTTTCAGCTGAAAAGCCCAAGCCTCTCTTGTCTCCAGCTGCTAATCCACTATTTAGCATTTTGTCAAGCTTCGAGGTTCCACTTGTGAACTTGTTCAGCTTTATATTAGCTTGCTCCAGCTCAAGTTTCAGCTCTTTAACCTTAGCTTCCAGATCTGTATTTTTCACATTTAACAAAGCAAGTTCAGATGTTAGTTGATCTTTTTCTAATTTAACAACACTAAGCTCTTTAGAAATTAAAATATCCTTTTTCTTCAACTTCAAGCTCTCTTCATACAACTCGTCATGTAATGAAGTTTCTTTACTGGAAGAAGAAATATCATAATCGGAATCAGAAAGAGATGCATTCATGGCAGGTTTTCTTTGTGCCTTTAAGTAAGTAGGACATTCTACTTTCATATGTCCGAAACCTTTACAACCATGACATTGAATACTTACATCTTCTTTCTTCTTTTGTTCTCCTATATCTTTCTTATCAGACTTCTTCCAATTTGTTTTATTGAAGGATTTCGTGTGTCCCTTCTTTTCTTTCCAATTATTACCCTTTTTGAATCGGAAAGCCTTATGAAACCTCTTAACAAAAAGAGCCATGTCTTCATCATCTACAGAATCACTGTCAGGAGAAGAATTTTCTTCTTCTTTTACTGCTTTAAAAGCAATAGACTTACCCTTTTTAGTTGAAGGAAAAGTCAGCTCATATGTTTGTAATGATCCAACTAACTCATCAATTTTGATTTCATCTAACACTTTACTCTCTTCTATGGCAGTGACTTCTGGTCTAAACCTTTCAGGAAGGGATCTTAGCACTTTCCTTACTACTTTAGATTCTGGAATTTTCTCTCCAAGACTAAAACTCTCATTAACTATGGCTGTAAGTTTTCCATAAAATTCATCAAAAGTCTCATCGTCTCTCATTCGAATCTCTTCGAACTTGGAGACATTCAATTGTAATTTAGAATCCCTCACAGCCTTAGTACCTTCATGTGTAAGGGCTAAGATATCCCAAGCTTCCTTAGAGGACTCACACTTGGATATTCTCATGAATTCATCCGAAGATACACTCATGAATATAGCATTAATGCCTTTACTATTCCAGCTAGCAGATTCTCTTTCCTCTCCGGTTCATTTGCTAGGTTCTTTAATAGAAATAACCCCATCTATTGAACCTTCAGGCATGGTCCAGCCTTTATCCACGACTGTCCATACCCTCTCATCTATAGATTTTAAAAAGGCCCTCATTCTCACTTTCCAATAAGCATAATTAGAACCGTCAAAGAATGGGGGAACATTAAGGGATTGACTCCTATCCATTTTAAAATCAATTTGGGTCAAGGAACGACTTATGACTCTGATACCAATTGAACAACCTAATTTAGACCCAAATTTGCGGAAAATACCTAGAGGGGGGGTGAATAGGTATACTAAAATTTTATCCAACAACAATTTTCTTTTTCAAATCACAACCTATTCACTAAAATATAAACTCAATCAATCTTTAACAAGGTTCTAATATCTTATTACAAAACAGATATGCACAAAATAAAGATCCACAGTAGATACACTAATCTGAAAAACAGAGACAACTGAAGATACCTCAAGTGACTCCGAAGTAACTACACTGGACAGAACCAATATTTTTCAGATTAATCTTGTACAACCGAAACACAATCAGTAGCTTATCTAAACCTTGAATCAGAAAAACACAATGAATTCTTACCAACCGAATCAGTGAGGATATTTACCAAATATCACAGTGGAATCCTCACAACACAAAGAAACAATTGGTTAGTAAAATAACAATTAATCAAAGCAAGAAAACAGTGATAAAGATGTAACACAAGAAATAGTTACGAAGAGAAAAATCCCTAAGGAACTTCCTTAAGGAGAAAAAACTCTCCGGGCCCGTAGGCCGTTCGAATCCACTAGCTTCCAAAGGTTACAAGGTGATCTATACAAGACTAACCTAGCCTAATCAACCAACCCTTGAATCAATCTCAGTTTACCAAACCGAATCACACCTCAAACATAGAACCTCTATGTTGAATATGGAAGCCACGATCTCGAAACGGCAACAGATCTTCAAGCACAAACCTTGCGCAATCTTGGGCCAAGGCTGAAACCTTCAGCCTCAATGATTCAGAACTTCTACAAATGGATGAATTTGGGGGATTGAACTCTTCATGTAATCAGATCTCCATCATCACGTGGAAGGCATTTCAGATCAGCACAAGAAATCTACAAATCTTGAATATCACTGAATCTTGGAAACAAGAAATATGGAAAGCTCTAGAGAAAACACCCCAACAGCACTCTGTTATTTTCACTTCTTTCCACCCGTGAGATGCAGATCAGCTTTAAGCTTTCTTTCTTAAATCTTCTAGATGCATAGGAAAAGTCATAATTGCCCTTAATGAGGCCTTCATCATAACCCACGGTGCAGCATATCAATTCCTATTTCTAGAAGCATTACATATTACAAAGATACCCCTTTTACTATGAGTCACGTGATGCCAATTAAAATTGCCGTAACAATCTCCCCCTTTGGCATCCTACGTGACAAAACTATACTAGCCTAGAACCAAAAACATAATGAATCCTGTTGATCACCAACACATGACACATTTTACAAAGGGACTCAAACCCTATATTAATCCTAATGATTCTAGAACTAGACGATAGCCAAAAGTATCTGCACAAAACTTATCACAAACACAACTCTAAACATTTATTAGAAAACATGTTAGTGAACAAAATACATTATAGTAAAAACAGGAAAAAACATATAAACGAAGTTATGTCTCCCCCTGAGACACATCCCCACAATCAACATTAGCAAGAAGAAACTCCCCCTGACATTTACTCAAACATAACAGAATATCATAAGTAATAAGTAAAGTCAACATACTTAAAAGTAAAGCATAATATTGTAGCAACATTATACAATAGACAGCAACAAAAATGTCCAGCAGTGAACAAGTTAAAAGCTTTGATACTAAATAAACAAGCAGAATTCAACCCATCTCCATATCCAACATGCAGAACCACCCAACCTTGCAGCAACACAAGCAACAAGTTTTCTCTTCGTCAACAAATTTCGGTGTTGTGTGTTTGATTTTACGTTTATTATTTGTTGATTCATATCTGTTGTTGTTGTCTAATGATTCTTTTTTAAAAGTGCATTCAAGATTAACTAGCTGGAGGTTTCTGGTGGTGGTTGTTTAAGGTTTAGATAAGCAATTGATTGTGATTCGGTTGTACAAAGTTAATCTGAAAAATCTTGGTTCTGCCCAGTACAGTTTCCCTCCTTGTAGCTTGACTATAAGAACCCCGGTTTGGCTTTTCGCCAGCTTATTCGCGTCTTCTATACTTGTATTATAAGCTCTACTAACGAACTCGAGTGAGAAACCTGCCATGATATCTACAGCTGAACTGCCCAGGAGGCCAGGACTGTAACTCTTAGAAGTTTCACCCAAGAAGACTACAACCAATTCGCGCGGAATCTCCTTGGTTGAACCACCACGAGACTGATCCTAGTGGAACCGGTATGACATCCCTTTTCTTGAGTTTCAACACCACCTCCTTCGGTGTATTTGGGAATACCATTCCCACTATTCCATCACTACCTGCAATGGTTAAACTTAGCAACAAAATAGGTACACGTACAAATTTGAGAGTTTTGTTCAACGTATTTAGGGATATAACAGAACCCTGGGAATTATGGAAGAAAATTATGGCATTTTGACTGGTGAGCTGGATTGACTGCCATTTATATAGCGCTAAAATGTGTATTTCACCCCAGAGACTACTCTGTCGAAACACAATCGGATACGAATACTATTAGTCTTGATATCTACAGTTTTGGAAAATACTGTAAAAGATTAATGCCATATAGACATTCTCTAACCTTGAAGAACATAACCGACTTTGGATGAATCTGCATAGTGGGGAAGAGCAGATCCACATGGCTGCAGAACAAGTTTACCAGCCCCCACCTTGCCCTCCTGAAGCAAAGGAAATTCTGAACTTGACCAGACATAATATGCTCCACCATCTCCCTCAAATACCTTCTGAGCAAACTTGGGTGTCAAGTCAAACTCCATTGTTTTCTTGCGGCGCCGCTTGAACTAACGCTGTCAGAAATGAAGCCATGTTGGTTAATATTCGGAGGTATACGCTATATATCCACTCTTTTCTTTATAGTCATAGACATGGAACTTCTAGGTTTCTCCTACTGCGTGATCGATATTTTCCCTTCTTTTGCATTTTTTGTTTTGTTTTTTTCATATTCTATATATCCGGATTAAGCCATTTTGAGGTTCAACGCTACGGGAATAAATAATTAAAAGATACCAATAATTTGAGAAATTTGAAGTTACTTTTACTTTTTGGCAAAGTACGATCTAAGTAATTGCTTGCTCGGAATAGCCTTGATGGTTGCAGATACGAGCTTTGAGATTTACGAAGTTGAGGGAGAAAAGATTGGGGATGAAGCTATTCGAAGTCTCTAAAATTAATTCGATCCGATCTTCATCTCTAGAAAATGGACTTAGCGTCGGGCTAATTTATTATTATTATTATTTTGGATACCATCTTGGGACTATCGTTGTGACGGAAATTTTCAACAAAGGATAAGATTGTTTTATCGTCGAATGATTTGATTGTGGAGAATATACTTCGAAGCTCTCTCTCCATCCCGCTCATACCAGGGCGACGGGAGGAGGTTTCCTCTCCCCCCGTCTGCCCTGCCCCTTTAGTTCTTTTCTTGTTGCGTTTTCCTTGTGTTTCCCTTTATTTTCTGCAGCTTTCATTCCTGATATGGGGTCTCTTTCTGGTGAGGAACCCGCAGTCATCATCTCCTTTTTGCAATCTCTGGTGGTCTTGCCTCACAAAAGCTGCTCTGGCGTCCCCAGATCTACGAAGCCCGTGGGACCACGCGCCATTTGCAGTGGGCGAGAATCTTCTATGCGAGCCACCCAGATGCTGACTGACTGCTCCTTTGTCGTGTTTTGCCGGAAACAACCATGGTGTTTCTCATTTTTGCTTGTGCTGGTGTGGATGAAGCCCTAGGGAAACGAGATCGAGGTGCTCGTCCCTCCTCTCCTCCGGTGTCTGAAACCGCCTTCTACGGTGTGGAATAGCTCTGATCCGGGTCTTTGGACCCGGGTCGGTAGTTTGGGCCTGTGGGCCAGGAAGTTTGTGGCCTTTGAGGCCTGTTGCTTAGTGGCCTTTAAGGCCTGTAGGTTTGTAGCCTTTTGGGCTTGTTGGTTGATGCCCCTTGGGGCCTTTTTAGATGATGTTATGGGCTTTATGCCCCATGAATATGTAACTGGCCCTTGTGGCTGCTCTGTACTCAGCACCTCCTCTTGTACTTGTTCCCTCATGGAATGAAATTCGCCTTTGCTTAAAAAAAAAAAGATTTGATTGTGGAGACTTTGCATAAAGGGGTTAGATTTTTTTTATTATTGTTGAATGACCACCATATCCATATATATATATGAATGGCTAAATGTTTTAAAATTCGCCTTTGCTAAATGTTTTACTGTTGAGTGTGTTCCACCTAATGAACACACGAAAATTGTCCCTAAATGATTAGTTTTTTCTATTTGTTTAATTTTAAAGGACAATATGTAATTTAATAGTTTGGAGGCATTAATGGTGTGATTTTTTTAAATCAAAACCTCATTTATTCCAAAACCAAAATGTCAAAACAGAACCCTAAAGAAGGTTAGTATCAGCATACAACCAAGATAAATCAAGCGAATGCTCACGACAGCGAGAATTGTCCACTGAGCTATACTCAGCGGCAGCCCAACGAGTAAGGTGGTGTGCCAACTCATTTGCACCTCTGTAGACATGAACTGCCCACCAACTCAGCAACCAGAAACATATTTCATGAATCTCCTTTTACTTAAGAATGGATACGCCACTCCGTTGTTTGTGGCCAGTTCTGAATTACCTTAATAACTATTTCGGAATCACCTTCAAGTATCATTTTTCGGAAACCTTGATTACACGCCAACTGCACTCCCAGTTTAGCAGCCTCCACTTCACCTTCTAGCGGATCAACAACATCCAATTTCTTGAACACAATTCCTTTAATCTGTCCTGCAAAGTCACGAGCAATGGTAGTTGTCACTGCATATGTGTCACATATAGCCACATCCACATTAATATTGACTATATGTTCTCTGGTGGAGGGACCTAACGTTGCACCCGCACTGGAGAAAGTTTCTTTTGCCAAGCCACCCTATGCTCCCAGCTTAGACGGCGAACCCTATTAGCCAACTCCTACACGTCACATCGCCTTCCTCCCAGCTTTGACAAGTGTTGGTCCTCCAGCGGTATCCCAAGAGATTGATGAGGATGTAAACTTATTTGGACCCAATCCGCAACCGTCCCAGCTCCAAACGCCACAATGTTGAGCTGCCATGGGGATTCACTCCAAATAGCTTGACTGTATAGGCAGAACAGCAGCAGATGAAGAAGTGATTCCGGACATTCACCACAAAGCACACATTTAATTCCATCATCCTCCATATCACAATCTCCTCTCCGAGCTGCCACCTTCATTTTTGTTGGCAACACCTCCAAAACTACCTTCCATAGTAGCAATTTTAAGCGATCATGCATGTGAAGGTGCCACAGGTCCTTCCATTGAGGTGACCGAAGAGGAGACAATGCAATACTCATGTTGTAACGCCCCGGGCCCAAACTCCATACAGTTAGATTTCTGTATAAAATAAAGATTTTTCACCATGGATAATCATTTATCTAGGCCCCCATATTTCAAAATATCTATTGTACAACCTCAGCAAAATATTCATAAACTGTAAAAAGACCCAAAAATATCAATCCGAGCACTAAAATTTACATTAGCATATCTGATATTTTCAATATCGATGAAAATCTCCCAAAATAATACAATATTGAATTCTCCAACATTAATCTCCAAAAGTACTCTTGCAAAACATGTCTTCGAAGCACAAATCTATTTGTATGGAGTTTGGGCCCCGGGTCGTTACAGATGATATCAAAGCATAGGTTTGTGATTCTGTAGACTCTTAGAAAATTTTTGATTAAAGTCCGAGCATAGATTTTGATATGTGGTAACTCTATTGATTTTCAGAAGGATTTTGATTGAAGTTGGATTATAGCTTTAAATTCGGAAGAGATTTAAATCTTGATCATTCTATTACGGATAACAGCTAAAGTTATGGGCTTGTTTTGAGGATATTGATGTTGATTATAGTTTTTGCTTGGATATTGTATGAGTTTGAGTTAAAGGCTTGAATTGTGTTAATAAAAAAAAATTTGAGGTGATTTTGTATGATCAGAGTGCACAACAGAAGCATGAATGATTTGTGATTTTGTATGTTAATAGATTTATTCTTTGTGAATGGTGCCGCAAATTTCGGGGACGAAATTTCTTTTAAGGAGTGGAGATTGTAATACCCCGTCCCAAAAAAGGTGTAAGTTAGTAATTTGAATTTTAAACGAAGAGATAGAGCTTAATCCTATGTTTGATAGAGAGGTTGAATCATATTTTTGAATTTAAAGGTGTTGATATGGAGATGTGACCTATATTTGAATTTAAAGGTTTGAATATAGATTTGATCTTGGGTTTGAATTTAAAGGTTAAGATATGGATAAAGATTATTCTTATTTTTGAATTCGAAAGATAAGGATAAACATCTTATGTTTGAATTTAAAAGTGATGGACATTGGTATGTTTGAATTTTAAAGTTGCAGAGATTGAGGTTAATATATAGTTGCAGAAAATGTATATTGGAGACCAAAATTTAGATTGAGGTGGTGCTACTAGTTTCTGAGAGATTGTTAAACAATTATTGGAGAAGTTTTAAGAATTGGTTAAGTGTTCGAGGTAATTGGTTCTTCAATGAGATTTTGAACTTACACTGTATTTTATATGGTTTTGATGTATTATTTGAGGAAATGAACAAATTTTGGGTAAAAAGAGATTGTTGAGATTTTCGTGAAACTCAATTGAAATATTTATAACTTGAGCATACTGTGAAAATTGTCTTTGCGCTGGTGATATATCTCTGTGGTCTATGTGGCCAATTTGATACCCCTCGTGGTATTTGGAGATCTTTGTGGCCTGATATTTGGAGGTTTTTGTGGCCTAAAGGTCCGTGTGGCCTGATATTTGGATGTCTTTGTGGCCTGGAGGTCTGTATGACCATAAGTGATTTCTCTATATTGCGCGACCTTGGATATTTTTGTTACAAACTTGTATTTTAGATTCGGTATGGCTCACAGTGTTTTATTTTGGATTTCGATTATTGTGATAAAATTATATTTTCTTCCAACCCCCATTGACTTAATACTTACTGAGCTAGTCGTAGCTCACCCATTTTTCTCATATTTTTCAGAGTAGGCAGAATTAGAGAAGTTCGAGGAGCTTCAGATAAATTTGTGTTTCGAATGCGTGTTTTGCAATAGTATTTTTGAAGATTAATATTGAGGAATTCGATATTGTATTATTTTGGGAGATCTTCATCAATATTGGAAATATCGGATATTCTAATGTAAATTTTAGTGCTCGGATTGATATTTTTGAGTCTTTTTACGGTTTACAAATATTTTACTGAGGTTGTACAAAATTAGTTTTTAAATATTGGGGCCTAGATAAATGATTATCCATGGTGAAAAAGCCTTATTTTATACGGAAATCTTTTCGTTTGGAGTTTGGGCCCGGGACGTTACACATGTGCTTCGCAAGTGCCTTATGAACTGACCTGACACTAAAACTGCCCGATGCTTCCAACGACCAAGACAAAGAATCAGCAGTCCCAGCCTCCGCAATCCGCAGCTTCATGATGGAATTAAAATATTCCTGGGAAAACATGTTTCGTACCAGGCCCACATTGCAGCTACAACCATCATCCAACATCAATGCATGGACAATCACAAGATCTGGTGACATAACAGCCCTCTCCCTAGCAGTAGGTTAAAAACTAGTCAAGGAAGGAACCCACAGGTACCTCCAAATATAAAGATCTTGCCCACTCCCCACACGGTAACACATGCCTTCCCGCAGAACATGCCAGGTTTTCACAATACTTTTCCAAACCCACAATGCCTGACCTCTGTTGGATTTAGTTCATGTTGTGAAAATTCTCAAGTGCACGAAATCGTAACAAGTAATATAGTAATAAGAAAAGATGTCGAACCCACGATGACTACTCACCTATTAACTATTGAAATTGTCCTAATTCTAAATTATTTGAAAATCAAGAAAAGTGGTGGATTTTGAATTTGAAGAAACAAAAATAAATAAAGTTAAAATAATAAAGTTAAAGAAAATTTCACCCAAGAAGAAAACACGAACGCATCCGACTCACCTAACCAATCAAATCCTAAATCCTAACCATGCAATCAGTCAATTATCAACCTCTTTAACGGCGAAATATTCTAATTTATCTAAGACCCTCTCTCAAGTAGAATTAAAATTACCCAACATACAACAACTCGCGATATGTCTATGCAAATTTAGAAGCAATTGAGCACATTAAGATTAATAATATTTCACATGAAAGTCGCACAAATCACGTTGGCACATTCCTGTCTTTCGTTCAATTCATGGCATACATCATTCAAAGCTAAACTACGTGCATCATCTCTCGAGTTAACACTCACAACAAATCATTCAACTATTGGCCAGATAATTGAAAGCATTAAACTCAATGATGTATACTTAAAAAATAATAATAAAATTTTGATCACATAGTAATAAGATTCAGAATTGTGATGGAGAGGCTACATCGTAGCCTTAGCAATAGAAATTAGTTCATAGCAAAATCAGAATAAATCATAACAACTCTGGAATTCATAATGATAATTGTACAAAGAGAAGATAAAAGAATTAAGAAGGAACTATATGTAGATCGAGAATCTCAATTGTTGACAAACTCCAATTCAGCCTCCGTCTTCTTCACTTCGTTCCAAGCTTCAGATTCCTCTCCAGTGGTGAAAAAATCCTCTTCTTTCGTTCGTTCCCAGTCGTTCTCCCTCTTTCTCCTTAAAAACCTCTTTGTTTCCCCAAAACAGGGTTCTCAAACAGACAGTTTTTTTCAACCTATGACTTGATGCTCCGTTTTCACCTTTAGATGCTCCTTTTTTGGAAAGTTGTATTATTTTCTCTTAGCTTTTAGTAGACACCAAGATTGACCCCATTCGATTTCTATATCAAAAGTTATGCTCCAAATACCAAAGGGTGTTTCAGGAATTCCGAGAATGGAAAGTTTCCTTCTTAATTCCAATGAATCCTTCAATTGATTTATTTCTCCTCTTATTTCATGCGGTACACCAAAACCTAATAGATATTTAAGTTTTCTTTAAAATAAAAACACACATGGGCTTCTCATTGACTTGGTGAATCCCGAAATTCTTGGCAGATTTGTTACCCGACTTCCAACTAGATTTTGAACTTCAAAACGGTCGAACTAGGTTTTGGGCTCTTCATAAAAGTTTTAGGCCTTCGTCTTAGCTTTCCAGAGAATAAGAAACTAGAAACCGATGTCTGTAGCTCCCGTTACAATCGATTGATCAAACAGTATTCTGGTTTGCCTAGACCGGGCCAACTAGGATTTTGCTTTGTTGACCTAACCCGAATTTGGCCTCTTCAAATCAGCTCAAATTTCACCTAATCAAACATATGTAAACAGCAAAATACCAAGAATTTCTAATAATTCAGTAAATGTAAAACACCTCAAATTCTAGACAAATAAGCAAAGAAACATACAAAATGCTTTAAATTAAAGCAATTATGATGACAAAATGTGTGAAATAAATTCTCACATCAGTTCACAATCGATATTTTAATGATTTCAATAAATGGATTAAGCTTACAAAATGACATCTTCGAAGACAAAGACATTTTTATCAAAGAGACAAAGACAAAAAGATTAAAGATCAAGAATATGCAAAGAGCTCAAAAGTGAAGATTCAAGACCATATGGTATAACCTTTTAATTCTTAGTCTCACTTTTGACAAAAATTTGAATCATACACCTGCATATCTTTCAAACCATGCATAATCTTCTTATCACAAGTTTGACAACCAAAATGCGCCTTAATTATTTTCAAATCATCCCTATATAAACTCTCAAGCCTTGGTTATACTTTTAGGAAGTTGGTTTTTGTCAAAAATGTCAAAAACAGGCTTTTTAATTGTAGTAGTTGATGAAAATGATCCGAAGCGGTTGACCTTTACGAAGCGGTCGACCAGCTGTAACGGATGATGAAAATGCTTTGTAGTGGTCAACTTGACGCGTAGGATAAAAATTTGACAGAATTTAAATTTTATGACCTTTGTGCAACGACTAGTTAAAGCGGTCAACTATACATGAAGCGGTCGACCGGTACAACAGTAAAATTGTTAGATCGACCCCTAACAGCTAGAAATAACTAGTTTTGATATGTGACCTATATAAAGACCTTCTTAACGTCTCAAAACAGAAGAGAACGACCACATATAATTTCTATAGCTTGAGAAAGATCTTAAACATTTTTATTCATATTTCTCATATCATTCACACCAATTACATTTTATTATCCACTATTTAAGAGAGTTCATTTCTTTATTTTCCAATTCAAAAGAGATGATCTCTTTAGTGAGGTTGTTCACTAAAGAAGAAGCTTAGAGAGGTCATATCTCAAGCTTAGTTGGGTTGTGAGTGGTGAGCCCGAAAAATCATTTGGGTTGTGAGTGTTGAGCCCGGGAAGACACTTGTAAGGTTCTCTAGCACCTGCAAGTTAGAGTGTACACTATTTGGAAGACAGTGGAAAAACCTCAAGGCAGGTTTGTCGAACCACCTAAAAATCTTGTGTTTGCTTCTCTAACCCTACTCTTTACATGATTTAGCACTTATTTACTTATCGCATCAATTCATCCCCCTTATTGGGTTTCCTTAATTCTAGGACTTACAACTTCCAGCCCCAGGCCACTTGCCAAAAATTTCTCCCTTCACATACTTCCCATGCAAAACATGAACCCAAAGACTATCATTATCCGTAACCATTTTCCAGGCCAATTTGGAAACAAGTGCTTGGTCAAACTCCGAAAACATCTGAATCCACAATCCTCCAACACAATTGGGAATACAAATTGACTGCGAAGCCTTTAAAGCTAAATGCTTATTATGCTCCTCCTTATATCCCCACCAGAAAATTTTTGTCGCATGATCAAGATTTGACATCATGTTTACGGTAAGGTATAGAAACTCATGAGGTACAACGAAATATCACTTGCCACCGATTTGATCATCATTGTTCTTCCTGCTTGGGTACTACCCTGACTCTAGCACGTGGGATAATCAAAGGGAGACCAAGATGTTTCGCCTTATGAGGTAATTTTCTTGAATTCAAATGATCTGAAATAGTCAATATGGTCTGCCCACTAAAATTCTTACTGAAGTGGACTGATGACTTGGATTTTTTCACATTATGACCGGACCAAGCCATATACTTATCAAGGCAAACATTTAATGAAGTAGCTTCACGGAGAGTCGCCTTAGTAAATAGAAGGAGATCATCCGCAAACAATAAATGAGATATACTGGGAGCATTACGCCCCATCTGGATACCTTTAAGAAAACCACTCTTTCCTCATGTAACAACAAGTAATTCTTAGGATTAAGGCAACCCAAAAGGGGGTGAAATTGAATTTCCAAACTTTTTCACTTTTAACCATCATAGTCGTGTTTGCAAAGTAAAGACTAGTTTAGTACAAGTATGATTCAATCTTCTAGAACTTGGCTCCTAGATAAAAATGTCTTTGTCTTTGAATATGCCAATTTTGTAAACCTAATTCATTTATTGAAATCATCAAAATATCGATTGCGAACCATAGTCAACACAACAAGCGGGACAATACTTCAGAGCACATGATAAATGAATATGGAGAAAGATGATCACCTTGGTGAAGACCCCTTGAAGGGTGGAATCTACCAAACAAACCACCATTGATGAGGATGGAGACAGACGAGGTAGAAATGCATTGATTCACCCAGTTTATCCAAACAGAACTAAAACCAAATTGTTCCATAACTTTCAGCACGAAACTCCATTCTACTCTATCATATGCTTTTTCCATATCCGCCTTTATAGCCATCCAACCCGCTCGTCCTTTTTTATGATTCATACCATGAAAAATCTCCGCTGCCACAATATAATTATCTTGTATCGCACGCTCCGGAACAAAAGTAAGTTGGAACGGTGAAATAAGCTTTGGGAGTAGCATCTTCAGTCGTTCTGTCATAATTTTGGAGATAAACTTATAAATAATATTACCAAGGCTAATAGGCCTAAACTAACTGACCTTTAAAGGATTATCCACCTTCGGTATCAATGTAATGTTTGTAGCGTTCAGATCAGGCAACATTTCTCTTTTTACAAAAAAATCTTGCACCACCTTAATAACATCCAAGCCCACCGCATCCTAAAAATGTTTGAAAAACAACACCGTCATTCCATCAGGACCAGGTGCTTTGTCCGAGCTAATCTTCCGGAGAGTAATGAAGACTTCATCAGCATCCGGAATCTTTGTGAGCATATCATTCTCCTCCATAGTGACCAAAGGCTCGATCAACTGCTCCATATCATCCGGAATACAAGGGTGGCTAGTGGAGAAAAGATTCTGATAAAAATCTACCATTTCATTCCCTATCGCAAACCTCCCCGAAATCTACCCTGACATCTTTGCTTTCAGCTTCAATAACTAATTTCGACATCTACGAATTACCGTCGAAGCATGGTAGAACTTTGTGTTCAAATCGCCAGTCACCAGCCATGTCTCCCGTGACTTCTGTCTCCATAAAACTTCCTTGCACCTCAACTGTTCATCGAATTCCAAAGTGAGTTGTTGTCCCAATTGAAAATTATGAGGATTTGGAGACGCGTGTTGGCAGTAGGCGAGCTGCTCTTTTACCCGCTGGATGACATACTGTATTTGACTGAAACTACTCTTATTCTATTTCCTCAGTGCGTAACTTGTAGCGCGGATCTTCATAAACAGTGCATGAGAAGGACTAGCCCCACATGATGTAGCCCATGCCGTTGTCACCACTCCCACACAAGACTCATCCCTTATCCAGAATCCCTCAAACTTGAAAGGCTTTGGTGCATGCTCGGTTGTCCAATATAATGACAGAACAAGTGGGATGTGATTAGAATTAGTGATAGGATAGTGAAGAATGGCAGCATTGGGGTATGCCACCCTCCATGGGAGATTAGAAATACCTCTATCCAAACGCTCCCGTATATTAGTAAATCTCGGGCATTTATTACACCAAGTAAACTTCGACCCTACAAACCCCAAATCTACAAAACCCATGGACAACATAAAATGTGACAAACCACTAGACGAAGACGCTGAAATGACTCTCCCTCCTTGCCTATCCGCTGGACTAGGAGTGTCATTAAAATCTTCCATGCAAACCCATGGTTGCTGCTCATCCCTATTCAACTGCTGCATTTCATTCCAAAACGCAGTTTTTTCCCTCCAAACAGGCGGCCCATAAACAAGAGAACAAAGATAAGCCGAGTCATCCCCTCCAGATTCCACTTCCAAGTGAAAATATTATGAGATTGCCAAATCAACTTAAAACGAAAATCCGGACGCCAACAAAAAAACAAGACCTCCTCTTCTACCAAATGGAGGCAGAGAAATAAAATAAGAAAACCCAATCATTTTTATAACACGAGAAACAAACTCACTATCAATCATATTTCCATCAAAAAAATAACCGTCGGGTCCATTGTTTTTTCAATTTCCAGGATAGCTCTAGCTGCCTAAGGTCTCCCCAACCCCCTATGGTTCTAGGAAATGAGAGGTCGGGGGAATGGGATAGCCCGCCTCCTTTAAGGTAGAGTATTAGTAACTGACAAATCCAATAACTGCCGCATATCCAAATTCTTCTGCCCTGATCTGCCACTTTCAGAATACGACGTAGTCTCCCTGGTTTATCACTCCCTGCTATACCCATGTGAAAAAGATCTGCAAAGAGTTTTCCAAGACCCCGTCCACCAATAGATGTTTTTCCTTCCCATGCTTCGGTTCCGAACTTAACAACAGCCCACCAGCCTCAATGCACCTCTTCTGTCTATCGTAAGGAGCTTTCTCAGCCCCACTAACAAGACTGGATCCTGGGGTCAGTTGACCCAAACTGCCTGGTCCACTACCGTGTGTTGACCCACCATTTCTTGGCTCCTCAAACCTGTGAACCTGAGGGCCCACTGAAATAGCCTCAGCTCCAACATCTATGCTCAGCCCATCTGAAGAGTCGCGGCCCAATTGCTAATCATCCAACGAAGGCCGTGTTGCCTCTAGCGGTTAATTGTCTCCCACTTTCATTTGCTGAATTGGCGCCAAGATATTTGTGGATTCTTTGAGTCACATTACAAGTCTCCAAGCGTAAAATCACCTATTTGCCTTGGACTCCAAAACTACTTCGCAGCCACGCATGAAATCCTCCCTATGCCTGAACTTCGCATGATTTCCTTTTTGAACGCAACGATCCAAATTCTGTTTCGCGCCTATAACCCTAGGGTTGCCAGAATGGAGACTTGGGAATGCAGTCACCGCTGCCTGCTCCCCTACCGGAGCTACTACCGATGGAGACCTTGACGGCGTGGCCTGCTGCTGAACCTCCATGTTGTTAGGACCGTGAACCCAGTGGCAGAACCAGGATTCACGGGGAAGGGGGGCAAAGTTCTAAAGGAAAGACAACGTCAACTTGAGTTAAAATAATTGCACCAACTAAAGAATCATGGACATATAATTTCTGACTTAACACATCTAGCAACATTGTCTATTAACGAACCACTTATTTGATAACAAGACAAGATACCTGAGATGGAAGTTCCTCTGAGTGAAATGAGTAATATGGAAGTTCCCCTGAGATAACAAATAATGGATATGACTATGAAGCTCCAAACAAATTATATAGATTGAGCAACAATAAATTTAATTGTAGCAATAATACCTTCAATGGCCGTGTGGGTCACTAATCTTCTTTGAATTTCAATTTCTAGTCACCGTATGAATTCAATGATCCAAAATTCCTAATCAAATTTCATCGCATAATTAAGCAAATAATAATTTCTAATCAAATTTCATCACATTACTAATCAAATTTTCAGAGGTCAATCAAATGATCAATGTTCATCAATCATCACATTAAATTACTAATTGAAAACTAAACTAAAAATTATTAATTGAAAACTAATGTTCAACAATCCTACATTGAATGTGACCACCTCATAAGGAAAGCTTATCAGAGGTCATGGGCATTTTGAGGGTTTGCTAGATGCACTGAAGTGAGTCCATTTTCTATTGCCCTCATTGAAACTCTAGGCATCTTTATCTTACCGTGATTCAACTTAAAAATACAACTTGGTCAGAAACCACATATATGCATGATGCTGATAACTACAGTATACTGGAAAAATTTGAAAAAAAGTAATGGCTCAACTGCTCAAGCATTGATGTCAAACACTCACTCAATGTGCTGCTATAAGGTACTTCTGAAGTTAAATTGACCACGAGTAAAACTGTGGCCTAGATCTTCCAGTATGATGATTGACCTGGCTAATACAATTTGCATATCTCACAAACAGAACACTTCCCCCATCCCACCCCACCCCCTTCCCAAGGAAAACAAAAAGAAATTTATGGCATAGCTCTATGCTTGGTAGGAAAATCTTATCGAGAATGCAGAGGGGTGAGAGAGAAAGAGCACATCAGACAATGTCAACTCTTGATCTACATACCAAAATTTGAACTCAGAGCTAAAAAGTAGAAATAGAAGCCCTAACACAATTCCCCTGACAGCTGAACTATACAAGCAACATGTGAACATAAAATATCTATTAACTCAAAAATGTGACAAGAGTTCTCGAAGTGGAGATTCCTAGGCCAGCTGCATCTCATCTCAGTAGAACATTAAAATGAAAGATATGTAAACCTATCAGTAAGGAGGGAAAATGTCGAAGAAAATCAAAATTTTCAGCCTTCCTGTTGATTGCCCACTCTGTGGATCAACCCATTTTTCTACCTGCAATTATTGTTCTGTATTAGGTTCTTGCACTCAAATTGGAAGAAAGGTTCAGTTTTCTTGGCTAGGCAATTCAAAATTTACCAAAAATCACAGTAATTAGAAGAAGGGAGGACACTTTCAGCTATTAAAGATAAATGAATAATAAAAAATCAGACATAAATTTCCAATGTGCAAGAAAAAGCCGAACAAACAATCATGTTGACTCACAGGAGAATGTTATTTGCAATAGGCAGAGAGAGAGAGAGAGAGAGAGTCTGAGAGAAGTGAGAGAGCTGAGAGGCGGAGTTGCGGAGAGTGGTGGACGGCGATGGAGTGAGGAGGAGAGAGGGACGGTCCGGACTTCGGAGACTCCAAACAAAGGGGATTGCTGGCGTTGGGAGGGAGAGCAGAGAGGGTGAGAAAGGGGGGATTTTGGGGATGGGGGTGGGGGAAGTGTGTTTCACCCTTTTTTTTATAAAAAAATATCAGCAGGGGTGAAACGACGTCGTTTCACCCTTGCTGATTTTTTTTAAAAAAAAGGATCGGCCTGGGTGCCTGGGCCTGGGCCGGGCTTCATTGAAGGGGGCTAGGTCAGAGGGCTGGGCCTACTTCAAAGGGGGGCGGCCCATATTAAAAAAAATTGCAGAGGTATTCCGGCAATGGGGGGCGGCCTGGATCCGCCTCTGCCTGAACCCCTCCCAAACGCAACTCCACAATTTGACCCATAGGGGAATTACCTCTCATTTTTTCAGTCAACGCATAATTCAGAGGATGTGGAGGGTTTTGATAGCAAGCACCAATAGTATGATCAACAAGACCACAATGAAAACAAAACGACGACAACCGCTCATACTTGAACTCAATCCAAACAGAACCACCATCATCTCGACAATAGGAGAAACCCGGCTCCAAAGGTTTCGAGGTAGGAAATATAATCTTCAGGCGTATAAACGATTGATGTTCATCAAGATCATACAACTCTAAAATCGTCCCCAACATGCTCCTAATAAGCCGCACATTATCTTCATCCACAATCTCGAACGGTAAACCATGGATCTGGACCCAAAACTCCACTGCCGATGAATCCACTTCATCTAGAGTCTTAGAAGGATCCCATTCCTTCAAAATCATATAAGAGACTTTAAAATTCCAAGGACCCTGAGACAATATTCGATCCTTCTCTTCCGACGTACCAAAAGTAAAAAATGAACGGATTAGGTCCAGCATCCTCAATCTCCAGGTCTGGGAAAAACCTCCATCAGCTCAATAATGTGAAAATGAAGCACCTTCTTCGACACTAACCTGCCCACCAGTGATGCCAGCTGACGAATATTGTTCGCCCGACTTCGGTTGGGCTTCAGCAACTCCAAGCTATCATTCTAGGACAACTGTTTGGTTTTTTCAATTACCTCCTCCATAATGAACTTCTGAGAATATAGTAGTGAATTACACAAGCCAGGAGATAAGATACTTTGATGCTAGGAAGAGGTAGAGAACAAAGAGGTAGAAGGGAGGGAGAGGCAAAAGGTGACAGCCTGAATGGCAGATGTTTAGGGGAGAGAAGGAAAGAGCATGGCGCTCAGAGGCTCACTAGGAGCGGTCCCTTTGAGTAAGATTTTGGTAGGGTTATGAGCTCAGTTACCGGAAGGCCTTGGCTTGTAGGCATCACATTAATGGTGTGAATTAGTGTTAGAGAATATATATAGTTGAATAATAAAATCCACCTCTTCTTAATAACTTAAACTTTCAGAATAAATAGTAGTTTCACATGATATCAGAACAATAATTTGAGCTTGAGACTTGATTTTTTACTTTATCCTTATTTTGATTAAATAGTATACATGTGTTAGGTCTATCAATTAAGAGAGATTTCACGTAGAAAAAAAAAATCAAGAGAGATTTCGACACACGCATAAGAAAGAGTATTAAAAAAAATACAACTTAAATAGTAAAATCTATAAATCATGATCTTTAATAATCCACTGCTATTCATGAATATCTTTTCCCGAACAGTCCTCTTACAACCATCATCTTTTTATGTTGGAACTAGCTGGAGAGAAAATGGATTCTGCTTGCAGTTGCTAATTTTTGCTTCTTGTATTGGGATTGTATTGGGATTGAGGTCTGAAATTTAGTGCAACTGGTTTGCTGTGGTTATAGTTTAATGGATGCATGGGGGTAAATTGATGCAAGAAATAATCACTTTAGAGGTACTAAGATCTGGATTAAACAAGATGGCCAATGCATGGCTAGCTGCAGTACTATCATTAATCTGAGACGACTATATTATATGATATTCAACGAAAATTCTAAAAAAGGTCGTTAGAAAATTGGAGGAAATCAAGAGACCAATTAAATAAACGGATTGAGATCACATAACCAATTTGAGAAAAAGTATAGATTAATTAACTTACGTCAAATCCTCTATGAAATCTCTCAATTAATGTTGCCAAATAAAAGCTTTGAGATCTAGGAATTATGTGGAAAAGTTGGGATCTAGATCAGGATGCAATTGGCAGAGAAAGGAGTTAGACACTTAGAAGTCACTCTAAAAACTGAAGAGCTCTGGATTTTGCTTTCATCTTTATGTAAAGCTAGATGGAATTATTTATTTTTGAATGCTTAGAGTTTACGTAGAGTAGCTTCCTAAATGGTTGAAATTTATCTTGTTGAATGTGTTTGACTGACATTGTCCACAGATCGATCGACCCACCTCACGATCGAATATATAAAAAAAATCTGCCTAAACGATTCAGTTTCTATTTTAATGGATGATTTGATCACGAGCTGTATATATTAAATGAGTGCAATTTCCAAGTTTCCCATGGAAATTAAATTGCACTTTCAAGTACTGTGATCGAGATTTTCTAGGGGGGCGCCGGGGCTTCTTTTAACTTTAAACTAAGGAGTGTCTTCGATCTTCTGAAACACAGAATCAATATCTATACAATATTGCTAGCTGGTACGTATCTTTCGGATTTATTGTCATATTGCATTTGATTTAAGATTAAGTACTCTAATTCCTAATTAGGTAGTCATACTGTCCTTATCTGCAATTTGTAATTAATCAAAGAGGAAAGGCCGGGTCCGAGATTAATTAACTTAGACAGCGGGGGACAGAGAGAATCAGACGGTATATTATTTTTATTAATAGGTAAAGTCACTTTGAACTCTTAAACTATCAGACAAATTATAAATAGGGACCCCGAACTATCAATCTTGACACATTGAGCCCACGAACAATCAAATTTTATCAAATTGCGCTCTGAACTAAAATCTGATCTTCAAAATCATATCATGTGGCTCAAATCTAACAATTTTGACAATCAGATTTTAGTTCAGAGCGTAAATTGATAAAATTTAGTAGTTTGTGGCCTCATTGTGTAAAGTGATAACCATAATTATATGAGACGTGGCTGAATATTTTATTTGTGGGATAATCAGAACGTGCTTGAATTTTTAATTTTTGAAGATCCGGATGTAAAGATTTTGCCTTAATGATCGTTAATAATTATGAACATTTTGAATCTCAGCTGCATGCTAGCTGCTGCGCGTTGTCCGATGTACTCTATGCTTTTCTTAATTCCTATATCATTAATTAATTTACAGGCCTTCCTGTACTGGCAGTCTGGCTGAGTCAGTCTGAGGCCTGGGCGGAGACAGCTATCACACTATATATATAAAATATTTGAGAATCATGAATCACGATGCACTTAAATTCCTGATAAGTATTAATATTGGGCTCACATAATTAGTATTTTGACTGCTTTTGATTCTCTCGTTTACCCTTTTCTGGGACGTTTCACATGCCTTATAAGGAACTCCCATATTCGATATCTTTCAACAAAAATTCCCAGAAAGAGCAATATTAGTTTCTTCTCCCTCCTGTCCAAAAGGTTTCTACCATTACTGCTATCCTTCCAACGAATATGGGTACACATCAACCATCTCCTCCTCCTGCTCTCAGGTACCTGGAAGAAGATGAAGTGACCGAAGAATGCAAGGATCTCATACGCTCCCTGCCGAGTGCAGACGCAGGTTTGCTCTATCAGTACCAAGGATCTTGGATCCCAACCTTTTGCATGCAAGGAGTTATATTATGCCAAAGTTATTTCCAAGCTCACGACACCGATATTCTGTTAGCAACATCTCCCAAAGTGGGTACTACTTGGTTGAAGGCAATCTTATTCTCCTTACTGAACCGAGTGCGCTATCCGAATGCTCAACAACACCCTTTGCTGACAAACAATCCTCATGAACTTGTGCCCTTCTTGGAGATGCAACTTTACAATAAAAAACAGGTTCCGGACCTCACCTCCTTTACCTCTCCAAGGTTGTTTTCAAGTCATATAATGTATCCACTGCTACCAATATCTGTGAAGGATTCAATGTGCAAGATTGTGTATCTGTGTAGGAATCCTAAGGACACTTTTGTGTCAATTTGGCATTTTCGGAATCAAATAAGGGTCAATATGGGGATGCACGCCAGCACAGTCGAACATGATTTTGATAATTTTTCGAAGGGAATAAGTTCATTTGGATCCTATTGGGATCATGTTGTGAGCTATTGGAAAGAAAGCTTAGAAAATCCCGAGAAGGTATTTTTTTTGAAGTACGAGGAAATGAAAGAACAACCCACAATCTGTTTGAAGAGACTAGCTGAGTTTTTGGAGTGTCCGTTTTCTCCAGAAGAAGAGGCGAGAGGTGTAATAGATGATATTTCAAGATTCTGTAGCTTTGAGAATTTGAGCAACTTGGATGTGAATTAGAGTGGGAGGGTAATTATGGTAGTCGATAAATCTACATATTTTCGCCGAGGTAAGGTGGGTGATTGGATGAATTACTTGACACCAGAAATGAGCGAGACCTTGGACGCTATTATTGAAGAGAAGTTTCATAGGGTTGGGTTAAAAATTTAGGCCTTTTTAAGTAGCATTTTGTTTGCAATATGTTTGGCAATGTTGTTGGTCACATGCATTCGGTTGGTGTAATATGTTTTTTGCTTTCTTTTAATATTATTGCATGTCAACAAGGACGTTGACATCTGGAGTGTGGAAATTAACTGTTTGTTTACCGTACGTCTTTAATCTATCACCCTTTCATGTAAGATGGTAATAATAGAAGTTTTAAGAGAATTATGTCCTATCTCATTAATTAATTTACCAGCCTTAACTGGCAATCTGGCTGTCTCACTATGGGGCCTGGGCGATTGGGGTTTGATGAGTTTGCACCACCCATTCAAAGCCCATGACAACGAGCATAATAGTAGTGTATTCTGGGTCGGCGCGGGCAAATAATTTTTTAATCGATGTAGCGCGGTTTGAACCTTTAGATTGGGAAGACTCAATTCTGACCGTCGCTCAACACTCATCCGTATAATAGTCATCAGCATAATAACTAAACTCTTGACTAGAGTTCCTACATCAAAAGGGACGAACAAGTACTTCTGCAATGCGGTATTTAGGGGTAAAGTCATAGTTAACTCCATATGTTTGGGCAAAAATCAAATCGGTATCCCTAATTATCATTTCGTCAATTTGAGGCCCTGAACTTTCAAAACACATCAATCTTCGCCTCCCGTCTAAATTCATCGTTAAATCAAATGGTTTTGCATCCACGTGTGTCACATGTGTCGTTACTTCCATCTAAAATGACCAAAATGCCCACACTGTGTTAGAGATAAAGTTGCCGAATCTATCTCTCCTCTCTCTCACACGAGCCTTAGCTTCTCTCTCCCCTCAATCTCTCAATGATGTCAATAGTCTCCTGCCACCCATTTCGTCGGAGATCAAGGTAGCACTTGACTCTTCTTGTAGCCGGTTTTCTTGTTTAACTTTTCTCTTTGTTTTGTTTTTTCCCTCCTCTATTGGTTTATTTCTTTCCCTTTTCTCGTTGGTTTCAACATTTAAGAAAGATGCAATGTGGGTCTGTCGATGGGTTGCTTTTCTTCCTTCTCTTGGTTTTCTTGTTTGTCTTGGTTCTCTTCTTTCCATTGTTTGTTCTTGTTTTGCATTTCTTGTTCTTTCCCGTGTACTGCTAAGGGACTGCTTATTTTTTCAGCCATTGTAATGTATGAATCACACATAAGTGGTAGCTCGGGAAATGGTGAAAGTGGAGCTTCTACAGGGGGCCCAAAATGTTATCGCGATCTGAGAGCAAAATCAACTATTGCCTTTACGGATGAAAACTTTGGGAGACGGTTTTGGGGTTGTGTGAAATTCGAGGTTAGTGTTTTGTTTGTAAATGATGAATTTGGTTGCTTCTTAAGCTATAATTGGACGATAATGTTCTGTGGTAATGTTTTTTAATTGGTTGCGAATGTTTATTAAATTTGGCATGTTCTATGATAATGTTTATTAATTAGATGGAGACTATTTTAATGGCAGGATGAAGGTCATTGCAATTATTTTGCATTGAGAGATCCTAAGATGTGTTTGTATGGACGAAGGGTTATTCAGCAACTTCGAGCAATGCATGGACAATCGCTTAGCAAACAGTCTGCTTTTGAATCAATTGAGAGAGAGCTCCGACAACAAAAACAACTCATTGTTGCCATGACCGAGCAACATCGAGCAGAGATCGTAAATATGTCTGAGCATCATCGCTTAGAAATTGAGAATTTAAATGTCCAAAATCGAGCCAAATTTGATTTTATGATCGCACAACATCATCTAAAGATTGAGGTGGAGAGAAGGGTTTCAGATGTTAAGATTAGTGGTTATAAAGCTGCTTTAGCGTTTTGCTTGTTTCTTATTTTTAGAATTTTGGTTGCTCACATATTCAGTATCGGGTTGTGTATCCTTCGAAGCTCATGTTAGCCGCATGAGGTGTATACTGTCTTGTTTCTACATTTTGTTGGTCTGTAACTAACTGAACTCGTAGTCCTGCGATGTCTCATTACCGGTTATGTACCTATATTATTGCCAATGTGCCATCATTTTAAGTAGATTTCACTTTACACAAACGAGTGCCTGATTAACATTTAACATTCAACAACGCCTACTCGATGAAAGTTCAAACAGTTGCTATGAAATCGAGATTCCAATCTCCAAAATTGCAATCATAAATCAAACATTCCAATAAAATCATTATTCATGTCCGTTCGAACACATCAGATGAGGGTCTCAATTTGATGGCTTATCGTGTACCGCACAACCCAAATCGCACTTATATATCTCCAAATGGATTTTGCCTTCTAGAAATAGGTTGAAATTGATCTTGGCGAAGTGAATGGGGGAACGGATTGCCAATTGAAAAGTGAAGACCCAATTGCCAATTGAATTATTAAATATCAAATTTTCATTTTGAAGACCAAAATGCCAAAATAAAACACAGTCGTCCAACTCCAATTGAAGACCCAGTGCACTGCCGTCCAACTCCAAAACCAAAATAAACTCTAAATTAAAATTACAACTAAACAACGAAATTCCAAAACAAAATAAGCACAACCGAATAAACTCTAAATTCAAATTACAAAAAATAACTAAACAAACAATTAACCATACAAATAACTAAATAAGTAAACAACTAAACATTTATCAAATAATCCAAATTCAAAGAGGTAAACTCTAAATTAAAATTACAATGTTCTTTGAAATGTAAAATTACATCCATATTTAAAATCTCAAACTTCATAGTTCATCCAACATTCCAAGCTTCTCCATCACTACAAAAAACAAAAACAAAAACAAAACATTTATAAAAGAAATATTAAGACAATCGAATAATCAATTAACAAAACATAATATTTATGAGAGAAATACTAAGACAACTAACCAAATAAAAAGTGCAACTATTCAAGGCTCCAAGCTTGATCATATTTTGCATATCCTCAAGTTCTTCATCTCTACAAAAGACGAACAAAACAAAACAAAACAAAATATTTATAAACGAAATATTACGACAACCAAATAATCAATTAACAATTAACGAAATAAAACATATATCTAGTGTACATCTATCTAGTATGTAACTCAAGGGAACACCTTCACCATTCACCTCGATGTCATCTTCGTCAAGCATAGGTGGAGCATGCAACCAATTTTGTGCACATATGAGACCCTCCACGGTACAAGGCGCCAAAGAAGAGCGAAAACAATCCAACACTCTCACCGGAAGTGCTAAAAGCGGACTCAGATGGCACGATATTGATTGGGATAAACAACACATCCTTCGCAATACGAGAAAGAATTTGAAACTTACGAGAATTCACCTTCCACCACAATAAAATATCAAAACCCGGCACCTTGGGTTTCACATCTTCAATCAAGTATCTATCAACCTTAGACTAACTATCTAGCAAGTTTTGAGACTGTCGATAATTACTAAGACCTCCCCATAGTCTTTGCTCTATGCTCATGTCATCCACACTTACAGAACTTTGACTTCCACTACTATGTGCTGCTTGGGTTATGCTACCTCCACCAGGACCACCATAATACTGCTCAAATAATGTTTATAGAGTTTTTCACACCATGACAGTGAGATCCGTGCCCTTCTCCCTCCCAAAGTTATTCATAGCTCAATACTTCAAAGTGATGAGTTTAAAGCGAGGATCCAATACCGAAGCTATAAATAAAAGTCTATTCACATTCCTCAAATCTCTTCAATACTTATCATACTTGCTCTACATCCGTTTAGCCATGTCACGAAGCAAAATATCAGAACTTGTGGTAAAGGTCTCCATATGCAATTTAATTTTTGCCAACTACCTAAAAAAATGCATTTGAAGTTACATATTCTGACCCCGATATGCTTAGGGTGATCACATAAAAAAACTTTAAAAAAATCGAACAAACAGGCGAATGTGCTCCAAATCTTAAAATGTAGGTTTCCTCAATCCCTTCCTCCCATGACCATCTTCATTCAAAAATATCACTAAGTTCTCATCTCCCTCCAACATATCCTCAAAAATCTTTCGATATTTTTCAGTCCCTTCTAACATAATATAGGTCGAGTTTCAATGAGTGGAAATATCCATTTGCAAGAAATTACTTTCAGATAACATTCTCTCAGCTGCAGCCTTCATGAACCCAGCAAGCCTTGAGGACTAGATTTGACATAATAATATTTCGTATCTTTATAATTGAATCATCCAACTCCTCCAATCCCTCATGAACAATAAGATTCAAAATATGTGCAGAACACTGCATATGAATAAAGTCATGATTGTAAACAACTTGTGCCCCTACTTCTGTATACCTTATTTTCAGTTGTTCGATTCCAGTATCATTGGAGGTTGCATTATCAACCGTGATTGTGAGGATTTTCTCAATCATCCAACCATTCATACATGTCTCTAACTCTTTATAAATAGTTTCCCCTATATGATCAGTTACACGACGAAAGTAAAGAATCATCTTCTGTAAACACCACCTCCTATCAATAAAGTGGGTTGTCACGCATATGTAAGTCACACTTTTGATCCAGTTAAACCCTTTCATTTTGACCTTTTAGTTTCAGACTTCAGTACAACATCGTGAATCTGACTTTTGTTTGTTTACCAAACTTGTAGAACAGAGAAAGAAACGAAGGCCTTGATGCTTTGGATATGCAGGTATTACAATCCTTTTTGCTTTCTTTACATTCAATCTTTTTTTGCTTTTTGATTTTAATTTCAAATGATCTCTCTATTGTTTTAGAGCTGGTCCAAGAAACGCCCAGGAATTTGCAGGGCCTCGCTTTTTTATGCTCTGGAATTGGCCTCCCGAGCGAGGCGCCCTGGAATTTCTAGGGCCTCGCGCCTGGGACGCCTTAGAATTTCTAGGGCCTCACGCACGGGACGCCCTGGAATCCTTCACTTCGACCTGAGATCGGCGCCTGAATGGCCCTAGTGAAGCCCCCGTCTTTCCCTACACTGAGAAGGTCTTTTTGTCCATCTCTCTTTCTCTCTCTCCTTCAAGATTGGGAACGTGAATTTTTTGTTTTAATTTCGGTATGGCAAACGATATTTCCTTTTCCAGGGAGTCCACTTCCCAGGGTACCAGAGTGTGGAGTCTCTTTTCTCAGGAGAAATTCAAGGAATCTAACTCTGTCGGTCCCAATTTGTCCTTTGAATCAACTCCCAAGATATTTCTCACGGTGAGTTTTTGATTGATCCAGCGGATAATTTGTGGTGGCTGCTATAATTTTAATATCCCCTTCTTATAGAAACAAGGAGAAGGCAGTGCATGTTGATTTCGAAGTGATATTACTCAATAAGAGTCACCTGTTTCAGTCGAAAATGCAGAGAATTGTTTCAACTTGTTTTCGGGTCTTGTTGTGATGGTTTTGGTGACCTATTAAGTTGGAACTTGCAATTTTTTGTGAATTTTTTGTCTTTTATTGGGCCTTTGTTCAACTGGTGAAGTTTCTTTATAGAAGAAACTATTTTGGTGCAAACGATGGAGAGAACATATAATGTGGAGTCTACCATGTCACTTATCTTTTATACATGTCTATATTTTTTCTCGCATGTTAAGGCTAGTATAGGACTATGTTTCTTTTCTGTACTTGAATACTTTTTTCCTTCATATAGCAACTTCACCAAATATGACCCCCCATCCAAGGTTTGTTTGTTTATGCCATCATGAGGTTCTATTTGGCTTCCTAGTTATTGAGGTATTGTTATTCTGTGAAATTTATGGTGCTGGAAGTTTGACATATGTTGTTCAGGACAAGGAAGGTATCCCTCCAGATCAGCAGAGACTGATTTTTGCTGGAAAAAAAAGAGCAGATCGCGTCTAGAGAGAGCGCGTCTGCCCTCTCTCTAGATTTTTCTCATTTCGTCGCCTGACCCTTTCTCATCATTTTCGTCTCTCCCTTCCCTCCCCCTCCCTTCCCCTGGTAGTCCCCTTTGCCTGTTCGCCCTTGTCCTTCCTCCTTTTCTGTTGGTTTTGGCTCTTTCATTTTGAAGTTCTTCATGTCTAGATCTAGCACAGATGGAGGTGGTTTGGTGGCTACGCGCAGTTCGACAGACCTTCTACTCTCCAGGCGATCCTTTTCCATCCTTGTGGAGTTTGTGCGGTGGCGCGTGGATCTCACGCGCCCACCATTTCTATGATCTGTATGGGCTGTTATATGTGGTTTTTTAAGAGCCTTTGTTATGAACTACAGTTTCTGGGGTTCTTCTATTGTGTGCTTTGTTTTTTTCTTGGTGCTAATAATTTCTTTTCTCTGGATTTTGGTGGGAAGGATCTTGCAGCATCTTTAGTGTCGAGGAGTCTATTTGCAAATATGAATCTGCTGGGTGTTGGCTCCTTTTTGAAGTGGTTGTTCGGCACTCTTTGGTTGTTCGGGATTTTTTCCCTCGTGCTGTTTCGGACAAGTTCCTGGGGTCGTCGGCGCTTGTGTCCTCCGATCGGGGAGGGTTTTACTTCAGGTCTTTTGACCCATCTGTATGAGGCCTTTATGGCCAGTTGGTTTCAGGCCTTTGAGGCCGTTCAATGTAAGGCCCTTCGGGATGTTCATATTGCTGTTATGGGCTTATTGCCCCTAGTCCTTGCGAATGGCCTTGGTGGCTTGGTTGTATGCAGCACTATTGTATTGTTTCAGTTTCCAGTGAAATGAAATGTTCACATTTATTTAGAAAAAAAAATAAATTGAAAGATGGTAGAACTATTGCTAATTATAACATTCAAAAGGAGTCGACATTTCACCTTATTTTGAGGCTTCGAGGAGGAACTATGATTAAGGTGAATACTCTAGCCGGAAAAGAAATTAAAATTGAAATGCTAACGATAGATTTAAATTTTGAAGAGAAGTTGATTAATTGTTCTACATTTTTATTTTTGTCGTTTCCCAGTTTTGGTCGGAAGACGCGCCTTGTCGTCAGTACAAATTAACTTTTTTCCTGCTCTTTTTCTTTGCACTTGTACGCATTACTTAGAGGAAGTTTTCTTTTCGTTTTTTGAACCGGAGGCAATTCTTCGGCCGTTGATAGTTAAGACTACTGGAGTTGAATTATACTATACTGTTTTGAAGTGTCCTGAGCTGTTTTGAAGTGTCATGAGCAGATTGACTAAGATGGTGTTCGGTTGAGTTGTGTTTTGAGAATTTTTTGTGTTTTGAGAATTTTTAAGTGATGTTAACCTTATTGGTATGCGTGTTATAGTTATTTTTAGGGTTAATGACCAAAATAGTCCCTGGGTTTATGTCCTTTATCGATTTGGTCCCTGGGTTTCTAATTTGGTCACATAAATCCTTAGGTTATCCTCATTTATCAATTTGGTCCTTGGGTTTCCAATTTGGTCACATAAGTCCTTAGATTATCCTCATCTATCGATTTGATCCTTCCATCTAATTTCGTCTCCTCCGTGCACAGTCAGCTAACAGTGGGCCACGTCACCACCAATAACATCGCGACACGTGTATGCTTTTTTTATTATTTTTAAAAAAACTCACGTCCACCTGACATATTCGTAAAAAAGAAAAAAAAAATCGAACGGGGGAGACCCCTCATTCGATCGACGAAGGGAGCCCAGATCCATGTTTTACCAAAAATCAGTCATGCTGGTCGTCTATTTTTCACGGAGCGAAGAGATATCCAATCTGAAGTCGTTGGTGATCTTTGAGATTTGAATCATGTCGTGGATTTTCTATTTATTGCTCTCTATTTGCAGATTGATTTGGGGGTAGTGGCTCATTTTGATGAGACGTCGAAGTAGAAATTGGACGGAAGGACCAAATCGATAAATAAGGATAACCTAAGGACTTATGTGACCAAATTGGAAACCCAAAGATCAAATCGATAAATGAGAATAATCTAAGGACTTATGTGACCAAATTGGAAACTCAGGGACCAAATTGATAAATAAGGATAACCTAAGGACTTATGTGACCAAATTGGAAACTCAGGGATCAAATCGATAAAGGGCATAAAACTCAGGGACTATTTTGGTCATTAACCCTTATTTTTATGTAGTGTTAAAAATCATGTTTGGTTGTAGAATTTTTTGTGTTGTGAAGATTCTAAAATTTTTTGAGAATACTGGTTAAACGAACAGACCCTAAGGTAGAGTTAAGATTGAACGTAATTACATTTCAAAAATAACTATAAGAGATTTTAAGAATAAGTCGAGTACCGTGAATTTGAACTCCTTTTTAAATTTTAAACATTTTTCGACCTTATTTTTTTATCTTAAAAGATATTCTCTCTTTTCAAATTTGACTACTGAATTATGTTTAAACACTTTTTTTTTCTTACAGCCCAAGTACGTAATTCTGTTGTCAAAGGGAGCGGTAGCCGGTAAGATATTTCAATTGTACGTCGGCAGCAATAATGGAATGCATTGCGGGTCTTGGACATATGCATGGAAGTCGATCGAGCTGTAAATTATTAAGCCTGCAGGCTTCTTCGTTTCCTGCCAAGATTCTCTGAATATGTTGTCGCCAAAATCGCAGGCGGAGATGGACTGGATAAGGATAACCGACAAGCATAAAGTGGTCCTCTGTACAAAGATTATTTTCAGTGTTCTCACCTTAGTTGTTTTTTTAAAAAAAAAAAAAAACAGACATTATATATGGAAGAAAACAAGACTACAACAAACTACAAAAGCAAAAAAAAATTAAAGAGAGAAAACAACACAGTGAAAGAAGAGGGGCCTTTTACGAGGCTATTTCTTGTCTTGGGATACGCCTTGCTATATTGAAAAATAAAGAGAGAAAATTTTAATAAATAATAATAATAAAGATAAAATTTTAATAAATATTTTAATAAAAAAATTATTTTATATTTTTTTAAACAGGTCTAAAATTTTGGGATGTAAAAAATTTAGCAATCAAACATTTTTGCAGCTTTCTCTCTTTTAAAGATGTAGACTATAGAATATTATATGTCTGATCTCTACCTAAATTGAAGTAGGTACTTTAAATTTTTCCACTAATTCAATATTCTTTTTCTATATATATTTTTAGATAAACAACCAAATATAACATTTCTTGAAAATAGTAAAATAGCAAAAACATGCTTAGCAAATAAAAAAATGAATAGATCGAAATAAATGGATAAAGGAGAAGATAAGACAAGCTTTGAGATATACGGATTTGGAAGTACGAAGAGTAGCTAGATCTAGAAAAAGGAATTAATTAATTAGCTTCTTCTAAATTCCTCTAAATTTAAAAGGTCAAGCTTTTGAATTTGCTCTGATCTTTACTTCCCCTCCCTCTATTTTAAGGCTGCAAACCGGAAATGTGGTTCGGTCCGGTCCACTTAAGTGGTCCAGATCGATTTAATTTTTTTAGGTTAATTTCGAAGGAGGAAAGACATATAAAAATGTAGAATTTTAGTCTAGGTTAAAACTAAACTTTTTAAGTTTGTTATTTGTATTAAAAATATAAAAATATATTTTTTTACTTATATTAATAAATGCGGTCTGGTCTGGTCCGGACCGCATTTAAAAAAATAAGACCGAATCTGACCGTAAATCAAGTCCGATTTTACGATCCGGTCCGCGGTCCGGTTTTGTTCGGCCCTACTCTATTTTTATCAACGGTGATGATTCACATGCAAATATTTTGCCTAAAAACAATTAGTTGATATTGGAGTAGGTTCTTAAATGATTGAATATTCTATTGTTGAGTAATGTGATTCGGTTGGTGTAGGGAGGGGGTGGTGGCTAGGGGTGTAAATCCGGTCCGACCTCTGGCGGATCTCCGGTTCCGGGAAGAGGAGGTCCGGCCCTTCCAGGAACCGGAACCGGTGGTCCATTTGGAGTTTTCCCGGAACCGGAAGCAGAGTTTTCCGCCGGTTTAGCGGAAAAACCGGTTCCGGGTTTTTTTATTTTTAATTAATTGAATATCAAAACGACGTCGTTCTATTTTAAATAGAACGACGTCGTTTAATAGTTAAAAAAAGAAAAAAAATACTGTGGATCAAAACGTGTCGTTTTGATCCACGGTAAAAAACCCTATCTCTCTCTCCTCCCTTCAATTCGCGAACCCTCTCTTCCTCCAACTACGAAAACGGCCACTTCTCTCTTCCTCCGAACGACGGCCGCTTCTCTCTCTGTAAGAGCTCTCTCTCTTGAAACTAAGTAAATCACCACATTGAGGCTTAGTTGGGTTGACTTGTGCATTAACTTCCGGATCTTTAGTTAAGGGTATGTTGCTGAGTGAGAAATTGTGCTCCGTATTCTAGGAAGAAAAATGGGAATGTTCCCAATAGCTGCAATTTGTCAAGCTTTCCATGAAAACAAATGTGGAGAATCTGACGGACTTATCTTGTATTTGGTTTGTGAATCTTAAATCCTTGATTGTTGTATTGATCTCATGCTGGCCACCTCTAGAAATTACTGAGCTAAGAAGAACATCAGTGTCCTTTTTTTACATAGATTGTCTGTGATATGCATGTATATGTAATGGAGTTTTTAGTGCCATAGAAAATCTTTAGGAACAGTGGCAATATTGGCAGGAGCCTACTACAGTTATATAACTGATAACAAGTAGATGTTGTAAATATAAAGCATCTGCATTGGGTGGTGATGTTAGCTATAGATGAACTTTGATCTCCCTTGGTTTCATCTATCATATTTAGCAAGATTGGTCTATCACTGCCCACATTTGCATTGGGTGGTGATTTACAGTGATATTTTATCCAAATGGTCATGTGGACAGAAAATATTAATTCTGAAAAGCTTCAGTGAATATTGTTTAGTATTATTTATTGCCTTGTAACATCTTATGTACATGATACTAATAGAAGTTTGGCTATCAATTGTGTATTGTGGATTAATATTACATTGGTTCCCTGGTTGTGAGACTCGTGTGCTATGTCTTATGCATTCTCATATTTTAGGCAGGACTATTCTCAACCTAGGGTACATGAGCATTTTAAATTTCTAATCCCAAACCTATTTTGGAACGTAGGGTTCTTTTTACCCTGTATCCTTTGGTTCATGATTGATATTTAGTGTCGTAGAACTACAAAAAAAGATTGAAGTTCATAGTAACTTTCTCGGCCTTTTCTTTTGGTATCACTAAACATTTCCCTTCTTATGTAGAGCTCTGAGATACATGGAAAATCATTCCACTGGTAGTTCCTTCTAAAAGTTTGTGCAATCTACATATGAAACTATCTTGTCAATTTTGCCACATCTAAACTATTACAAATTGATTTTGTAGGATGCTTTGTTGAAGAGCAATGAAGTTTTTGAAACATTTAAACAAGAGATTGAGAAGGTAACAATTACCCTTATCTTTTGTATTACATCTCATTAAAATGCATCTTTCTTTGTGGGTTTATGTTACAATACAACTTGCATGAGGTGTATGATTAAACCATCTTTCTACTTTTTTTGTATGGGAAAACTAGATGGCAAAATCAATCAAGGAACTCAAGAAGGAAAATTCATTCTTAAAGAGCAAATGCGAGAAATCTGACATCACTCTTATACATCAGTTGACTGGTGAGGTTGAACCCCGCAGGCAAGACATCATCTCTTTCCCTCCCCCTCTGTAGTGCCTTCTCCTCTTACACTATAATTGTTTTCATTTGATTATAAAATTACACAATAACTGCCCACAGGATGAATGTCAATATAGGTGTTGTAGTATTTGATGTTGTGATTGTGGAGATTTACATATCTCTTTGAATGAGACGCATAATACATATATTTAGTTGTTCTTGTCTTAGCGGATTTAGCGGAAGTCCGCTATCCGCTTCTGCTAAGTCCGCTAAGAGTCGGAAGCGGAAGCGGACTCTATTTTGGTCATCCGCTAGTTAGCGGACCGGATGTCGGAATGTCAAATTCTGCTTCCGACTAGTCCGCTATTCACCCCTAGTGGTGGCAGATCGGTAGGCGTCGCATTTAATCGCCACATGTACTTCTGTCAATTGAGCAAAAAGGATTAGCAGAGAACCAAAATAGCATCGTAAAAGGGTGAGTGCGTAAGATCCACGCTCCACCAAAGACGAGCTAGGAGTTGAGCTGCCGATTGAAGGGGACAAGAAGTGGAGTTGGAAGAATTAATGTATGCCATAATGAATGGGCAGAACAGCTTCATCTTTTCTTGTGGCCGGCGGTTGAAGAATTCATGGGCCGCTACTGAAGTTGGATGATGATCACCGTTTCACCTGCTTCGAGGTATGGTCAAGCATACTGACCAGCCGGTATTAGCTGGGGTCCATGCGGATCTAACAGTCCTGTCCAGCCTGATTCGGTAGGCAGCATGACATGAGCTGGTAGCTAATACCTGATTGTCATTGTCCGAACTTCCCATGGAAGTCCTCACTCTGATCAGTGATTCAGAAAAGCCTTTGAAAAATTGGTAATGCCAAAGAGACGTACTCTCGTGTAGTACTGCACAGGATCATTGAAAAATTCTGGTGACATGGGCACGGGTACCGAATTCTTTGTATCCGGTCTAGCCGGTGTAAGTTTAGTTTTTTGAAAAAATCGGGGTAAATCAGAATTTTTTTAAAATTGTTTTAGTTTAGTTTTTACTCAATAGTTTAAATTTTAGTTTCGCCTCAAAACGTAATATTCTAGAAGCATGACAAGGTCCACTCAATTGTTTAGTTTCACATGAATATTTAAGATTTGTTCTTGGTTTTGTCTAATCAAATACTTACATTCAAGTTACCAAGAAGCTTGCTAGGTCAATGAACTAGTTATTTAGAATTTTGGTAGAAAAATTACAAATTTATTGTATTTAGAAGGTTATATATGAAGGCATTGGAATCATAATTAAAAATTTCAATGCCAAACTTTGGTAAGTACATTGCATAATATAAGTCAAGAGGTCGAGATTCTATCACGAAAAATTGACAAATCACTGTATGAGTTTAAGAGTTTTTATGAAATGTTAACAAATTGTCTAAATTTATAATTTATAAAATTGATAAATCACTATTAAATTTATATCATGCTTGCAAAATCAATCACTCAATTACATTTTAGTTCAAATTTATCATACATTTTAGTTCAAAAATTCAGACAGAGTCATCACGTTTAACCGGCGTTTGACAAGAGATCGAACGCCCTTTGAAAAAATTCAGACAGAGTCATCACGTTTGACAAGCGCTCGAGTGCCTTCAAAAATTGCTGAATTTTTGGATTTTCCTTGTGAAACCAAGAGAAACCTACTAGGTTTTGAACATGTTTTAAAATTGTTATTGATTTGTTAATTAGAGGGAAAACACATATTTTCCCATCTAAGTGTTGTTAGGGTCTAAACTGGATTTTTCAAAAGATAATAGTTTCTACTTACAGTGACGTCTCTATTACTTTGGACTTTAAATTCTCATCTTATCTTTTAAGATGATCTTTAATTTTATTGATTTTGGAATTTGGATTTCATTAGTTTAGATTTTATTGATATGTGATTAATGGACCAAAAGAAAAAAGAAAAAATACATTGGGCCAAGTGCGTAAAATGCTAAAAATGGCTCAATATGAATGTAGGATAACCGAAAACCGCCACCGCTAAATGTCGGTTTTTGCCCTTAACAGTGTAGGTGTAGGGTGCAATTTTTTAAAACCGGCCTACCCGGTGAAGGTGCCGGTTTTGGCCAAAACCGGCACCTACACCGGGGTTGTGCAGCCCTACTCTCGTCATCCCTACAATTACCAAACGGCTAAAACAATTGGAATAATTAATAAAGGCGAGAAGAACCTTATGCAGACTTGTGATTTATTCTACCTTGAAAATTTTCCGTGGAGAAGAGTTTCGAAGTATTATTTTGAGGAAAGTATTTAATCATTCCGGAAAAAATTGGTTTAGACCCTATTAACACTTAGAGAGAGTGAGTGAATAAGTGTTTCCCATCTATTTAAAATTTTTGGTTTAGACCATATTTCTCTTGAAAGATATCTTCATCTCTTTTCAAATTTGAAACTCTTCATTGTCTTGACAACATATATTCTCAGCTCTTTTTAAATTTGAAAGACTCTTGTCCTCTTAAACTGTCACGCTCCGTATCTATATTTACCTCTTAGGCTTACTTATAGTAATCGTATGCACACAAGTATTGATTACAACTTGAATTAACCTTCTATTTGAGTATACCATATTGCCCTGGAATTACTTAGTGGAAAACTTGTATTTAAAATGGTACAATTCTCGGGAATTAAAAGTCCTTGAAAACGAATTGAAGGTCAAAATGTGATTTTTAAGGAAACATAAGGTAATTACCAAATAATTGGAATAGTCTTAAAAACGTCTCAAGAATTTGATTAAGTAATTAGGTTAAACTTAATAGTTAATTAAAGAAGTAAAATTGGAGAAAACAATAAATAAGTGAAAAGATCTACATATGTCCTTCATGAGGACTACAAAATAAGGCCTAGAATTACAAAAATGTGAGCGCTCTAAATCTCACCAAGTGTATAGGTTATACATCAAAAGTCACAAGTTTTTAACATCTATATCAAAAACAGAAAAAGAAAACAGAAAACTACATCTAATCCCTATCCCCTAATCCTCCTCCTCGATATCGGAGGTGAGGTCTATCACGCCGACATCCATGAGTCAAGCCCAAAGCCCCCTAGGGTTCAACCGAAAAGGTAAGTCTAGGTCCAATAGCTAGCCCAAGCTACCTAAGGTCCAATTGAGCCTATTTGAGTAATAAAATTAATCACTAAGACAATTAACTAAATTTAACTAAGTAAAGAAGCAAATAGAAATTAATCTAGTTCAAGAGGGAAATAAAAATAATGAGAGAAAGGAATTATAGAGCTAATGGTGTAAAAATCAAAGATTAATTATGAATCAAATGCATTAAAATTTTTGGATATGGAGAAGAAAAATAATCGAGGAAAATTGATAACATATTTGTCCAAGAAATGCACTCAAATATATATTTAAGGAATTGCTACAAAATAATTAAATGCACAAATAACATGTAAAATAAATAAAAGTGTGAATAAATTGTAAATACACTAAAAAGCATGTAATTATATCAAAGGAAAAATAAATGAGAGGGGTGTCACATGCCCACTTAAACAAAAACTTATCCAATAATATTGGATAGAAAATTACAACTCAATTTAAATTTAAATTTGAAATGAATCGATCTTACCGACATTCAAAACACTAAATGCTTCCAAAATATTATTTTGTCTGTGTACACACATATAATATATCAGATGATCATAAGTATGATCTGATCATGTTTATTCTATATAATCACGAAACATTCGTTCAATGTCGAGCGTCAAATTAATTCTTTGGAGGGACGAGGATTCCTGTCTCTCGCGCTTTTGACTTGAAAAGTTCCGCAAACTCTGCAGAAACATTGAGAGAGGCTTATAAGACTGAAGGAGATAAGGCCTCCCATACTGATGATGCCTCGCCAGCTAACACCTCGAGGACAGGCCTGCACAAATTACAATAATCGATGGTAGGATAAGTTATATATCTTGTTCAAATCATGGCAAGATAAGGTACTGAAATGGGACGAAACCACTTACTGCTTGTCGGTTATCACAGAGAAACACTCCAGTCCATCTCCGCCTGCGAGTTTGGCGACAACAAAGAATCCTGGCACGACAAGCAACTGGCGAGGCTTTACTTCCATGTCCAAGACGCGCTTCCCATTAATGCCCACAATTTGAATCTTACCGCTCCCTTTCACTACATAAATTACTTGGGCTTCGGAATCAGCAGTATACATTGGCGAGCACATTGCTTTGGCATCAAGTTTAACGAGGTTTGAACTCAGCTCAACTTGTCCAATGAAAGGAAACTTTGCCTCTGTCAATGTAGTGACTATTCCACCATTTTTGACACAGATGTCTGGCAATGCAGCGTCAATGTCGAAGACCAATTTTTTAGTGCTGTATTCTTCGGGCTGTGGCATGGTTTTTCCTTCTTGTAGCCTCACTATGAGAACCCCAGTTTGGCTTATCGCGAGCTTATTTGCGTCATCTTTACTCATATCATAGACTCTACTAACAAACTCGGGTGACAAGCCCCCCATGATACCTAGAGCCCCAGTGAAAACGAAGTAGGTGAATTCGCCGGGAACATATGCCTTCGAAGTTTCACCCAAGAATACAATATGCAACTCGGAATCTCCGTCGTTGAACCACCACGAGACCGCTCCCATTGTGACCGGTATGACATTTCCTTTCGTAAGTTTCAACACCACCTCCTTTGCTGTATTGGGGAATACCATTCCAACTAGTCCATCACTACCTGTAATAGTTACGTACAAGTTAATAACCAAATATGTTCACGAAAATGCGAGTTTATCATGCATACGTACATATATATATATATATATATTAAGAAAAAAAAATATAGGCCGATATATATATATAACAGAAAATAGGGATTTCGGAACGAAGTGCTTCTCTGTTCTTTCTCTTCGTGAGTGAATGAATACATCTTCTTTTAGAGATCGATCTTGCCGAGAAAAAAATTTGTAATGAATTTGTGTTGAGTGGTGGATCAATCGAATTGATTGCCCAACTAATACATGTACGTAGGAAGAGACTAATTCCGTAAAAGATATATATTAATTAGTTCATCTGTAATTTTTAGCTAGGTTCCTTTTTTCTAAGTCTAATTTCTAGGTTCATAACAGAACTAGCTCTCCCACCCGATTCATTCCAAATGCCATCGCGCTAAAGTCGCCACTATTGACTTGAGAACTTCGGGTATAGCACTAGTACGCCAAGGTCGAGCGAACACTGTTGAGATTTCACACTTCCGCTCGACCTTTTGCTCCCGGTCCCCTACAACCCGTACATTTAGAAAGTCTTTAGTAGTTTATAATTACGAATTTTGACATTGGTATGGCCATAATTAAGCTAAGGGGTGCTACGAAACTTTATGGGGGTTAAGATCATAACAAGCCCCTTCCCGGACGGAGAGCCTCCAGGAAGAGGGGGCGGCCGGCACACTAATTACCTTGAAGAACATAGGCGACTTTGGAGGAATCCGCATAGTGGGGAAGAGTAAAGCCGCGTGGCTGCAGAACAAGCTTACCAGCACCAACCTTGCATTCGCGAAGCAAAGGAAATTCAGAACTCGACCAACTATAGTATGCTCCCCATATGATTCGGATATCTTTCGAGAAAACTTAGGTGTAAAGTCAAGCTCCATCTTTTCTTACACCTCGTGATCAAAATGATGCTCTACCAAAAACGGAGCCGGTTGGTTAGCAAAAATTTAAGATAGCGAGACAATAAAATGGTTAATCTTCGTGTATCAGGGCAAGCTGCATGTACATTGTTTTCAGTCAATAATGGTATCTCAAGAGGTCGGTTTTGTTCTATCGACTCACTTCTTAATTTCTCATGTAATTTATGTAAAGACTAACCCGTGAAAAACCAACTCAGTGCACCAAACTGATTAATTGAAATAAGAAAAAAATGGGTGGCGTCCCAAAAAAACATAAGTAAATCTTTGGGTTGTGTTTGTGTTTCTTGAGAGAGAGAGGAGAAGGGGCACCAAGATAGGAGACCAAGTACTGCGTTAGCAGAGCCCCCTCCCCAAAGAAATTTGGGACTACATTTCTCATATAGGCTAACCAATTGAACTCCTAAACACGGGGTGAATAGGTGTCTAACACTGACAAAGATGTTTAGAAGAAAAAAAACTCAACAGGTGATAACAGTATATATCTATACTAGAAATAGTACTGGCTTTTAGCTAGAGAACTCTCAAGTAGGTGAATTGTGAGAAGAAAGTTGCTGCAGAGTATAATTTTATACCTGTAATATTTGCAGTGGAGATCGAAAAGGAGAATAGCAATTTCAACTATACAAAGCAAAGGAATTAGGACGATGATAAGAACTTGATGCAGCGGTTTTAGCACCCCGCATTCATTTATATACAATGGCAAACGATGGTCTTTAGTGGCGTGGGGCACTGGCGATCTCCTCTTAGTACGACAGATGGCATCCCTAGTCTTCTTTTCATTTTTCACGTGTTCTTCGCATGGTCGACTAACTTCATTTGTAAGCTGGCCTTTCTCAGGGCTCTGAAACGTCTCATTCAACGCTGGCTCATGGGGTACACAGCATAGGCAACATAATACAGATGCAATTAATAAGTTTTCTTAAAGTAGCTCCTAAGTTCTCTAATGACAAGTCAAAAACACCATTATGTATCTGTGTCCAAACTACTGTGATTTAAATAAACAAATTCAAGGTTTCATTAAGGATGATTGTGTCATTTGAGGAGGTGAGTCAAGGTAATTGGTCACGTCATCGTTTCATCACCTCATTAAATGACATAATTAGCCTTGAAACGTTAGATTTATTTATTTAAATCATAGTAGTCACTTTACATGTCTTTACACAATTTATCTTTGCACATAATCATTTTCTCGACCAATTTCAACCTCAGAAAGTTTGTCTCGACCTTAGCTATGTTTCTCACAGATTATGATCCACTGTAATTTTCTGTCTGTATACATGGTGCAATTTGGAGAAAGAGAGACAACAAGTAGATTCCAAAACTTTACATGAGCAGCATGAGTCCTGTAATGTAGTCTATTTCTGTCCAAATTATACTAATTCGAATAAGAAATTGCAAAGGATATTCTTATCCGTGTCTCACTGAAGTAGTCCATTCGGAATGGAGCAAACCGTAACGACAGATTCGTGAAATTCTCAATCATCATTTTCTCTACGCAACTTCATCTTTGTCCAGAACAATGTGAGGATGCTGGTCTCTTACACGTATCCCAATGTACAGCCTAGCTACAGGAGCTGTATCCCATGCATGCATGTGGGGATGCTGGTTTGATTTGTCCATTTGTAATTATGTGCAGGTTGGACAAACAGACCTGCCTCCACCTCTACTGATACCCTCGTCGCTCTCCATCTTTGGCTGCATTGAGGGACCAAATATAATTTCCTTAATTTGTGCGAAAATTTAAATAAATTTTAAAATTTATCGAGACTCTAATCCTTCGAAAATTAATTTGATGAATTGTAAGACTTAAGAATTCATATAATTTTCACGCAAATTAAGTGGACAAGTTTGTATTTATCCCTCTAAAGTTTAGGATCCATCTATAATCTATTTCACCTCCACAAAATGGGCCTATAACTTCCACAGTTAGGTTACAAGATAGGGGAGACCAACTAAATGGGCCTTAAGATGAGAAGAACCAGACCTCAACCTTGAGAACAGGCCCAGTCAAAAAGTGCGGGCCGGAGGAGGCCGAAGGACCCAAAAACAAACTAGAAGAATCATAGTTGCCACCTAAAATTTGTGCGAATTAAAATTTTATCTATTATAAAACACTTTCTTTTCAATTTTTTCACTAATTTCTATACACTTTTTCATCAACTTTTCTCTTTTTTTTTCACTAATTTTTTTCACTCTTTACAATTTTTCATCTACTTCAATGATTAAAATTTTAACCACCGCTCAATTAATTTTTTTTTAGGAAAAGTACTGAAAGAGTCCCTGTAGTTTCACGTTTTGATAAAATAGTCCATGTGGTTTCAAGTTAAACTCGTTAGTCCCTGTGGTCAGCAAGTTGTTGCAATGCAGTCCCTCCGTCAACCCACTTAACGGTCAAAGCTTCCGGGAGGACCTTTTTGTTACATGATGCATACCTCAGGGACCTATTTATCAAAAGGTGATACCATAGGGACCTACAAATTAGGTCCCTGTGGTATCACCTTTTGATAAATAGGTCCCTGAGGTATGCATCATGTAACAAAAAGGTCCTCCCGGAAGTTTTGACCGTTAAGTGGGTTGACAGAAATCTAACGGGAGGACCTTTTTGTTACATGATGCTTACCCCAGGGACTAATGTGTTAAGTTGAAACCACATGGACCAATTTGTCAAAACGTGAAACCACATTGACTTGTTTATCTACTTTACCCTTTTTTTTTTTTAGTAGCTCAATTAGGGTTTTACTGGTAAGCAAATCGTCCAAATTTCTCGTCTAAGCTAGGGGACGTTCTAAGAGCATAAGCTATGGTATAGACGAGGCAGAAGATCTAAAGGAAGGGGAGGTAGAATGAAAAAAGAATTACTTCGTCAGCGGCTCGAGGACTCCAAGTACAGGTCCTGTGCGCTAGACGAAATAGTGGACGAGCTCCGTGCAAGCTACCGAGACTACAACCGAATCAAGAAGCAACCTTTCACTATGATAGTTCGGAAGACCTTGAAATCGCTCTCTCAGGAATCGCAATCGCAAATGAACGTAAAGAAGAGGCGGCAAGTAAAGGCTCCTTGTGCTTCTACCCCAAGACGACGCAAGGGAGAGTACGACGAAGAAGAAGAAGAATTGGAAGCAAGTCGGGGAAGTGCTTCTCGGAAGAAGAAGCGGAAGATAACTGATGATCATAGGCTGCGGAGAATTGAAGAGTTACACGTTAGAAGAATGCAGAGTCGAAGCAACCGTCAAACGACATTGTCGTCGTCGTCGGATGATCAGTCGGAGGAGGAGGACTCGAGTTCGGACCGTGGAGATGGGGCGGTGTCCATGTCGGAGGACGCGGTTTACGGTGAGAGAATGGAGCCACCGCTGTTTGACGTGATGGCATCGAGTTTGCCGGCTGCCTATATGGACTCATCGAAGAAGCCGGAAACGGAAGCCGCGGAGGAGAATTTGGAATTGGAGGTAGCTAGCAAGGAGGCCAATAAGATTGGATTGGTGGATGGAGGGGATAGAGGAGGGGAGAGTCTGGGAGTTGAGTTGTCCAAGGGGAAGAGTGGTGGCACTGAGGTGGGGAAGGGGGAGGAGGGACCAAGGTTTAGGGATTTGGGAGGGATGGAGGGGGTACTTGAGGAGTTGAAGATGGAGGTGATCGTGCCATTGTACCATCCCCAGCTGCCGCGGTTGCTGGGGGTTAGGCCGATGGCTGGAATTTTATTGCATGGCCCGCCTGGCTGCGGGAAGACCAAGCTGGCTCATGCCATCGCCAATGAGACAGGGGTTCCGTTCTATAAGATTTCGGCTACTGAGGTCGTCTCCGGTGTCTCTGGTATGTACTGCTTTCTAGCAAAAAGTTATTTGTTCACGCAGAATATTTGAATGGTTTATCAGTTGTTATCGGCATTAATAATAGCAAAATACGGTGAAACGAATTATATTAAGTAGCATAACTCGGAGATAGGTACTTGTGAAAGTGTGGATTTTGCTTCTAAGCAATTTTCTAGAATTTAGAACGGAGTGTTTACGTCATAGCTACTGCTACTATTAAGTCTTGCCGTTGTAGGGGTAGAATCGAGCTGCTCGGCAGTGCTGAACTAGTCATTTTCTCGTGTGTGTGTGTGTGTGTGTGTGTGTCCCTTCTCATCCGTATTTATAATTAGCGGTTTGTGCTTTTAAGCTGGGATCCCCGATGGTATAAAGATGTTTAGGTATTGTAGGGTCTGGGAGTTGAAACTTGCCTTTCTTGACACTTCTAGTGGTGATTATTCAGAATTTTAGGGAATTGCTTGCATTGAATCTACGTTAACAGATGTATAGGACATCAATATTCTGGTTGGATTGCTCCTGCTTCCAAAAAGGCATATTGCTGTCAAATGTTTGGCTCTATGAGATCATTTTCCATTTAAAGGAAGAACCCTTCTGGCTTTGGTTGATGGGGCAGCTATTTCGCTTCTATGTATTAGAATTTGGATAATTATTTTCCCTTTGATGACTATTTCAGGTGCATCAGAAGAAAATATTCGAGATCTCTTCTCTAAAGCATACAGGACTGCACCATCAATTGTATTTATTGATGAAATTGATGCAATTGCTTCGAAAAGAGAAAATCTACAACGAGAGATGGAGCGAAGAATAGTGACACAGTTGATGACTTGCATGGATGAATCTCAGTGTCTTGTACATGCTGCAGATGCCAATTCAAACTCTGAATCTTCTGTTCAGAGACCTGGCTATGTGCTTGTAATTGGAGCTACCAATAGGCCTGATGCTGTTGACCCTGCACTGAGGAGGCCTGGCCGATTTGACCGTGAGATTGTGCTAGGTGTTCCAGATGAGAATGCTAGAGCTGAGATTCTTTCTGTGCTTACGCGCAATCTTAGAGTGGAGGGTTCTTTTGATCTTCTAAAGATAGCCAGATCTACACCTGGTTTTGTTGGGGCTGATTTGGCAGCCCTGGCTAACAAGGCTGGTAACCTCGCTATGAAGAGGATTATTGATGAGAGAAAGTCTAATCTATCAAAGGATTCTATAACTGAGGAATATGCTGAAGATTGGTGGAGGCAACCGTGGTTGCCTGAAGAGATGGCAAAGCTTACCATCACAATGACTGACTTTGAGGTGTTCTTGAATTGTTTCTATTTCCCTTTTCTCCACTGCACACTTGCAAACTTTCCTAGGGAAATTCATATTTGGCCCTGTTTTGACTTGTTACTATCAGTTTTAAGTGCACAAGTTGAACACGTGGATGCGACAATGCTTTTTTAATTACATCCACTGTACGGATGTATTTCTACCTTCCAGTGATCAAGATTGGTATTTCTACTGTTGCTATAGTTGAAGACTTTTACTTGTCCCTCCCCAAAAAAAGTTTAAAGACTTTGGATTCTAGAGCATGTCAACAAAATTCTGCTGGTTTGTACATACTCCCCTTTTGATGTTGGCAATTGCTTTTATGTGGTTTTCTATAGGAAGCAGTTAGAATGGTTCAACCCTCGTCAAGAAGAGAAGGATTCTCTGCAATCCCTAATGTAAAGTGGGAAGATGTTGGTGGGCTTGATTCCTTAAGAAAGGAATTTGACCGTTATATTGTTAGGCGTATAAAATTTCCAGAGGATTATGAGGTACCTATAATTATTGTCCCTTTTCACATTTCTCTCATACTTCTCTTCTCTCTCACTCTGTCAAAAAATAATGAATGTTTGTATTTGCATTTATGTTTTTGTATTTATGTACGTGACAGGCTTAAAGATAAATTTAGAATTTAGCTCCCTATTTAGCTTCAATTACAATTGTCCCACTAAATTATGGTGGCTGAGACAGAAGGGTAACTCTATTGCAATCCTGAAGTTTTTTTTTGCTGTTTTCTAGGTTGTAATATTAAAAGTAAGTTTAGAAGGAGTGTTTGCATAGCAGCCTGTGGCTTAATAACTAATCCTTCTAGTAAAAAAGTAAAACTTAAAAGATTTGTTGAAGTGTGCTGTTTCCGTAGAAATTGATATTATGTATAGATAATTAGGCGCACAAAGCTGTTTTGTTTGTTGTATCAAGCTTCCCTGGTGAAGTTTGCATAGCTAATACTGTGAATAACTCCACGTAATAGAAAAAAGAATGTTGCATGTGAAGAGGTTGCTCAATTTTGGTCTTTCACCCTGCCTCTACCCACTACACATGCACAAATTTGAAAACATATTGTAGGGAAGTTCCACACCCACACCCAAAAGGAAAAAAAACCAAAAGAAAAAAGAAAAAAGGAAAGGAAACAGAAGATTGAAAGTGTTTTTTCTTTAAAATCGCTCAGCTCATCTGACTTTCCTTTTTTACTTTCTTTCCCTCTTCTTTTGTGTTAAAGTGTGCATGCATGCATGCTTGCGCACGCACATCTTTCATTAAATTGATCAAAAGTTCAATTCATAAAAGGATAATGAGTACCATCCTTAGTAGACTATCTTGTTAGCTATCTATTCACCTATTACTTTTGGAGTTGTATATTTTGTATCCCTAAAGAGGTATTAGTTGATGGTCCCTTAAATTTGAATCCACTGTGGTTTTCACAACTATTTGCTTAAATTCCATTCTTCCATTTTCTAACTTTCTCCTTGAAGGCATAGTAGGTTTAGTCTATACAGCTGATCGTGTGTCCTGAAATTATCTTCATCTTCAGGGATTTGGAGTGGACTTAGAGACCGGTTTTTTGCTCTATGGGCCTCCAGGTTGTGGTAAAACATTGATTGCAAAGGCTGTGGCTAATGAGGCAGGAGCTAATTTCATTCACATCAAGGTCAGGATCTTTGCTTTTCCTTTCTCTACCTTTTGTGTTTGTATATTTGACCTTTTGTTCTGTGTTTCCAATTTATATCCAACACAATAAATGCCTTTTTTTTGGCATATGTTACTAAAGGATTGGAAAAAATAAAAATCCATATTAATGGTCATGTATTTGTTGATGATCAGGGCCCTGAACTTTTGAATAAATATGTTGGAGAGAGTGAGCTGGCAGTTCGGACGTTATTTAGTCGTGCAAGGACATGTTCACCGTGCATACTTTTCTTTGATGAGGTTTGTGGTGCTGTCTGCGTGAGTTATTGTTGTTCACCTGATGTTATCATTAGTTGGATGTTATGCCATTGCCAGCTAGTCTGGACGGCAGAGAGGGAATGCTGTGGTTTCTGTAAAAATGAAGACACACTTTCAGTACAGGATAGAGTATAGAAACGCTTTAAAACAGCAACAGTCTTCAAAATAGAAATCAGGGCATCAATCCTCTGTTGTACAGCTGTATAAAATGCCATGTTCCTTTCTGATTAAGTCGACACAGTATTTTTTTCCCTCTCATCCTTATAAGTCGGCATTAAGTTGCCAGGTGTTTAAAGCAAATGCAAACCAATTTGTGTTTCTTAACACTGGCATATATGAGAAGCATATTAGATGCTGTGGAGATTTGTGCAGAGTGGCTGTTGAACAATTTGTTATTTCTTCATCATTTTGCATGTTCTTCTTTCATAGTCATATTCAGCAATTCCGATAGATTAAATGTGTGGTAAGCTTTTGCTTTAAAACACAGCAGGATATTGTTGCAGATCACATGGGTCTCAACATAGGTGTGATGACAAGGCTTTCTATTTGTGATGTGTTTTCTAATGGCTTGTGTTGCCATAGTAATTTAGAGGATTTGATTTTTCCGCCCATGATTTGTAGGTGGATGCTTTGACAACAAAGCGTGGTAAAGAAGGGGGATGGGTTGTTGAGAGGCTACTGAACCAGGTTTGATAATCTCCTTTAGCCCGTACAAAAGCATGCTGCCCTACACATTATTTTCCTGTTTAGCAATTTATACTGCAAAGTTGGTAAAATGAATTGCTTGCTGCTGCAGTTACTTATAGAGTTAGATGGTGCAGAGCAGCGGAGGGGTGTTTTTGTCATTGGCGCAACAAATAGGTAGACCAATTGTGTATTTTCTTAAATTGGGTATGATGATTGCCACCATAGTAATTCATTCCAGTTGGCATTTCTTTTGGCAGACCAGAGGTGATGGACCGAGCTGTCTTACGGCCTGGTAGGTTTGGTAAACTTCTTTATGTTCCTTTGCCCAGTCCATATGAGCGTGGGTTGATCTTAGAAGCTCTTGGGAGGAAGAAGCCTATAGATGCCAGTGTGGATTTGTGCACAATTGGACAAATGGAGGCTTGCGAGAATTTGAGTGGGGCTGATCTTTCTGCACTGGTTTGTCTAAACTGGATACTTCCTTTTCATATGATACGAACCCGATATCCTCTCTCCCTTTCTGTTTTGGTATATCTAAATTTCTGATAATAACAGATAAATGAAGCTGCAATGATTGCTCTTGAAGAGAAACTGACATCTACTGAGAGTACTTCAGATGCAGCTCCATCGACCATCAAGACAGCACATTTTGAGCGAGCTTTGGGTAAAATCTCTCCTTCTGTCACACACAAGGTAGGATCTTATTCGTGTCTAGTGCTAGGATATCTGAGTTCCTCAATATACAAATCCATTTTTTCCAATTCCTTTTAACAGCTTTCATTGGGTGCAGCAAAAAGAATACTACAAGATTTTGTCAGAAAGCTTGAAGGCAACGTGAGAAGAATTATTAATCCACTTTCTATTGTGCCATGGCCGAGGATGTGGCAGTCACGACTCTATTATAGGAAAAATTGTAAACGAAATAAGGGCAGTTTTGATGTCAAAAGTGAGCAACTGATTTTCGTGTCTCGGTTTTTGCCTTTTGTCTTACAGTTGTATCCAAGAAAGTACCTGCATTCCCCAGTCCCCACAATCAGGGATGAAATTTTGTGATAATGGGGAAGCTCCAGAAATTTGTTGAGACGTAAGTTATCTCTGACGCGAGTAATGAATGAGATGCCTCCATTTTGGTGCTGGTGTTTTTGTTTCATCAATCTATGTTCCTTCCTAGCGGGTATTGGTTGTCAAACTCTCTTGTGAAACGGAAACTTATTGTTTTTGGCGAACTAGGAAAAGAGAAACAGAGGAAGTCACGGGGGGTTGGTTCCCCCAATAACAATCCAAAAAAAACCCAGATCAGGCCAGCATTAGGCTTGTGTAAAAAGCCCAATTAGATGGAAGCAATATGACTCTCGGTTTCTCTAGCTGGAGTCGTGCTGTGACAGGAGATGGGATGTTTGCCGTTGTAAGAGGTGTATTCTTTGATTGGGGTGGACGCAATGTAATCGGATCCATTCACTTGCATTACCAGTGTCGCCAAAAATGCTCGCAACTGAAGATCTGAAGACACGTAACTGAAACTTGTTTACAGAAATCCTATGAACGGGGTCATATGCATGCGATGAAAGAAAAGAGCCAACAGGGGAAATTGTGGGATACCAGAGCTACCCGGGAATTCTGCGGCACCCTTCAAAATAGAAAAGAACAAAGAATTTGGAGGTTCGAACAAAGCCTACAGTATCTAAAAATTACAATCACGCTTGGGTTCACTCCTGGACACCCCCACGGGCCACACCCATATCGCTGCAATTTTTCTTATAAAAAATTCTTGTAACATATGTTTTAATTTCAAAAAATACATTCTCATTTCTAACCTCTAAAAATATGTTTCCTAGCAAAAGGAAAAAGAGAAAAATAATAGATATGCAACAACAAGGAAAAATAACTACAAGTTTCAAGTTTTATCCCAAAATTGTTACAGGCTTTGCAGCCCTTTTTAATGGCCGTTACATCTCTCCCTACGCAAATAGATGTACCTATTTGAATGACCTCAGCAGATTGACTTGCCATCCCAAGCAACTCATAAATAATGGTTAGAAATCGACAAAAAAAAATTATCATCGAGGTAAAACTACAAGTAGAGAGATGCTGCAAAGACAATATCCCTTTTGATTTTGGAAACAGCATCCTCAAATTTTGATTCAAGCTCCGTTTCTCCAATAGACTTTGCTGCCAGTATAAGCTGCTGCAAAACTTCCTCCAGTCTCCGAATTGCCCTGATCAAGCTGCCCTCAAAAACCTGTGTAATTTCCATGATCTCGTAGAATTTGGATCCTTTTGCCCAAGCATACACAGCCTCCATGATATCCGGCCGAAATGAACATACAAAGTTCTCAACATCAATTTGGACCTGATATATTGAAGGATTCAAGAAACAAACATTTCAGTCAGCTGCTGATGTATCAATAGTGAATTCCCCTATATGCACGTCAGACATGTATCAACAAAACAGGTAAGAACTGCAGCAAGGTTGTGTATTTGGATCAATCAAAATGTACTATCATTTGTCTTGGGTGGGAAAAGATATCTTGGAATGAGCATATCATACTCGGACTTTGTTCCTTGTACAAAATTCCCCATAAGACAGCATAAAGCCATTAACACACCTCTCTGATTATACTTATATTTCCTAGGAATGACAGTGATGAATCTCAAAAGATCCTAGTAATCACCCTCCGCAGATAAGGTAGCCACCTCCAGGCCCAACCCTTTCTCTTTTCCTTTACTAGTGGGAAACCCAAGTAAGCTTTCCCTTGGCCTCTTCTTTACAGGGGTCGAGATGTCATTGGGTCTAGAATGAACTCGATTCTGGTAAAATGATCTACTATTGTGACACTTGGAAAAAGATAACTCTTGCATATAGATGCTCTCACAATTGTTACCTAACTCTTGCATATAGATGCTCTCACAATTGTTACCGCAAGTAGACAGCTGCTAATGCAGAAACAAACTGTTCTCTAAAGGAAGTTTGAAATAGACTGGCTATAGTCGGACACAAATTTGAGAATGTAATTTGCCTTTAAACTGGGAACTAAGCAAGAAAGTCTTAAGTGCATAACATGATCCAATTCATTCTCAGTAATAGTACTAAACCTGGCTCTTTTGTTGAACAACTCAATCTCGAAAATTACTATCTAATGTGAGCTCTGAGTTCCATCTGATAGTTATATTCTAAAATTAATTAAAGTTACATTAAAACTTGGAACAAATAATCTCAATACCAAAAGGAAGTCCTTGATTACCTTGCATTCAAGCTGAACTTTAGCTACCTTACGAGCTGTATCTTGCAGTTGTGCAAAGAGCAAGTCAAGTTCTTCCCTAGGTTTTGTAGCATTTTGAAGTTTCTCCTGCCAGACAAAACAGGAAAGGAGAGAAACCATCTCTTCCACTGTAATGTCCTTTAAAACCCCATTAAACATTAGCTCTGATAGGGTTAACTCGTCTGCACTACTGATTTCACAAGCAACTCTTCCCTTCAACTCTACAACATCATCACTGGTGACATAGCTGCAAGTAAATCCACTCAAAGCGTTTTAGTTTAACACCTCAACAACAAGGCTATTGAGAAGTAGAAACTCCCAAAAAGCTTCCATGATTTTCTTGCCACCAAAAGCATATTGGATAACACAAGTAAATGCAAAAATTCTTGGCAAAATATCTCAAAGTGGAATGTCCATAGAAGTCAGTAAGAAAGGAGAGAGAACAAACAGCTCAAAGTGGAATGTCAACAATACCTACCACTTGTAAGAGGATAAGGGCATGGAAGTAGGAGCGAATAAAGGGGAAGACAAACAACTGATAACTTACCAAGTGAGGTAGATTGCCACATTTTTGGCACACTCATAGGGGGGCTTGGACCCACAAGTAATGGTAAGTTTCACTGTAGTCAAATATCCAAACATTTTCTTCCATTTAAGCATATTCCATGATAAACAAATGAGAAGAGTTAATCTTTGGAGAGCATAATATGATAAGTTGTGTGCGGAGGGAAGTTATTGTTGATCATTTGCCGCTATGGTAATATCATTGGGGCCTCTGTAAGGTTAAGTTAGGAAACAATCCAATTGAAAGCAAAGAATGAAATGGAGTCAGCTATTACCCAAAAGAAAAAAATGGAGTCAGATATTTATGGAGCTCAAGAGAAAGTTAAGAAAGGAGAGGGAGAGAGTAATGCATGGTAAACATAATATGATATATTAGCATGGAAGATATCTGTTACTTTGTATCGCTGATGGTTCAAAATAATTAAATTAACAACCAAAAAACATAATAGCAACATATCAGAGGGAAAAAGGGTTTGATGTGACAGAGCTCGTAAATGAACCAGCTAACAAAACAGAAAAAAGGTGTGGAGCAAGAAGTGAAGTGAAAAAAAGAGAACTTCCATTACCCTAGCCTCCGAAGAACCCGTTTTCTCGCTTTGAATTCATCTTTAAAAGCCAATGCAGTAGAAGAACGTATCATCTTCTTAAGAAACTTGATCTTGGCGGTCAGTTCTTGCTTCTTGTGGAGAACTTTGAGCTTTTGTTCAATAAGAGGAGATTTAGCAATTTCATGCTTATCAAAAAGGCTCTCTAAAGCCTCTATTCTACGAGCTGCTTTTCTGTATGAGCTACTTTGAATCTGAAAACAACAATGGGTTCGATCATATAATATACACTCATCCACATGGGAAATCAATTTGTAGTACCATACCTTCAGATCTTCTTCTGGATCTAGAAGAGGGACCCCCTTTTCAGCAAATCTAGAAATAACTTCTGAAACCTTCTTCAGTGTGTTTTGTCGAGCTTCCAAGGGCAAAAGATCCTTTGGTATGACCATAAGAATACTACTTAAACTGACAATCTGTTCATATATCAGACAGCCAATCAATTCTTCAACCCTTGACTCTTGAATGGAATAATGAGAAGTTGAAAATTGAAAATTGAGAATAGGGATGCCAATTGGATATTTTAGAACAGAAAATGATTTACTTGATCTGAAAACCCAAGACCAGCTGAATAGTGGACAGATGAGACCATATATCAATTAAAAAGCAAATCCTCTGGATTGGGGAGAGAAATTTGATTATATCTCTAAACAAGCACCAAGTGAGTATGCATTTGGAAAAGATCACTATTTAAAAGAATCAGCCAGTTAATAAACTTGAAAGCCACTTATCTCGACAATCAAACAATTAGAACAGACAAACTCATAGTTCATGATATTCCTGTTTCTGGCTAAAGAATCTAAATCTAAGAGATTAGAAGGCCCAAAAGAGAATCGTAATGCAACTTTCAATGGAGCAGTAACAAGTTGGAGATTTCCCAGATAAAACAACAGAACAGAAATAGGGATTTGCCTGAGAGATCGGAACAGAAACAACAATAGGTTCTCCAGGCTCTTTCAGTGGAACAATCTTAAAGTTTTTCTTTGCAACTCCATCTTTGCTCACCACACATCGTGTAAGAATATCCACCATGTAGTTTGCATCTTCTGGTTTTCTACTTGCATCCTCTGGATCAAAAATAGACAATTTAACAAACATGAACTTGAATTAGGAGGGAGATGAGCATGTTTAATAAGAAATTATTGACCGTTCTCACCTTCAGATGCTCTTTTTACTCTTTCAAAATTTATTATCACTCCCCAGGTGACCTGGTCCTTGATAGAGATAGATGGGGAAACCTCTCCAGTCCCAGTGCACTCAATACACACAAGCCTTCTAGCCTGCAGAAAAGGTAAGCAGAACTTTGGAGAGAAGACAATATCTCGCACATCCTTCTTCAAGCTCTTGTACTGCTGTAGCAGATCATAGTAGTTTTTCAAACTATCTTCTTCTTCAATTATAATTGAATCCCTCTCTTCTTCGAGATCCTTTATTTGTTTCTGCAAAAACAACATTAATAAGGACTTGTTTTAGTTTTTTCTACCTCATGATCAATTAAAATGAGTAATTAAATTAATTTCTTGTATTGTACAAGTGATCCCCAGTTGCACTTCAGTTAGATAAAAAAAATCAGTCAAAATGTATGTAGCAATTGCCAGAACCCTTTCCGATACCTAGACCGACGACAAGCATGTTACCAAAAAGGAAAAGACTAATTGCAATATGTCCTCTGTCAAAGCCAACCAACCTCAAGACTCGGTATGGCACGGTCAGCTTGGAACTGATAGAATGAATTACGGAGCAAAGTTTCAGGATCGCCATCTTCACAGCGCATTTGATTTAAAATCATGTTGTAGCTTAAATGGAAGGCACTGAATGCAGAGAAATCAAAGTCAGCAAAAGCTATGCAACAAAAAGAAAAGATATTAGGTGATCGAAAGTAAACGTGAAGCTAAATGCATTCCTTTCTTGATTTCTCCTCTGTATGGCAGGATATGCCAAAACCAAAAATCAAATGCATGTTTTTTCTTTATGTGAACCCTCCATTGAGAAATGTCATGATTAAGCTGAAGCCCACCTCTAAAAAATTCATTATGGGGTCCCCATGTCACATGGATTAGACTTCTTTCAAACACACAATTCACTTTGAGAACATGCATACCTGTTCAAACAATCAGCATTCCCTTTAAGCATCATTTTAGCAGTAGAAGGTTCCAGTTTCTCATCCACCATAAGGATGCATATTCCTCGCTTATCAATACCTCGACGACCAGCACGGCCACTCATCTGTATATATTCTCCACTTGATATCCATCTGAACTTATCCCCATCAAATTTACGGACGTTTGTAAATACCACAGTTTTTGCGGGCATGTTCAAACCTATGCTGAAGGTCTCTGTGGCAAACAGACACTGAAGGAAAATGCATCTCAATGTAATACTTCGAATTAATAATCAAATACAACATTAGAAGTTACTCTCCAAATAGAAGGGGGAGTAAATAAAATCAAATAATACTGTTTGAATCTCCTGTTCTGGTTGTGAAACTTAGGCCATGTTTGCAATGAGAACTTTACCCAAAATTCTCTCCATTTAAAAATTTTCAATCCCAAACATACTAACTCAAAAAATTTGTCAAGAATTTCTTTACTTTTTAGCTCTCTTTATTTTAATTCCGAATTTTAAAAAATAATAATAATAATAATCTTTGTACTAATTTCGACTCAGTTCTTCTTCTCTTCAATAAAATTCTTCTTACTTATCAAAAAAATAATAATAATAATAATAATAATAAAAACTTCAAAATCATCTCTCTCCATTAAAATCATGTTTTTCCATCACAATAAACATAAAAAAATTCACTAAAATCATCTCTCTTCACTTTTTCACCAACTCCCATAAAACTCCAAAAATTTTGAACATCTCCCAAAAATACTTCAAAATGTTCACTACTTTTTCACAAAATCACATAAAACTCCAATCTACCTAAATTTTCACATAACCAAAGTTTTCTAAAATTCCTAAACACAAACAGGCCCTACTATTTCATGAGTGTTTTGCATTTCTTCATTTATAAAATAGCAAAAATTCTGATCAGGACTATTCACGCGTGTAGTTAAAAAATGTTGTCATCACTTATTAAAGAGAGACAAAACCGTAGTAGAATTAAATCTAAAATTTTTTCCAACCTTGATCAATCCTTCTTGAAACAATATCTCGATCACCTCCTTCAAAATGGGAAGCAAGCCAGAATGATGCACCCCTATTCCACGTTTCAAAAGTGGCAAAATGTTTGAAACCTGCGTAAAAAGAAAATTCAAAAGCATGAAGATTAATGTAAAACAACAAAAGCTACATACATTAGCATATAGCATAAAAACTAGACGTAAACAAAGCCAAGCAATGATATTGACCAGTGCACAACGATCAAATTGCAACATATTACAATGCCAAAGTTAACAAAACTGAAAAATATGCCTAGTACATCCAATCCCCACGATGAACAGAATTTCACAGAATTATGCCCTCAAGCTTGCTTCTCATTACTTATTTTGAATGTGTAGCATCTCTCATAGAGATGGCAAATGAGATAGAGACACCAGCTTCACCACAAATGCTCCTCCTCTCTACATCAGTATCCATAAGTTCCCTCCAATTTGATCGTATTTGTTAAATTTGGATCTCACATTTTCTAAAGAGTAGCCATCTTCATCCACCAATGATAGTATTAAAATTACTGTGAGGTCTTATTCCTTCGCTTGACACCATTTAAGGTCTCAGTGCATTGCAAGATCATCAAAAACACCACTCGTTTGCCATGAAGAGCAATGCAACCCAAACAGACAGTAAATAACAGGTTATTGCAAGAGAGAGAGAGAGAGAGAGAGAGAGAGAGAGGGAGAGAGAACGACATAAGGATAAGAACACTAAAGCAAAATAAGTTAAGAAGAATCATTAAGAAGTGGAAATTCTATAGCATTGCATCTACTTAATGTTTGCATCCAAGTTACATCTACTAAAACCAGTATATAGGCTTGCATGCACAAACACAGAGAGACATGCTTCGCTGATGCAGAATAAGAACTTGCCTGAGGTAGCTTCTTATCGTCATCCGAAAGAATGTCCATAGCACTCCAAAAGATGGTCTCTACGTTAACTTTCTCGTCATCTCCATTCAGATCTAATTTTGCCATCTAAACAAAAAAAGCATAACCGAAAACTTCAGTTCACATTTTCATTCTCAGGGAAGTGCAGACTCGGGCTATATCATTAGCAGAAGAATAACCAAATCAGTGTTACAACCCAAAAAAAAATATTGGAGATCAACACTAAAATACAGATGCATTAGATTCACGAGGATCAAACAGCATGAGCCATCACCATGGATGGTTCAAACAGAACGGTTTGGACCAAAATAACTATGTTGCTACAGAATCATTTCAAAGTGATTTGGATCCTTCATTTGTTTAAACTTGCAAAACTATAAAAGCATAAACCTGTGGACATACAAGTACTGCGCATTCAGGAAATGCGAAAGTTATTTTTCCATAAATTTAAACAAGAAGAAATTTGAATATACGGACACAATCAAGCTCACAGAGTTAGTCTAAAGAAAACATAAGAAATCGGTAGCGGATTGTGTGGTGATCGTCCGTTGGCTGTGGCCTTCCCGGTTGTCTTCTTGTTATCCAGGTGCAAGGAGGCTATGGTGGCGGATTGTTTCGAAGAAAGGGAGGGAAGTGTTGTGTGGAATGTTCCCTTTATGAGAGCTGCGAACGATTGGGAGATTCAGAAGTTTTCTGCCTTTTTCGCTCTCTTGTACCGTGTGAAGATCCGGCGAGGGGAGGATGATCAGTTGTCTTGGCTTGGCTCAGCGAATGGTATTTTTTCGGTAAAGTCCATGTATCATTTATTTGCCCGAAGGAATAGCGTTGCCCTCCCTTGGAGAGGGGTGTGGAGGTCTCGTTGCCCTTCGAGGATCTCCTTCTTCGTTTGGGAGGCCATGCACGGGAGAATTCTCACGATTGATAATCTTCGGAGAAGAGGGGTCTATATGGCTGACCGGTGCTTTCTATGCCGCGGTGATGGGGAGTCGGTTCACCATGTGTTTCTCCATTGTTCCATGGCGCGCGGACTGTGGAGTCATGTTCTTAGCATCACAAATTTTCACTGGGTGATGCCGGAGAAGGTGGTGGATGTGCTTTGGAGTTGGAATAGGAGGTTTTCTAACCCCGTTGCTAAGGTTATTTGGAGAATGATTCCCTCGTGTTTGGTGGTGCCTTTGGAGGGAGCGCATCAATAGATGTTTTGAAGATGTCTCGTTGTCCCTCGTGTCTTTGCAAGGGTTTTTGTTGTTTTCCTTGTTTTGTTGGGCTAATGCAGTTTTAGGGGGCTTCTTTGTCGACTTTGATGATTTCCTTAGTTTTCTCGCTTGTTTGTCTTAAGCGCTTTCGGTATAGTCCCTTGTACTGTTCTCGCTTATATTAATAAAATTTCCTTACTTATCAAAAAAAAAAAAGAAATCGGTAGCATTCCCCTCACTTTAATAAACTATAATTCACAACAAAGTGGAACATTACCTGCATAGCTAGAAATTCACATTCCCTTTTGCTAAAGCTGAAAAGTATGACAGGATCATATTGGCGCTGAATGATCATTTTCACCATCTTGAAGATGTCACTTTCTTCACCAACTCTGCCCATATTTAAACCCTTTTGCCACTTCCCATTCTCCTTTTTCCTGTCCACCTCACTAGCAGGAACAAGTGCATTTAGCGCTTTCTGGAAGCTATCCTCGCGGAATTTTCCCTTTTCATCCACCACCAAGTAGAGACCATCACCCCCAGAAGGAAAAATATAGTGCTGAAGAGGGGTTGGCCTATAATCAGTATAAACAATATGACATGGTTGTAGGTGAACCTGCATTAATATCATCAAACTACCTCAGCTTATGTTCCTCTGCAAGATCAGATTAAATTAAGTATATTTCATGAAATTGTTAGTGTCAATACATCCACAAACTTGCAAAACTAAAGGACATGATCAGTCTCTAGAAGGTTTATTTCCAGCAAGAATATGTGATGACCAGAGGCAAAATATTCTTTGGGTCCCAAACAGAACTGCAAGCTGAAGTCCTATGTTAACTATATATGATTCTTGACCTTTCTCTAGAGTAGACTCTAAATGTACCTCCTTTTCCACTGACCATAGATTTCTAAAGAGGATCTTAATGTCACTGATCACACTGTACATGAATATTCCACTGAGCACAAAGATCCTAATAGAGCTGACAGGCATCACAACACAGTAATCATTAATCATCCTCTCCATCCAATGATGCTGAGAGCATTATAAGCATTATCAATTGCCATAGAAAATAAGAAAATCACATTCAATCAAAAGAAAATCACCTTTGCAACCCAATCAGCAAACTCCTTTGCATTAGGCACGGTTGCTGAGAGGAATACAAATCTAGAGTTCTTTGGGGCCATAACAATGCTTTCTTCCCATACGACACCTCTTTCCCGGTCACGCATGTAATGTACCTCGTCAAAAATAATCCAAGCGACCTCCCGTGTAACCTCTGATCCTTTGTACTGCATGCTGCGCCATATTTCTGTAGTCATCACCTGACATTGAATTGCAACTTAGAAATCAAGAACAGAAAACTTAAGACTCTCAATACAAACAGCGAAGACAAAAATTACCATAATACCTACCAAACATGAAGCATTAGGTTCAATTGTCACATCACCCGTCATCAAACCAACATCTGAAAACTCTTGTTTGAACTCCCTATATTTTTGGTTGCTGAGGGCCTTGATTGGTGAGGTGTATATGACCCGTTGCTTGTTCCGTAATGACATAGCAATGGCATATAATGCTACAACAGTTTTCCCAGCTGATGTATGGGCTGACACCTGAAAATGGAGGGAATTATGAAGCCAGAAAGGAGGAAAGAAAAAAAAAATTCCAAAACTCTAGTTTCATCCGCTTTTCTTATTTTCCTTTTTCCTCCGTCCTTTTTCCCATTCCCACAAACGGTTATTCCGCTATTCTCTTTCCTTTCCCTTCATCCTCTCAATAAAAGAACAGGTTAAAAAACTGCAACCAATAGCAGAATAGACGCCTACATGTTCCGGTACGCTTGCCAGGGTAAACTATGGGTTATTTATGAAGCTCTCAAACGCACACACACAGCAAAAGTAAGTCAATTAGTGGAATTAACAAAGCAATAAATCAAACTTTTGCATGTACTGTGTACGTAGGTAAGAGGATCACACCATGACCGACTCGCCGTTTTCGAGGCACTTGATGGCTTCGGACTGGAAAGGGTCAAGAGTGAATTCGAACACTTTTGCAGGCCCCGCCGATGAAGAGAAGGGAGGAGGAGGAACATAGCTCTCCGGGTACGACACGTCGTGTAAACAGGCCACGGGTTCTCCGTCGTTAGCCGGTGCCGAATCGTTCTCCGTCTGCTGTCGTTTTTGCGAAAGCAGAGGCTCCCCTAGTGGGTCCTCTGCCGACTTCCTCTTCAAGGACTCCCCGAGAACTTCCATGAGCAGTAGAAGCTCAAAAAGTGATTCGAAAAACCCTAGAGAGAGCTGGAGCCTTTAGAAGAGAAACACAAACGCTTACTCTCAACAGAGCAAATTGGTTGTACGCTGAAAGCTTGTGGAAGCGAGAAAGATAGAGATTGTCAGTTACTCAGGCGGCGCTGCGCGGAACAGACACAAAGCCGAGAGTGAAGTGCTGTTAAGGCGTTAACAATTATTTCTCATTCAGAAACAGAGCGATTTATATTTTTAAGTTTTGCTTTTTTATTTCCGCGTTTGTTTCTCGTTTAAAATGATGTCCAACAGTTTGACATATTATGCTATTTTATAGTTTTTTTTAATCCTAATGATATTTTCCGTTTATGATATTTCTGTCCAAATGTAATTCGAAAAGAGACAGACACAATAATTGTGTCACACTACTTAATTGTTGTTTATATAAAGTTTCAGACAATATAAATCTTACAATAGAGTCCATTTTGTGTCTCTCTCTTCGAATTATACCTTACAATTCGAGCAGAAAATTGAAGTGCATCCGCTAAAATTTCCAATTCTTTTAATAAGGTAAATACTCGCTAGAAAACTTTTTTTCCCATTAATATTAAAACACAAGAAAATTATGGATCGATGTTCTCGTGTGTCCAACTTCTGCACGCTGGTTCATTGCAGATCATCGTTGTGTTGTTTCAGATAACGGTCACCAACTTTTAGATAGAACAACCTTCTTATCCAATTCAATGCATGTTCTTGTTACGTTCAAACTTGCCTACAGAATCACAGATCCCATAAGAAAAAACACCAATACAAAGTCCATGACTTTCCAAATCTTGCTGATTTCCAAACAAACCTTCAGAACCCGTTGCAGAGAACATGCGGATATACTTCAATTATTCTCATCAAACGATCTTACAATAAATACAAGACGAGCCAAAACGCATTTCAAGCACCTGAAACCGTTCCCACCTCTCTCGCTGAGACTTCCTCCACAAAGACCGTAGCCCAAGAGACTGCAGCAGAGGTTGGGTTGATGTTATATGAGCTCACTTGCCGTTGATCCTCTCCACGACAGTGATTAAACCCTGAGTACCAAGCTTCCCATCCCCATTAGCCACCATTCCAGAAAACAACTGCTTGCAAAGTGCAGCCCCAGGCAACACCACCACTCTCTCATCCTCACCTTCCTCCACAACGTCCACACCCATCCCCAAGTCCTTCACCATATACTCCGCGAACCCGCCCGCCCTGAAGTCCCTCTTTATCACCCTCTCTCCAAATAACTCCATCGCCATCGACCCTGCCGCCCCGCCCCTCACCGCCTCCATAAACTGCGTAACATTCAAACCCGCTCGCTCCGCAAACACCAACCCTTCGCTCAGGCCCAATAAGTTCGCCCCCACCGTTATCTGGTTCGCTATCTTGCAACTCTGACCACACCCCGCTTCACCCATATATGTAACCCTCCCCAAAATCTCAAACAAGGGTGTTAGCCACTTCACAACTCTACCATCACCACCAGCAAATATGGCTAATTTCCCATCCCTAGCGCCAACGTCGCCCCCGGAAACCGGCGCGTCGACAGCCCAGCCACCTTTCCCTCGCGCAGCCGCGAATATATCGCGTGCCAGTGCGGGATGGCTGCTGGTGTTATCGATGATGATGGAGTTGGGGTTTAGACCAGAGAGGACGCCATCTGAACCGAGAACAATTTGTCGAACATCGGATGGGTGTCCCACCATGGTGAATACGACATCGCAGCGTTGAGCGAGGTCTTGCGGGGAAGAGGCGAGGTGGGCGCCTCGGGATTGTAGAGAGAGGGATTTGGAAGGGTTACGGGCGAAGATGGTGAGGGAGTAGCCGGAGGAGAGGAGGCGGGAGGCCATGGCAGCGCCCATTACGCCTATGCCAATCCATCCGATGCGGGTTTGGGAGGGAGTGATGGGGTCTGGATATGGTGTTCCCATTGAGGTAGCGATGAATCTGATTGTGGATCGGGCCCTTTCTGGCTGATTCTATCGGGAGTGATAAGAAAGATGTAATGTGCCTACCTAAGGGCTCTTAGTGGACATGGGTTGAGATGCAATTGTGGGCTGCAAGGAAGGAACATTCCAGATCATGATACTCTACCACACAAATCCATTAGTGCAATTGTTTTCGTATTTCCATTTATTAGGGTAATATTGTACTTTTAGTATTTCAATTTTAAGAAGCGGTTACAAGTCTATATAAGAAACTAGCTAGTGCAGGAGAAGGGAGAAAAAGAGCTAAGAATTTGTTTGTATTTCTGTTTGGAGGATTGGCTGAGCCTCGAATATCAGCTTTTATCTTAATTTCTCAGTAAATGTGTTTTAGTAAGGATTTTCAGTGAATATTCTGTTTGATTGATATGGAGGTTTGTTACAATTGGTATCAGAGGAACGATCTTGCCAGGGATTTTCTTGCACAATGTCTACAGATTACGGAAACACTCAAGCAGTTGATGGATGTCCAGGATCGCATGCGAGAAAATATGCAATCCCTATCGGTGAACTTGGAGAAACTTGAAGAGGAAATTGAAGTTATAAAGACAGAAGAAAACGAAGTAACAAAAGATCCTGAAGAAATCGACCAAGGGAAGACTATAGAAGCCAATACTACCATTCGGGTAAGCGACACAAAGTTCTCAAATACCTATCGCTTCTCTCCTAGCATTTCCCAAAAATTTCATTACCACATCCTATTTCTCTTCAACCCCGGTCAAAATTTTAAGCAACGTGCCTCCGGTGCAGAAAATTTCCTAAAACCTATCTCAAGCTATCGTCTCCGTCTAGAAAATTCTGTTTACAATGGAATTTACAAGGTCCAAGGCATTCGAAATTTCCAAAAGTTTGCAACACATTCTGTTTATGGTCACCGTAAGCATCGACGGTTACGACAGATTCAGCTGTGGGTATCAAGACGACGGAAGAAAAAAGGGAATCTGAAAGAAAAGAGGTGCCAACATCAAAGACCTTCAGATAGGAAGGGCCAGATGCAAAAGCTAGAGGAGGAAATTGAAGAAGTGGGAGAGATTTTCGTAACCACATGGGACGCAAGATTAAGCACTACTCTTCGAGGAATTAATGCCCCAACTTCGCAGTCATTTCTTAACTATGTGCTCTTAGCAATTGTCTATGGAGGCATTATGCTTCACCGGAAGAAACCACTCAAGGCAAAATGGTACTACTACTTACGTCTTGGATTGGTAGATGTGGAAGCCAATTTTATTGTGGTGAAAGCCTTTTAGGACACGTCACTGACAAGCATCATGTTTCTTGATTATTGGTTGTTACCATCTTTTATGGTTCTTACATGGATTTTGTTGAAAACAAAATACAGATTCAAAAAGGTATTTGGTGTAATTGTTTGTGTTGCTAGCCTTGTCATTGTTGTCTTTTCGGATATTCATGCTGGTGATCGAGCAGGAGGGAGCAACCCACTTAAAGGAGATATGCTTGTTATTGCTGGTTCTACTCTTTATGCTGTCAGTAATGTCAGTGAGCAATTTTTTATGAAGAATACAGATAGAGTTGAAGTAATGGCAATGGTGGGAAGAATTTTTCAAACTTGGCCCCATGTGCTTTTGAAGGGAAGTCATGACTACTGCGAAAGAAGTTTTGACAAAATGCTTGACCATTATTTTAAGTGCACTAGGTGTTTGTTTTTTATTCTTAATGAATGTATGTTTGGGCTGGTGGGTGTACTTAATGTTTCCATTTTTCCTCCACAACAACACATGTCGCTTTCAATTAAATGGAACACCACAACACTTTCACATGGAGACAGAAAATATTTTGCTGCTGTGTTTTTGGGTATACTGTTATTTCAGAGGATGATTAACTATGAGGAGGCTACGAAGGCAGCAAATGTTTATCTGGAGTTGAGCTTCTTGAAAAAATGTATTGAGTTGGTCATACATAGCAATTGGTGTTGTTGCTGCATATACATACTGGGAGTTGAATATAACGAAACAAGTGGAGATCCTCGTTACATTGGCAATGATGACCTCAAGAAAATAGGAAATGGTGGAGAAAGTACCAAGTACTCAACCTTGAGGACAAGGTTGTTTGAAGTGGTGGGGAATGTAATGTGCCTACCTAAGGGCTCTTAGTGGACATGGGTTGAGATGCAATTGTGGGCTGCAAGGAAGGAACATTCCAGATCATGATACTCTACCACACAAATCCATTAGTGCAATTGTTTTCGTATTTCCATTTATTAGGGTAATATTGTACTTTTAGTATTTCAATTTTAAGAAGCGGTTACAAGTCTATATAAGAAACTAGCTAGTGCAGGAGAAGGGAGAAAAAGAGCTAAGAATTTGTTTGTATTTCTGTTTGGAGGATTGGCTGAGCCTCGAATATCAGCTTTTATCTTAATTTCTCAGTAAATGTGTTTTAGTAAGGATTTTCGGTGAATATTCTGTTTGATTGATATGGAGGTTTGTTACAAAAGATGTTAGCAGAGAAAGAGAGCTCGTTTGGTACTATGTTGAGTGAATCACTGTTTAGGAAATCCTTTTGTCCTAATTTTCTCTATTAGAGCTGCGAGTCCCGACCCATGTGCCTGAAAAAGAGTAAGAGACCTTTCTATGGAAAAGGGAGCACGAAGTGGACAAGCCTACACCCCGACGGATATTTGGATGATGCTCACTGGTCACCGGAGACGTTTCTGAGGGGCACTGTTGATGATATAACTTGTGATAAACTTTAAAAAAAAACTAACATCCAAAACTTTAAGCCAATAACATAAGAGGTGAATAGTATCTTTTAGCGAAAAAAACAAGGGCAAGGCGTTGCGGGGCGGGAGGCCTTTGGGTTTATCCTCTTTTGTTTTTTTGTTTTTCCTAAGCAAGGGTTTATACGCTTAGCTCTGTGCAATTCAATCCCACACTGGTCGAAGTCCTCAGAGCCCTCTCATTCTCTTCATGCGCGTGAGCCGATGGACATGTCAGTGCTAGGCACTGGAATTCGGCATGCCCCCTCCCCCCCCCCCCCCCCCCCCCCACTGCAAGATCAGCCTGGAGGAACTCCCAATTCAAAGCCGCAGCAACAACCACAACAACAAGAAGAACTCTCGGTGAAGAACCACCCAGTAATGTTAAAAAGAATAACGGCAATAGCGCGGTTACTGTGGTTCGTAAGAGGCGCCACTCCATGTCCTACTTACAAAGGCAATCCGCCATTCTGGAAGTTCAGCAGGCCTCTGATTTGGACTCTGCTATTGCAAGGTGCTTTTACCTATTGACTGTGGCTTTCGTTTTATGGGTGTCTTGGTTATGTCAAAGTTTACTTTGTTGTTTATTTTTAAGAAAACATTTATGTTGTTTTGAAGAGAAATACTGTCTGGGTTTCGTAACAAGTGGAAGAAAAAGATGGTTTCTATATGCAAGTCATGGACATGCATTAGATTGTTTTTGTAGCTGACGTTTCTGTTTAGTTTATTTCAGAAATTTGTCATCAACTTTGCAAATTTCCTTTGAAGTTTACATCATTTCTCAACTGGGCTTTGTGTTAGTAGAAAGATAAGACTGTTATCTTGGACTTGGATTGCAACTTAACAGTGATCTAGAATTTTCTCTGGTGCTATTTGATTCCTTGGAAAAAATTCAGCCTGTTGGTTATCTCTCATGACGCTTGAATTACCCTCCGTACTGGCTTGTGTCGCAGTTTGCGAAATCTGGATATTGCCCGTTGAAATATCTGGCTGTTTACTTCTTCTTTTTTCTAAGCTTCTGGCTGTTTACTTGATTCTGTGGATATTTGCAAAATCTGGATATTGGACAAATTATAATAATCCCTCAAACTATCACCTAATTCTCAATTATCCCTGAACTTTAACTTGTTACAATTCACACTAAACTTTGTTTCTGTCATGGATCCATCTCCCATCAACTAAGGACATTATTTCAAACGGAAACCGTCGCACTTGCGGAATACGTGACACTCCCTTCAGAAAAAATACTTTTTCAATTTGAAAAAAAAAAAATCAACCCGGTGCATTTTTATTTTAATTTGTAAAATGGCTAACCTTTACGAGTGGGGTTCACCCAAGCAAAAATCTGATTAATTTGGCTTTTATTTCTTCCTGGCCGAACGGGGGCAAAATAGTATTTTTAAGTGAGGGGAGGGTCACGTGGGACGGTTTCCGTTCGAAATAATGTCCCTAATTGGTGTGGAGATGGAACTGTGACAGAAACGATCAGGGTAGTGAGTTATAACGAGTTAAAATTTAGGGGAGTTAATGAGAATAGAATGATAGTTTGAGGGGGGGTTATGGTAAGAATGCATATTAAACAGTGGACTTCATCTTTACATGAAACCTATCTATCCTTTCATATTCTTTGGAACACTGCCAAACAGAGTGAGTGATCAATACTTTGGACTTATGGAGAAAGAGAATTACTGATCAACCCATTGGTCTATTAGACTGTATGATTCTTGGAAGTATATTTAAGGCGGTTCCTTGTTTGAAGATGGTCTACATAAATAGCATTCAGAACAGGGTGATTTTCTCATTTACATTTTGCGTAAAGGCTCCACTCAAGGACTTGAGCTCATCTGAAGCTGAAGCACAGAAATGCTTGCGTATTCCTTTAGTGTAAAAACGACCTTTGTAGGCTCTCATTCAAAAAATTCTCAAAATTATTGTACACTGATCCTCCTATCCTCAGGTCATTGTGGTGGTTTTAACTTAGTGGCTCATAATCTTGGAATAGTCTTTTCATCCGAAGAAACATCTGTCTCATGTATGTGCTACTCATATTACTGTATTACTGCAGATTAGGAGGGATGTTGAAGGTGCAAGACATGAATACCATTTTGCGGCAATTTGGAAGGCTAAAGAGATGGCAGGTTCTCTCGCAGGTAACTGGAAAACTATTATGATTGGTTTTGGAAGGTAATTATCATTTTGAGTTGCTAATCCTGCCTTTTTCATTTATAGAGTCAGCTACATATTCATAGCACATTGCTGGATGTCTATATGACATGTATAATCCAGTTTTGTTGAACTTAATGGCACATGCGTGTGCATGTGTTGTTTCTTTTGTAAGAGTCTTTCGTATGTAAATTAGATTTTACCCTCTGAGTCCAAGCTACTTTCTTGTTCTAAAGCATGATGCATTTCGGGATATAAAGCTTAAATTAAAAAAGAGAGGAGGGAAACAAAAAAAAAGCGCCTCTGTAATTAGGCTTACATGCCTTCTGCTCCAGTGGCTTTGTCTCATTTGTGTGTCATAGATTTCATGTAATGTAGTTTGCTATATTTTTTATGCCTTATTGTCACTTAGGATTCATCTTGCCTTTGAAGAAGATAGCGCTCATGGTTACTCTCGCTCGCTTTTCTGTTTATGGCACTTCCGCCCTGCTTCTCTTTCCCATCCTCTTTGAATAATGAACCTAATTAACTAACTAAATCCTATAATTATTGAGAATTATTACATCAAGTTTGCACTAATTGCAGCTCTTTGAATGGATGCAAGAAAATGGCAAGATCGATGCTTCATCTTATAGCACTTATGTGAAGTTCATGGGGAAGAGCCTAAATCCTTTAAAGGCAATAGAGATCTACGATGGCATCAAAGATGAATCGGCCAAAACCAATGTCTTCATATGTAATTCTGTTCTTAGTTGTCTGGTCAGGAATGGCAAGCGTGATAGAAGCATAACATTGTTTCATCAGATGAAGCGGGATGGTTTAACACCAGATGTTGTTACATATAGCACGGTAGGTCCTTCAATACGTATTGTGTTATATTAATTTGTCTCCTAGCTTTTGTGAACACAAGTTGTTCACTGTAGCCCAGAATTGCTGCCATTGGGAACACAAGTTGGTCAGGTGAATTGCTGCCACATTCCATACATGATGATAATACCATGTAGGATACTTATCAGTATCTTAGACAATTTCAGAACTTTTTCCCTTTGCTGGTTCATTTCTGCTAAAGATAGTAATATCTCCAGTAAGTTACATGTTGTGCATATATCTGAGTCATAGGCCTATGCAGTGAAAAATGACCCATCTGTGAAGACACTCATTGTGTCTAGATTTTTGAGTTTGTGCTGGTCATATCATTCAGGTTTATAGTAGCATCCTTAAAAAATTACACTTTGCAAATAAGGTCAAACTTAGAATCTTCAACCTCATTAATTTGGAGAAGTATCAGATGAAGTTGTTCTGAATGCCATATAGATATTTGACACCTACAGAAGAAGCATATATGGCTATCTCCATACTAAACTCCATACATCACACTTTGCTTCCAATATGGCTACCAATCAGTTTTGAATTTGCACATTTACTTTCTCTTCTTCAAGTTAGATATTAGCTATTTACGAATATGCAAAGCCAATTGCACTGAGCAAAATATACTCATCGTAAATGAGACGGCAACACAATATCTGATCCCTAAACAGCTCCATAATCTTTGGAGAAATTATAGAGGAGGTTATAAGCTGGTTATTCTTCACTAGTTATAATTTCAATAGGTTCCCTCATTGACTATTATAACCACCATTGTCTGTTGTCATCCTTAGCTGCTTGCAGGTTGCATCAAAGTAAAAAATGGTTATTCAAAGGCATTAGAGCTGGTTCAGGAGCTTCAGCATAATGGCCTGCACATGGATAGCATAGTTTATGGGACGCTTTTAGCTGTTTGTGCTTCAAATAATAAATGGGAAGAAGCTGAAAGCTATTTCAACCAGATGAAAGATGAAGGTCATTCACCCAATGAATATCATTACAGTGCATTGGTCAATGCTTACTCAATAAGTGGAAATTATAAAAAGGCCGATGACTTGGTTCAAGACATGAAATCTGCAGGGTTAGTACCAAATAAGGTTTGTTTTCATTTACTTTGCCAACAAAGATTGTAGTCCTCGTAGTGTAGGTGTGAGTTCTTAAATGCCGAGGTTGTTTGAGGTCTTGGTATTAGCATGCTTTGAAATGGTGTGGTATTAGTAGCCACATGACTTGGAAGGGCTCAATTTTCATCAATTCATCAAAACTCTGTTTGAAACTATGAAAAGAGAAGAGGTATATTGGCAGAGTTCCGTATATTAGGTCAGCCCTTGACAAAATGCTGGTTTTGTTTGTCTACGTTAGAATTATTGACGGAGTTTGTGCCAGGTGTCAAAAAGGTCCACTTCAATAAACTAAAAATTTAAAGAACATAAAAAGAGTAGGAGAAGGGGAGGATCAAGGGGTGGGGTCCTATGACTGATCCCTCGACCATGGAGGGTTGGGTCACCAGACCTCCAACCCCCAACCACAGGTTGTGCCAGGCTGGGGGTCCAGCAACCAATCTCCTCTGTGTGCAGGGGGTGGGTTGGGGGACCCCATCCCCACGATCTGCCTCCTTCTTAGCATATATTTTTCCTCGTCTCTGTTTTTTCTTCCCTTGTTTTTAGTCAGTGTCAAGTACCTATCAAGGCTCTAGTCACAGTACTTTCTCAAGGGTCATACTGAATGCTTGCAGGTAATTTTCACTACTTTACTAAAGGTGTATGTTAGAGGAGGCTTGTTTGAAAAATCAAGAGAACTATTAGCTGAGTTAGAAGCTATGGGCTATGCTGATGAAGAGGTACACATGTTCTCTTTCTTTCTTTTTTGTTTCCGTATAAAATTATGTATAATGAAAGATTGTCGACCTTGCAATACAATTCTCTCAATGAGAATAGGCTTGATAGCTACTTGTTGTAGCCTGTAAATCCTCAGATGGAATCCATGACAGACCATCTAATTATAATCCACAATCTTCTGATTAAATGAGGAAGAAAACTGCTGACATCTAGTTACCCCCCCACAAACTATCACTCTTTTCTCACTTACCCCCCTAAACTATAACTCGTTGCAACTCACTCCTCTAAACTATGTCTTTGTTGCGGTTCCATTCCCCAAACGATTTTAGGCATCAATTTGTACGGAATTCGTCCACGTACGTCACACATAAATAGAGCAAATTACAATAACAGCCCATGAACTATCACCATTTGCTCAGTTACTCCCCTAAACTATCACTCGTTGCAAATCACCCCCTAAAATATGTCTTTGTTGCAGTTTCATCCCTCAACCGATTTGGGGCGTCAATTTGAAGAGAATCGGTCCCACGTGCGTTACACGTGATCCTCAACCCACGTTAAAAGACCGTTTTGCACCAATAAAATGCGAAGAAAAGAAACGCAAGCGATTTCACATGGAATCTAAAGACTTGATTGTTGCGTTTTTTTTTCTCACTCAAGTGTATGTATACTTCATTGACCACTGCTGTCCTCAACTGGCTTTATTCTCACACATGCTTGCACATGTAGGTACGGGACATACCTAGGAGGGTGGCTGGGTATTTGATCCTAACCTTTAGTTTTTTGGCATAAAGTAGCTGCCCTTAAGGCTTTTATAGCGTGCGCTTGTGCTTCTCAGTACCAGACTTTCACCATTGCACAAAACAACAACCCTCATATATAGCAATTGTACTTCTGTACTTCATCCCACGTAAACCTATTTGTCAATGCACCACCGAGAGGCTTTAGCCTTCTAAAGATTCGATCATAATGATTTGACCATGTAGCTTACTGGATGGAACATCTTTCCATTTCAGTTATCTTCTGCTTTGGTTTTCCATCCTCGCATTTATTAATCTCATTTTATCTGTGCTTCCTTATGGGCTGCTGACCTTTCTTCCTGATATTATTTTTTGTATTGAACTTCTGAAGCTCAGAATGTGAATTTGTTTGTAGATGCCATACTGTTTATTGATGGATGGCCTTGCAAAGGCTGGGCAATTAGAGGAAGCTAAATCACTCTTTCGCAAAATAAATGAGAAGTCCATCAGATCTGGTATGTTTTCATGGTTATGCTTACAGCAAAATCTCTTCATTTTGTCTCCAGTTGAGCCTGGTTGCTGAAATATTTAATTTGTATGGCTACTGATTGTAAGGTCACTTAGGAAATCTCCCTGCTTAATTTGATTATATTGCTTGTGAGCATTAGCCTATATAATTGACACGCAAACCCTTTTTCTTATACCTGCCAGAAGTAATCTGACAGAATAACAACACGCATGCTTTTTAAAGTGCATTGCTTCAATTTTCCAGATTTTCTGGAAGAATTCTTGCATGTCATCATAGGTATAATATTATGTATTTTTTAGCTTGATCTGTATAAATTAAATTTCCACCTGCAGATGGCTATTCCCATAGTATCATGATCTCAGCATTTTGCCGGGGTGGGCTTTTGGAAGAGGCGAACCATTTGGCCAGGGATTTTGAAGCCACCTATCAGAGATATGATTTGGTTTTGTTGAACACAATGATGTGTGCTTACTGCAGAGCAGGGGAAATGGAAAGTGTAATGCTAATGCTAAGGAAAATGGATGAACTTGCAATAAGTCCAGATTACAATACTTTTAGTATTCTAATCAAATATTTCTGTAAGGAGAAACTATATCTGCTTGCTTACAGGACAATGGAGGACGTGTACACAAGAAGGTCACCAACCTGAGGAGGTATGATGTTATCCAAAATGGCACTTCTGAATAAGTAGTCTTGAGTGCAACTGTTCATTGTTGCGCCTCTGTCTCTTAATTTGAAAGCCTTCTATCTCTCTCGAGGTGAAAAAAATTAGACAACACAGTGTTCTTGGAAATTGTTACCCCTGCCGCTTTGCATATTATCTTAGGCTATGTTTGCGTACTAAAATTTTGGCCACCTAAAATTTTATCATCATTACAAAATACTCTCTCTCCTTACTTTTTCATCAATTTTCATAAACTTTTTCATCACCTCCCATAAACTTTTTCACTCTCTTCACTTTTTCATCAACTTCAATACCTAAAATTTTAATCACCCTAAAATTTTGTTCCTCAAACACAACCTTAGTCTAAGTGAATATTGGTCGATAAACTGCTATTTTTTGGACTTCTGAAATGTAAATATTAACTCCTAATTTTAGTTCCCATTGTTATTTTGCAGGGGCTCTGTTCCAGTTTAATCTTTCATCTTGGTAAAATAAAAGCGCAATCAGAAGCATTTTCTGTTTACAATAAGTTGAGATACAGTAAGAGAACAATGTGCAAGGCCCTTCATGAAAAGATGCTGCACATTCTAATATCTGGAAGGCTACTCAAAGATGCCTAGGTTGTGGTCAAGGTACTCTATTTTCTTTTGGTGACTCTTTGATTTATTCTTTACCCATCACGTAAGTGATTGTTTTGATAAGACATTCTCTGCTCAGGATAATGCAGGGTTGATTTCTAAGCCTGCAATAAAGAAGTTTTCTACTGCATTTTTGAAGTCGGGAAACATCAACTTGATAAATGATGTCATAAAGGCCATCCATGGTGCTGGCTATAAGATTGATCAGGTAAACAGTTGTGAATGTAAATTGATTGTCCTTAGAAGCTTAAGCAAATTTATATCTTCTGAAGCAATGGGCATCTAAGTTTCACATGGTAGGCAGATTGCTTTACTGGAGTGGAGAAAGAAAGAAAAAGAGAGTCTTTTGTTATATTTCTGAACCTGAAAAGAAGGAATTGCTTCTCCAATTGCTTCACTGAGAACCAACGTATATACTTTTCTCCTCACTATTTTGACTTGTAAATTTTTCAGACTGCCTGCCTTTCTTTTTTTCCTTGAATCAGACTGAGTCACTTTTTCTGCAATTTCTCCTCAGGGATTATTTGAGATTGCCATCTCACGTTATATTTCTGAACCTGAAAAGAAGGAATTGCTTCTCCAATTGTTACAATGGATGCCATCTCAAGGTTATGTCGTTGACTCATCTACGAGAAACCTTATCCTGAAGAACTCACACATATTCGGTCGCCAACTGATAGCTGATATATTGTCCAAGCAGCATTTAGTATCAAAAGCATCGAGATCTCATAAGATATAGGATCAACTGCAGAGTTCAAGGTAACCCTTGAATGCAGCTCAACCCGTTGCAAGATACCTGCCAATTTGACAACCGTTGCCTCCCAGGCATATGCTTTCTATCATAGCATGTCCACAACCGCATTTTTAGTCAGTTGCCAGGAAATTCCAAATTTTTGTGCTAGGCGTCAGTTGACAGCCAGTGTACAGCCCCAAGATTAAATCACACGCTATGATTGCGATGCATACAACCAGGTTGTCGAATTGCAGTACTGATTATTGAAATATACCAAGAGAACTTACGCATGTTTGACAAGATTTTTTATAGCAACTGAAGCGCTTGCGACTGATTTCTTTCGCTGTAAGGACCATTCCCCACTTGGCAGAACTTACAGTTTAGTTTGATGAATCGGAATAAATCGTTTGCCCTCGGTGCGTGGATTATATTTATTTGCAGAAATCAATTTGATAAACTTGCTTCAATGTGTTTGGAAGAGAGCTTTTACCGGTAGACGAGCAATGTTGCAAGGATCGAGATCGGATGACATTTCCAAACTGCACTATTACACTTGAAGCCGCTGCCGAATGCAATTTGCCAAACCCGGTCTCCCTTCTTCACCCTTCCTTTTGCCTCCAGGTAGCAAAGCTCGTACCAAAGCGAAGACGACGACGTATTGCCGAACCTGTATAATGTCATTATTGATGCTTCTCCGTCTTCCTTGCCCAACCTGAGGTTCTTCTCTATGGAATCGATCACTGCCTTTTCCTCCAGCATGTACACAGAAATGCTCGAAGGCCCTTTTGAAATTTGGCACGTAAAATGCTCGAAGGCCCTTTTGAAATTTGGCACGTAAATTTCCTTCCGGTCTGCTGAAGGCCATATTTTCTGCCTAATCACTGACCACCCAAACCATAGCTGCTCGGAATATGGCAAGACTCGAGGACCTAACTCGGATATGTTTATCCTTAAAGCATTGGCTGCCACATGTAGAAGTGCCCGTTATAAATGCACCCCGACACGACCAGCTTCATCGGGTTCTTGGAACACAGACTCGTATGCTTGGTCATTGGAGCCTAAGTGGGCTCGGACAAGATTCTGGAGTTTGTACTTGGCCTTATGCTTATCTTGCTGCCTATTGGAAAGCAAAATAGCCGCTCCTCCCATCCGAAACAAAAGGTTGGTAATGAGCATGGACTTAACAGTACCTGTGTAACCAACTAAACATTGGGAGTTACAGCTTCCATGCTGAGAACCAAAGCCAGTGAGTTTTTGTGAACTTTAAGAATATCTCTAACCATACTTATCGATAACATTCCAGCACTGCAACCCATCCCACTGAGGCTGACAGTCTTGATGTTGCTTCTGAATCCGAACTTGTTCACAACCATAGATGTGAGGGACGGCTTGGGGCAGAAGAGGCTGCAGTTGGATACGAGAATGTCGATGCTTTTAGGATCTATATTGTATTTGGAAAGAAGGTCATTGACGATTGTGAACAGAACCTCTTCGGTTTCCTTACGAGCATGGCTAAAAGAAGAATTAGGTGGAAGCTCGTGCACTGCAATAGGCATGCTAGCCTCTACTCCAATGCCTGATCTTTCTAGCACTTTCACCTGTAAATCAGCGCACTCTCTGTCAAACAAATCGCTTCTTTCAATGTGTTCAATGAAAAGGGAATGTGAAACTCGCAAGCTACTGGGTGGCAGATAACAGCAGAAATCAAGAAGGTAAATACAATTCGATCTGATAGTGGTGAAACAGATGGCTGCAAGAATTAAAGCAGTTGCAGCTAAGAATGGGTTACGGAGATTGAAGATGAATCTATCAATGAGAGATATCTAAGCAATACGATCTCCATTGCCAACTTCCTGAGTTTATTTTGATGCTTCTGGTTGTATATAAACAAGCAAGCAAGAACCAAAGTTTGAAGTGGCAACTCTCTCTCTCTCTCATGCAAATTGAGTGGCCAAATAGAAAGAAGGATTGTTTGGTAAGTGACATAGAGAAATAATTCGATTCAAAGAAAGACTGTACAAAGAGATTCAAAATCACGGGCTGTGATTTTATTTCGCACGTTTTGGATGCTTGACAAAATTATAAGATGAGAATCTAATAGCAAATAGTAACATGTAGAGTGACAGCTCATTGTGTTTCTCTTTCTCTCCTTTTTATGAAGCTTGTATTACTTCTTTCCTTAATCTTTGGGAAGACTAACCTAGCCTCATAAGCTTTGCAAATTGGAATGCCAAGCTAGAGTGAGGTGTCTGATTCTTTAGGTGTCTGCAGTAACAGGAAAGCTAAAATTTAAATATGGGGTTAAATGTCCGTCAAGAAGACGCTAATAGAATAGAATGACTTGAGGGTATTGTTCATCTGCACGGATATTTGAAGAGCTAAAACGCCCTTGGAGTCATACTGTGCTTGTGTTTCCAAATTGTCGACCTATTATTTGCATTTCACAGGGAAATACAACCTAATTCGTTTGATCACACAATCTGCATGTACGAACCACGTAGACAACAGGGTAGTTATAGATGCTTACAAAAACAGGGTATTTGAAGAGCCCGTGAAACGAAGCTTTTCTTGCCTCTTGGTTTCAGGCTTCAGCCCAACGGCTATAATGCCATAGCGGCCCTCCAAGGTCTAGTACGAGTTTATGGGTGCTTGCGACCCTTTTAGAAGTACGCAATGAAATGACCGATAAAGGTATTCCCGCTTTAAAGTGATGCATGTGCTCACATATAATATCCTACGCGAAGAACGAGATTTAAAATTAACTTTGACTCATTGTTTTGAAGTTAAAGTACATATGTGACTAGTACTTTTTTGAATCGGTACAAATGATATCAAAAGTGATCCTAGTAACCATCAATGTGAGTTTGGTGGATTTTGATGAAGACGTCAAGAATTTAAGAAATGAAGAATGTAAGAGACGTGTAGATATTGGGCTTCAGAATTTGGTGTCAAAATCTTACAATACATGGCACGAATAAACTCCCAATTTCAGAAGTACGAATCCAAATAAAGCACCAGGACCTGATGGCATGATGGTATTCTTTTACATATATTTTTGGGAGATTGTTGAGGCAGATGTGATCTCAACAGTGCAAGATTTTTTGAGAAAGGATGTATGCTTCCGACGATTAATCAAACTAATCTTGTGTTGATCCCTAAAGTGGATAACCCTTCTTTGGTGGGTCAGTTTCGACCAATTAGTTTATGGAATGCGGTGTATAAATTAATCTCCAAGATTTTGACGGAAAGGCTCAAGGTGGTGTTATCCAAGCTCATATCACCATATCAACTCGCTTTTGTGCCTGGTAGGCTCATTCAAGATAATTATATTGTCGGCTGAAGTGTTTAAAAGCATGAACCATAAACGGGGTAATGGTGGATGAATGACTATTAAAGCCGACATGGAGAAGGCCTACGATCGAGTAGATTGGAATTTTATTTTTAAAGTTTTGGAGAAGTTTGGTTTTCACCCTATTTGGATCAATTGGATTCAGCAATGTATTTCTTTCTTGAGTTTCTCTGTTTTACTAAATGAACACCTTTTGATCGGTTTTCTCCATCTAGGGGTCTCAGCCAAGGAGACCCTTTGTCACTTCTCTTGTTTCTACTATGTTCGGAAGTACTCTCAAGGTTGCTATTAAAAGATGAGGTTGCTGGAAATCTTCAAGGTCATAAGATTGGACGTTTTGCACCTGTTATATCACAGGATAAAGCACACAACTGCCTCTATTGGTCTCCCTCAAGGTCGCTGCATAGTCTCAGAGACGATGATATTGTTCGGAATGTTTTCCAAACACTCTTGTCCGTGCATTTCTCCTAGCACGATACACGTACCCGTCACTAACCTACATCTTCCATGTCCCCTTGATTTCTTGACTTATGGACTCCACTGACATGTTGGGTTGTGTCTTGAACTGCTCTATGAACTTATTGGTGATAAACCTAAATCCCACGAGCGAGCTCCGGTACTTCCTCGTGCATCGATGGTTTCCTTGAAGACTTCTGATTTGGAATGTCATCTCCCCCTTCATCCACCGAGCATATACTGCATATACTATATACTCGCAACACGGTGCATCCTGACATATGACAATCACCTTATCTGAACAGTTATTCTTAAACCGTATGTCTTTATATATTTTCCTCACATACTGCTTCTCTGAACAGTTTGGAGGATGAAAACTTCATCCCGAGTTTAAGAACAGGGGTAGCCAAGTCTCTCTCTTGAAACTCAGGGCCACGATATGGCTCAGGTAAACTGCTTGCATCTTCTCCCTCATCGCTGACTACAGGAGAGACGAAAATATCACTTCTTGCGATATCAGAGCCATTACCTGCAGCACAGGGATAAAACGTTAATTTTTAACTTATGTTAACAAACATTACACTAAAAAGTACTAAACACAGTATTTTACCTTCACTTATATCTGATTCACGTTCATTGGCTTCTCTTAAAGGAGCCTCGTCTTTCCTTCGATCGTGATGCCCATCATCATCGCCCTCTCATCATGACGTCTGTCACCCCCTCATAATCACGTCCCTCACCCCTTCATCTTCACATCCCTCACCCCCCTCATCATTAGCTATGTCGTCATCACCTTTGTCATCCCCCTCACTCGTTGTCTCATAACCAACCCCAGTACCAGATGACGTATGACCTCCAACTGATGATGGTCCTGCACCATGTATGCCAGCGTGGTCTACACCAACATCAAAAAGCTTTTCATCAGAGCTAAGGATTTGATCCCAAAATGGATCATTCAACCACAAACGACGCCGCTCTCTTTCGTTCGACAACGACTGTACAACCTTCTCACCAATATTTATGCCCACTACACTATCATCGAATGACACCACGTACAACATTATGACAAACTCTCCCTCATGACACTTAACCATTTCCAAAACATCATGGTCTGAGGACACAAGCTGTCTTCCTCCATATTTTTCCTCAGCTGCTTGTAGTAAACAAGATCACCAACCTTATAACCAAATGGCTTCACAATGGTCTCCAGCTCGAAGAAAGATAGGCAATCTGGATCGTACGGTTCATCGTACATGCCTACATCTCCTCCGACATAAGTGCACCCAAATTGCCTACTAAATCGTCCACCGTAATTGACAAAAGTAAGCTGCCAATATACATACATGACAATTTATAAACATACATTTATCACTATAATAAAGAATATAATAAATGACAATATACAATAGGGACAATAATAAATCACACTTGTAACTGCCCAGCATACACGGCAAAAGTAGAAAAGGAAGAGCAACGAGAGTGTTGATGGGGTGTTTAACATCTTTGCAAATTTGGGTCTTTGTATGCCTTCGGTAACCTAACTGCTTAAAAATCATAGGTTAGTATTTTGCAAGGATGTTGGTCTTTCTTTGAACATCATTTGTATATGATAGTGTGACAAAGTATCCCCCATTACATTTATCATTATAGTATAGAGCAAGCTCGTTGGGAAATTCACCTACTAAAGAATTTATTCTCATGGAAATAATATGTTTTACAAAATGATCAAACATGATTTTCCATAATGTACAAGCCCTTAGGAACCCAATTATGTGGTACAACTGGTCTAAATGCAGCAATAATATTACTTTGTACCTTTTTGCCATACACTAAACAAAAGTAAACGGTACAGAGTCACGTGGAAAACCAACCAACAAGCTTAACTAAAAAAGGTCGAACCTAAGCACTAAACAAAGTGACCCACCCATCAGATTTGGTCTAATTTATAAGGCCAAGGACATAAACAAAGGGACCTAGACCCACTGCCATCAAAATAATGTACTTTAAGGTCTAGAAACAACAAAACAAATACTTTATGGGACCACTTGCTCTGATTCGAAAGTAAACAATTGTCAGCCAGCATAATCAATCTTGGGGGACCACGGTACCCAATGAGGTTTTCAAATTCGAAAGAGACAACATCAAACAACTTCTCCTCTTTCGTTTTATGCATGGAATCAACTTAAGAGTACGTAGAAAATCCATGAGCAATTAACATTTATCGATTTCGTCGAAAGTCTTAAACTTCCCTACGAACTAACATACAATCGCTCAAACCCTAAAATAGCAGCGAAGAACTTAGCATTAATCAAGATCCGAAGGCCATACTTGTACTAGATCTGAGAACTCTTGAAATCTTGCAATTGAAATTACCAAATGGTAACTGCCGAAGACAATGGAGGCCACTGGTATCGTCGAAGAGAAAGAGTTCATTTCGAACAGTTAGATAGGTTGTCGAAATGGATGTTCAACGACTAAAAATTCATTAAAGGAAAGGGCAAAGAAATGGTTTGTCTTGAGAAGTAACAACAATTTGAGCTTAAGGGTTGAAATTAACGGGAGATGGTATTTTGATGTATTAATGTAATAAAATCAATAAAAATGGGTGTAACTTAGAAATGACTCCAAATTTCAGGGGGTGCAAAATGAATTTTCTAAAAAAAAACGTATAAATTGTGATAAGATAACTCGCGAATTGAGGAGGTGACAAAATATTGTCTAAACGTCACGTGAGCCTGCCGCAGCAGACAACAAAAAATCAAACTGCCACGTTATATGAGTTGTTCCAATTCCAGCCTTGTCCCTGATAGACTATGATCACAACTTCCTTACGTGGAGTAAAAAGAGAGATGTGATGGGCGGTTGAAGACTTGGTCATAGTAGGTTATTGACTGTTTAACATTTGTTAGCTAATATTTTGTAGTAAGTTTTTTTTATTTTAGGAAGTGATATCTTTATTTTAGGAAGTTGTGGTCCTAAGTTAAGAAAAAATTGTTAGCAGTTGTTTATTTAAATTGTTGCAAACTAATAGGAGATAGTGATGTCTAGTATTTAGGATAGTTTGTTGTTATTATAATTTAAATTGACATGTATTTTGACTTTGAAAGATATAAAGAAAAAGTTATCTAATTTTGTGTTACATTCTAGCCACAAGAGAATATTATTTTTTTATCGTTTAACTGGTTATCAGCCCCTACCCAGGTCCCAACCATCAATCACCACCCCGTTTTGTCAGGTACAGCTCAGGTGCACCTGCTTCCTCTACTCCACCGACGGTGTGCCGCGTGGGTCCACGAAAGTCCTCCGGTGGACGCTGTTTGACACCTGCCCAGACTTCAAACCAGGCGAGGAACAGAGGCCCATTGGAAACTCTGGATAATTTCGAAGTAGAGTAAATGGACCTTCAGCAGTGATGAGAGTGATCAAGGACTTAATATAAAACCAGTCAAAGATAATGGATTTATTTTAAGCTCAATTTTTTTTTAGATAATAATTTGATTTTCAGTCAAACTGCAAGTTATCTATTTTAAAAAGAAAGAGAAGTTAACATGGTACTTGAAAAAATGGTTCGCGAGGAGATCGAAAAATGCAAATTTTCTTCAAAGCCCTTGGCAATCAAACTTGGCAAAAAGTTTCCTTGAAGCAGTGCAGAAACGCTGAAGTTAGCGACTAGTGTGGGTATTTTTGTGTTTGTCAAACGCCATATTTTCACTAGAAAAACATTGAACTTAACGGAAATTAGAAAAAAAATCATATTTATGGGATGAAGAAAATTGGAAAAGAATCAAGCAGTAATAGAAATCAGCCTGGCGATGAAGGAATCGAACAAACAAAGCATCTGAACTTCAAAATTAAGAACCAAAACGCTTCCAAAACGCTTCTGATAGACGAGAAGAAATCGAAGTCTTCAAGCGTAATTTCACGACACAGTATCATATCAGTTCGTGTTGGACACCTATGGAGGCAAACCGGGTCAGGAATCTCTTGCAGAAAAGGAGAAGAAAATTTTAGAAAAAATCACAAAACATTACTACCCAAAAGAAAAAAAAAAAAAGTGAAGGGTGCCGCCGTTAATCTGCCCGTTAAAATTTCTTTTAATTTTTTAATATTTATCACGAACTTGACGCTGATCATTGGAAGGATTTTAGCCTTTCCTCTTGAATACTTGACTAAAAGAATTGCTCCCGTGCAATATCCCAAGTATTGCAGAGGAGCCCGGTTCCCTTTGGCCTTTCCCTCATGTGCTGGCAATAGAGAATAGAAAGAAACCTTAATAATGCATGAGCAAGAGCAAGCAAAAGTGCGACTAATTGTAGCTTAGAAAAAAAAAAGTGCGACTAATTGTACACAGAAAAGAAAAGAAAAAAAAGGTGCGACTAAATTGTACCCAACAGTTAAAACTACAATAGTCGCAGAGAGAAGAGAGAGAGACGGTGAAGTGTCAAACGTGATGGGTTTCTGGCGTCGTAGTTTTCTGAACTTTTTGTAACTCCGTTTTTTAATTTTTATATCAAAGCTTGCTTACAACAACAAAAGAAGTATCAAACGAAACAGGGAGAATCTGGGGGGACATGGTCGGCTTTAAAGTTCCTATATTTTATCTTTCTGACGATGGCAGAGGCGGGCCTGAATTTTGGAGAAGGAAATATCAGGATTCAATTGCTCTTTCAGTCTGAATCTGGAAGTGGGTTCTTTTCGTGTTGCTTGAAGTTTAGTTCAACAGAGATCTGTTTTTCTCGTTAAGAGGTTTAGCTTGGAAGGGTAACTTTATTGTCTCTAACCTATATCAGGTAAATTTGTGTTTTCTCATTTGAAATCATTTTATACTGATTAAGTTGAAAATTCGTTTTATTCGTGTACTTTCTTGATTAAGTCGATTTTGGTTATCAAGTACAAACTCTCAATCCATCACTCTTTTTGCGCTTGCTGCAATTTCTTCAGAGAGAAAATATTTATTTATTTTTGTACGGAAATGGGAAGTATTAGATTCTGAGTATGTTAATTGGTTATAAAGTACAAACTCTCAATTCATCACTCTTTTTGCACTTGCTGCAATTTCTTCAGAGAGAAAAAAAAAATTATTTATTTTTGTACGGAAATGGGAAGTATTAGATTCTGAGTATGTTAATTGGTTACAAGTTGGATTTTTTTTTTTCATTTATACGGAGAGTAGTTGTTAATTTGAGGTGGATAAGGTCACCAATTTTTCATAGAACATATGTTGTACGTGCTTTGGTGGGTTTGAGACTTTTGATGTCGCTTGTGCGAAATAGACTTTAGAATGAAAGACTATAAAGCTTGGTTGCTATATAAATTGTCAATCTTTCATTCATTGTTTGGCATTCGAAAATGGAAAACGTTACAGTTGTAGGTAGGCTCCAATCAGATGAGGCCTTATGTTGTAGGCAGCGAATTGGTGGGAGTGGTTGATAGTTGACTGAAGGTTACAAGTGTTAATGCTAGAGTTAAGTTTTGGCAAAATTCCGTGTCAAAAGTCACTCCAATCGAGTAGTAATCTTATTGTGAATCAAGTTCTGAGGTGAAGATGATGATCAGAGAGCTGTTGCTAGCATGACTCTTGCATTCAAAAGCAACAGGATTTATCCGCTCGCCAGCAGATAAGTTCTGATGAGATTACATTATTGGATAAGATAAGCACATAAACTATGATTTTTCAACAAGTTAAGAGCTAAATCCCAATTGATTCTTGGAATTGATTTCTAAGATTTAGATGGACAATCCTGCTAATTAACATTTTGCAGGACGACAGTTTTTTTTTCCCTGGCTCAAACTAATCTTGAAGGACAGAGTTCTTAGGTGTCATTGGTTGCAAGTGATTCCAGAAAGGCTATTGCATTGAAAGTTCCGACTCACTGATTAGATTCTAGATGCGCACTTTATTATGAAGTCATCATGCTGGTTCAGTTCACCTGGAACAATTTTATGCTATTGGACCTGCTAATAGTGTTATATTTTATATACCTCTGGTGATTTAGTGGTAACTGGTTTGGCTACATCTTTTGTCCATGCTAGAACAGTAGATGTTGGCTTACCCAGTAGGCCTGTCCTGTTTTTACCCATGTTTGACTATAAATACGTGTCTATAACTTTCTCAGAAAACTCAAGTGGAGCTGAAACAATTTGGAACTGCATGTGTAGAGCTAATGGTGTTAACCATGGGACTTTCTATTGCAAATGAAATAGCGAGATATGATCGAGGGGAATAGTTGGAAAGAACTGATGGTGAATGATATGCCAACGGAGGTGCAGGTTTGTCTTTAGGGCATACTCCTAAAATTACCTGCTAAAGAAATTGCACAGTGGTGACAGATACAAAAGTTTCTTAGATGCAAGTTGGGATGAAAAAGAACAAGCACTATAAAGCTACTCTTTGTTTTGGCTGAAAAAATGTTCCTAAAGATTAGCATCATTAAGTGGAATTAGTTCTAACATGATTGCCAGCTATTACAATCAAAGGTGTGATTGGGTGCATTTTTGTTTCGGAGGTCTTTGAAGCAACTCAAGTTTGAAATAAAAGAAACTGACACAATAATAGAACTTGAAAGTGGTGGTTTTCTTTTACCTTGGCCACGGGACAACAAACGAATGCTTTAATATTTTAATTGCCATGTTGTTGTTCAATGTGCCTCTCTTGACTAGTACTGAGTGAGAACAGTCTTGTTTGTTTTCCCATGCAAACATGGTGTCTTAAATACGTGTCAAAGCTGAAAGAGGAAGCATGTGGTCAGAGCGCTCAAATGACTTGTTCAGAGTTGAGGTAGTTATCTGAGTTTAGACATTTTGAAGGCTGCAGATAAACTAGATCATCACTCATATGCTGGTCATGGCAAACACTGAAGGGTAAGATCTCTTCTTATAAGTCTCGTTCTCTCCATCACTCTTTCTCCCTCTATAAACATGTATATCTCCCTTTTCCAAAGCCAGAACGTTTGGCTGTACATAAATGACATCTTGTTTCTCGTGGCTATTTTTTATTTTCTAGACTGATGAAGTTTTGTTCTTTTTCAGACTTAGTGACAAAGTCTTTCCCAATGGAGACATCTATAGTGGTAATTTAGAGCGAGTACTGCCTAATGGCAAAGGTAAATATAGATGGTCAGATGGAACGATTTATGAAGGTGATTGGGAAGAAGGAAAAATAACAGGGAATGGGCAGATCATTTGGCCATCTGGGGCAAAGTATGAGGGTAATTTCTCTGGGGGTTATCTTCATGGTTTTGGCACCTTTACTAGACCTGACGGGTCAGTTTACATTGGGTTCTGGAGGATGAATATTCAGCATGGGACTGGAAGGAAGCAGTATTCTAATTGTGATACATATGAAGGTTCATGGAAGGAGGGAGTGCCTGAAGGTTGTGGCAGGTATTGGTGGAATAGCGGAAATACATATATTGGGAATTGGAAAGGTGGGAAAATGACTGGTAGAGGGGTTATGAAATGGGAGAATGGTGAGCTTTTCGATGGGTTTTGGTTAGATGGGTTCAGGCATGGATCTGGAATGTATAGGTTCGCTGATGGGGGATATTACTTTGGAAAGTGGAGTAGGGGGATAAAAGATGGAAAAGGAACTTTCTATCCTGCTGGATGTAAACCTCCATCTTTAAAGAAGTATAACTCTCTCGGACGTGACAACAAGTTTTTTGTTTTGTCTCAAAGTTCGTCATTGAAGTCAGAGGAAGGGCTGGCTACTAGACCAAGTGTTAACCGCAGTCTTTCTATGAAGATTTTCAGTGGTGGAGTTTTTCGGAGGACAGATCGAATATCAAAAAGGGCTTCATTGTTAGAGGAAAATTTGAGCCTCTGTGACCCTGCCAGGGACTTGAGAGGTCATGAATATTCAGGGATGTCATCCTATACCTCTGAAGAAGGTCAACATCAGACACAAGATTACTGTACTTTCTATTATGAAAGGGAATACATGCAAGGAGTTTTAATCAAGGAGAGAACTAGGAGATATGCGGAGTTATCATACAAAACTAAACAGCATAAAAAAATTGATGTGTATGATGCAACAAGGAGCTCATGTTTAAATATTTTCAAAGACCGCCAGAGCTATTATCTAATGCTTAATTTGCAACTCGGTATAGGGTAAATCACTTAAATCCCCCACTTCCAGAGCCAAGTTCTATTTGATTTTTTTTAATGATTTTCTTCCATTTATAAATGTGGTGTCCAAATTATAAAATGTGTCCCTTACAACTGTGTATCTGAATTGTTAATTTTTCTGTTGATGTTTACGTCTCTGATTTTGCTGATGTGTACTTCTGCTCTATTTTTGCTTTTGCACCGTAGGTGCTTCCTGCCCTGTGCTGCCCTTTTTTTTTCCAAATTGATATTCTTCACTTAATAAAGTTAAGTATTTAATTTAAATTTCACAGGTACACCGTTGGCAAGATTACACCTGTGCCTATGCGCGAAGTGCGATCATCTGATTTTGGTGGTCGAGCTAGAATAAGGATGGATTTCCCAAGAAAGGGTTCCCAGTTTACACCTCCACACTATTCTATTGATTTCAATTGGAAAGACTATTGTCCAATGGTCTTCAGGTATCTGTCCATCTTATGCATATTGCTGCCTAATTTGTAAAATAGTAAACTAATGGGCTCCAAGTAATTGAATCTTTCCGTTGAAGACTACTTGAAAATGGATATGTTTGTTTAGATCTCAAGATAGGATCTACTGTTAATTGAATAGTGTTTTATGCCCTTTGCCAACTTTCTCGGAATCAAGTAGTGTCACCTGCAGGGGATTAGCATCGTCTTTGTTCAATATGTGTGACTTGGTTAAATATGTGTTTAATCTATCAACAATATGTATTTCAATTAAAGGAAAAGAGGTCTTTGCTTTGTTATTATCTGGCACTTTAATTTATTATTGTAATTCTCTGATAAATATGCATTTGTTATTGGTCTAGGCCCAAAGGGGTAGTTGGAACATTGTTTACATGATAATCATGATTATATTCACCATTTCCTATCAATTTTTTTTTTACTTTTTAAAAAAAAAACTTTCACTTCTAGGGGACATGGTCATTGAACAGATCAATGTAGCAGTATTGTCATTTTGAAAGTCGACTGCACTGTACTCTCTATTGTTATAGTTAAAATATGCCCCACTCATTGAGGGAGAATCTGGGTCCAAATGTGAGAGAGAGTTTAGAATATTGCTCTATAAATAGAGTTTTGCGTATTCTATGACCTTAACTGTTTGGGCAACTGGTAAATAGAACCACATTTTCAGGAATTTGAGGGAGATGTTCAAGTTAGATGCAGCCGAGTACATGATGTCCATGTGTAGTGATGATGGTCTAAGGGAGATTGCTTCTTCCGGGAAAAGTGGCAGTATCTTCTATCTTTCTCATGATGACAGATTTGTGATTAAAACGTTAAAAAGATCAGAACTGAAGGTTTGAACTCTGACAAACTTCCATTTAATGATGTATTTACCTATTCTTTGTGTCTCAAATCCCTAGCATGTCAACCAATCTTCTTGTCGTTTGGTGACCTTAGTTGTTTGTTGTTGCTGATTTTGACAGAGATCTTCTATCTCAGTAAATTAGTGGAACCCCTTACATTTTCATCTGACTCTGGAGGATCTAGTTTCAGCTTACTCGTGCTTCTTTATATCTGTACCCCTTACATAATTCAAATATGTTGTGTATTTGTAATTAAAGATGCTTCCTTCTCGAGTCCTTAGTTAATTAGATCAATCCAAAACACTTGGGTAATGGAGCTGTTACAGAGATCCTCTTCAATTCTGAGTAGCCTTTCTAGTGAGATTGATGGCTCATTGTAATTATGAGTACCTGTCATGCTTTCAATTGGAGAATCTTAACCTGGCAGCTGAATTCTACAAGATGATTATCTGATGGGATTAGAATTAAGGAGTGTCACATGAGAAATCAAAAGAATTCTGTTTTTATATCTTATTCTATGTGTCAAACAACGTTCTGCGTATCATGTATAAAATTTGTTCATAATCATCATTTTGTTGGTGAGGAGTACTGCATCCCGTGGCAGCTATACAGTTTTTGTGGTTGCTATTGCCTACTATCTTCTGTTTGTTTTCCCATTGTACCGTGTTGGATTTATTTGTTAAGTATCATTTCCTGTCAAATGTAGGGCTAAAAGAATAGATGGCATTGTCCAGCTGAAAAGATGTTAGAGCATATGCGTGGTAAGATGATGTTGGAGATATTTGGTAGAAATGAGTTTCTTAGAGCAGGAGAAAGCACTAGCCTAGAGAGAAGATGATAGGGAGTAGGGTTAAGAAGTTTTTCCACTGCATGGATCAATTATTGCACTGATTGATTGTGAGAAAAGGAGAATACCAAGAATGACAAGGATTTAAATGACTTGGCAAAAACATGACATGAATTATTGTTATCAGTGGGGTTGCATCCATTAAGTGTTAGTTTTCTCCTTTTTATCGTTTCTTCCTTTGTTTTCTGTCAATTTGGAGGGTAAAAGAAGGGCATTGTGCTATTGCTATATACTGCAAGCGATGTGTCTATTTGATAAATTAGCTTCGTCTTCTCTTCATAACAGATATTTTAATCGGAATGGTAAGCTGAGGAATTGTTCTGCTTTCTTTGAGTGAATCTGTTGGTTCTTAACAATATAGCCACGAATATAGATGTATATTCTTTTTGTTTGTTGGTCTCTTTTATGTAGGTCCTGCTCAAGATGCTTCGTCACTACTACCGTCATGTAGGAGAACATGAGAACACTCTCATAACAAAATTTTTTGGGCTCCACAGGATAACACTTAAAGGTGGAAGAAAGGTATCTGCTCTCCTCTCATATGGCCCTCATATCCTTTCTGGTGTACATCATACTCATGATAAATACATGGTTTCTTTGATAATTTCTTGTTAGGTACGTTTTGTGGTCATGGGGAATATGTTTTGCACGGAATTACCCATTCACCATCGTTATGACCTTAAAGGATCAACGCAAGGAAGATTTACAGAAAGAGACAAAATTAAAGAGACTACCACCTTGAAAGATCGTGATTTATCGTACGAATTTTATATGGACAAATTACTGCGAGAATCCCTTTTCAGGTAAGATTCCTTGCTTTCAAAATTGTAATGTAGACTGTTTTTGTAAATCCTTGGTGATCTATTTCCTTGTAATTATCAATCTCTTTCTAGAAGAACATCGAAAGCTCTACTTTTAGGTGAACCTAAAATCGATTCATGTGCTGATATTACCTATTGTTGTTATAAGGATTTAGCTTGAACCTTTTCATTTGTTTTTTCCACAAACCCCCCGACCCAACATTCTGCATCTAAAATTGTCTGACCTTGGATACAGTGCTAGAGGAAAAACCAATAGGTGGAAGAGTTTTCTCCACAGGAATCCCTAGAAGTCACTTTTTATCCAGTAGATTTTATGAATGATGGTCCTTTAATACTCGATGAGTCAATTTAATTCGCAAAAAAAAAAAAATCAGAATTAGAGGGAAAGTGTACAGGTAGTTTACTTCCTGAATCTCAAAAATCCAAGTTTCAATCAGCATCCAAATGTTCAGGTGACCAATGTGCCCAATGCTGCTAGATTTTGTCATATAAGTCTGAAAACCTTAGATTTTGAGACTGGGTAGAATAAGTTGATTGTCCCTCACTGCAGATATGATGTAAAGGTAGATTTCACATCGAATGGACAGACTACCTACTTTCAGTACTTGCTGGTTTGTTTTCTCTTTTTATAATTTCTCATGTGATTCACCTGCAATGCCTGCAATAAATAGTTCAAAGCAACTACATGCAGTGACACATAAGAAGTGTTCTAGTCACATCTACGAGATACCCTTAAAAGGTAGTCGAAGTTCTAATAGAAGGTCTTACAATCATTTAAAAGCCCAGTTCCACCAAGTAAACAGTCATAAAATGCCGTTATAATCCTCCCATTCCCTGACTCGATCAAACTTAAGGTAGTACAATGTACTTTTGATAGTGTTGAATTGCTACTATTAGCTTCACTGCTTGATTATGGAAAAAAAATCACTAGAACTGTATTATACTTACCATGGACTGCATACTTTTTTCCCGTCTAATTTTTTGTCTGTTTGGGGCAGTACATCCACCTTCTAATTATCACTAGAAGTCTTTTTGCCTCCTCTGCAGACAACTTTCTCTGGACTGTACGTTCTTAGAATCTCAGCAGATAATTGATTATAGCCTTCTGTTGGGAATGCACTTTAGAGCTCCTGAGCATCTGAAGGCTCTGTTAGAGAACCCCAGTGCTATGTACGCTAATGAGAGTGTACCTCCTGGTGATGGTAGCTATTTCTTTCTGATATGAACTCCTTTTCATATTAGTTTGGATTTGTTTTCCTCGTGCTCTGATTAAATGTTGGTTGACATCCTTTTTCTCCTCAATGTCCTTTTATCTGTTTAGTTTACTACAAAGGGATCCGTCAGGTGATTAGAAGATGCTCATAATATTAGTTGCTCTTTTCTGGTGGTATGCGATATAATTGCCTGGCTTTCTTTTTCATGCAAATATATCAGATATAATTACTTGATTTGCTAGGCTCCACCATTTACGTTATTGAAATCATTGGATTTCTTTTTGGCCTCTGTTGCAGTGGATGGGGATAATACTGTTAAAGTTCATTCTGAAGATGAAATATGTTCCTTCATAGAAGATGTTGAGGGATGAGTGATCTGATTAGAAATTTTAGTGACTAACATCTTGCAGTAGACTATGAGTAGTAAATCACTCTACGAAAATGTCAAAACAGGTCTAATATGCTGTGTTGTGTGTGGAAAACTTCAGTTCTTTTATATTAGTGTGAGGGATCATTCTGCTCCAGAGTATCACATGAAGAAATTCCTGGGACCTATAGAAAACAGGAGGCATTGATTCACCATCCTCTAGGAGCATCAAAAGTGCCATTGTTTCTACTACATTTTTTAAAGCTATCCTATACTTATCAAGCAAACCTATAGGCTAAACCATGTACCTAATTGGGTAATATAGCTTTATATTTGGATGTCTTTTATCATTAAAGAGCACCTTAAGGAGATAACATGCTTATATTTGGCGGCTATTTGGAATTTTATTTGTGCACTAGCCAATAATTTGGGAGTTGGCGTGTGGACTTTTTGTGCATGGGTTTCTGAGGACGCTATATTTACCTCTAAATATCTTAGCTAGGATTCCGTGGCCTCAGTTTCCACTTTATTAAAACTTTCAGGTCTTATTTAGTAGCTTTCATTTTCAAGCTTATATTCCATTTCCACTAGGTGCAATCTCGCAAGGGGACCTCATGATTCCTTCTAGGGGCCTGCTACTAGTTACCCATGAACCAAGTTCTGTCAACACAGCACCAGGTCCTCACACCAGAGGAAGTACGTTGAGAGCATATTCTTTAGGTGACAAGGAAGTAGATCTTTTACTGCCTGGTACTGCAAGGTAGGTCTTCTTATTTTGTACTTCCATTGCTATCACACAGTATTTCTCTCAGTAATTAAAATTCAATCTCGCATGTTTTCTCCTTACTCGACTCTCATGTAAGTCGCTGCACCTACTAAACAATCATGACTTGATGATGATTAAGCATATATTATTATTAGGGGAAATGTCATTATTCGCCCCATAAGTTTGCGTCAATTGCATTTCCCGCCCCCTAATTTTAAAAACTGCGATTTACGTCTTATAAGTGTAAAACATTTGCATTGTCCGTCCACGGCCAAAATTTCCTTTATAATTGACAGAATTTGGCATTAAAATGATCAAAATAACCTTCCAAGACAAAATTACTAAAAAAATTAAAAAAATTCATTAAAAATAATAATAATAAATGATATTAAAAAAAGGTAATATTTTTTAAATAAAAGTATTGAAACTCTATTTCCTTAATCTATATATATTTTTTAATTTATATCTCCAATATTTATTTAGTTTTTGAAAATTGTATTTGGGGGCATATCGGTCATTTTAATGCCGAATTCCGTCGAGTTTAACGGAAATTTTGACTGTAGACGAACATTGCAAATGTTTCATACTTAGAGGACGTAAATCGCAATTTTGAAAGTTAAGGGGTCGCAAATGCAATTGACGCATACTTATGGGGCGAACAATGACATTTCCCCTTATTATTATGTACTTCCAAAATTTGAAAAATGTCATCTTTACTGTCCTTTGGTATATATGCACCTGGGCTGGAGTTATTCTGATGCTTTTGATTTACAGATGAATTGGGAGGGGTAAATCTTTTTTAGCATCCCCCATCTTGTTCCTTCAACTCGAACTCAACGCCTTTTACAACCATTTTGTGTTTGACTACATGACCTTGTTCCATCTCTCTCTCTCTCTCTCTCTCTCGGTTAATGGTTTTGGTTGCATGACGATATCTTGCAGTGTCCTTGTATTGCTACCAACCTGAACTGCAATAAAAGGTACTGCTGTTTTTGGCACCAGAAACAGTACAAGTTTGCCTCATGTTACTGTCCCCCAGTGGGTGCTGCCATGCAACTGGTCGTACATGCATTTATTTCTGTTCCGTCACTCCTTATTGCCAGTCTGGACATTATGATTGCAGCTTCTTCACCTATTGAAATCTCAGGATTCACGTTTTTTTATCTGTTGAGATAGCTAGGGCTTCTTGCTCAGCAACATATCCTCACATGCTAAAGGCATCTTTTGACTCAGATTACGCGTGCAGTTGGGAGTTAACATGCCAGCTCAGGCTAACGGCAAGCTTCAACAGGACGAGGTGGATTCTGAAGTGGAACTTTTCGAGGTTTATGACGTTGTTCTGTATATGGGCATAATCGATATATTGCAGGATTACAGTCTGAAAAAGAAACTCGAGCATACATACAAATCATTGCAATTTGACCCCCTTACAATATCAGCCATTGAACCCAAGCTCTATGCTAACCGTTTCATCAGTTTCTTGAAGGCAGTTTTCCCAGACATGCCATGAAAAGAGGAACCTTAGTTAAAGGTTTAGCTTCTTTTTGCTTTTATCAGTTTTACTGCTTATGTTCATCAGTTTCATAGCATAGCTCATGACCTTTGTTGTCTTCGCATGTTAACAGGCAATTTTTTTACATCCATTCATTGTAAATTACAATATTCACTCAATAAATTATCCCTTTTTACTGTTCGTGTAGATGAAAAGACGAGAGCTTTCATCCTTCTTTAATTAAAGATATATCACGCTAAACTTGCTGTACGACCGAGTTCATATGGATCATTATTCGCATAAGGAACTTTATTTGATATTGTTATATAGATACATCCGAGCCATCCATACGTAAGCAAGCATCGTTAGTTTATACTGATCTGTTGCACAAGATACTAGAATGGGATGATCAATACACTTTGAACCTTGACATTTTGTACCCTTATCTATTATTTTTGTTATATTACACAATGTTTTGTACTCTTTTTAAAAAAAATCAAAATGATTTTTTTACCTGTAAAATTATAATTTTATTCTAATAAAATGGTCATTATTAAAAAAATTATAAGATAAGTCATTTCATGCACCTAATTTTTTAACAGAGAATATAAAGTATCAAAATCTATATTATATAGTTCGATGGTGCAAAATGTATTTATGGTGTAGTGTAAACTCTCGCTCCTTCTCTTCCCCTCTCTTCTCTCCTCGTTTGCCCCGAACCAATACGTCTCCTCTGATGGATTTTGCCACCTCCCTTCCCTTTCTCCTTCCTTGTCAACAACTGTTCTCTCTTCCGCCTACTCACTCTTGTAAAAAAGCACAGAAAATTGTCCAAAACTTGGGTTTAATAATGAAACCCAGGCATTCCAATAATGTAACTTGGATGATATAATCGGAAGGGAGGTTGGAAAGTAAAGTGAATGCTGGAATAGACAAAATCGACTTGGAGTTCAGTTCTATACAGATTTTGATTCCCATTAAGGTGGTTTAGTTTCTTTTTTTCCTTCTTCATTTACATAATTCATTGCAGCTTTTATGGACGATGGGTCGGGCATTGTACGTACGTATGTCATGGTCACAAATCATTGGCACTTAACGTATGTACAATTAAGCAATATTAAAATGATTGGTCTACTACTCTATCAGCATTAATGAATATATATATATATCTCGTTTGATAATAGACTGCATTTTTGCCTATGAAAAAAAAAATTAATTACTAGTTGAAAAGAGCGGAATTAATCGTTCCAATTGCATGCAAACCAAAACCCTAATTGCCCTTGAGATGTATGGGGGTGCCAATAATCACTAGCTTCTGATAAGTAGTTGTTCTTTTAATGAATCATTTATGAAGAACTTTAGAATCCAATCATGCTTCACTAGGTTTTGGTTGGGTGAGTTGTGCTTCCATATGTCATGGCTAGCCTGTTATCAACCCATTGGAAAAGGCCAGACAGGGCTAAGATACAACCATAGACTGCTTTTCACCTACCTACATATTTTCCAGTGGCATCGTCCGCATATACTGACATGATTGGAATACCCACGAGAATCTAAAAGGTGGAGCAGTACTTTGCTCTTTTTTTTTTTTTTTTTGTTACTTTTGAGGGAAAGGAAATTAAGGAATGGTGCTTCTTCTTCTTTCCGAAACATCTATTTCATTAAGAATCAGGAAGGTTTAAATATCTCAATAGCACACACTAAGGGGCTAGTCATAAATTCGAAAAGACTTTACATAAATCCACAATGGGCAGAAAACTCAAAAAGGGCGAAATGAAGTGCCAGAACCAGCTGGAGGAAGAGAGGAACTGGCCAGAGGGAAAAAAGCCAATCAGGTGAGATGCACGAGTGCCAGAAGACGCGCGTGGGCCCCCAGGCGCCGGTCGGCCAGTCATGGTGCTTCTTGTTTATCAGAAATTTTGTCATCCTCGGTCACTGGGGAATTGCCCTGGCTGTGGGATTTTGATCACAAAATGCTCCTTTTTGCTGTGGGAAACAAACAGCATATCAGTAGGTCAAACCAAATCGGCGAAGAAGAGAATCTTACAGGTTTAATGCAAAATCTTATGCAAGTATATACTTCAGCCTGCCATAAGTCCGGCTAAAAGTCATGCTTAAAACATCGAAGTCCAACGTAAATGAAGGTGCAACGGAATCACGATTTTTTCCTTCCACTGAACTTTTTTTCTTTTGGCTTTTAGCTGGGCAAGTACAAATACGTGGAAGTCATGGGCAAAAGCACTGAACATAATTAGCCTCCCTGATTCTCTCGCAACGAGAAAAGAAAAGTTAATCAGAAATTAATCAACTTACCAAAAAGTGCAACAGCAGCAACAATAAGTGTGGAAGAAAGGCATCTTTTCCATGTTTCAATCCTCCACAAGTCTCATCAGTTTTAGAGTCTTATTTAATGCCCATATCTGTTTAAAATAACCCGTATTTATGTCCATCAGTTTCGTTTCACCACCAACTCACCTGTCATTAGGAGTTTCACGACCTAAAATGGAGGAGATATGTGTAAAGAAGTGCCTTTGGAGAGAAAGAGAGATGGAAGAAAACTAAAATGAGGTGACAAATTGAATGCGGAAGAGAGGAAATTTATATCAAAATAGAGGAGCGTGACACATACCCCTTATTTCCGTTAATCTTCCCTGACCATCATCTTCTGCTATTCCTCTGTGATCATCACGTACTCTTTCACACATAGCCAGATAAAACGATATATATTTATGTGTGTGTGTGTGTGAAGTGTACATGACATTGTGTTCGGCTATAATTAACAGCTGAGAGAGAGAATAGAAAGGAGGCCGGGGCAGCTACACTCGTAGGTTTGCTGCGAAAACCTGGAGTACTGTAGATGCCTACAAACCCCAATGACTAGCATGCACTGAGTTTCAAGTTTATTGGGTTACACACTGCGTACCCTTCTATCTTGACCATTAATCATGATTATTTGGGCCTTTTAGAGAAAGAAATCCTGTCCTCGGATGACAGTCACCCAAACACCCACTTTAATCTGGAAATAAATCATTACAGACAATCTCGCGTACTTTCGTCTCGTTTGTGTGTGACTCTTGAGTGTGTGTGTGAGAGAGAGAAAGAGAGAGACAACAAAGCCATGGTCAACGCAAGCAAACCAGATTAAACAACTGCAAAGTCAATGGCATCTTCGGATCTTGTTTGTAATTGGCATCTTCGACGTGTGGCTAAATATCATTCCATGCAAAGTGCAAGTATATAGACACGCAGAGAGAGAGAGAGAGAAAGATTACCATGCCCTTGATCCTGTGAGCAGCATCGTCATTACTCATGTTGAAATATAGAGAGCGAGTGACTGTGAGGATGGTTGGTTGACGGGAATGAAGCCTGGTCCGAGATTACATAGGGATATAAATCTCTGAAGTCTGACTCACATATTCTTTGTTATTCTGGGGACCCAAAAGTGCAAGAAAGCTTCAAAGACCTAGCATCACCTACATGCCCTCGAGCCAAACAACATTCCCATAAACCCTAACCCCTCAATCAACATGAACAAATAATCCAGTACCAACATATCTAGGCCGGCAGCCATTCGCTGTTTCCAAACCAAAGCAAGTATACATACCTCAGGCTCAATTTCTGTAAACCTCGCCCCGAAATATGATCGCAGAAAAACCCAAACCCATACTCACACAAAGTGAGAGAGAGGAAGAGAGGCAGAGCAAGAGAGAGAGAGAGAGTTCTCCAAACAAGCCATGGAGTCTCATTTCTCCCCATAGAGACAAAACTCATTTTCATCTTTAAAAGCCCTAGCCCACATGACTATATAGGGAAGGGGGCCAGGTGGAGAGAGAGAGAGACAAAGTGGCACCTCGTTGATCACCTTATCGTGTGGTAGCTATACGCTCACTCTAATATACCGCGCGTGTTATTCACTGTTAATGTTTTCCATTACCTTTTCCTTTGATTTCGTATATCATATGACAAATTATGGGGCAAGTAAACTCCTTCTAGAGTTGCTTAGAAAAAAAAAACTCCTTCTAAAGTTTAGAAAAATTACCAAAAGCGACATCACAAATTAGGGAATTGATAAGATGGGAAAGGCCAATAAGACAAGGACCACTAACAAATTCTAGTGGAAGTAATAATTAAACTGCTTATTAGTTTATTTTTTATTTTCCATAACTATTTAAAATCCATAAAGCAATTAAACCTTAAAAGGAAGGAAGCAATTACCAGAGAGGATTTTAAAATAGTTTAATCCAAAACCTCTTTTTATTTCTGTCATGAATTTTACAGAAAAGATGCTAGAAAATAGAATATAGAAGAAATCCACTTATCCAATCCAACTGAGCTTAACAAGCTCGTGTCTATTAGTTATAAGAAATAGATTTTGGGACCTAATGCTTTCTAATTTTGAGATATCCTATATTCCCCGCCTTCCAACTCCGCGATCGATCAGGATTTTCTATAATTTCGGCTCGAAAACGATGGATAAGGGTTTTTTTTATAATTTTTGCTCCAATTACATCGTGTAAATTTAAGAAGGATAGACACAACATGTGAACCCAACATTATTTAATATTATCTATGTAAAATTTATGTTAAAATTTTTCAAAATGTAATTATTAATATCTAGTAGGTATTTTGAGAATGAAAAGTCTTTATGTAAAATTTTCTATAAGAGAGGTCACACATGAAAAATCTGTGGGCTATAAGGCACATTTGGTTTGAAACATAGGAACTATGATCTGAATAGTTTTAAGGAATAAATGTAAAATTTGTCTCTGTGCTATAGGCAAAAATCGATTTAGTCCTTGTGATATGAAAAACATCGATTTAGTCCTTGTGATTTCAGAAAGTGATAAAATCAGTCCCTGATGGAGAACCAATAACAAACGAAAATAGAATTACAGGAACTAAATCGATGTTTTTCATATCACAGAGACTAAATCAATTTTTGCGTATAGCACATGGATTGATTTTACATTTATCCCTAATTTTGAATAGCATGGACCCTATAGTGTATCTTCTTAATCCCCCAATCCACCTAAAATCTATAATAATAGATCAAATATACAAGATAATATTGCACGCGCTTCGAGGGGTAGAGTTGTATTGAGAAACAAAAAAAGGTTCCCTGTTAAGCAGTACGCACGAGTGTGTTTAGGCTTAATGCCTTTTCTTCCCTTAATTTCTCGTCGGCCATCCGTGCTAAGAGTCACAAAATCCAGAATCAAAAAGTGTACCTCACCACCGTCTTCGGGTCGTGGACTCTACTCCCCCTCTTAAGTATTTAATACTTTGACAGCCCCCACCTACCAAACTACAGACCTGAAACAGAAGTCAAACCAAACAAAGTAAACATCGAGATTCACGGAAAATGATCGGACGGTTCAGGTTGGCCCAGAGTATATATTTGTACCGATCACCACGTGGTCGAATTTAATGCACCACTGTACGTCCCTGGTGGCGTGGATTCTTTTCGAGGGAACAAGACCACGTTGGTGTCTGAGGGCAGCAACCCGGTTACCTGGAGGAATACTGTTGGCAGTCACGCTGTGAAGGCCCACCGTTTGCAATTATGCGTTAATGATGAAAGGGGTGGGACACGGAGAGGGCGGGTTCCCCGGAACGGCGAATAGATGGTGTCAGTCAGTTCTGACTGTGTCAAAGATGCGGGAGAATCAATGTTGTCTTAACTCGCTGAGTTGACACGGAATTTCACCGCCTTATTAATTACTCTCCACAATTTCAAATTTGGAAATAATAGCTTTGGAGTTTTCAAATTGTTCTCAACTGTCTACTTCTCCTCTCTTTTTTTTTTTTTTTCTCTGTTAAGGAGTTGTAAGCCGGAAACGAGGACATTACATCCAGAAATTTTTTGAAATCTCCATATGCCAAGTAAGCACTACGGTGAAGACTAATGGGTATGAAATTTAGGTGAGGAGCTGATTTTTCTAAATCTTATTCATGAATCAGGATTATTTGTAATTTTTTGCTCGAATTGCATGGTACAATTCGGATAGAGAGACACAATAGATAGACTCTACATTATTTAATACATACAAATTTTCTGACAACATGAGTCCTATCATAGGATCCACTTGTGTCTTTTTCTTTGAATTGCATCGTCGGACATTAAATTTTACAAAATCGTCCCATTAGATAAGGAAAATGATTTTGATGCAAATTCAAATCATTTAATTTTTTACTCAGATGATGAAAAATGTCTCAACTCGATATGTGGTCCGTGCATCTCTTAAATGAACCAGATCCGTCTACTCATGTTGGTTCATCTCTTAATTGGACTAGATCCGTCTCTTCATACATTGTATGGCGACAGTTATTACTATCTAGCCTCAGCTGATTCTCATTCAAAACCAGAGGATTAGACCCCCAATCTCTTGCTAGTGATTGTCAAGAACTTTTCTTAAAAACCATTGTCCAAAAAAAATTTCTCCTTTCTTATAGAAAGCCGGATTGAATGAACATCTGAACTTGATTGACATGGCGGGGCTTACTCTGAAATGAAGAAACATGAAAAGGAAAAGCAAAAACAGAGCTGATAAAGCCTGAAACTAGGGAGTCTGATCGAATCCTAGATTGCAGATTGCCAGTAATAGGTCAAAACAAGTTGAAAATCTTGTGTCTGGAGGAGAGACACGCTCACCCTTCTCACGGGCCGCCTATTCTGGAAGAGATTGCAGCCCAAGTCAACTAAAACTTGCCCAGGAAGTCATCCCGTACGAGCACGTCAGGACGAAAGAGAAACCTGAAGGACTGGAAGACGGAGAAAATAAATTAAAAATCAAGAGGGAGGAGCCGTGTCCTGGACCCTACTGGACAACCAGCAGACTGAAGCACCCGAAAGACAGTCGCACGTACAAACAAAAGATATATCCATCCAAGACGACTAAAAATAAATAAAAAAGATATCCGAGACGTCGCTGGAAGACGGAAAAGAAAACAGATACACACCAAAAATATCATTAAGCATTAAGCTCACAAATTACAAATGTGGAGTTGAGTCCAGCACATATGCTTGAAAACCAATTAAACCAAGTTCCTACAGATGTTCACTTCGAGCCAAGTGCAAACGATAATTTTGGACGGGATTTGTTCTTGCCCAACAATTTCATCTGGTTTGAGCGTTCTTCCTCTTCTTGTTGTTTTTTCCCACACAAAGCCTCTTCCTTTTGTCTTTGGAGCTCTTCTAACTCCCGGTACCGTTCCTCCTCCCGCCGCTGCTGCTCTAGAGCTTCCCTTCTCTGAGCTTCTTCTACCCTCCTCCGGTTCTCCTCTAGCATCCTTTCCAGCTTTTCTCTCTCTTTTCGAGCCCTTTCCTGTAGACCACAATGAATCAGGTTTTATTGTCACTCTGGTAGGACAAGAAAAAAGTATTAAATGGTCAGTCCAACATGTATTTGTCTGTGAGAGAGGCATGTGTGGGGAGGGAATGCGAGGTAGCACATATACATCAGTCGAACTAAACCTGGGATTTTTAGTACAAGCAAGGCAAAAGTTACGGAAACAAAGAGGTTCACGAGAGTGAGGAATGGCAGAAAAGAAGCCAGCCGCCCACCAAACCAAGTACAGAACCCTGCTTAACAGTGGAAAAACCAGACTGAGATGAACTTAGCACATCACCTCCACAAGAGGCTAATAGGTGGCTAATCACGTAGTAGTTTTATCTACAAACATTCTTTCGCGTTTTTTAAAACCCCAATTCCACATACCAAGCCACTGAATTTCAGGACTTTGTTCCATATCTAACAATAGATTGACAATTGCTAGAGTATGATATTTTTAATAAATTTGAAGAGTATTGCTAAAAAAAACTTACTCCACAAGCACCCCAAACGTACACTCTGCTTAAAACAATAGTTGCTTTCATAACAATAGAGAAAGAGCGAAGGAGGTAAGTGATCTAAAAGTATATACCTCTTTTTGTCTAGCCTCGATAACAGAAGCAACCTTTTCCTTCTCCAGTTGAGCTGCGACTTCATCATGAAGTCTCTTCCGTCCTTCCTCCAACCACCTCTGTATTTCCAGCTTAATCTCCTCAGAGTTCAAGCTTTCTTCAACTTTCCTACGAATTGCTTCTTCCACTCTTTTCATAGTCTCTTCTTCTACCAATTTCTGTTCTGCTTCCTGTTGTCGCCTGAGAATAAAGAGAAAAAGTTAGACAGGAAAGGACCACTCATGCAGGGGGGACACCGCACTTAACAATCGCACAAGCTCCGTTTACGATTCCAAATATTTTCATATCCAGACTAGTACATGACTAAAAGGTCAATTATGACAAATCCGATCCTTTCACTTTCTTTTTTTTTCAGCCTTTACTCGATACTTTAGAATAAATGGCAAACTAACCTTCATGACAGCAAGGCACTAAATACATGATTATGCTTTTAAGGCATACCTCTAACCGAATCCTGATCCAAACAAATGAGTTTCAAAACTGGTGAACAGTAGATAAACGAAGCACCCAATTTGATCATCAAATTTAACAAGTTGACTATAGCAGTATCTTCCTTCAGAAAAGCCTGTGGAGCAGAAAGTCAAGTAACCTGCTGCAGTTTTAGAACTAATCACTGAGAAACTACAATTCTTGCACCCAATATTTTTAAAAAGCCAAACATTTATATCACTTCAAGCAAAATTACCCAGGTCTTGTGATAAGTGAGTGACAAAAGCACCGAAAATGTGAAAAGCTAGAACTTTGACTGTTCAGAAAACTTCCATAGGACACCAATTAGAGCTCCACACAGAGTATTAGGACTGCAACACAAGCAAATTTTTGTTAAGTTGAGTCCAACCGAAGTTCAGCTGTACAGGATCAGCACAACACCTATAGGTGCAACTCGAATCAACCACACTGGGGACTCATTATGAAGCTTTCATGGCTTGCGGAAGGCTGCTCCAGCTCTTAAATTATAGAAGTTACCTGCAATCCATTTGGCAAAAATCTTTTCGCCACCCTTGAGAAAGGCTTGGACTTTTTAGACAGTTTTTGGTTCAAAAAGCAGCTGAAGTTTCTCATATTTATGAAACTTGTAGAAAGCTAAAGCCCTACCAAAGTGACCCCTACACCTTTGCAGAGCCCAGAGGATGCACATGCTCGTTTTAGCTGAGCAAAGTCAAGTTTGCAGCTTAGGCAGTGGCATTAACAAACTAACCCCAGTATTTATTGACTAAATAAATGAGATCCAAATCACCTTCCTCAACCATATCCCAACCATTACATCTGTCCCAAATCTAAAGTACAACTATAACTGGTTGGTCCTGGTATTCTGAAGGGAAAAACACAGAAAACACAAGAGGAATTCAGATTATACTTTAACAAGATAATGAGGGGACACGAGGAATATCAACAAAAACAAAGAAGAGAAAATCCTCCACAGATTCAGGAGATGCAAGGAAAAAGTGTCTCAAACTCGAGGTATGAGTCCAATGAAAACCCAGCTCAATGAAATAGAGACTCAAACTAGTAGCAGGATGAAAGTGGTAATGACAAATTCAAGTAAGATCCTTTGCAATTTATACAATATTAAAAGCCATGCCCATTTCAGTCTTGTAATTCCATAAATGCAGCCCCTGCCGAAAATCGGTCCCATTCCCTAAAGATGGAAAAAGGCCCACTCATAAGAGGGGCTTTGAGTATGCACAACATGCCAATGCATTCCAAAAGCTTGGTACTTATGTCAGAGCCCTGAGTGCCATATCAGGCACTGAAACATGCTCAAGGAATTTCTGATTAAAATATACATCGCTAATTGGTTACCAAACATACATTCATTTCAGTCACATACAAGCACGAAATATTAGCAACAGAACTTTTCAACCACTCCAAATACAAGTATAAAAGATTCTTCTGAGTCCTTTTTAAATTACTATGAAAATATATTCCCGGATCTTGGGTCAAAAAGGAAGTCATCACTACATGTTAACCATGCCTATCCAAAATAACTTCTTAAAAATTCATGCTTAAGGCCTCTATCCTTTTTTCTTATGAATACTGCAAGAGAAGTTAATATAAAAGCTGCTTTGTTAAGAACAGAACATTTAATGGAGAGAAGAACTGCACCAGGAAAACCCACAAGTATTGAATACAAATTAAAAAGAACTTGAGTCTTCAATTAGAAGACTGAATCATTGCAAAACATTGATTTGGAATCATATGGTACCAACAGCATTTTTTTCTAAACCAAACGTCAATGACTTAAAACACCAATTCTCACAGAACAGCCTAATATCAGTGCTTAAAACTGTCCAAACACCCCTTCAGTACTGTCTGTTGCATTGAGTTTACTTAACGAATAGAATTGTATCTTTTTCGGAAAAGATAATATAAAATAAAAATAAAGGAGATCCCTTGGTGACAAAAGCATTCCTCAGCAAAAGGTGTGACAAACTTGCACCACCATGTATGCTGGCTCATTTTGAATATAACAGCACTACAATGTGATGTGTCAGATTGAATTATTGTAATGTCGACTACATCACATTACCTTAGGTTATGAGGGCTTTAGGATTTGGTTCCCACTCAAACCTGTTAATGAATAAATATATATATCTGTCACACATGAAGCAGCCATCCAAAATCTATTGTGTATGCCCCATTTTCTTGTTTTTCAGTAAAATTAAGCAGCTGTCCAAAATCTATTAGCTCACAGAAATGCAAAATTTAAGCGCACGTTAACACATGAATTATCTATGAGAACTTGCAATTTCAGACATCACAAAACGTAGTAGAAATTCATAGTTTCCCTTGTGAATTTTAAATTTATTTAAATTATAACAAAATATAGGACCGAATAGTCTATTGCAACAAAATGATTTTCGCATCCATAGTCCAAATAACCATAATATAGGGAGAGAAATAACAGAAGCCCCCACTACCTTCTAAACACAAACTAGGGGTAAAAAGTGAAAGATATGCAAGCTATATGATGTAATTGATATACCTTTTCTTCTCTTCTTCTGCTATTCTCAAATTTTCACTGGCATTTTTACGCTCTACCGACTCAAGACTTGAACTTGAAGATTTATGAATAGGAGACAAGGAAGAACTTCTACTCCTTTGCCTCTTATGGTGTCTTCGAGTTGGAGAACGACTTTTATGACGTCTAGGAGGTGAACGACTTTTACGGTGTCTTGGGGAAATAGAACGACTTTTCTGTCTGTATAGAAACATTAAACTAGCTAAGCAAGAAACCACAAAGAAAAAACCATGAATTAAAAACAATTATACATATCACAAATAAGTACTAAGTCATTCCACCATTTAATACAGTAAATACAGAAGCATGTACAAGTTACCTCATACATTGTTAAGAATAACCTTTGTGAGCTCCATCTTTTATCACACGAAGAGGCATATGTCACAATCGAGCAACAAAGGATAACCAATGGCACCCATCACCTGCTCACTCCCCATATGATGAGAAGAAAGTTTTTCAATTTTCTCATGAAGGACATGCTTTCTATTCCATCCTCACACCACTCTAAACCTTTTGATCCAGCTATTTTATTTAAAATTTTCTGTTTTCATTTGGGTTTCCATGCACATGGTAAGTTCCTTGAAGGTTGGATACTCCCACTGACAATTGCTTACAAACTGAGTCACCTAATCAACAAACTTTTTGGCCACAATCGAGCAACGCACTTCAAGATTAGCATGACTATCATCAACCACAAGTGTATAGATCATGGAGGTGCTTGTGAAAACAGAAGATTCTCCAAACAACAAAAAGTTATACACAAACCAAGATAGACAATGTAAATACCCATCCGCTCCCACTATCACATGTAAAAAAAAGGAATTAAATTGTTAAAAATCAAATTTGAATGAGAGTTGCATCAGGCAAAACAAGGAAAGGGTCGTGTTCCATCAACAGCCCACATGAAGTAGTGAACCCAACTATTCAACTTTCATGTTGGAGATTTAAGTAACACTACAGTCTTCATATCTTGGAAAAACCTACTCCTTTTTCTCCTAAATTTTCATAGCTTTCCACATTCCCTGATGGAAACAAATAAGAAATTCAAAGATTTTTTAACCAAAGAAAGACCCAGGAAAGGGAATGCATCTGGGGGGGTACAGATCCTGTTTCCCTCATCCGCAAGACACAAAAGTCCATTGCTTTTCCCGTTCATGACTGCACTAGTATTTCGACTCTTTATTTTTTCCATTTCTGAATTTGATGTTAAGCAAAATTTAAAGCTCAATATTGCCCTCACTATTTCGCTCAGCTAAGTATAAAATCTAACCTACACGAAATAAGCTTCATATTGGAAAGTACAGAATCACTAAAAAATCAACAAGGATGGAAAGGGTGTGTACAGATCAACGCGAACACATTTTGTACATCCACAGCGCACGAGAGATACGAGTCCCCAATCTTTCTTACAATCTCTTAAAACTACTTTAGAATTAGTACAAGAAATCTGGACTGCAAACGGGATCACCTGCTGTAGGAATAGGATGAATATGGAGACCGACTTCTGTCTCTTCGGCTTCTCCTGCTATACCTATGTCCCACAGGAGATGGTGAGTACCTTCTCCTGTGTGAAGGTGATCTCGACAGTGACAATTCCCGAGGCATTTCCCACAACCTCAACTTTATGCTAACAATATCAAAATTGAACACCGGCAGCACTACTCTTCCTGTAAAACATAGTTAATCAATGTAGACATCAATCAGCAAAGTTCAGATTCAGATATCTGCAGTTTTAGATTTCTGAATATACAATAATACGTTACAAAAGGAGATCAAATACATCAATTAATGTCCGACCGACCATTGGCAACAACAGTTTCCCTATAAATAGCACAGATTAATACATATCAGTCGCCAAATATGCGATTCACAGCTAAAAAGTAAACAAAAGAAAGATAATTCTCATTTTTCAAACTCAGATACTCCAATTATCAACTACTGCTGAGGCAATATAACAACTTGATTGATATATCACCCATTAACATTCGGTTTGGTTGCTGAAAAAATATTGACCAAAACAATAACCGCGCATTTTATTCTTGAATAAATTCACACAACTGAACACAGCCAACACGTTTTCCATATGGACAATCACGAAAATCGAGTTGTAGGAATCCGCATCATTCCTTAGCCAGCCTTGTATATTTCTTTTCCAATGGAATTAAAAGAACAAATTCTTCCGTTTTGCGCAAAGAAAATGGAGTAAACTTATCATACCAACCAGGAGCGCTGTTCATGTTAAGCTTATGTAATACATGCATTAAGCTCAGCTGAGTGGCGATTTCAGCTTGTTAGACCAGAACAGCTCGAAATCCATAACTCGCTATTCCATTCTTCTCTATTTTCTCAGGAATCAAACACGGTTATATAGAATTGAGCAGAACTAAAAGCTTCTTGAAATACAAACCCTAGGCTCCAGATTTACCTGTCGAACCAAACTGAAAGATCTGAAGTTTGCAACTTTTGAATCAATTAGGTAAACCGAACTCAGAGCAAAGTCTGATTTCTCTGCGAGAGAGCAGACAAGACAGCGAACTAAATCGAAAACCTAAAGGTAGATATTGGTGATTGATAGGGGATACCCAGTCTCGAACAGAGCTGACTCGGATCATGCCACCTCAAGTGGGACCCAGAACGAAGGTAAATCAGTTCATGCCACCTCCCCGCTCTTTTGTTTTTTATCTTTTCCTAAGCGAGGAGGCTTTTTACAGCTGTCTGACTGTCCGCGTAATTAGTGCTCTCGTATTTTCTAACTTCAGTTAAGCATGGATGTCTCAAAAAAATAAAAAATAAAAATAATAATTAATTAACTATAATGTTAGGAAAATAGATGATTTGATGTAATTTAGAAAAAAAAAATAATTTTTCTTTTATGAAACAAATGTTAGATTTTGGGTGATTAATGACTTTCTATCCGTTAGGTTTAAATTTTACGTTATTCGTCGTAGCTCGATAAATATGAGCCTATTTTTTGGCTGCTAATGGTTACGAGATGCTTGATAATTGATAAAGACTGAAAGATACCATATTTTTTTAACCCCTACAATTTGTGGCTGTATACTAATGAACGCATTCGAATTGTTTATAGGTCAGTTTTTTCTTTTTTCTTTTTCTAAACAGGTCAATTTTTCACTTTATTATACCACTATTTTTGGTAAATATATTACACCCATTTTAATCCAGAGATGGATGTTCTTTCTATAATAATAATAATAATAAGGAATTTCACTTTTTAGTTCTTAGGTTTTGGGTATTTTTTCATTTTAGTCATTCATTTTCAAATTTCAAATTTTTAGTCATTGAGTTTTCTTTGTTTGACGAAATGGTCCTTCCGTCAGTCTGACGTCCATATGTTAACGGAGTTCTTTGACACGTCGGTAAATTTGTACCGATCGACGCTCACGTTCAAAACATATACTCGGTCGACTGCTTCAAATTTACTTTTTGTCTGTTAAGCATATGACTGACGGAATGACCATTTCGTAAAAAAAAAAAAAAACTCGAGGACTAAAAATTTGAATTTTAAAAATAAATGACTAAAATGAAAAAGTGTCAAAAAACTAAGGACTAAAAAATGAATTTTCCTTAAAAAAATACAACATCCATATGTTTTTTTTTTTCCAAAATGTTATTTAGAGTAGCAGATCCCTTACAACCTAGCTTCATCCAATATAAAGATTGAGTGCTATATATTTTCATCGTTACGAAACTGAAAAAGAACATTGCATGATATTATAAAACCTCTCGACACATCTTATGTTTGAGGGTGAAAATTTTAGGTTTTGAAGTTTGAGAAATATTATAAAATAAAGATATGTTATAAGAGTTGGTAAAAAAGTGAAGAGAGGAGATTTTTAATAAATATTATAATAATAATAAATTATGTGATGAATTTTTTATCATTAAACTTAAATTTTTAGACCAAAATTATTGGGATCAAACAATTTAATGAATTATCCTCGTAAAATAAGATACTAATATTTATTATATATCTGCATATAACTCTAGAAAATGTATATTTTACTCCAGAAACAACTATCTTATTTGCAATAGACGCAACTAGCCATCTAAGCTACAGAATTTTTTTCCAATTAAGGTATAATTATTAAAATAAATAAAATATATTTGGCTCGCTGTTCATATTGATTACATGAGTATACCCAAGCATACATCAGATGCGTACACTGTAGGAGCATGTTCATTTCCTACAAATTTTTAGAATTTACATCATATTTTATATTTACATATCAAATATCATAAAATACACAATAATTTCTGTACGCATGTCAATACAATTTTAACATCACCTAAACATTCACAATTTTATCAGAATTATAGTGATCTCTTTCAAACTAACATCATCTTAAATTGAGGCGACACTCAATTGCAGATCACTCGTTGTAATATTTTGAGTTCGACAAAATAAAATAAAATAATAATAATAATAACTAACGGTCATATTTATTGGGAAAGCTATTTTATTACGAGAATGACCTCAGCACCTACCAATGGTCAATATTCGCGACGACCGGCAAGTCTGTTGAAATATCATGCAGCTGAGCTCCTCCTCCCCCTCCTCTCAGCCAGAAATAAATAATTAAACACAAAAATAAAATAAAAACGACCAAAATAATTAATCACCTATAATGCCCCTCCCATGTGTTTATCCCCTTAAAATCAAATATCCGAAATAAGTATTTGATTATTATTTTTATTTATTTTTATGTTTCTGAAGTAAAATCGCAACTGTATCTATAAAGGGGGACTAGAAATTACGGAAATTTATTTCACTTGTTTGGTAGAAATTAGGAACTTGCATTTCATGGAATTAGTTTTCCCCCATAAAGTACAGGAAGAAAAGTGAGAAATATCTCATATGGACCTTATCTTGATCATGGTGGCGGAGACGATTTATTTCCTTGAGAAGGATGGACCTTTTTAGAAGAAAGTCCCTTCCAAGCCGATTTCATGGAAGCAGTAGCGGAATTCAGCGAGGCCTCTATATACCTCTTGGATGCAATAGTGGCTGCGTTCTCCATCAACTTCCCCATCTTTCTAGCACTCTCACCGGTCTCCACCAAGCTGTTCAGCTCAGCCTTTGACCTGCTTTCCATTTCCTCTTCAAAGCGTCTGAACTCGTCCATGGCGCTTTCCATGACGGAGTCCAGATAGTCCTCGGCTTGTTGCATCGCAGTCTCGGCTTCCTCAACTTCCTTTTGCTGTTCCAGCTCCATGGCTGCCCATGAGTTGTACGCTTCGATCTCGAAGAGCTTCATGAGGTCTTCGATGGCGGCTGGATCGAAGTTCTTGTCTTGCAGGGCTTGGTCTGAGAGAAGGGTGAATTGGTAGATGAGAGCTTCCATTTTTCCTGTGGCTGTGAATTGTGCAGATCTAGCAGTGTGTGAACATGGTGGGTGGGAGATCAGGAGAATCATATAAAGTATGGGTACTTTGGTCCATAAAAAAGTATGCTGCTTTAGGAATTTTATAAAAAGATGCCTTTTTGTAATTTGTAACGTGGATGATAAAGCTTCGGGTTAAATACACTTCACCTCTTTTATTTTTAAGATCATTTATATTTTACATCTTAATATATTATTTTTTAGACATTAGAATTATAAAGTTTCACATTTTTCAATTTGGATCCGTACCTAAATTGTCAGTCAATTTAGACAGATTATGTCAAAAATTTTAAACATTAACCCCTATTTTGGGGTATTTACATATTGTCTCATTATCTTTGAGAGTATTTACACATTGCGTCTCACGTTTTGACGGAATTCATCTAAATTGACGAGTAATGACCCAAATTGAAAAAATGTATAAATTAAGAGGTCTAATGTCTCAAATATAATACATCGTGGTGTATTATATTACCCCAAAAATCAGGGAGAGAAAATGTATTTAACCCAAAAACTTAATTATAATCTATTATTTATTTTGAAATGAGGATCTTCTACTATTTTTTTGCTCGAATTACCGATGTAATTTAAAAAGTGATAGATAAAAAGTGATTACCACACAATCTGTGCAGAGGATACTTACATGGAGCAGTGCAGTTGTAAGTTCTTTTTACTTTTCAACGAAGAAGAAAAAAGATCAGAAAGCCTTGAAAAAATGGAATAGCAATTTCTTCCGGGTAAGGACAAAAGATGCTTGGGGGGATAAGAGATGTGGAAGACAGCTTTTCCCTGTCTGTGATCTAAATTCTTGTTGCTAGGAATCTTGAAACTGGTGGGTGGTGGGGGTAGGGTCGATTGATATTATAGACTAATGGTCAAATATAAATTTGTTGCCCTTATCTCAGAAAATTGGACCGTCTATATGCTTCCTTGAGAGAAATGGCCCAAGAGTTTCAATTAGGCTTGGTAGCTACCCAACACATGAAAAGGGGTACATGGGAAAACCCAACTGATCAAAGGCAACTTTGTGTCAAGCCCAAATGTCCAGTGTAATGTGACCCAGTTGATCATCAACATCGACTCCGATTCGCTTGGCTGAATCTTGTTCGTACAAATCATCCTTTCTTGTCATTCTATTCGACCCGCCCAATTAATTTTTTCTTATTCGAATGAAAAATTCCCACTAATAATTTATTATTTACTTTTCAAACCATGGTACATTACAAATAAAATAAAATAAAATAAAATGCTGAGCCAAACACAAGGAAAACGGCCAAAATAGTGTGAAAAACTGAGAACGCAGTGGCAAGTGCAACTTCAGACGGGGTAGACGGAGGTACATTCTTCTCCATTATCGAAACCATCCCTTTTTGTCGATGTCCTAAATTAAAAAAAAATTCGGGAATAACGAGATTCTCGAAATTCTGTAGAGAGGCATGTGAGAGAGAGAGAGAGGGAGGTAGAGTGAGTGCCAAGATGCGGCGAGAGCAGGTGTTTTCCTTGTTAGTCCTGTGCTTCCTCACAAGCGACGTCTTACGCGAGGGGCATGCCATATGGTTGACCGTACCGGCCTCGAGGACCAAGTGCGTGTCGGAGGAAATCCAGAATAACGTCGTCGTTTTGGGCGACTACGTCGTCGTCTCCGACGATCCCTCACATATTACCCACACCATCTCCGTCAAGGTCAGATTTCAGCTTTCGCGCGGCCCTTCATTTTTTTCCCTATATGTGCCCGATCATGGACAATCAGGGTTATGATATGTTCATTTCATGCATGCCATGATTTTCCACTAGCTTTTTGGCAACCAATTAGAGTCTATTTTTCTTCTTCTTTTCTGTAACTAAGTAGATTGGTTAATGTTGGGATGATGGAGACAAATAGGGGAGCATCAAGGCGTTCCTTTTTTTTTTTTGCCTCCACGATGTTGAGAATGCAATTAGGTCATTAGTTTTTGTTTCAATTGTCTATTACTAGAAGTTGATAACCAGTATCGGGAATACAAAATTCTTTTGCGCATATTGTTAAATTTTGTAGGACTTTCCTAGGTGAGTTGAGGTCAATTTACACCCACATTTGCCTCATTTAACTTTCCGTAATGGCTTGCCATAAACATAAGCCATGCAGATTCCCGAAATACCCACGTTTGATCGAAGATAGAATGATAAGCTATATTTAAGACAGAGTTGACAATCTAAATTCATTTTATTAACTTGAGCATGTCTGGGTCATGGAGCACATACTTTCATAGCTTCTTGTCTCTTCTGGAAGTAAATGCAGTCTCCACTCAATGGTCTGGGAATCATTTGAGGGTGAACCTCTATTGGTTGGTCATAGGTAAACATGTTGATGCGGCAAGTGTCTAACCCCCTTCATAGAATTTGAGGGGAGATTGGATTGCCACTACTGATCGAAACTCTGTTGTAGCTAAACTATAGATTGTTCTAGGATCCTCCTTTCCCATAATAGAAGAATTTAAGGCTATTGCATCTATCTACGGTTCTTATTTTCATCAATTGGTCGCAATTTAATGATAGTTCATGTTTCCCTTAGGTAACATCACCCTACGGAAATAATCTTCATCATTTAGAGAATGCAACACATGGACAGTTTTCTTTCACAACACATGAGGCTGGCAACTACCTGGCATGTTTTTGGTCAGAAGGTTCAAAGTCGGGAGGTGGAGAGGTAAGTGTAAACCTTGATTGGAGAACTGGCATTGCAGCAAAAGACTGGGAATCAGTTGCAAGAAAAGAGAAAATCGAGGTGAGCACCTTTTTATTTCTCTTTCACTTGGCCAGTCAATTTCTAGCGGATGCCTTTTTTGAAGAAGTAATCTCTTTGCAGACCTCCAAACATGAACTTAGTGCTTTTTGGAAAAGGTTATTGAGAATCTGCTTCTGAAACCGTGGTTGTATTAGAAGTGCTTTAAAAGCTGCAAGAGATCATTGAATAGGATTGATTTTGCATTTGACCTTTTAAAGTATTTTCAGTGACTGTTGGAGAGTGCAAACTCTAGGAAAAATAAAGTGGAGGTTGGTGTACACAAGCTTACTGAAGTCTCTATTTACATCTTGAAGTTAAAGGTTCGCACGAGCAAAAAATAGATTAGTATTTTGACAATGTCCATCCATTTTCAGACTGTGCTACCAATACAAACCATGCTTTAACATTACGGTGGTTTGGAGGTTCTGAAGTGTGTTACGATTGTCCTATGAGAATTTGGAATTTAGGATGACTGCCTATCCTATGGATGGACATGATGAGAATGTAGCAATAATAAATGAATGGAGAAAGCCATTCAGCCGTGCCTTTCACAAAGGGTTCGGTGGGGTACTTATATGTCTTAGGTTCAGTTTTTAGCAATCAAGTTAGAAAAGAACATAACAGTGAAGAAAAAACTCAAAAAGAGGGTCTTGATCCATGTGGGTTTGGAAAGGCAGACAGAAACTTGGAAGAGTTGACAACATCACTAGATCAGCATCCAAGAATTCCCATTACTTTCCTGCCTGAAAGGTATATTTATCATTCCTGTTCTAGACCATGATATTTCCATCCTTGCACTGCCTACATATAGGGCGTTGAGCTTGAGCTGAGGAAACTTGAAGGAGCAGTGGAGGCAATTCATGAGAATTTACTCTATCTCAAGAGCAGGTGATTTTCTATAGTCATAGTTGGGATGCAGTGAAAATTTTAAGTGTTCTTTTCTTTTTTCTAAATAAATTTTAAGAGTGTTCAATACTTAATCTGATGTGACCAATGTCTTATTTTTCCTTGTCCACTTCATAGAGAAGCGGAGATGAGGACAGTGAGTGAAAAAACAAATGCCAAGGTGGCATGGTTGAGTATTTTGTCCCTGGGTGTCTGCATTGCAGTTTCGGGTTTGCAGGTATGGCACTTGAAGCACTTCTTTCAGAAGAAGAAGCTTATCTAGATTTGGCCAATTTATTCATGTTTCAGGATAAAAGAAGAGATTGTAGACAACTTTCTTTTTCATCAACATTTAGCTTTATATAATGTACTCGGAAAATTTTGACACCAATTACGACGTGTCAAGCTTTTGTTATCCATATGGTTTTTTATTCTTTATCCCCTTATTGGCAAGGACAAAAGCATTTTGTGTCCAGTGTTGTGTGCATTGATGGTGGTTGTCGGCTGACTGTTCAGAGAGTGATTTAGTTATGGAGGATGTCATTAAAAAAATGGATAAATGAATGGCATAGAAAAAGAAAAAAATAGGGTAGATGAATCATAAGGGTTCAAAGACTTTGACCATCACAGATCAGTATAGCTGCTATTCTATAGCAAGCAAAACGGTACTTAGGACTTGAGACATTCTTAATTAGCAAGGATGGTTGAACTTTGCAGCCATAGTTACACCTCAATTCCCTCAGGAATACATCTTTTTCTAAAAATAAAAATGCAAGACCTGAGAAAGAACCAAGGAAGCATTATTTTATTGTGAACAAAGCCATCAACTCCCCAGGGAGCTTTTAGAAAGCTTGCAATTAATATTACTCAAAATCATTTTTTTGATATAAATAAGACAATTTTATTGAAAGAAAAAGGGAATAGAAGAATCATTACAAAGGATTATACTGAAACCCTTAGGCCATACAAGCTGAAAAACTAAAGAAATCCATAAGATCCGAAAAGGGGTAGCCCAACAACGCATTTGCCCACAAAAACAAAGATTGCAAAAATTTGCCCCCTCAAAGACTCTAAGGACACATCTACACCCTCAAAGCATCTCTCATTTCTCTCTTTCTAAATATTCCGCCAAATACAAGTAAGGATCAATCTCCAAATTGCCAAGGCCTAAGGGTCTTCAAAATTCCTCCTCCAACAAAGCAAAACATCAACCACCCTTCTAGGCATCACCCAATCGTAATCCAAAATAGAGAGCACAACTCCCTGGCAACCGAGCAATGGAGCAGGATGTGCTCCGCGAATTCCTTGTCGCATCTACATAGATAGCACCACTCAATCAAACACACTCCCCTTCTCCTCAAGTTATAAATAGTCAGGATTCTCCCTTGAGTAGCTTTCCAAACAAAGGACACTTTAGGTAGGGCTAAGGTCCTCAAAATCTGTCTCCACCACTTAATCAGATGCACTCCCTTTCTCCTCAAGTTATCAATAGTCAGGATTCTCTCGTGAGTAGCTTCCCAAATAAAGAAGGACGCTCTAGGTCGGGCTAAGTCCTCCAAATCTGTCTCCACGGGAAACTCACATCATGGCCCCCAATAAGGAGTTTATCCCAAGATCTCATCAAGAACTCATCATTCTTAGAACTCACCCATCATATCTTATCTTTGACCTTATTCTTTAAAACCTTGGAATAGAGTAAGGTGAAGAGCACCGAAAACTCATCCAACTCTCAATCGTTAGTCATCCTGACAAACTAAATATTCCAAGAACCATTTTCGGGTCCTCCCTCCAAAGAGTCAGCTACCATAACATTCTTATTGCGGGCAGGAGAAAACAAAAGAGGAAAGACTTCCCTTAAGGTTCTCTCACTACACCAACTATCCTGCTAGAAAACTGACTCTAAGGCCACTCCCCACCTCAAAATGGATTTTCTCAGCTAAAGAAGCTCAACCCTTGCTAATGTGCTTCCATAAGCATACTCCATAAGAGTCATTGCACTTAAGAGTGCTCTATCCGTCCAAAGCACAACCGTACTTTGCCATAATAATAATTCTCCACAAGCTATCTCGCTCAACCCAAAACGCTAAAGTCACTTTCCTAATAAGGCCTTATTGAACAAGGGGAGCCTTCTCAATTACAACCCACCAGATCTAACAGGCGAACAGACTTCATCCCAATTAAAAAGGTGACATTTCTGCTCAATCTCATCATTACGCCAAAGAAAATCCCTTTGAATCTTCTCCAACCTGTTAGCCACAACAGTAGGAATGGGGAAAGGAGAACAAATCAGTGGGAAGACTATAAAGGGTGGACTCAATCAAGGTGATTCTACCACCCTTTGAGAGATCACAATGTTTCCACCCCGCCAACCTCCTTTCCGTTCTTTCAATAATCTCATTCCAAATGTAAGAACATTTGTAACACACCTCTAAAGGAAGTGTCAATTAGGTAATAGGCAAAGAAGCAACTCGACAGCCCAGGATGGCAGCCAAATCATGCACATTGTCAACAGTACTAAAAGGGATGACTTTAGACTTAGAGAGGTTGATCTTCAAACCTGACACCGCCTCAAAGCAAAGGAAAAGGCATCGAAGTTGACTCTCATCAACCTTACGCAGAATGAATGTCCTCAACAAATAAAAAATGAGAGATGCACACCCCACCTCTACCTCCAACTCCTACATTAAACCCCTCAATGGACCCATTACCAACCAACTTCATCGTTCTACTAAAGGCTTACATGATAAGAACGAACATCAAAGGTGAAAGTGGGTCACCTTGACGCAATCCGCGAGACCCGCCAAAGAAGCCCTTGGGAGATCCAGTCACTATCATTGAATATTTAGTTGTGGAGATGAAGAACTCGATCCAACTACACTATTTATCCCTGAAGTCATACATCCTTAAGAGGTAGAAAAGGAAACTCCAATTAACATGGTCATATGCTTTGTGAATATCCAGCTTGCAAAGCATACCCAAAATATTAGATCACAATCTAGAGTCAGTACACTCACTAGCAATCAACACATAATACAATATTTGTCTTCCTTTCACAAAAAACATTATGGGATGGCGAGATGATGTCATCCAAGACCACCTTCAGCCTATTTGCCAACATCTTATCAAGGATTTTATACACCCCTCCCACAAAGTTGATAAGGCAAAAATCCTTTTGTTCGACCACTTTTTGTTTCTTCGGAATCAGAACAATGAAGGTTTCGTTTAGGATTCTAACGAACCTCCTATGCTGTGCAAACTCATTAAATATAGAGAGAATATCACCCTTGAGACTACGAACCACACCAGCCACTTCCTCATCATCAAAGAACCTTTCAAGCCACTCCACCTCGACCCCAGAGATAGAGTTGAAAGTCAAATCATCGAGAAGAGGCCTCCAAGAGAAAGACTCATTGTACAAGGAGTTGTAAAAACTAACAATCTTCTCATAAATATTCTCAAGATCCTGCAACAACTCCCTATCCACCTCCAAGCTAGAGATCGAGTTGACCCTACAATTAGAGTTGGCCATGCGGTGAAAAAAATTAGTGCACTTGTCTCCCTCCTTGAGCCATAAAGCTCTACACTGCTGCTTCTAGCTAGTTTCCTCTATATCAATCAAGATATTCAGCTCTGAAGACACCTCCAATTTCCGTCTTTCTTCCTCCTCATCAAGACACCTTCTCTCATCCCTCTCATCCAACAAAGATAACTCTCCTAACAACAACGATTTCCTATGATTCAGATCTCCAAAGACCTCCCGATTCCATTTGACAAGATCTTTTTTTAAAGCCCTCAATTTAGCGTCAAGAACGAAACTAGGGGAACCAACAAAAGCATAAAACCTCCACCACTCCCTCCACCTTATCCAGAAGCCTTTCCTCCTTAAGCCATATGTTCTTAATACACAAAGGTTTCTTACCCCCACCAAATTTTCCAATCTCGCATAAGATAAGAAAGTGATTCGAGTGCAGACGCGGAAGTCTTCTCTGAGAGAACTTATGAGGAAAAGGTTCCCAACCAGAGTTAAAAAGAAAGCGATCGATTCTAGACCAAGATTGGAAAACTCTACCATTTGACCGAGTGAAAGTGCCCCCCAACGACAGGATATCCACCAACTGGTTCTCATAAATGAAATCTAAGAATTCCACCATAGCACTCCCAAAGCCTCCCAAAGTGTTTGCTTGGAAACCGGGTGACATTAAAGTCACCTCCAATGCACCAAGCGAATATTTCAGCTAAATCCTCCCATAAAAATCTCATACAACAGTCATTATTAGGACCATATACCCTCGAGAAAATCCACTGAACTTCATCTTCAACATTTTTGAAGACCACTGACACAGAGAAACTACCCACGCAAGAATCAACCATATCCAAAACCCTCGAATCCCATAAGATTATAATAACACCTGACACACCATCTGCCTCTAAGCTACACCACTTGACCCTAGTCACACCAACCAGCTTAGACTCTTGGAGGCAGACCACCTTCGGATTCCACCCCCTCAGTAAATTTTTCACACCATTACGCTTCACCCTATCATTCAGCCCACGAAAGTTCCAACTCAAAATTTTGAGCTTCGTTTAATCTTTTTCGACTCCCTCCCATCCTTTCTATTTAAACTAGAAACGTAATTCTCTTGTAAGTTTACCTCCCGACTTACAAGGCATCTTTGGGCATCATGCCCCCTTTCCTTCTCCAAGCTGCAAAAATAGCCAATAACTCCTCGTGACCCTCACAAGACAAGCCAACCATATGTCTAAAATAGGACACCATAACCAACACCCAGTTTGAGGACTCAAAACTGGTAGAAAAATCATCCCTGCCACCCTCATTAGCGAAGACTGCGAATGGTTCCATTTTCACAATCGAATCGGCATTATCCACACACACTAGCTCTCTGCCTTTGCTGCTAAACGAAGGACCCTCAGTTTCGATCTCCACACCAATGTTCACAGCCGAGAGATCTATGTCCTTAACACCAACCTGGCTGGACAAAAAAGGGATGGGGCCTCCGGAAGGAAAGTCCTGACCCAACTTCTTAGCATTAACAATGTCCTTAGAACTGATAGAAACCTCGACCTCCCCATCCAACCCCTCAAACCGATCCTGCTTCCCAACCAAGACCTCCAACCGAGGGGGCCAAACATCCCCCAAAACCAAACCAGCATCCAGAGGCCCACAAAGCATCACGGGAGAGGGTTGGACAAAGATAGGGGCAGACGAAAGAATCCGGCCGTCTAATTCCAGGCATGAGCAGGTTACCGAAATGCAAATAGCAGAGGGGACATCAATCTCCGTCTCCAACACTGGCTGGAGATCGGCTTCCACCACCACCCCCACAAACATGGTAGACGGCTCTCCCACTTCCAGCGTCAGGAATCTCAAAGTCGCTATTGGCCACTAGCTGCAGTCCCCCTTAGCTTCCCCATCGACGAGCCCAGACCTTCACCACTCCACGAGTTGCCCAGAAGGAGATGGGTCCAGAAGGCCCAAACTCCCAAACTTGCAACGACCCAGGCTAGGAATTTGGGCTAAGAGAGTGCCCAGACCCTAACGGCCCAACTGGCCCTATCCATCTCTGAGTTAAAAGCCAAGACTGGAATTCATAGCAGCAATAGTTTTTAGCGGCAGCGAAATTGTGAAATCCCACCTTCAATACCTACATAAGTATTAAGAAAGTGCAACCTAGCTTCGCTTATCGTTCCCATTTAGGCTCTTATGTTTTGGAGTATGCGTTATATCCACCTTTCTTACTCGAGTATGTTTGTGTATTGTGCAGCTAAATTTCAGCTGTATTCGTTATATTTTTCTAATCCCATGCATTCATAATTATATGGTAAACAGGGCTCAGTACCGAAGAATTGCTTCTTTTAGACCAGAACAATGAATAAGGCTACAGCCGTGTACATAGAACAATAACGTAGGATTGATTCCCCGGAAAAAAAACCCACTCCTGGAGGAAATTACTAAATAACCCATCGTGCCAAATGGCATCAGCCATCAAGGACTTTCAGTGTAAACAAATGCTTTATATTGTGCGGTTATCTGATTCAGATTTTCAGAAGATGAACGACAGCAAAGCCATAACCCCATAGCAGGAAGTCATGTAAAGAGAGCACGTTATGCATTTCTTTGGATGTAAAGGATGTGGTATGGATTCAATATTCAGAGAATGATCAGAGTTCTAATCAAAATGAGAAGTCAAACTACAAGCAGATGATAAAATTGTAGTCATTCAAATCAGATGCATAAATTAGAGAGCAGTTAACCTCAGTAAACTTTATTCTATGCGAACAATCTTGCGATTCCAGTATCTAAACCTGCAAATATCGTCAAAGAAATCATCTGTGCTGCTATGATTGCTCTTCATCTGCAGAATTTTTATTACCATTGTCTTTAAATGCCTGCCGTGCTTTAACAAGGACTCAAGAGTGCCCATTTTCTGTTCAGCATTCAGTGGTGATCGTACCGTGATCACCACCTCCTCCAGATATGGAATTACAAATCCTGAACCCACCTGCGAATCCAAAATTTAGTTACAAAGTCTTACGACTCACCCCAAGCCGAAACAGAACAGCCCTATGAGACTATGATACTTTCAACTCACATGCTTTAGGCTGTTCTTCTGGCAAAGAGCAGCAAACATAGCACCATGGACATCGAACTTTTGCAGTTTGGGGTGACTATTAAAAAATTCAACTAAGTCAATCTCCGGAAAGGGTTGAAGGGCCTCAAAATCCCCAGTGAATTCGACCTTCATATATAGATGCTTCACCTCGCTTGCTCTTTTAAGTATATTGCTTATTGCATCCCAGCACCACTGGACTCCCCTGATGGACAAGAACTCGAGAGCTTCAAGTTTCCCAAAATCCACCATGTGCACTCTACCTAAATGAATTGATCAGAACAAAATTGCCATTGCAGTCATGATTCAATTCAACAGATGTTCCTTCTACGATAAAAAAAAAAAGACTGAAAAAACTTGAGTAAGCTGAAGTAGAAAATTCCGTCAATTGTTACCTGCATTATTGGCAATTGAAAGATTCCTCAAGCAGTTTGTCTCACGAACCCTAATCCAACTACAACCTTGCACCTCAAGGAATTCAATCTTTGGGGACGTGAGAGAAAGCGAAGAGTTACCCAAGCCATAAAAATCAAGCTTACATTGCTGCAAAAGAGGCAAGTCAATGGAAACCGATATTACCCCTTCACAACCAAGCAGCAACAAGTTGGTCAGATTAGGACATGCACTGAGTGCAGCCGACAACGCAGGATCCTCTATTCTTGCCCCAACAATTTCAAGGTTCCTAAGTTTTGGGAAGACATCCCAATTGGGGGAGTGGGTCATTAAAACACCCCAAAGTTTTAGTGACTCCAGATTCTTTGCGGCGCTAATGCAAGTCAACTTTGAGGGGTTCTCATTAGAAGTCTGATGGTCAACAAGGTTATCCATTCGGAGCTCAAGATGCCGGAGGGATGGACCTATGAGTGAAAGCCATGAAGCAAGGCCAGCACTGGAGAATGGGCTATACACAACAAGCTCCTCTAGCTGAACAATTGATGATATCATCTTGCACACAATGTTGTCAGGATTGTCGTTGCCAGTATGATTGTCAAAAGAGTTTCTTGGGAAGTATAGACTACGAATATAAGGCATTGAATCTTTCCACCGCTTAGAGACAGAGTTGCAAACTACCACATCCTTGGCATTGTTAATGTGAGACAATATGTGTTGAACAATGGCCTCAGGGAGAGCGTCCATTTTCTGAGAACAAGAATCAAACAGGTAACTGACAATAACCAAAATTGATGAAGAGGACAAACTAATGTAAACATGGGCACAAAGGAACAGATTGTTATCAATGTAAAGTGCGGAACACAAGAAGCTTGAGTAAGACGACGAAAGTTTAAACCATGGGGCACTGCTAACATCAGAGGAACGTGAGCCTCGCACTCAATTTGAACTTCTGCCTTGTCCATATTGGGAACCCTCTTAAAATAAAATTTAACTGAGCCTCTGCCTCCTACATTCATAGCTCCTGTCGAAAGGTTATCTATTAAAGCCTTCTTCATATTTTAAACAATTCGAGGCTCGCAATGACATTTTAGTTATTTTCCTGTGCTCTTGGAATCTTCTTCGCACCCAAACGGACCAATGACATCGACAGAAGCAACAAAGGAGAAGAATACTTTAAAGTTTTTTCCAAATTCCAACACTTGTTTGCAAATCTGTCATTTTAAGTGCAGTGAAACTAATAGGGGAGAATCAAGTGATATGTATCTCTTCCAAAAACAATGAAAAAGGAAATCCGGTGAGAAACCCACGAGTACTATCTTACTGTAGCTGACGTAAATCCACACGGGAAATTCGCTTTTTCCTGGAATCCTAAAGATTTAGGTAGAAAGCCAGCATTTTAGCTAGAGCCCCAGATGGAAATCACACTACGCAAGGAAATTCAGGTTTTGTGAAAGAGATACCAAATTAAGCATATAGGGTGCACACGGAAACAAGAAACAACGAAAAGAAAAAAAACTAAAACCAACAGGCGGGAGAAGTGCATATTGAGAGGGACAATATAGCTTACCGTTGCGATTTTGACGAGGGCTTTGAGGAATAACCTTCAATAAGCAAGAATAAACGGACGGCCAGACGGGGAGAAAGAGAGTATTCAGATCTGACCTGAGCTTTGGGTCTCACTGTTTATTCCAGACAAAAGGGTCCTCTCACTTTCTCAAGGTCGTAATTCAGTACATATATGTATTTCTCAACTTCGGGAGAAAGTGCAAGAAGCGCGCTTGAAAAGCGTTTGGGAGTTTATTTCAAAATTTCAAAGAGTACTGACTGCTTTGTCGGTTTTAATTGTTTTACCTTAAACCCTCCCAAGTTCTCTATGCAAAGGCCGCACCAGCCCGCTTCCTTTTCAAATTCTTTTGAAATTTCCGACCGTTCAACCTGTCATGATGTTTTTTTTTTTTGGGATAAATGCCAAATTGGTCCATGTGGTATTTAAGAATATCGATTTAGTCTATGTATTACGAAAATGATAAAATCAGTCCTCATACTTGCTAACTCGTTTGCCGATGGTCCTCACTCCCTATTCCATTCACCATATCACCGGAGCACATGTCACCTAAGCCTTAAATGTCACGTATCTGCCACATAAGCATTGACCAGTCACTAAAAAACAAAAAATCTCACCTCCCCAAATCTTTTGTAGCAGCCCGTGACCCACACTCACCCTTAATTTTTTTTACTTCCCGCATGACCCAGACCCTAACGCCAGAAAAATCCCCAAATCCTCTCCTCCTTTCATGTCTCCTTCTACGACCCTCGACTACGGGTGTGACCTTCAACATTGGAAGCATATTTCTTCAAGAGTCACGGGTATGATCCAATTGCAAAATTTTACCTTCTCTAACGTTTGAGGATACATCTTCAATCCCACAACCTCAGGAACTACCCGGACTCGAGATTTACAAATGATACTGATGGAAGAATCATTGATTCACCAAAGAATGACTGTTCAGTGAAGTATAAAAATTGACTGAGATTTACTGTTAATCTAACATTCAACTGCCATATTGGACTCAGAAGCAAAGTGCGATCAACAAAGTGACCCAAGGGAAGCACACAAGTGGGCACCAGGGCTGGTCGGGTTCCTATGCAGGCTTGCAAGAATCATTGATTCAATTTTGATCCATATTTCGCCGCAAATAATGTTAATGACAGTGCCTTCTGAGCCGAGTCTGGTGCAACTTTGCAATTCACAGATGTTACTCAGTCCGAAGATTGACCCAAGGGAAGCACACAAGTGGGAAGCCTTGATGAGATGACATTTGAGTTTTGAGATTTATCATATGCGATTTGTCCCTCTAGAACAGCTATATCAATAACTGTACTGCAATTCTGAAGAAATGTTGTCTTCCTCTTTCTACTAGATTCATCAACTGAAGCATTTGCAAAAGAAGCCAAGCTCAATCCCTGTGGTGTGGCCGCAGGTTGAGTTTTCTTTAGCAACTCATCCAAGTTTTGAACCATCTTTGATGCACTAGGGCTAGTCTAGTTGCCAACTATGATACTACCACCATTATTCAGAGATGAGCTAGCATCCTTAGGAGAATTTAAATGGTCTAACAACAATAGTTTGGCAGCACTGTCCCGTCTGAATGCAAGCTAGCCACTTTCATTCTGGCAGTATCATCCAATGGAGATTTACCAAATGAGAGAAAATTTATCCCTTTTGGTGCCCCACATGAAGTTCTTTGGGTTAAGGGGGTTGCAGAAAGAGACATGAAAGGAGTAGAGGATTTGGGGTCAGAGTGGGTCACGCGGGAAGTAAAAAAAATAAAGGGTTAGTGTGGGTCACGGGCTCCTACAGAAGATTTGAGGAGGTAAGATTTTTTGTTTTTTCGTGACTGGTCAATGCTTATGTGGCAGACACGTGGCATTTAAGGCTTAGGTGACATGTGCTCCAGTGATATGGTGAACGGAATAGGGAGGGAGGACCATCGGCAAACAAGTTAGCAAGTATGAGGACTAATTTTATCATTTTCGTAATACAGGGACTAAATCGATATTCTCGAATACCACATGCACCATTTTGACATTTATCCCTTTTTTTTAAGGTCAGTTTCGTTTTTAACATTTATATAATATTTACAACCTACTTTTTTTACATTACAATCTCAATATTATAAAAACACGCATTTTAATATAATTTATTATTATTATTATACACATAAATATAGGTCAACACCTTACACGCATACCAATAAAGCTCAAACATTACCTAAAAATTATTAAAACATTTAGGGGATATTTGAGTGTGAAAATTTTGATTATTGAGATTTGTGAAATATTATAAAGTAAATATATTTTATAAGGATTGGTGAAAAAGTGAAGAGATAAAAGATTTTTAATAAATATTATAATAATAAAAAATTGTGTGATGAATTTTTTAATATGGGCCAATTATTTGGGGCTCAAACATCTCCTTAGTGTCGTGAGTTATTTGTTTATAGATATGTATTTTTAGTGTAGGTGAGAATGTTCAAATCAAATGATATTTAGAACGAAAAAGTTATTTGAAATTTATCTCCGTGACATTATGAGAATAAAAATAAATATGTTTGAAAAATAAATCTCATTATTTTAACTAATATATATATAAAAAAATCTTAATTGTGACGACAAAATATTTTCAAAAACACAAACTGCTGTAATACTGAAGGGCCGTATAACAGACATGAGCTGAGCAAAGTCTTTGGACGAGGACTCTCTAATGATGGGCCTTGGGCAGTTAGGTATCAAAAACCCGCATACACTGGCCTTCTACCATTTATTCGGTTTGCCCTATAGTTGTTTTTATGTTATTAAAGGGAATCAACAATTTTTACCGGGTTGAGTGATTAATTAGGGCAGAACAACTGAAAGGTTCGGTTCGGTTTGGTTTGAAGGTATTTTAGACAACCGAACCGAACACATTCGGTTCGCCTTCCCATCAAACCTAGACCGGCCGAATGAAATTGCTACGTGAACAAACCAAGATAATTCTCCTTGGTAGTCGGCGGTCTGTTGGTTGGGACAGATTCAATATCCATTGCAGATTCACGAGAAAGAGAAAAAGAGATGGTGAGATGGAGACCAAGGGAAAAATGGCGATTGTCGACTTTGACTCTCCTGAGACAGTGAGAAAAGCCTGCTGATATGGTGAGATGGAGACGAAGGGAGAAGATGGGGAATGGCGTAGCTGCTCAAGAAGTCCAGAGGGAAGAAGATGGAGAAATGGCGCAGGGAAGAGGAGGGGGGGGGGGAATTTTTCGTGGGACTGGAGCATCTGTCTCTTAGTCTTAGGGTTAGGGCGTGATAGGTAAAAAAACTTTAAGGGTATATAGGTTGATCGGTTCGATTTTCGGTTAATCGATCCACGTCACCTAAAATCGAACTGATCTCTTCAATTTTAAAAAAGCCTGGGCCGACAACCAAGCCAGCCCTGCATCAACTGCCCGCGCTGATGGGCTTCGATCGCTTTTGGTCGGGCAGTTCGATTTTTGGCCCATTATTGTTCACGCCTAGTGATTATAGCGTTTTGGAACTGTGTAATTAGATACATGGTATGAAAAATTCATCATTTTGAAATTAAAAAAAATTTACAATTAAACATTCAAATTTGTTTTTTTTTTAAAAAAAACAACACAAATTCCGATACGTTTTAACACTAATTCTAACAAAATCTTGTCACAAAAATTCCATTAACTTTTTTTTTAACAAAAAAGCTCAATCAAATTTTATATCTCTATATTATTTCACCAAACTCAAATACTATTTTATTAAAAAGATTCGTCAAATAATCTCTCATTAGCCTTTTTACATATTCCAATAAAAATTAATTTACAATCAACTATCATTAAAAAAATTCATCACCTTTTTACAAAACCCTAATAAAATTTCAATCTACTTAAATATTCACACTGCTGTCAAAATTTCTACACATGTTGAGAATATTTTGTCAACCGACCATCACGGAATTTTTTTTTTAAAAAGGTCCAACATTTAGTAATCGCCTCGTTATATATGTTATAGACTACTTAGATTTTGCTCTAAGAATAATTTGCTTAAGAAAATAAGTGAAAAAAGAAGAAGGATGCTTGTGAAGCAGCAGAGCAGAGTTCACTCTGACTGACCTCTCTCTTGGGCATTAAATTCAAGGGGACTCCAAACCAGACAAAACTCCAGGCATACAATTTCTTTCCCAATGTTTTGTGTCCACTGCAGTGATTTCTAATTCCACTACTTCTGTGAATCAGTGGCTTAACAATGGGAGGAGCTACGTCTGATATCCTTTTTTTTAACCTTTTCTCTTGTGATGCAAGCAGTTGTGATTCGATCTCAAATTCTGTGTTCGAAGACATTAAGGTATTATTAGGTGAACAAACTCAGAATAGATGGATCCGAATTTCAGATAAACAGGGGATGCTCAGGTCAGACAAGCGTGTATAAAACGGCTACTGCATGTTTACTCTAAATTCTTGATAATTCAAGTGTATGGTGTATTGTCACTGGCAATAGTGACAGACTCGGGGAGAAATTTATGGTTGCCTTGTGAAGAGAGAAAAAGCACAGCTCAGCAATTCAACCACCATGAAAAAAAATTCTGCCATCAAATTCTTGGTGGTTGGGTGCGCCTCTCTCTTGATGTTGAACCAAACCAACGTTTTCTTGCATTCCTTCCCTCCCCACAAATGAAATAGGCCAAACCTTTTACTCTGTTTTTTGGTTCTTTTCAAAACTTAGAGGCCTAGGTCAGGCCTTTCGCTTTTCTTCTGCAGAATTCTCCATTTACTTCTCCTTTTCTTTTGGGTTCTGTAGTAAATAAACTTAGAGGTCATCCATACGTACGTAGCTTGGCTAGGTTGAGTGTCATTTACCCACAAAAGATCGCAAACATCCTCTTTTCTTACTTGGAGCTGTGATTCTCCATTTTCATCTGTGGTGTCCATAAACATGAGGCGTGCTCTATTTGATTTGGATAATCGCACTTTCTCAACTCAGAAGTGTATATATATAATATTCACTAGCTCCCGTAAGTACTTTAGTCTCGAGTGGTTGGCTCCCTACTCAAACTGCTATTCAATTATCTTCACTAAACTTGACAGGGTTGTGTCTTTTTCGTAGTCGAAATGCAGAGTAAGTGAGACTTTGAAACCTTAACTGAGAGATGAGTTTTTCTGTCTGTCACCACGATGCATGGTTGTTCTCCAAGCAATTTATATGATAGATCCCTTGAGAGAGAGAGAGAGAAGTCCAAAAGGGGTTGTAGATTTTAGATAAGTCCTCCCCATATTTTGTTATACTTTGTGCTTGTTAAATAGATTTACAGATAAATATGAGTAATTCCTTATCTTTTTTCTTGTTTTATTTTATTTTATCTTTTGGGTACTTTTCATTTTCAGTGGGGGCCAGAAGTTTATTTGATTTATACTCTAAAGTTCCCATGGAATTTGGTAAACAGGCAATGAAGATAACTCCATTCATGCATGCTCTGCATGTCAGGGTTATGTTTGTTTTCTCAATTTTTTTCAGGATTCAAATACATTCACAAAACTATCACCGAACATATTCAGAATTCAAACATAAACGCCAATACATTTTACACAATCTCCAACAACTTTTTACTTTTTTATTCAATATAAATTTTCTCTCTCTATACTTTTTCACATAATTTCAATACTTTTTTATTAAACAATTATATCAAATTATTTATCTCTCCACTTTACACAAATACCAATAAAACATAAATATTCACAACTTCTCTAAAATCTTACATTTTTACTCCAACCGAACATATCAGAATTGACATGGCCTTTAGCAGCCGAAGGATAAATAGAATAAAAAACAAAATAAAGGGGAGAAAAGATATACCACTCACATTACTTGGCCAACAAAAAATAATATATATATTGGTATTTTTCTCAGAGCACCCAACGCGAAACTAATTGACACAAGTCTCCATCAACAAAATTCCAACCCAATCTGCAAGCAACAATGAAGGGGGAGGGACGTTTTGGCTAATTAGATTCCACCAAAGTTGAGACCAGTGACCAATCCCACATTAGACATCACTCCCTATTGTTTCTACAATCATTTCCTCCAATATTTCACAGATTACGAAATTCCCCGGTCCACGTGTTCGTATTCGACACCCGTTGCTCAACTCCCTCGCTTCCTCGACACTATATCATGGTGACGTTTGTTTACTCATTTTTTTATAGTATTTTTCTCATATTTTTTATATTTACAATACAAACATCATAAAATACATATATTTCTATACAATATTTTATTATTTATTATATAAAAATCAATCTCTTTTAACAATTTCTGTACAAATGTCAATACAACTTTAACATTACCTAAATAATCACAATTTTATCAGAATCCTACAAATTTCTTCGATCAAAGATCTCTTTACTCAAACACTAATTATAATACTAATCCACGTGCATTACCCCTGTTGGTCAACTTCCTTGCTTCTTATCACCGCTTTGAATAAAATCAAATAATAAAAATATATTAATTGGACGTGAATATATGCTAAAGTACAATTAATTTTAATTACAAAACTTAGTGGTGGGATGCTTAGACCAAAAAAAACGAACCTTTTAGTGGTGGAAACTATTTAATCACTTTATATAATTTCATCCATGGGAGATGCCTTGTCTTTATGCCTCGCGCTTTCTTTTTCACCTTTGCTTCTCCTCAACGTTGGGTAGCCTAGAAACACAGAAAAGTATCGAACTATAAATAAGAGATAAATAAAAGTATTGTATAAAAAAATATAAATAAAAGATAAGAACAAAAATAAATAAATAAATAGAGCGACCAGCGCGTGTGACAGGGAAAAAGGTTACTATAGTATATGGAAACTCTTCGTGAGCTCATTTTAAACTCAGTCCAATGATCACGAAAGTCAACGTTCACGTTTATGCATTATTCTTTAACCACCAAGGAAAAAAACTGTTAATTTTAGGATACTAAAACAATGACGATAATTTTATGTGAATTAGTAAAAAAGTGAATAAAAATAATATTTAAATTAATATTATAATAAAAATAATAATTTGATGAGGGGAGATAGATAATTTTGTACTGTTTGTAATAATCTAATTAGGGGTGAATAGCGGATTAGTCGAAAGCGGAATTTAACATTCCGACATCCGGTCCGCTAACTAGAAGATGGCCAAAAAAGAGTCTGCTTCCGCTTCCGACTCTTAAGCGGACTTAGCGGAAGCGGAATTCCGACAACTTTTTGGTCCATATTTTTCAGCTCATTTAAGCATTTTTTCAATAAATGAAAAATCTTACTCATTCATCACAATTCACAAAATAAAATCCTAAAACATGTAATTGACAAATAAATGTAAAAAAAAAACCAATACATGAACAAATTGCAGGTAAAATTAACATAAATCAACTAACATAAATGCTGAAATTCTCAGTAAATGGTGCAAAAGAACTCCAGACTTTCAAGTTTCAACAAGCAAATGGTGCAAAAGAAAAAAACAAGAACCAAATCCGCATGAAAGCTCAAAGAACAATGTTCTGATCCTTAATAACAAGAGAGCTATATTGCTCGATGTTCATAAGTATTTACAGAAAAAATGTCAGCTAAAGTACAATAAATTTTAGAATTTTTTTTTAAATTCAAAAAAATTTGAATGTGGTAAGGTAGATTGAAGTTTTATACGTGTGATAGGGTCAAATTCAATTAAGCTTTGCCAGTTAGATTAATTAACAGAGGATGTACTAGTGGACCAACGGAAAAATAAAAAAAATCAACAGAGGATTATCTGTTGACGTGGAGTGCATGGTTTACGTGGCAGAAATGTGTCGCTCCGACGTAGAGCCCGTGATAGCGTGTAGGAGGCGGCAATCACACGGTACCACAACTCTAGTGGAGCACTGAGAGAAATGGTTAGGGTTAGTTACTGTTTCCTTTTTTGATAACCTTTTTTTTCTTTATATTAAAATTTTGAACTTATAGTAGTACTGGTTAATGACACCGTAGACATGCCCACTCTTAACACTTGTCTCTGACCTTCATCATCTCCCACCTTAGATACAGAGAGAGAAAGAGGGAGAGGGAACTTGTGAGCCAAGAGAGGGGGGGTTCCAGATGCCCTGTAAATGGGGAAAAGTGTACTGCAAAACCTGCATGGGCAGCAGAGTCACGAGGGTGAGAGTAGTCGAGGTTCTTCGGGCCTTTTCTGCGAGGGATGTTCGGTGGCTATCGACCGGCTTGCAAAAGAGTTCAGTTTCAAGTGCTTCTTCTTTTTGATACTGACTTTTTCGGTTTTGGTTTCCGGGATCTTCTGGATCCTTCCTTTCCAGTCAACAAAGACTGGGTTTGAGGCAAAAGATGCAATTAAGCTCAGTGGTATGTCCCTTATCCTTGTTTTCACTTCTTGCTTGGATTTTTAAGCCAGTGGGTATTCGTATTTTGCTGCATTTTGTTGTGCAATTAGGGTTTTGAGAGGCTTTGAACAGATGGGTATTGGATATTGGTTTATTACTTTTCCGTAATTAGGGGTAGCTTATATTTAGAGGAAATGGGTCTCTGGTATTTGCTGAGTTGTTTCGTACTGTCGGTTGTCTGATGCTTTTCGTGGTTGAATATATTTATTTATTATTTTCGTGGTTGAATATTAGGTACTTTTTATTTGTGTCTATGGGGTTTACAGTTAAAAGAGTTTAGTATTTTAACTTGTAATCTGGGTTTATAATATGAAGGGTATGCGTTTTTTTCCGCCTTATTGACCAAATTCGGATTTTCTTATGTTTTGAAGGAAAAAGAAAGGGATATGTGAAAAATATCTGTGTTCTTCTGATGTCTTGAGCAGATGGATACCTGATATGTAGCCCTTCTTGTTTGGCAAGTAGGTTTCTCAGATATTGTAAGGATGGGTATTGGCGTATTTTAATCTATGCTGCATGTATTTGATATTCTTTTTTTTTTCCCCAGAAAATTTTCACAATACATCCATTTTTTATTTATTATTTGTTCTCTTGAAAGTATGGCTCTAGTCTCAGGCAGAATCCTGTTTTTTATTGCTAGTTTAGAGCCTATTCCCCCTCGCTAAATATTGTGAAAGTATTGTAATTAGGGGCAATTTAGATGGTTTCTCTTTGATACATTTACATAGACACTAAGGCCTAAACAAGTTTGTTCTTTTGTCTACTTGAGTTGCTTCTCTGGGGATGTTCATTTTATAAAAATTGTAAGATTTTTACGATTTTTGATAGAATTTTGAATATTTATGTAGATTGGAGTTTTATAGGTTTTTGTGTAAAAGTTGGTGAATTTTTTTAAAGATATTTAATTTTTATTGGAGTTAAACAGTTGTTGAGAGAGATTATTTGATGCAATTTTTTGATAAAAAAATATTGGAGTTTGCTGAAAAGTATGAAGAGATAAGTTTTGTTAGATTTTTTTTTTTAAAAAATGTATTGAAGTTTGTGAAAAGTTGTTGGAGTTTGTGTTAAAGGTATCGGTGTTTGTGTAGGATTTTTTGAGATTTTAGATGTTCGTTTTGTGAATTTATTGCATTCATTGTAGTCTAGAATATTTTTGAAAACGAACATGCCCTGTTTCTTATTTAAAGAATATTCTGCTTTTGGACTAAAAGTGACAGCAAAATATTTGCTACATTATGATACTATTTGAGCCTTGCAGTGCACTGCCGATATGGAAATTTCCTGTGAAATTAATGTAGTATCTTACCCGGTGTCAGTAATTTAAAGTAACTGTTTATGGTTATACGAAGAATCTGAGGTCTAAATTAATATGTATGGGTATTCCAGCATGACCTACACTTGAATGCCATCACTCACCTTATTCTTTTTTTTTTCTTCCTGCTAAAAATCTATTTTAAAGGATTATTTTTCACTTGCTTACATAATTATCTGACTTATTCAGTGGTTTATCTGCATTAAAGTGTAAAGTTCGAACATCTTTTTGGTTATAGTAAAATACTGTGCAAGGGAAAAGTCTAATTAGCTTAATAAGAAATAAAATGGTCACGCGTCTTTTCATTTTTGAATCTATTTTTTTTCCTTTAATGTGGTTTTATTAGGGAATCACATGATCATTCAGTGGTCTTGAATGTACAACCTCATTCTTATTGGAGGAAGTGTCTCCAAATCCATTATTATTTGTGATGAGGTGCTGTTTGTGATAGAGCTTATTGCCTTAGAGTTGTTGCTGATTCAAGACCCATGCATCATCTTCCATCCCATTTTTACTGGGTTTCGAAAGTGTCTTCCAACCCATTCTGATTTCATATTGTGATAATGTCCATATCTATTCTTATAGGATACTGGTTGTCACAATGCTTATATGTGTTATCTTTTCCAGCGATGGTTCAGGCGTACTTCAGATTAGATAAGCCAGTTTCACAGCTTGTTCCACACATTGGAAGATTAGAGTATGATATCTATGGGGAAGTAGGTGTTCCTGGCACAAAGGTATTACTTCAAGCTTCTGCTGTCAGTTTAGAGGTTGGACTGAAACAAAAAAAAGTTAACTTGATCTAATTGCTTTCAACAGGTGGCTATCTTATCGATGCACCAATCTGCTGAATCTAACTGGACTGATGTGGTCTTTGGTGTTCTTTCTGATCCACTAAATGTTCCTATAGATCCAGTGTCCCTAAGTGTGCTGAGATCATCTTTAATTGAGCTCTTCCTTCAGCTTTCCAATCTGACTTTGACACCAGCAACTTTTGGGAAGACGTCTGTGTTTGAGATTCTGAAGTCTCCAGGGGGGTTAACTGTAATCCCAGTGCAATCTGCTTCGATTTGGCAGATCCCCCAGATTCTGTTTAATTTTACTCTAAATAATTCTATATCTGATATAGTTGAAAATTTCATTGAGTTCAAGGATCAGTTGAAGATAGGATTGTATCTAAGGTCTTACGAGGTATAACACCTACTTAAGTAACTTTTTGCGCATTTAACTTTGTCACTGATGGTTGGCCCTTTGGGGTAGTTCCCTAAATTCCATTATAAAATCCTTGATCAAAATTTTGCACCATTTTTGACACAGACATGATCCCCATGCAAGATTTTTCTAAGATTTAATGGAACTAATGACAAAACCCATAGGCATATGATTAAGGAAGCAAAGCCTCTGGTTGTGATTAGCTTCTTTCCTTGGAATTGAGGAGCAATTGGATTGTTCTATACTTTTAGGTAACTACCCCATAGTGGTCCTAAAATCTTCCTTGGCTTCAGAGGTGAACTGCCTACTAGATCATGCGCTGAAATCCATCAAAGCAAAAATAGGGCAACAGACCTTAATAGTGAGTTTTGTTGAGCAGAGTTTCCGACATGCTGGGAACTTATTGATGCCCTTATGTAGGTATTGATTTGATAATGGTTGTTTGATTCCATTGGTTTTTTTCCATGCAGAGTGTGTATGTCCAAATAACAAACAAGATTGGCTCCACTACTGCTCCACCTGTTACAGTTCAGGCTTCAGTCATGTCAGCTCTTGGGAGCCTTCTGCCACAGAGATTGAAACAGTTGGCTAAAACTATCACAGGTTCTCCTGCACAAAATCTTGGCCTTAATAACACAGTTTTTGGTAAAGTTAAAAGCATCAGTTTATCTTCTTACCTAAAGGGTACTCTCAGCACTCCTGGTCATTCTCCTGCTCCATCCCCGGCGAATTCTCCAAAATATCCTGCTCTTTCGCCATATCCTGCTTTTTCTCCAGATAACTCTCCAACATCATTGCCCAACATGGAGCACCAGTCATCTGCAAGTCCTCCTCGTCCTTGTCCATTCGGTGGTTTCAGAAATCCTCCAAGCCCCTCACCATCTTCTCAAAATAACCCAACTGTTCCTTCTGTTTTTCCACCTTCAGTGTCTACTCCCTACTCCCCTCCTATGGGTCCCACTTCCCAGGTGTCCCCAGATCTTTCACCTATGCCTGAAGTATCATATGTTCCCAGTCCAGGTCTGGACAAGGGAATGGCCGAAGGCATGGTATCTCCATCACTTGCACCATCGCCATCTTGTAAGTTCTGTGTGCCAAGCCGTGAGATTTTCTTTTCTGTTTTTACCTTGGATGGTTGTTGGATTGAACTGTGCATTCGCTCTTATTTCCATGTTTTGTTTTTGTCTCCTCCGTTGGTGTGATATCAGAGATTTTCTGAGAAGAAGGCTTAGGACTGTGCATTCGCTTTTATTTCCATGTTTTCTTTGCTGTTTATCAGACTGCATTCAGCATTTAGAGAAACACATTTTATTTGTGGCAGTGTTTGTAACTCTTATTCACTGTATATATAGTCCTTATTGTTGCGAGAGAAAAGAAGGGAATCTCTAACTTAAAAACAGTTTGCTAGTAACCTGAAGTATCTTCGGTTAATTAGCAGGAATCTGTTCAATTGCCACATAACTGCTGACCCTCACCTAATTCGCCTATGGTGGTGAAAGTCTCAATGTGAGTCTGGTTCCAATCAACCTAGACTCTTGAATCCAGTAATTTCTGGAATTTCGTATTGGAATTGTGTAAGAAAATGCCTTTTGTATAGGCCACGAGCGATTAAGAAGAATTTAATTTATGTGGTCAACCAAGCATAGGTTACATACTCAAGTCATCCGGCAAGAGAATATCCATCCTTCGAACTAGATTACAATATATCTAAACAGACAGGACGTAATTAAATATAAAAGATAAAGAGAGTTCACCCACAGGAACCATTTTTACTTCCCATATAGGTAGGGGTCTAATGCAAGTTAAGTGGTCTTCTGGCTGATGTATTCCTAATGTTTTTTTATGATGTGGGACACCAATCACAGTGTTTGATAACCTTTGCTGATCGAGGTTTTTAGAAGTTTACTCTAGTATGCATGTGTTTTCTTGTTATTGGGGTCCATCTTTGGCTAAATTATAACCATATCATCGGGGATGTTTGTTTGCCAAAATATTGGGGAATATTCCCAAAATTTTGGGAATCTTTACTTTATTGAAATTTATTGGGGTTTGTGAAAAGTGAAGTGTGTAGGTGTAAAAGTTAAAAATTTTGGATTTTGTTTAGTTTGTCCGATTTGTTGAGACCCCAAATATTTGGGGTCTCAAACATGCCCGATGTGCGTTCATGCAGCTTGGGCAGCAGTTACTTTCTACCAGAAGATCTGGTTGTTGGGGTTTTCTGGATTCTGGATCTTTCATCTCTTCTGTTGGTCGGCTTGATATTTCATTTGTGATACACCATAACAAACAGTTCCCAATGTCTTACACCAATTTTTGTTCCGGCAAGGATGGCTGAAGCTCCTGTGAAAAGTTCAATGGATTTCCGTTTCCAAGCAGCATATATATGAAATGAGTAAAAAGATGCATTGTAGGTCAAAGCCAGAAAAGGTGGCAGGCCTCTAATCTAGTTTCTGCGTTTCTTATGTTGCAAGAGACCATGGGATGCTCTTTCCAAAGGGAAAGACCGCTAGAGACAGTGCAAGCGAAAAAGGCTTGGTGGGTTCAGAAGAACCATCGCCTCTCCTATCCATTCCAGTGTAAAAGCATGCTGGTTCCTTTTGAGCATCTGCGGTCAAGCAAATGATGTTATGCAGAAACTTTACAAATTGACATATATATACTCATGAAATGGCAGGGTATACCTTTATTTCATTTTGAATTCGAGTTTTGGGTTGCCAACTCATTTTCCCAATTTAAAATAAATACAATAAAGTAAAGTTTCAAGAATCATGAAAAATGGGTTCTCAGTAGGGTTGTCCAAGTTTATTTCTTGGGTTAACTATGTGAAAAATGATGATTTTACCTTTATAATTTTTTGTAATTATATTTTGTTTGGGGTAAATTCGTCAATTCTCTGAACTGAAGTTTTGAAATTTATTTAATTTTGTATACAAAAAGATTGATTTTGTCCTGCTATACCATGGAGATACACGTTCGCATTCTTGCGCGTAGCTAAAAACCGGATTTCGTCGCCTATGGGAGGGTCATTGTCATGTCCACAATGAGGGGAACTTGATATAGCAACGACTACTACGATTTTCTGTCATTTTCTGGACCAACGGTGAAAATACCTGATATTCTTTTTTCCTAGGACTACAAGATTATTATTTATATGTTTATATATTATCTTCAAAGAATACAAGCACTTCCCCAGTCTCTCCTTTCACGATTCCCTTCTAAGAGGAAATGTAGCTCCTTTCAGAATACCCACAGAGAATAATTAGTTCAATTCCTTTCTCCAAGCATGATTACTCTACACCGTTCGGTCTCGATTAATACACACCTCTGCAACTAATCTCTAGGTCCCAAAGCTAAGACTATAAAATGAAGAGAATAATTACAAAATTTCTCCTACAATAATCAGATGAAATATCAGCTAGCAGCATAGCACAAGTGTATATACAGCTAAGAGGGAACAAATTGTAGTCCCTTGTAGATAAAGAATAAGCAACCATAAATGAACCCTCTTAAGTGTATATATAAGTCCTTCTCACCCACAGCAATTTGAGAAAGCTCCACCATAAACCAATAGGTTCAGTTGAATCTCCTAGGTTCTCTTTTTCTCTTGATGAGGTAAAATATTGGTGCCCTATCTGTAAAAATTCTTCTTCGTCCATCCCTTGACATGGCCTCATACTTCCATGCAGGTCCAAGAAGCCAGGATGCAGCAGCTCCACCAAGCAAGCCCCCTAACTGTAAGTTGAAACATTGTACCGAAAAATCTCAAAAAAGCAAAAGAAAGAGAGTTGGGGGAATCCATGCACCATAACCAACACTTATGCATGGAAAGAACCATATGCAGGTTCCTATATTTTGACAACTTTGACAACAAACTTTGAACCCTTCCAGATAAATAAATTGTGATCAACTCGGGATCTGTTAATGTGAGATTGATAACAGAAGGATTAAATCACAAATATTCCAATTGAAGACGCTACTTTCATGCAGGATATAAAGTATATCGCCAGTGACCACATTAACACACACGCTCAATTTGGGAGATGAGATTCGACATGGACAACATGAGAGTGCACATCAAATTCATAAACGAAGCTACAGCCAAACATTAAGAAAATCAACATGAAAACAATTACAAACAAAATAAAGAAAGAAAAGATATTGATGGGATATCAAGGGCAGAGATTTTCCTTAAGTTTGGTTGCACAGCATGCCGAAACTGGAACTGCATATTGCACACTATTAGCTGGGAGCACCGTACCCCTCGTTCTCTCTAATTTACCCTCTCTCACCCACCCACACACTCACACACACATAGCAGGTCATTTGAGGTGGTTTTAACAAATCTGCTGAGGCATTCACAAAAACATCATATATTTATACACTCGCCAATTAATTGGACTTTGGTTCTCTTAAATGTTTTAAAGAAAAAAACTGACCAAAAGAAAAGGACAAAAATGGGAAAAACTGTTAATGCTCTACTTACGTGTCCCCAGTTATCAATGCCTTTTGACAATAGCCCAATAACCTGCATAACATACACTTCTCATTAATTCAACAGACAGAAAAAAGGTCTGCTGCCTATATGCAATTATTTGAATGAAATGAAAGAGAATGTATTTTATATACACTTTTATAGAAAGCACGATAAGCCTTTTTTCATCATGTGCTTTTCTAGGTGGAGCATCGGTTCAGGTGAATCACACCTAAGACATGGACCTTGACTATCCAATGGACTAGGTTCAACAGGCTTGGAAGTAATAGAAATGTTTCAATTGGGTCACTATAAAATTGCCCTGTATCATTTTATACAAAAAAAAGAGCTGCAATACGTTAAGCAATTGGACATTGGTAAGGAAAGTGAGGAACATACCATATTCAGAACGATAACCTGGGCTATATTGTTAAGGTCCCCGGTCTAGGACTCCACAACAATCACCAACTCCTCCACGCGATTTGCTCCAACACCGTAATTGATCCTCCCGAACCGTTTCTAGTAACACACGAGCATATAATTTAGGATCAAACACACAACAATTGAAAAATACCTCACTCTTTATTACGAAGAACGTGGTCTAAGGATTATTAGTCCTTCGAACCACAAAAACACAAGAACAATTGCACAAGGGTTATTAGCCCAAGCACACCTAACTTAAGAGGTTATTAGCCTCCAAGTTACTAGCATAAACGTGCCTATGCTTGGCCACACTCAGAAAGCTCTCTAGCTCTCAATACTCTGAATGAATGCTCTCTACTGCTCTTGAGAAGTGCTTATATAGGCCTTCTCAGGAGCTTACAAAATCTTAACCAACTCAAAATCATAACCGAATCAATTCAAATAAATCTAATTCAAATCTTCAAAATTAATTCTAGAAGATAAGATTTATTTAATAACTACCATAATCAAGGCCAATCTCTGAAGATGTGATCCTGAAAGATTGATCTTGCCGTCGTCCGCTGTCCTATACGGTGGCGCTGCCGCCATGCTCCTCCTTGTGTGGTGATGCTCCTCCGTCTCCCAAGGCCATGCTCGTTACTTCCCGTTCGGTCACCGCTAAGGGTGGTGGTGCTCCGCCGCCGGCGGTGGCTGCTGTGGTTAGCCACTCTTGGTCATCTGCTGCTGCTTGGCTTAGCTGGGGGGCCAAGGCCCTGTTGTGGCACTAAGTCATGGCAAGGCCATGTGGTGCATATCTGCGGCTGGCTGACTGGCATGCTGATTGTGGGCATCGCTGGGCTGTCATGGCTTGTCAGTAGTGCTGGTGTGCCTTGCTCGCGCGCGCGCATGCTGTTGTCATGACTTGTCTGTGGTACCTCGGCTGTGTGCGCTATGGGCATGTCATGTTCTCCTGCCGCGGTGCTGTAGGAGTGTCAAAAGTGCACATGGATGTCACTGGTGCCGCATCTCGCATGTTATCCTCTTCCTCGTGCTCCTCCTCTTGGTAGTTCAGGCCAAAGTCTTCCCAGGGAACCCTTTCATATATGCTGCAGATCTCGTTTGCCACCTCCAATCAGTTGTCTATGTCTCGTAACAAACATAGCAACTGCTCCAACCTGAATCAAAAATCGGGAGTTTTACTAAAGAAGAAAAAGAGCAAGACATATTGGGGTATAGCTTGTCATCCTATACTGTCCCAGAAATCAATCCCACTTTATCTAGACTAGCAAGCACTGCATCTCTCTCATAGCGGACTTTTGGAAGGAAGGGAAAAGTACTAGAACTCATTTAAATCTGAAATTCCTAAATTTTTTGGGTCAAGTTATTATTTGGGAGAAGAGGAGAGAATCAAGTTACTCTCAAGATTAGTGTACTTGGCCTTCTAAAAATGGATTTAAAAGAAGAAAAAAAAACTTCATTTGAGGCCATATTTGATTCTAAATTCCTTATAATGGAAATCTTAGGAGTGTGTCAATATTGAGTCTCACTCCACTGGGTATTTTCCCCCACTCCAAAGTATAAGGGTAATGCTGTTGGCTAAATAGGAGTTCAAGAGACTTACTAAGCCCAATATTGCTCCTGAAGCACCGACTGCAGGAGCTTTGCAAAAGCAATAACTCATTGCAGAACCTGAGAGAATAATTGGGTTAAGAAATTTCCTTCATTAGTGGAGAGAGATTATGAGCTATTACTTGCAATTGCAGAGGCAAAGTAAACTGCAAGAAATCTCCTAGGACCACTTATGTTCTCTGCGCTAGGACCAATTGAATTCATAGAATAACAATTAACCTGCAAAGGACAATCTTTTATTTCCAGAACCAGATATTGGAGATAAAATTTATTGACAGATATCAAGCAGTAAGATTCAAATCAGACCAGTAGGTGCCCAATGTTTGCATGCAAAAAGGAAGATGTTGCAAGCCTCCATAGTTGGCCTTTTTCAATGAGACTGTTTATCTGTGTACAACTTGAACTAATCAACAGAGTATTGATCCCATGCAATGGAAGTTCTCATAGCAAAGTGGTAATATATCTAGATTTTCATTTACTCTCACCTTAGCTCCCCATAATAGTAGTTTCCCCTGTGATGCAGTTTGTGCAACAAAGATTCTGCACACATGATTTGCAAAACAATCAGCTGCTTACTTGGCGGCATGCAAACTTCTCAAAATCTTAGAAAATAAATAGAATTGCCCAACAAAAATTGGTACAAAGGTCAAGAAGAAGAAAGGTGGGAGTGGCAAAAGATGCTGTATTGAATTATTTATGGCATTTTAACAAACTATTGAGCACTATCCATGAAGAATGCTCTATACAAATAGTACTAAAAGTATCCTTGTCTGACAGGATGCACACTGATACTCACATGACATTAACAGCAAGCAGAATATTGGTCCACTGCCTTCCATTGAACGAATTCCTACCAGAGATCTCCGAGTGAGACAATCCATCATTTTTCCCACGGTCCTTTCTAGTTTGTCCCTCATCAAAGAAACACAAACAAGTTGTATATGTGGACGCCACAGAATCTTTTGATAACTGAAGAAAATTAAAGCCCTTGAATTGGAGGGCTTTTCTGGGCCAAACATCATTCAATCTAGGCACGTGATCCAGATGACAGAGTTTCTGTTAATGAGAAGTCAGTTGGGAAAGGAACAATTTTGGAAGTTTGATCTATTTAGAGAACTCTGTTACATCAATGTGCACATAAAACAACGAAACCCTTCTATGCAACCACTCAAATTACAATCTTTGATGAAATCTACAGAAGCTAGCTTTTCAGTAAAATGGAATGTCAAGTTTACGACGATAGCATGTGCAACAAAGTGCAAATATCAAGGCATATAGTTGGATTTTATATTTTGTCAAAGAAGTCACACATACAATGCATTCTAAAACCCACTAAATTTGAGAAGTGCCAAAGCAAGGCTTGCTTAGCATTCAGGTTGAAAACCAACTATAAACCCAAGAAACAATCAGTTGTTACAACAACACGGTCCAAGAAGAGACATCCTCGACATATGCGGTTCCATATCAAGTATTCTTCTCCAAGGGTCAAGCTTGTGCCTACCATGCATGCCAAATGTTAAAAGAGTACCATTCAAATAATAAAAACTACCAATTCCTGTCCGCTTAAGCATTTGGGATAAGTGTAGATTCACATGTATGTTTGCGTTGAACGATTCATCGATTAGACTATCCACGCATGCTCTATTTCTATGAACTCATATACATCTCGAAATATTGTGAAGACCCAATTAGTTAAATTTTCTCTCTTGAAAAGGAATGAAATTATGAAGAAAAGAAAAAGGCCAAACTTGCTTTGCAAAGTTAGCCCTTTATGAGCATTAGGCCTGATTATTACTTTCTATTCCTCAAAGTAACCCAAATATAAATCTAGCAAAAACGCCCTCAATTTCCTCGTAAATTAATAGAGACTGAAGCTTCTAGCAGGGCTGAAAAAAAGGGGGGGAGGGTGGGGGGGCAACGACAGTTTATGACTGACCCACAAAATGAAAAGGCAAGGAAGGGTTGTAGTTTTAACATTTTCTGATCCACCAAACAGAAACTAGTTAATTGAGAGAGAGAGAGAGAGAGAGAGAGAGAGAGAGAGCCTACCTTGTAGCAGGAACGAAGAAGAAACCCTACGCCAAGTTGGTGGCTGACGTGGTGGCGGATGACGTAGCCGAGGTGGAGAAAAGCCGCGGTGGTGATGACGGTAAAGGGTGAGCCTGTGGGTGTGGGGCCCACGTCCGATACGTGGAACCAGAACGGTTGAGGCAAAGCTGAACCCACCATTCCCCTCCCTCCCACTCTCCAAAATCCAAAACTACTGTCCGCGCGACAATTGGCAAAAATAGTCCAAGAGAAATATACTATAACCAGTTTGGATGATAAAAAACTTTTTTTTGTAGAATAATTTTTTTATTAGAATATTCCACAAAAAATATGCACAATAGATAGAGTTTATCGCGTCCACCCACACACAAGGCATGTCTTACATTATCCTAAAAAATGTTCGATAATTAGTAAGTAATACGATGGAACGCTAGTAGTATAATGTACATTAAATCTTCATCCCTTTGATATTTTCACATGTATTTCGTATGGAGAAGACAGTCAACTTTAGAAGGAGAGAAACTGCACAAAGCTAATGAAATCTGAAAGCTTAATTGCCTCCACGAAGAGTAACTGCAACATAATCAGAAGGAGAACATAAATAAACTTTAGAGTAATTTCATTGAAATAATATTAAAAATCACAGCAAATTAATAATAGTTTGGACCCACACCATATGTTGGATCCTGCATGCAGGCTCCAAATATCAACTATATATATCTTAAATTCATATATTTTTACGTTAAATATATTATAAACTAACACGAATCCTTATCGGAGTAATGGTTTAGTTCAAAGAAAGTATCAAATTGGGCTTCCCGTCCCCGAAAGTACATCAACTTTAGGAGGTACGTTGTTCAATAAGGGAGAAGTGAGATAACGGAGGCTATAACAACGTACCTGCTAAGCTTCAACATCTTTTCTTCTTGATGACAATCTTGAAAATAATTATCATAATCTAATTTTACCTGCCCTTGAAACAATAATGTTATAGAGTTCGTGTAAACCGTTTTTAGCACCGGCAGTGAACGGGGTTATAGAACGAGCCAAGAGTGCCACCAGGAGCTACCTGCAATGTTTTCACAACCTATTAAAGAAACGGTGATATATAATTATAACTTATCCCAGCACGAAAGCAGCTTGTTTACCCCCATAAGAGAACGAATCTTCCTGCAGGGAGCGCTGTCTCCAATCTGACAGTGCACGGAAAGGCCACAAAGAGAACAGCCGACTCCGCAACCAATTCACGAGGCCGTTTGTCGCGTCTTCAATGCCGAAACCTTCATCATTTGCGTTTTCAAAATCGTTGTTAGAGGTGTCTTGCAGCTCATATCGGCAAACAGGGCATGTGTTGTGGATGCGCAGCCAAGGGACAATGCAATCAGAATGATAGAAATGCTTGCATGGCATCTCTATAACTTCTCCACCAAGCTCGAACACTTCCTTGCATACTGGGCAAGTTGAGTCGTTATCCAAATGCATTTGCAGGAGTTTCACCCTTGGCAAGGCTTCAATAGCTGAAGCAGCCAGCGGAGGCCGCCCTCGCCAGTCACTGATCTGCAAGGGCGCCATCTCGTCGATGAAGTCAATTAGCGGGTCCCCAAACAAGTCAGGTGCGGCATCGTTTATATTATTGTTTCGGGGAGCTACGTATACATTTTCTTGTAGAGATATGGGTCTTGGCGGAGGAGGAGGTCCAACGATTCCTAGGGTAATCCAAGATTGCTGAACCGGTCCATCTTCAGTTTCTGATACCCATTGAAGTCTCCTGCCAAAATCAGTATTTGGACGACGCCTTATAGATGGTAATGGATCGAGTATGTTAGCCATGTTCTCCAATAACTGGGCAGCAGGGGAGGGTTCTATGCCCCTGAGGTCAGTGACAAGCCTAGGCCTTGAAATGTCCAGCTCAAGGCCTAACTCACGGAAACAATAGGGACACAAGATACCGTATAGGTTTGTGGAGGCAATTCGTACAGCACGCCTGCAACTTTGACACCAGAAGTAGTGGAAGGTTCTCGTTCTTCGGATCCCATTCACCGTGACACGAGGCCGACCGGTCAGAGACATTATTTGGGATCAAAGGAGGAACTACGTCGACTGCTCTCAGTTTTCAGGTATGTTGTTGTGTCAAAGAAACAAGAACGTTAGACTTCTTATAGGTAAGTTTCAGAAGAGGGAGAAAGGGAGAGAGAAAAGGATGGCTTTTGGGGGGCTACAGAAAGGATTCTTTGTCCCCCATGTACGATGATGTCTCTGTTTCTTTGCTTTATTTTCTTCATCTGTACGGTCTCCTCTTAGTAAAGCTAAGTATGATTGAGAAGCTACTCCAAGTAACACCAAAGCTTTTGGTTTCCTCAGAATTAGAATTCTGCTTTGCGATAATTTATAGTAGCCAGCTTACCCGCCAAGGAAGTTAGTTTGCCACATGTAGCTCATGCCAATGGATTGGGTCAAGAGTTCAAAGAGACAGGACCATTTCCAGCTCATTTACATAAAAAAAGAAGAAGAAGAGCCCAACAATTACGAGTTCAAATAGACCTCGCGCTTTGGTCATACCTTTATATGTCAAAGTTCAAAAATTGGATACAATCCCACGGTCAAAAGACTCAAAATCATATCACACATCTAAATCTAATTTATAACCTATGTGATATGATTTTGATGGTTGTATTTAAAAAAAAGCATAAATTGATGAAATTTAATACTTATTAGGTTTAATATATTAAAGGTGCATGGTATTTATGTCCCTAATTTGAGATTTATTTAATAGTTTAAGAGTTTAAAGTAATTTTTTCTTTAAAAATTTATACAAGATAGAATTTTAACTAAGGGATTGTTTGTTTACCAAAATTTTGGGAAATATTTCTAAAATTTTGAGAATTTTTTGAATGTTGAACTTTATTTGGGTTTGTGAAAAGTTTGAAATGTATGTGTAAAAATTAAAAATTTTAAAGTATATTTATTTTGTTAGTATTTTTGGGACCCTAAATTTTTGGGCAAACAAACATGCCCTAAGAGTATTTAAGTTCCATTTCTTCACTCCAGGGAAAAATGATGGAATGCTAAATCTTTAAAATTATGTGACAAGCAAAAGTGCCGCATTTCTTAGAATATAAGACGTAATCAAAATCTTGTGTGGTTCGATATAATTAAGAGTTAAATTGCACGTAGCTGTTGTTTTATGACTTAACAAAATAGTTACTCAGATAAGTGTTTCTACGTGGGCTGTGCTGGGCGTCCCGCCCCACGTCCCGCCAGCATCCCGCTGGCTGACGTGGCGGTGGGACGTGGGGCATTTCCCTTTCTACGTAATAGTTATTGAGGTCACGTGTAAAAAAAATAGGTCAGCGATTACACAGTAAAAATGCTCCACGTCTCCATCCACATAAGCCTTTTTACAAAAAAAAAAAAACTACACCCAAGGATATAAACCAATACGAACGAAACACTTTATTCTTTACATCTAATAAGAAACGGAAAAAACACGAACCACGAAATCCCCACCTCCCCGCCTCCAACTCATCTTCCGCTGCTTTCTCAGCAACCAACCAGAGGGAACAAATATAAAAAAACCAAGTATACTCTTCGTCCCGAAAATAAGGGTTAATTGCACTTTAGGTCCTCGTGGTTTCATGTTTTAGCAAAATAATCCCTGAAGTAAGTGCTTCTATAAAATAGTTCCTGAAGTCACGTACTCGAGTAAAAAAAAAGTCCTTTCGAATCATTAACGACAATAGTTGATGGGGCCAAAAACATCATGTCAGCAACCAATGAGAGGAAGACACGTGAAAAAAAGTTCAGTGATGAGACAACAAAAATACTCTACGTCTGCAGCCACGTAAGCCTTTTAAAAAAAATAAAAATAATAAAATTGAATATTAACGATCATTCGAGAAAAAAAAGACAAAAAAAAACTCTTAAAGGGACTCGTCCCTGCAATTCCCTTCCCCCTGCCAGCCCCCATTCCCTCCCCGATAGTGAGCATTTTTCCCCCAATTCTAGCCCTAGCCTCCCCAGCTGATAATCCAGCGGTGTACTCTCCATCCCAGCAAGGTCTCAGTGCAATACCAAGAAAAATATGGGGAAAGCTGATGCCATTTTAACAAAATCCAGGGGGACTTCTGAAGTAAATTGCGAAATTGGCACGAGGGAGGGTTTTAGGGTTTAGGACTGAGCATTCCTTCTTATCACTCTCTTCCTCTCTCTTTCAGTACTCCCACCACAACCCGTCATCTCCCATTTCCACTGTTAGGTTCTCTGGTTTCCTTGCGAATACTTGGCATTTCACCATGTGGCCTCTTTGTTAAGAGAATGAGTGCGTGTGGGCGAGAGTTTGGCTACTGGCTAAGTTAGGGGGATGGTCGGAAAGTTGAATGTTGGTGTTAAATAGGTTATTTTTATTTGGTTTATTTTCGGGGATAAATGATATTTTAGTCCTTGTGGTTTGAGTGAAAATCAAATTAGTCTCTCATCAATTTTTTTTATCAATCGGGTCCCTCTGGTTTGCATGAAAATCAAATTAGTCCATTATCAAATTTTTTTTATCAATTGGGTCCCTGATCTTTACATGCTTTTATATTAAGTCTTTTCGTCCAAATCCGTCCAATGACTTAACGGTAAGTGTCAATCTAATTTGTTCGGGATGGAGAGCTGAGAGGATAGAGAACCCCGAGCAGGCCGGCTGCGCGTACAAATGCTATATAAAAGCAGCCCGAGCACAAGCTGCCCGACATCTCAAGCACAATCAGCTTGAACATCCCGAGCATAAGCAGATCGAGAGGCCCGAACAGCAAGGCCGCTCGCTTAGAGGCTATATAAAAACAGCCTGAGCACCCCGAGCATAAGCAGCCCGAGAATCCCGAGCACAAGCAGCCCGACCTGCTCTGGCCTCTCGATCCTCTCAGCTCTCCATACCGAGCAAATCAGGCTGACACTTACCGTTAAGTCAGTGGACTTATTTGGACAGAAGAACTTAATATAAAAACATGTAAAGATCAGAGACCTGATTGATGAAAAAAATTAATAAGAGACTAATTTAATTTTCACGCAAACCACATGGACCGATTGAAAAAAAAAATAAAGAGCTAATTTGATTTTCACTCAAAGCACGAAGATCAAAATATCATTTATCCCGAATATATAAATAATGACCCCTTGGAAAGTAGGATAGCCTGGATAGTAGGGGTGTCCAAAATACCGGCCGGACTGGCCGAACTGGCCGAACCGGACCGGACCGGACCGGTTTTTACTCAAACCGGTGACATTTTGTGAAACCGGGTTGACCGGACCGGAAAATCGGTGTACTCCGGTCCGGTTACAGGTTACACCCATGAAAACCCGGGACTGGACCGGAGTATACTTCTCCAACCCGGTCCTTACCGGAAAAAAAAAACCAACACCTGGTCCACCCAGACCCCCCCCGATTCGCGCAGCACAGCCACAACCCTAATGTTTTTACCTCAAAACGTGCGTTTAAGTTAGGGTTGTGGCTGCTTAGACAAAAAAAAAGTTAGGGTTTTCTTCTGAGGACATGTCTCTTCTCTGATCTCTCTCCCCGTCTCCATTCTTTTCTCTCCCCAGTCTCCCGCACCTCGCATTCTCCCGCAGCCCCTTACCTCGCGCCCACGCCCACGCCCACGCCAGCCCCGCACGCCCGCGCCAGCACGCCCAAGCCAGCACCCCCCCAGGCCTCAGCCCCGCACCTCTCCCGCAGGCTGTGAGCCGTGAGGTATTCGTTCCACTGCCTCCCTTAGGTCTTAAAAGTATTTTAAAAAATATTTTCTCTGTAATGTTCTCATTTAGTCGTAGACTTTGTTTAAATTTCAAATTTCAAATGCTTATGCATCAGTTTTCCCATTAGGGATAGGGACATTAGGAAGTGAGTTGCGCCTAACCTGGATCTATCCAATCTGCACATATTGGGACTCTGATGGTTTGGACTGCACATGTGGAAATGCTTTATGTTGTACTTCATCCAGGCTTTGATTGCTTGTTCGTTTTCAGAACACTGTCGAGAGCTTTTCCAACAGATCATTGATTAACATTTCAATGAGGTGTAATCTTTAATAATCATATTGGTTGTCTTTCGAACTCATTTATCAACATCAGTAAAGTTTAAGCAAGTTTAATTTTTGCCTCAAAATACGCGACCAACGATCACGTAGTTACCAGTTTACCTTGATCTTTTGTTGTTGTTTTTTTCACATTTGATTGATTAATTTGTAACATTCTCTAGGTTTATCTTTTCAGTTGCATGAACTCTCTTAATCTGTTCTTCGACATCATTGGTCAGTAGGCAAAAAGTAACAGCACAGTGGAGCTAGCATCTGCACATGTTTGAGCCTTGAAGTCAGTGCATTGCGTTGAGGTAAAAATTTGCTTACTTATTTAGTTAATTATTTAGTATAGTTACTTAGTTAATTTAGTATTTTACAGTATAGGTTAGGTTGTGAAACTGTGGAGGATGGGCTTGATTGGATCATTGAAGGATTTGATGTTTGTGAAAATGTGGAGGATGAGCTTGATTGGATCATTGAAGATTGATTGAATATTTGCTATTTAATATTTATGTATTAGTAATTTATTATATATTGTGAATTTGTGACATTGTAGTATATATTTTGATGCATTGTTTTTTCACATTTGCTAGATGGATAATCAATCTGAACCAACCAATATGTCTCCTGTAATTGACTTAGAGTCTGGCCAAGATTTCATTACTAGTCCTACTCCTACTCGTTCTAACCAAAGTCGGCCTACCAAACGTAAAGCATCTATGGTATGGGATCACATGACATAGAAGACAGATTGTGATCCCAATTACCCCATGTGTTATTGTAATTACTGTAAGAAAGTAACAGCACAGTGGAGCTAGCATCTGCACATGTTTGAGCCTTGAAGTCAGTGCATTGCGTTGAGGTAAAAATTTGCTTACTTATTTAGTTAATTATTTAGTATAGTTACTTAGTTAATTTAGTATTTTACAGTATAGGTTAGGTTGTGAAACTGTGGAGGATGGGCTTGATTGGATCATTGAAGGATTTGATGTTTGTGAAAATGTGGAGGATGAGCTTGATTGGATCATTGAAGATTGATTGAATATTTGCTATTTAATATTTATGTATTAGTAATTTATTATATATTGTGAATTTGTGACATTGTAGTATATATTTTGATGCATTGTTTTTTCACATTTGCTAGATGGATAATCAATCTGAACCAACCAATATGTCTCCTGTAATTGACTTAGAGTCTGGCCAAGATTTCATTACTAGTCCTACTCCTACTCGTTCCAACCAAAGTCGGCCTACCAAACGTAAAGCATCTATGGTATGGGATCACATGACATAGAAGACAGATTGTGATCCCAATTACCCCATGTGTTATTGTAATTACTGTAAGAAAGAGTATCTCTGTGACAGTAACAAAATTGGTACCTCGACCCTTAAGAATCATGTCTTGAAGTGTGAGAAAAATCCTATGAATATGAGAAGAGGTACAATGGATAAAGGTCAAACACAGTTGTCTGGTAATACAACCACTGAAGGAGAGAGTGAAAATGTTGGGCCTAGTTTGATAGTCCATAAGTATAATCCAGCGGTTTCAAGGCAAAAGCTTGCAGAGATGTGTATAATTGATGAGATGCCATTCAGGGTAGTGGACGGTCAAGGTTTTCAAGCCTTTATTAAGTCATTTATGCCTAGTTTCCAAATTCCTTCTCGTCAAATTGTGCAAAGAGATGTTCTAAAGACTTGTGAAGATGAGAAAGAGAAGTTGAAAGGACTTTTTAAATCATGTGATTGCAGAGTTAGTTTGACTACCGACACATAGACCTCAGTGCAGAACTTAAATTACATGACTCTCACAGCGCACTTTGTTGATAATAATTGGAAGTTGTGCAAAAGGATTCTAAACTTTTGTCAAGTTCCTAATCATAAGGGGGAAACAATTGGGAAGTATGTGGAGGCTTGCTTACTAGATTGGGGTATTGATAGAATCTTTTATGTTACAGTTGACAATGCCTCTTCTAATGATGGTGCAATTCGTTTTCTGAGAAGGTTTTTGAAGGATAATTTATTAGATGACATGTATCTTCATATGAGATGTTGTGCGCACATTCTTAACCTTATTGTTTGTGAGGGATTAAAGGATTGTGATGAGTCTATTGTGAAAGTCCGGAACGCAGTGAGGTATGTGAGATCATCTCCATCAAGGTTGGAGAAATTTAAGGTTTGTGCTGATTATATGAAGATTGGTACAAAGAAATTGGTTTCTCTTGATGTGCCAACTAGATGGAATTCAACATATCTCATGTTGGAGAGTGCAGAAAAGTTTCAAGCAGCTTTTCTAAGACTAGAGACTGATGATTCTTCCTTTAGTCGTGCAATGTGTGCGGGAGATGGACTTGGACCTCCCACGAGGGAGGATTGAGAGAAGATAAGAGTTTTTGTTATGTTTTTTAAGGTCTTCTTTGATGCTACTGTCAAACTTTCTGGGTCATTGTATGTGACATCAAACATATTCTTCCCTGAGCTTTGTCAAATTCAGTCACATTTGATTAGAATGTCTAATAATGACAACGCAATAGTTCGCAACATGACAATAGAGATGAAGACAAAGTATGATAAGTATTGGGGCAATGTGGAGAAACTGAACATGATGATATTCGTTGCAAGTGTGCTTGATCCTAGAGGCAAATTGAGTGCAGTAGAGTATTGGTTGAAAAAAATATATACACTGGAGATGGCAAATATTTTGATATCATCTACAAAGCATTTGTTGGAGGCTTTATTTGATGAGTACAACATGATATATGGAGAGTCAAGCACGACATCTTCACAGGTATATGATATTGTAGCATCTAATGTATTTCTTTTAATTATTCGTAACTTATAATTTATTCTTATTAATTATTTCTAATTTTGTACATAGGGTTTTGAGCCTCCATTTGCTAGTGTTGATTTTACCATGGATGATGCATCTGGCATTAGTGGCATAGAAGATGTCCCATATTTTGAGATGTATGTGCAAGATAATGAAATTGAGTATGTCAAGTCTGAAATTGAAGCATATCTAATAGATAGGTGTGAATCACGTAATATCCAATCTTTTGATATTTTGGCTTGGTGGGGGAGCAATAAATCCAAATATCCAATACTTGCGAGGGTGGCAAGGGATCTACTGGCCATGCCTGTTTCTACAGTTGCTAGTGAGTCGGCATTTAGCACGGGATGTCGTGTGCTTGATCCTTTTCGCAGTTCTTTGTCTCTAGTCACAGTTGAGGCTATTGTGTGTTCTCAAAATTGGTTGAAGAATCCAATTAAGTTAGATATTCGGGATTCACTGGACGAAGTTGAGGTCTTTGAGGCGTTAGAATCAGGTAATACTATTATATTTTGTTTCTATGTTGGTTAATTTTTTTAATTTTGTAAGTTCTAGTTTTTTTATGAAGATTTGAACATGTTTTTGTCATAAATTATTAGGAATAATGTTTAACTCACGAGTGGCTCGGCTTGAGATAACATAAGAGTGAAGACTAATTTGATTTGATTTCATGGTAAGTAATAGTATTTATCTCTTTTTTATAATAATGCCAACTATATTGTTTATTAGTTTATTATCTCACGTCTAATTTTTTTTTTCCTTTTACAGCTTCCATGGGAGATGGACAATTCACAACCGGACAATGGATTGGAGTATTTTGTTGTTTGTTATGGCTTGTAATAGAGTAGTGTAGTTAGTAATTACTAATTAGTTTTACTTTTGTTATGGCTTGTAATAGAGTAGTGTAGTTAGTAATTACTAATTAGTTTTACTTGCAATTCTATTATCTTAAAAAACTAGGATTTATAACTCTTTAGTCTTTATCTTATGAGTTATGATAAATGATAATTATGAACTTATGATTTATGATTTATTAACTTAAAAAACTAGGATTTAGAACTCTTTAATTAGATCTTATTATTTTCTTCAAATGATAATGTAACAATTTTTACAAAATTTGGTTGAATATGAAGCCAAAGATTTCATGTAAAAATAGGCCAAAAAATTGATGTAAAGAAATCCAAAACAATGGTCTCAAAACGTGCAAAAGAAAACAAGAAAACCAAAATACAAAATTTTAAGAGGCCTAAACAGGAAAAGGCCTAAACAGGAAAAGACCTAAAAATTTTAGGCTCAAACCGGCCCAACCCGGCTAACCCGGAGCGGTAAAACCGGAGACCGGACCGGCCCGGTAGTATAAGATTTCCGGTCCGGTCCGGTCCGGTTTATACACACAATATTTTGACCGATTTGGCCGGTCAAACCGGACCGAACCGGCCCGGACCGGAGATTGGACAGGCCTGCTGGATAGGAATGGCTCTCATTAACGGCCCCGTGGGGACATAATTGTAATATAGAGTTTGAAGAAACGACCAACGGATGCTTGTTAGTTAGAAGGACCTTCCGGTAAGTACGAGTTGGTAGACTCAAGATTGACTAGCCCCGGCCCAGCCCATCCCATTAAATAGACAAAACTAAGCCGGCCTCGAGTCCGATTCGGACTCGGACTCGGACTCACCTGCTTTAAACCCCCGGTTTCGGATTGGGGTTACTCTCGTAATTGTCGCCTAGTCGGCTCTATCAAACCCCCCTACAACATTTCTGCATCTTTTCTTCTCTTTTCTTTTCTCTCTCTGTGATACTCCCCTCACAAGAGAGAGGACTAACTGCCTCCTATGAGAAAAATTCGCTTTTGATCTTATCGGTATACAAGGAGGAAATTGCAATCATACAAGCAGAAATAAAGAAAGAAATGTCTCACGCGGTGTTCCACACGGCTCAAATTATGCCCATGAAGACCTTATCATCAAAGCCCAAGATGGGTCATTTTTTGCCGGCTGCACATCCGGTGGGTGGTAAGCCGCTCCGGAGGGGATTAGTGATGAAGGCCTCTGCTTCTTATTTTCCGGCCTTGGTGGAAGGGGACGCCGTCGGTCTGTTGGAAAGGTGTTTCGTAGCGCCACCGGCGCTTGGCGGTTCCGATTCGGCTTCGGTATCTTCAGCGGTGTCGGTTGGTCCGGTTATGAAGGGACAGTATGGTTCGCTCGGTTCGGTTACGTTGGAGAAGGGCAAGCTCGATATGTCACAGAAGCAATCTAAGTCTGGCCTCGAGGTTATTTTTTGTTCTTTGTTTTCCTTCGTTTAATGCTTTGTTAGGTAGTTAGGTTGAGAAATATAAACGGGAATCCTATTAGTTATTGGTTGGTTACTGAAGCTGTGGAACGTTGAAGAAAGTGTTTACTTTTTGAGAAACTTAGCTAATACTTGATACAACTGTCTGCAATATGTGGCACTGAGAGTTCTGGAACCCAAATCATTGGAGAGAAAACTAAAATTGCAATTTGAACTCGTAATTCAGGGGGTCTTGGAAGGCATGTGACTCTATTGACTATTTTGGTTTTGGTTCAGGTAACCTCATAATTTTTAAAGAAAGCAAATGGTTTTTTGTAAACCTGAGTTTTATTGGTGAAAGGTAAGGATTGAATTTGGCTCTTTGGGATCTAACCGAGAGACTAAAAGGAAGCTCTCACTTATTGGAAATGTACAACTGAGTGTTTGTGGGGAAATTAAATATGATATTCCTCATGTCCTCACTGGTATTATAACCTACTCTATGTGTGTACATATTTTAGTTGTGGAGATTTTAGGGCTTAGGCTTATTGGATCACCGAATTACCTTCCCTGGAGATGTTTTCTTATTGGGTATAATAATAGAAGGACGATTTTCCCTACTTGTCAAAATGATAGCAGATTAGTCGTAGTAAAAAGCCACCTGAGTTTTCTTCCAGTAGACTGACATGTATGCAATAATGCAGACTAGTTAGATTCTGACATATTTTATAGTGTTATCTAGGTCTGAGAATTCTGGTTAGAGGTTCTTTTTTCATTTAGCCAATTAACCCAATATTTACACTTTGAGTTGGTGAACATATTATGATTCTATGATGCAATTATGTTTTTGGGCTAGATGGCTAATACATTTGAAATTTCAGACTGCAATTGGGGGAGGCGGTGGAGATATTGGAAAGAAAATAAATTTCGGTGGTGGTGACGGTGGTGATGATGATGGAGACGATGATGATTACTTTGACGATTTTGATGATGGTGACGAAGGAGATGAAGGAGGCCTATTTAGGAGACGGAAATTTCTTGAGGAGGTTGGACTTCTGATACATATTCTTAACCACTAAATTATCTTCCTCGAGTAAATTAGATCCTTTGTCGATTAATGCTGTTAATATTCCTGTTTTCTGATGCAGTTATAACTTTGTCCCTTTTACCAGCTTTTTGATCGTAAATTTGTAGATGCCGTGTTGAATGAGTGGCAGAAGACAATGATGGATTTGCCTGCTGGATTCCGCCAAGCTTATGAGATGGTATAATATTTTTCGATTTTCGTGATTTTGGCCTAGAATTCTGTTTCTATACTGAACCAAATATTTTCTCCAGGGTCTAGTTAGCTCCGCTCAAATGGTAAAATTCCTAGCAATCAATGCTAGGCCAACTACCACCAGGTTTATTTCCCGAGTACTTCCTGAAGGAATGTCAAGGGCATTTATTGGCAGGTAATTTTGCTTAGATGTTCTTTGATTTCGCATCCTAGTCTGTCAACTTACAGGGTTCCCACATAATCATTTACTACATTTCCAAACTTGTTCAATCTCTCTCGTTGATCGTCTTAATTGTTCATTCAAATCAGTAATAGCTCTGATTATAAAAGAACTGTTTACTGGAGAAGACGTCTCTTTCTTTGAAGATCATGACATAGTGTTTGCAGTTGCGCATTTGCAATAATATTTGAACCTAAACAAGTTAAACATGACATGGTAATTTATTGTTATACAAGATTGCAGTTAGCCAAATCCTCAGACTGATACCCATGAAAAAAATGCCACTGTGGACGCTTAACACTTGTCTAAAATGGTTTGTTTAATTGACTTGGACTTTTTAATTGAAATGAGGCCCAAAGCTGTATAAAGCTGTAGCCTAGGGCTCCCAAGTAGGTGGGTTCTTTGGAACCCATGCTGCGACTTTGTTAATGTCATTCTGAACTTATGTTTCACTGCGCTTAAAAATTATGTAATCAAGGAAAATACTTTCCATCCACTAACAAATGAATGGTTGATTCTTTTTATGTACATCAACTTTTGTAAGTTGTTCGATTCTGTCCTCAAATTCATTCTTTAATCCAATATTATTCTATTGTGCAGAATGCTTGCAGATCCTGCCTTTTTAAATAAGCTTCTTTTGGAGCAGGCTGCTACAATTGGTTGCTCAGTTTGGTGGGAGCTGAAGAATCGTAAGAATAGGTGTGTGCTTTGTTTTCTGAATAAGATGTGGAACTCTTATCTGATATGCTCATTTAATGTACTTGATGGTTAGTTTATCCTTTACCATGGTTGTAGGATAAAGCAAGAATGGGATCTGGCACTAATTAATGTGCTCACAGTAGCAGCCTGCAATGCCATTGTTGTTTGGTCCCTTGCTCCTTGTCGTTCATATGGTAACACATTCCAGTTTGATTTGCAAAATACATTACAGAAGCTGCCAAACAATGTATTTGAAAAGAGTTACCCACTTCGGGAATTTGATTTGCAAAAGAGAATTCCTGCCTTCTTCTACAAGGCTGCAGAGTTGTGTATGGTTGGGCTAAGTGCTGGAGCAGTACAAGGTGCATTGTCAAACTTCTTGGCCAGTAAAAAGGAGGGAAGGTAAGCATGTCTTGGAAACACGCAATCCGATTATCAGTCTTCTTTTCATTCAAATAGAAGGAACTAAAAAACTCTGCTTGTGATTGTACGAACCAGTTCAACTAATGTACTTTGGGTGATTGTCAACTGTTTGGCAGGGTATCTGTGACAATCCCAACTGTGAGTACTAGTGCACTTGGCTATGGTGCATTTCTTGGTCTTTATGCAAATTGCAGATATCAGCTGTTATGTGGATTTGAGAGAGCAATAAGCAACCATTTTGATGTAATTGCAGTGCCGCTGTTATTTAGCACGGCTTTGAGGTCTGTTACTTCCACTGTTATGATATTCATTGGGAATTGGCTGCACTTTCAATTTTGTCAATATCTTTTTTTCCCTAAGAGATATAGTGATATTTTAGAAGTGGTTGCCTCTTTCTTATTGTTTATTCGACTGTTGTTGCCAGTTCAGCCATGTTTATTGAAGTGTTTTATTTTCTTATTTTCTCCTCATTATTTTTCGTCTCTTCTTACACAAAGTAGGTAAGGTGCTGGGGTTATTTTGTGGTCAGACTGTCAAGATACAAAAATATTGTGATCTTGTTGACGTATTTGCCTAATATTTTTGTGAGAATTCCATCGAGTGGCATGAGTGACCTTGGTAGACCCCTCTACGAAGGTCTTAGCATGTTCACATGATTCTTCCTCGCTAATTGCTGCTCAATTGGTAGACTGGCTCCTTCATGTTCAAAGATTTGATTGATCCTGTCAACATTCTCCTAATATGTGGCTATAGATAATGAAAGTTTTGCTCGTTTGGTAGTATAGTTGAAAAGAATTTATTTTCTTAGTATAAATTCTGCCCTGCCTTTGGATATTTACCTCAGAGCTTGTGCTTTGCTTTAACTCTTGTTATTGAATGTACGCAGGATATTGAATGTTCAACTAGGAGAGAGATCAAGGCTGGCTTGGTTAGGGGTAGAGGCAGATCCCCTGGTTCACTCGGATAGTCTCTTGAAGGCTTACAACAGGCCTTCAGATGATGTCAATGGGCAGTCTTCAAAATGGTTTATTTCTAAAAATGCTATCGTTTCTGGGCTTGGGCTCCTTGGCATCAGACAGGGAAATGTCGACTCTGTTGCTGATGGGGAGCAATCGGCTCCTAAGGCTCGGAGAAAGAGGGTTGTCCGCAAGAAGGTGGCAACAAGTTGAGCACTGTTTTTTCTTATTTGGGTGCAATCACAATCACTATACAATTTTGCCATTTGAGAAAGCCGTGGCGAGCTTGTTCATCGAACTTAAGAAAGAACGAACTGCTAGGAGGTGGTGTTCGGTAACCATTCATGATTGCTGCAGCGGTTTCTGGACGGAACAGACTAATAATGAGTATAACTAGAATAATATTCTGAGGGAAGATTTATTGATTTTTTATTCTTTTTCTTTAAAGAACATGTACTTAACCAAGTCAAAGAGTGTTTACAGTGCTGTATGCAGGCTTGAATGTTCACCTGGAATTTTTCTACTAGGTTGGAAGGTTTAGTTCTAAGATTAGCACGTTCTGAGGAATGATTCAAGCATTTCTTTGGGCATCTAACTCCCGGACTTGGGAGTTGGCAAAACCTGTTTGTGGTCGCATAAAATTCAACGACCTTCAAAGTGTCGTGATCACACTCCTCACCGATGAAGGTCCATTTACTCTACTCTCAAATTATCCAAACTACAAAGGTTTCCGATGAACTTCTGATGCTCGCCTGGTTTGAAGATTCGACCTTAAAATAATAAGGTGATAAGATGAGCATGAAATGTCCATTTGCGCGTTGTCACACTGCATATGGTGGTTACGAAGATGGATATCTTGCTTAAATTCGGAACCACATATAGCACAAACTCTTCTCTTTTTCTTTTCTACTAAGCAAAGGTGAAATTCATTACAAAGTGAAAGAGAATACAAGCACTGAATCCAAAACCATCTATGGTCGAAAACGTACATATGGTGCATAGAGGCCCAATACATTTTCAAGGGCCCGAATGACCATAATCCAGACGACTTGAGAGGCCAAAAACCACAGAAAGGCCTCAACCAACTGGGTCAACAAACCCACAAACCCAACCCGGATCCAAAGACCCGGAACACCACACCACCACGCCGAAAACGGCGGATACTGTTGCCGGAGGAGGAACCAAACCAACACCAACACCAACACCTGCAACAAAAACACCCACGGAGGAGAAAATCGACCAAAAGGAAAGCATAAACATCCCGGCGCGTGGAGGCACTGCGGGACAGGGACGGCTGCAGCCAACCAATCTCCTTTTCTTTAATTAATTCAATTTCTTTCTTCGAATTTCATGTCAATGCATTCTTTGGAGTTTGGACTTCGAAATATACCCCCATCATTTACTAGAAATACCACCTCAACTTCAGACCCTACATCTTCCTCTCTAATCTCTTTCCCCATCAACCACCGTCTTCTCAAAATGAACGCCATTATTTCTGCCCTCCAATACTGGCTAGTGAGCCACCCAACCATCCTCCACTTCCAATGGACCCAGGGCCAGACCCCAGGCTCCACCCCCCTCTTCCTCGCACTCACCGTCCTCTCCTACCTCGCCCTCACTTTTCTCCTCTCCCGCCGCCTGGTTCCACTTCCCTACCTCGGACCCCGACTCCTCAAACCCATCTCAGCCCTCCACAACCTCACCCTTCTCCTCCTCTCCTTCACCATGGCCGTCGGTTGCACCCTCTCCGTCCTCACCCACACACCTCATCTCCACTGGATCATTTGCTTCCCACCACACACCCCTCCCTCTGGGCCCCTCTTCTTCTGGGCCTACGTATTCTACCTCTCCAAGATTCTGGAGTTCTTGGACACCCTCTTGATCATTATCAGCAATTCCATCCAACGGCTCACGTTCCTCCACGTCTACCACCACTCGACGGTCGTGATCATGTGCTACATCTGGCTGCAAGCCTCCCAGTCCCTGTTTCCGGTGGCGCTCGTGACCAATGCGTTGGTGCACGTGGTAATGTACGCCTACTACCTATTGTGCGCCATGGGGGTGCGGCCCAAGTGGAAGAGGCTGGTCACGGATATCCAGATCGTGCAATTCGTGTTCAGCTTCGCTGTGTCGGGTCGGATGCTGTACGACCACTTTACTGGATCCGGGTGCTCTGGGATCTGGGGTTGGTGCTTCAACGCTGCTTTCAATGCCTCACTTTTGGCTCTTTTTGCAGACTTTCATGCTAAGAGTTACGCCAACAGGAAGAAGATGGGTCATAAGGATAAAGGGTCGTGATATTTTGTTGGGTTGTGGCAACTCCTTTATTGGACGGTCCTAATTGATTATAACATTATTTGGATTGAGGAACCCTATTGCAAGGTGGATTTTTTTTTTGTTAATTGTTGTGGTTGTCACTTGTACTCGTCAGCTCAAAGGGTTAATTTGAATTTTTTAATCATTTGGGTTTGACGTGAAGTTATGACTTTAAAGCCCTATGCTGTACTTCTTACTTGTTTAAACCCATAATTATCCGAAAAACAAAGAAGAATAATCATAAAATGTTTTTTTTAAAGCATTTGCAGGAAAATTATATCACAACTCCTCAATATTTATTGAAAGGAATTCGGCCATTACGGTGCGTTTGCAATATAATATTTCACAAAATTTTATACTTTTTCACAATAAAATACTACAATATAATCTCTCTTATTAAATCATAACTTTTCACTACAAAAATATAAAAAATTGCCTCTTTTCACTTTTTCACTAAACCCAATACCTAAAATTTTAACAACACAAAATTTTTACAACACAAACCCGTCAACATTTGGATTGATTATAAAATAACAACAAAAAGGAATATCTTCGATTCATTTTCTTCCTATCACAATAAACATAAAAATTCATTTAATTTTTTTATCAATTCCCATGAAATTGCAATTCTAATCATTCAAAATTTTGATTCACAAACACTTAAAATTTGGCCAATATGATATTAGAAAAAGATGTACTAATTATTATATATATAGGGATAAATATAATGAGCAATATGATATGAAAATGGACGAGTAATCTCTTCATTTATCAAAGAAAAGAGAGTATTTATAGTTTTGTGTGGTTCAATCGGATCAAGGATTAGGAAGTAATAAAGAAAGAAACCGAGAGTCCATGTTCCTTGTTGAAAGTAGCCCACCTGCACAACCCCCCCCCCCCCATTCACCCTAGTGTAGACAAAATTCCAATATGGTTAAAAGCCCAAGACATGCTCGAGGCCCTTTTACTCACTCACTTCGGTGGTCCCATCAATTTGCCTCGAATGCGACGCGAATTGAACAGAGTGGTTGATAGAGAGATTCAGAGCCGGTGGTTGAGGTGGCTTTTTATATTATCATTACGAGTGTGCACAGGAGGAAGATGAACGGATGGAGCTGGTAAGCATTAAAGAAGCGCAGCGCAGAGGCTTAATCAGTAGGGGCGGAAATGGGTGTTAGACGGGATTGAGTTCTCACCCAGTTGGCCGCATCCGGGATGTGTCCTGTTCATACATAACTATACGGAGAGCTTTCGAACAGGGTTTAATGTCAGTTATCCTCAGTATCCAGTTCCAGCATATCTGATGTATCCCATTCAAGTTCTCAATAGAACACTCTTCTCACCGGCCAGTGGTCTCGAGGACGTTAAAAATACAGAGGAGGTATAGCTTTTCTTCTTCGAACCTACCTAATGGATAAATTGATTGGTAATTTGCGCAAAAAAGAAAAAAAGAAAAGAAATTGCTTCACTTTTGTTTAATTTAGTTTTATTCGAATTGCATGTCAATGCGAACTCCTTCGGCTTCTTTCTGGACCGAGAGATAATATTATAATAGCCACTTGAACGAACTGTGCTCTTTTTCTCAATTGATGGAGGTTTAAAAGTTTGTTTTTTTTCTTGGAGTCTTGGGTTCTGATTCCAATGACTATTTCAACGTTTCCAATGAATATTTCAATGTTTCCAATGACTATTTAAATGTAACATTGAATTGGGATTTTTTGTTCTGGAAGCATCAATGGAAAAAAAAACAGCTTGTTTTCTGAATATTTAGAAACCAATTTGAGGAATTTTTTTATGGTTAGCGAATAAGAGGAAATTCATCTGCAGTTATGTTGCATTGAGTCTATGATTAATTTGCATTGAATTCTGAGAATGAAAAGGATGTGATAGTCCGTAAAAGTAATTTGATTCTCTTGTGTTTCCGAGACCTTTTGGAAGTTTTAACGTATCCCAGACTATTGTAGTGGGGAACATGCTGTACATCAATGGGAGCAGCACCCGCAAACCTGTTGGAAAATTTTAAAGCTGGATTTTCATCTGTTTTCACTCGAATGTCATGATGCAGCTTAAAGCTTTGATTGAAATTGTGGTTAGAATTCCCGTTTTCACCATCATAACCATCATATTAAACGAGTCTCTTCAGTCGGGCTTGTGGACAGAGAGAAAGCTTCAACAATACAACTGAAAATTCTTTTTGGTGTGTTCACTTTCTTATATCAGGACCATCTTATCACTGCAGTTTGTGTCGGGCAGTAAGGAGGACAAATATGTTAAAATTGATGCTTGCTTGTTGCAAGGTGTACATATCTGAAAGCCGGAATAGGGCTGCACTGGAGAAAATTGAACAAGCAGCCAAACTATTTCCACAAGCTCCCATTGTCAATAAGTTTGAAGATAATACTTATAATAGAGTCGGTTACACCCTTGTCTCCAAGTTATCTCCAGCACAATCTTGCATCTCATGTCCTCTGAGAAATGCTGTGCTTGCCATGGTTAAGGCAGCATTTGAGACAACTGACCTTGAGTTGCATTGTGGAAGTCATCCTCGGCTAGGAGTTGTGGACCATATATGCTTTCACCCTCTGGCACATGCTTCATTGGACCAAACAGCTGGGATTGCAATGTCTTTGGCAGCAGATATTGGCTCTAGCATGCAAGGTTTGTGACCTTTGCTTACTGCATTAAACGGTAGCTAGTACAAAACTGTCAAACCATAGTGTTAATGATCGTTGATGAAGACTTTGTTCTGTTGCCTTTGAAGATTTGATATAGTAAAACTCTTTAATTGTACTTCCTTTCTTTGTTACTTTTGGTTACAAGGGCAGTCTTTTTTATCAAACATCACTCAATGTTTTTAATCCAATCATCTGATTACTTGAGCTTCCCTCAAGTTCTACACCAACTGTCAATTATTAGCAGCCGAGACTGTTTATTGAATGCAGGATTGCTTTGTCAATTATTAGTATACACGTTTCTGGGTTGTGTATTATTCTTTCCATATCTCAAATTTATAATTTTTTCCTTAGCTAATGATAATAAATACCACCTGCAGCCCCTACTTTTCTGTATGGAGCTGCCCACGAGGAGGCAAGGACGCTTGATTCAATCAGAAGAGAGTTGGGTTACTTCAAGCCGAACTCTTCTGGAACTGAATGGGCTGGAGGGCCAAAATCAGAGTCCCTACCACTGAAGCCAGATGAGGGTCCAACTCAAGTGACTCGAGCCAAAGGCGTTGTAGTAATTGGAGCAACCCCATGGGTTGATAACTACAACGTCCCTGTCTTCTCTACTGATATGGCTGCTCTTCGTAGAATTGCAAAAAGGGTCAGTGGGAGAGGCGGTGGCCTTCCTTCAGTACAAGCCATGGCGCTAGCACATGGGAATGATGTCACCGAGGTAGCTTGTAATTTGCTGGAACCAAATAAAGTTGGAGGAGATGGAGTTCAACAAGAAGTCGAGAGGCTTGCGAGGGAAGAGGGTATGGCTGTGGGGAAGGGATACTTCACTGATCTATCACAGGAAGAAATAGTTAAACGCTACTTAAAGTTGGGGTCTTTTTAGTAGTCGTAAACAAGAGAGAAAAATAAGCCATTTTTTTGGTCTGCTTCTTGTGAAATGTTTTCTAAACAAATGTAATATTATCATGTATTGGATCAATTTTATACTGCATGTGAAACAAGTAGTAAATGAATATCTTCTGTGGCATGGGTATGTACAAAAATACATCACCAGAAGGCTGGATTAGCGGTTCGGTCCTCGAGATGTGGGCCTTCAGGGACGATTGGAGGAAGGGACTCATATGGGCCAGATATTGGTGGCAATATGATGGGTTGGTCCTAGTTTAGGCCTTATTGATACGGTTCAGAACAGGCCTGGTGACTACTTAGGCAGTTCCGGAGCTGGGGTTAGACGTTAAGACTTAAGAGGGGTCAGTTTTACTAAAATAAAATTAAGGGCCAAAACGTAAATAGTATAAAATACTACCATAAAAAAGTTAAAAAACACAATTTTTGCCTCTCTTGGTGGCGGCGCCTTGGGCTTTTTTTTTTTTAAAAGAAAAAGTTCGTTCATTAAAAAAACAACGTAATAATCATTTTGATAAGGATTTTCTGTAATTTTGATGAGGATTTTCTATAATTTTTTTGTTTATATTAGTAAGACTTTATATTATTAATATTGTCCATATAAATTTTAGATAATATAAACCAGGTTTATTTATTATATTTATCTCTCCTAATTGACTTTTTTTTAAAGAAATTGCAAGATATCTTCCTGGACAGTGAGTTAGCTGCATATCTTTTAATTTGAGACCCTAGGCCCTCTACTAATACTATTCCCATATTGCAACAAAGCACAATGACCGAGACTATTAGCTATCATTTGAGACTAGTCTTTGTATTCGATTTATAAGGAAACGTGATTTAGAAAGAAAAAAAACTAGTCTTGTCTTCCAGTAGGATATGATTTTCAGAGTTGACCTAACAGTAGACTTGTTTTGTTTTATTTATTGTCAGGAAACTTGTATTAATTGCAACTCCCACGATATTTCCAGCCAAGGGCCCAAGAGCCTTTGAATTGGTCTTCATGGCATGCGCATTTTAAAGGACTACATGTAGGACGCTTCAAGCACATCCACACAAAAAAGAGAGGAAAATATCTCCTTAGAGAAGAGGTAGCCATGGGCTTGAATGGAAAGCTCTTGCAAATCATACTGCCTGGAGCGATAGTATTTTCCATGGTGGCAGCTGCTCCCAAGCCTGAGTACTGCCGCAACAAGTGTGGAGACGTAGAAATTCCCTTTCCATTTGGGATGGGTGAAGGCTGCTATCTGAATAAGAAGTTTAACGTCACTTGCGACGACTCTCAGAAACCCAAGAAAGGTGATGCGACTATTACGAACATATCCATTGAGGATCACGAGATGCGTGTCTTGCAACGAGTAGCCCGAGACTGTTACGCTCCGTCAGGAGCACTGGTGGAATCCGAGTCCCGCAAGGAAACCCGTCTCTTGACAGGCATGTTCGTCATTTCCAAAACGAAAAATAAGTTCACTGTTCTTGGCTGTGACACTTACGCATACCTTCGTGGGATCCAAAAGGGAGAAGCGTACTGGACTGGGTGCATGTCTCTATGTTCTAGCCTTCTCAATGTGGTCAATATGGCCGATGGGTCTTGCTCTGGTGTTGGGTGCTGCGAGGTTGAGATTCCGGACGGTTTACAAGATATTGGAGTTCAAGTTGGCAGCTATTTCAATCACACAAATGTATCGGACTTCAACCCCTGTGGCTATGCTTTTGTTGTTGAACAAAACCAGTTCAACTTCACCACTGGTTCTCTCCGCGATATGCCCGAGGAAAAGTTTCCGCTGGTGCTCGATTGGGTAGTTAACAATGAGTCATCATGTGAAGCATCTTCGAACAAACCGGATTTCCCCTGTCAGAGGAATAGTGAATGCCTTGACGTCGAAACCGGATCCGGATACTACTGCAAATGCAAGCAGGGTTACCAAGGGAATCCATACCTCCCTGATGGTTGCCAAGGTACCTATTATACATCTATAAACTTCCTAATCGGAAAACTTATATGATACCAGAAGTTTTTCATTGGGGGTAAAGTCATATAGTTAGCCCGTAAATACGAGTAAAAATCTACAAAATGACGGAATGTGTGGCAAAGATTACCCTGATCTTATGTCTTTTTATATATATGATTAAAAGGGATGACCAAAGTAGTAGTCTATTTGTATTAATCGTTCGTTCCTCATACCGATGAGTAACTTCACTATCTGATTAATATATCTATTCTCTAGCAGCAAGGGTAGGGAACCCCGAACCCCCTCTATCGTTCTTACTCTCTCACTTGTTTATCGCTTGCTCGGGCTTCTATCTCGGGGAAGCCCTTCTCTCGTTTGCTTGAATAGTATCCTCAGCTACCGTAAATAAGTCTTATGCTTAAACTAGCCGCCCCTAATTTAAGCTTAAGATAGAGAAAAGGCTGAGTACACTAATAAAATAAGATTTTGTGGACAACATAGGAGGTTAATCTAGTAAGATCATCTACAACATTTGGTGATGGTCTACTATATTAGAATTCTTGATAATATATTCCCTAAAGGGTAACTCTGATATATGTGTAATTCCGAATAATATATTCCCTCAAGGGTCTCTAGTACTATATGTGTAGATCATCTACAACATTTGGTGATGATCTACTATACTACAATTCTTAATAATATATTCCCTAAAGGGTCACAGTTGACTAAATTTTTAAAAATAACTAAAAATAATAAAATAAATAAATTAAAAATAAATAGATTATTTACATAGAGTTTCAATAGATAAATTTTAAAAATATTATTTTATTAAAAAAATATTATCTTTTATTTTTAATGATTTTTAAATTTTTTTTTAGTAATTTTATTTTGGAGGGGCATTTTTATCATTTTTTATATTTCCTGTCTGATTTAACACATTATTTGGACAAGAGTGTGAATTGATGAGTTTTTTTTTTTTTAAAAAAATAAAGATCTTAAATTGACGTTTTGAAAGTTACTAGTACCGATTTAATTTATGCTCATACTTACGGGGTTAATTATGACTTTACCTCTTTCCATTGTTAACTTCAAATATATATATATATGAAACTTATTTCCAGTTTCATTGTACGATGATGGAGTTGATATATATTCTTCATGGCTTGATTTACAGACATCGACGAATGCGGGAATCCAAATCTGAATAATTGCACACAAGCGAAAAACTGCTTCAACACAAAAGGCAATCATACATGTCGTTGCCCCAAGTGGCACCGTGGGGACGGAAGAAAAGGCGGTGAAGATTGTGTTCCGGAGTTCTTAAGAGTAATTAAGATTGCCATTGGTAAGTATATTTACTAGTCTATAGATTCAAACGCTTGGGCCGATCGCTAAAGAACTCACTTACGAAATTTCCAGTTGGATGCGATATACCTATTTGTGGAGAAAGGACAGGATTTTTAAATTTTAACTGTTCTTTTCTTCCATATGCACTGCTGTAAAAGCTAACTGTTTTTGTTGTTGTTGTTGTCGTTGTCTAGAGGAAAATTTATTAAAAACACTCATTTATGGTGGAGGAAAAGAGTGGTTACGTACACTAAAAACAGACAGGACTCTGAAAAATAAAATAAAAGGCCCAAATAACTAAAAAATAAAATAGCAAACCAATAAAAAAATCAATAGACCTAAAATCTAATATTAGCAAAACCCAATCTATCAAGATGAAGAGTACCTATACTCTAAATTAAGCATCAAGACCCACACAATGAAGCCTGCTTGCCACTAATAGACTGCATAATTGCTCACTGCCATCAAAGTTTACGTGATTCCTTTTTAAAGCTCTTTTCTTAACTTTGTTAAAAATAATATCATAATCAAATCTACAAGATTTGATCATATGATACTGTTGTTATCACGATATCAAGTTTAAATGTGATATCGTTATCAAATCTCAAAGATCCAAGTTTAAATGTAGAAATTTAAGTTTAAATGTAGGGATATTTTTATATCATGTTTTGTATTCTCTATAAATAGAGACCTTTAACTTGTACTCTGTATGCACTCATAATACAAAATACAGTCATAGAGGGCTTGTCTCTTGTTACTATTTCTCTCCCCTTTCCATTACAACTTTATTCTTCTAACTTCACCCAAAATATGAGATAATCAGATAATTAAACTATATATACTGGAACTCTAGCTCATCTTTCCTTAATTTCCAAGACACCCTAATGGAATTAAGTGCGCATAAAAAGGAGCTTCGTAGACAGACGTTAAAGCTTGTGTCAACAGTTCTTGCTTTATATATATATATTGCTAGACTTGCATATATATATATATATATAGTCCTAGCTGCAATTTGCCATCACATATTTTGGAGGGACCTCTGTTGAAGTTGCGTTTTTGTTTTTCACTTTTCGTTTTAACTTATTTCTCCGTGGTTTTCGTTTCTTTTCCTTAGCCTCTTTTAACCGATCGAGCAAATAAAATTTGTAAATGCTTCATGTTAATTAGTCAACCTTTTCGGTGGTAGTCTTCAAGTCTATGTCAAAATGAATGATGCTTCATCTTTTCCAATGCAGGTATTGGCATAGGCTTAATTGCCATTCCTGTGTGTAGCTTTTGGCTATACTTGGTACTCAGGAAAAGAAAACTTATCAGGCTTAGAGAACAGTTCTTTCAACAAAATGGGGGTCTGATTTTAGAACAGCGACTCAGAAACCATGCAGGATCCAGAGAGACAGCCAAAATCTTCACTTTAGAAGAGTTGAAGGCTGCTACCAAAAACTTCGATGAGAGTAGGATTATTGGTCGAGGAGGTTTTGGTACAGTTTACAAAGGACTTTTACCGAATAATGGGATTGTTGCTATCAAGAAGTCCAAGACAGTGGATCAAAACCAAAGTGAGCAATTCATTAATGAGGTTGTTGTTCTCTCCCAGATTAATCATAGGAATATTGTCAAACTCTTGGGCTGTTGTTTAGAGACACAAGTTCCTTTGCTAGTCTATGAGTTTATTCCAAAAGGGACGCTTTTTGAGTACATACATCAGGAAAGCACTGCATCCACCATATCATGGGAAACTCGTCTCAGAATAGCTGCAGAAACAGCAGAAGCACTATCGTATCTACACTCTGCAGCTTCAACACCTATAATACACAGAGATGTCAAGTCTACGAACATACTGCTTGATCAAGATTTCACTGCAAAAGTCTCAGATTTTGGAACTTCAAGATTGGTTCCACGAGACCAAAAAGAAGTAGCAACTGTCGTGCAGGGAACTCTTGGATACTTGGATCCTGAATACTTACAGACAAATCAATTGACAGAGAAAAGTGATGTTTATAGTTTTGGAGTGGTACTTGTGGAGCTACTAACGGGAGAGAAAGTACTTTCATTTGACAGGTCCGAAGAGGCAAGAAGTCTAGCAAAGTATTTTCTCACTTCTTTAAAAGAGGACAAACTGTCTGAAGTTCTCGAGAATCGCATAACTGAAGAAGGAAACAATGAGCAGATCAAGGAAGTGGTCGAACTTGCAAAGAGGTGTTTAAGACTAAAAGGGGAGGAGAGGCCTACTATGAAGGAAGTGGCAATGGAATTAGAAGGAATACGAAAAACGGGGAGGCATCCGTGGTTGAACGTTAAATCAAACCCCGAAGAAGTGGAACGCTTGCTTGGTGAGACATCTGACACTAACATCCATGGGGAGAGTAGCCTCAGAAGTACTGCTGGATTCGATAGCATCAACGACCTTATCACATTGACCGTGAGGGATGAGATCGAGATGAACGTTGCACGATGACATCTGCATGCTCTTGACATCATTTTTCTCACGCAATCATTGAGCTAAAAGTGAAGTTTGGGGAAAAGTTAATAGAGAACCTGCTGCTAGAAGAAAGCTCAAAACCTACACCAAAAATGGTTGCTTTATATCTCATGTCTTTGTAGTTATGCTTATGCTTGTTTACGATCGAGGTAATTAGCTAGTTTGCAGTTACAAACGCTTTTTCTTTTCTTTTCGTAACTTTGAAATTATGTGTCTACAGAATATCACTGTTGTCAGTTCAGAATTAAAGATCATTGCTCTAAGAAGCTTATCTGTTTTATGAGATTTCCATTAATGGACTCCGGTTACTGTGTGAGTGTGTAACTTTGTGAGTGTGCCGATTGCACGGTGAGGATTGCGTGAGTGTGTTTGGACGACTCAGATCGCGCCACTGAATAAATGAGGTATAACCGGCAACCCAAAGAGGACGATCCACCCACGCGATCCATGATCCGATTCGAACTCCACGCCCTAGCTTCAACTTTCGACTCCCTGAAATTTCCAGAGAGTGAGAGCCCCGCGTGAAATTTTCAGAGAGTGAGAGCCCCGCTTCAGCCTTCGACTCCCCTTCGCCGGAACCCATTCATCTTCAGCCTTCGACTCCACTTTGCTTCAGCCCCGACCCCTCCGGAGATTGGTCTTGCTGAGGTCGATCCTTTGGCAGTTCGACGAGATTGAGAAGGTAGCAGATGTTTCCTACCCCCTTCTATTTCTTATGATCTGTAGCTTAAAATTGATGAGGTACTTGTGGATGATGTGTAATGTGATTTACGTAGCCTTTTACCAATTTGTGATGAAGTTATAGACTTTACTGGTGGGTGAATGTATGTTATGGTTATTGGTAGTTGTTTCTCTTCATCGAGTAAAATAGTTCAAGATTGGAAATGAGTTCTATCTCTTTGCTGGCTATTTCAGGAATTTGTGGTCACGGTACACTTGACTGCTTTGGTTCAGTTATTAATTCTGTTGATCGTGTTCGTGTATGCTCTAGTTATTAATTCTGTTGATCGTGTAGTGTAATTGTAGTCTCGAACATAGTGATACAAACTACTGAACTTGCCCAGTAAAACAAATTACAAACTATTGTGTTTAAATCCTATTGCTAGTTTCTTTAGTGTCAATCCCAGCAATTTAATCCCAGTTTGATGAATAATGGGGGAGTGCAACAGGTTGGTGCTTATTGCAGCTTCCATAAACGATATGACCCAAATGGAAGAGATCAATCCAAATATCAGTAGACGAGGGTCCAGTAGTTCTGAAGTCCCTGAGGGTGAGTTAGATATCCTTCATTTGAGCTGCTAAGATTGTATGAGGACCTTTTTAATCCTTTTCGTTGATTGGTATATGCAGGTGACATGGTAGTGGTCGACAATGGGGAGAATGTAGATGTATGGAGCATAGAGTGGAGGGACATCGAACATGCGTACGATTGGTACAACCGGTACGCAACACTGAAAGACTTTAGCACTTGTAGACATAGCGGGAACAAAAATAAAGAACTTGAGTATTGGACATATAAGGCGTTTGTATGTAGTAAAGAAGGGACAAAGAAAGTGAAGGACTCGTTTATATGGACTTACAATGCAAATTATTCATTACATATTAAATTTTTTTTTCAGTTTATTATTTGAATCAAAATTACCATAACAATTACGTTGGTGTATTCCTCTTTCGTAGGAGGAGGAAGAGGGCGAGGATGAATCGGTAATGTGACGATTTAGGAGACTCGATGAGTTGTAGAAAAAGTGGGATAATGTAACTTTGTTTTTTTATATTGTTGTTTGTGCATATGTTTGTGGGAAAAAGTGGTCCAGTTTATTGAATGTAAAGTTCAGTTGAGGAGATCAATTTAAGCTATGAATTTCACAGCCATTAGTGTGTGGTTTGTGTCTAACGTTCACAAAATTGATGAGAGTCTCAACTCTTTTGATTCAGTGTAAGGCTTATTTGTATGAATTGTATACAATGTCCACAAGGTTATGATGGAAAAAACTTTCCGCATCTAACAAATGTCCACAATGTTATTTCTCCTGACTGGTTTGGATGGGTATATCCAACCAAAACTTAACTTTTTCGCAGGTAAGGTCAGGAAGACTTGGAGCCCCGGGAGAGCTGGACTCCCAGGATAAACGAGAACAAAAACCCCGGGAGCTTGGGAATCCCGGGTGTAATGAGACCCGGGGAATTCCAAGGATGTTTGATACCACTCTGGACCCCAGGGTGTGCTGAGTGCTGGAGCCCTGGATTGCGGGAGTGCTTGTCTCATGCATCAGCTTCAGAACTGACAATGAGCCTTTCAAGGTCTCGTTTCCTGTAGCTTTGTTCCCGACTTTGGATTGTACAAATACTTGAAAAGGAAAATAAATGAAGCATATAGAAATTCCATTATCCCTATAGAAAGTTCATCCCAAGAGAAATCTCAACATCCTAAGAGTACAACCACATAGAAAGTTCACTAGAACTAAAAGTATCACAACTATAACATTGAAACCACTACCTATTATCCATTATTTACTTCATCCCAAGAGAAATCCCTACAACCAAAACAAATATAAACAACACCCATGACTTTATCAACTGCTCCCTAAGTCGGTGATCATTTTCCTTCAATCTCTTTATTTCTTCATCCTTGACTTTCAAGTTGTTATTGGACACTTGAAGCTTTTCCTCAAGCAATTTCACTCGTTCTTTGAAGCTATCAATCTCAACATCATTTGCCTGTGATTTGACAATCTCAGCCTCTAACTTCTCTTCCAGACGCTGCATTTTCACAATCAATAAAACTAAAGCATAATCATTTGCTTCAAATGCAGCCGGGTAATCAAGCCAATATACAAAACCGCATCCATGATTTTCACGTCCAGTGTAGTTGGGGCAACCAAAAAATCGTCTACCAAAATTCTTTGGAGTGAAGGACCTCCCCACACTGGTGGAGATGCCACACTTGCATCTTGGGGGTTCCGACACCTCCCTAGAAGTGTCAGTGACGTTCCAATATTGGTGATTTGTTCCATTAATAAATATGAAATTAATGCAAGGAACATGCTTGTAATTTAGAGAATTGCCAATATTTGGTCCCACACTGCACACCTTTTCAGGAATATGGTTTTGGACTTATGTAAAGGATAAGTTTCGACTACTTGTATGGTTTTTTCTGATCAGAATTAAAAATGTATAAAAACACAAGCCAAACACTTGAAATCTGTAAATTTGAAAGTAGTTCACATTAACATGTAGTTGCTATTACATCAACCAACTAGTCGATACACTTTGCAAAACAAACAAGCAAAATTGCCATGTATGACTATTAGGCAAACACTTGAAATCTGTAAATTTGAATGTTTTCCCTTCTAAATGCAACATAATACGGATGTCGAACCTCAAAAAATTACTAAAAACACAAATCATACAAGAATCTCCCAAATTGAAAATTCTTAACCTATAACATCTGAATTTGCACTAAATGCAACTGAACCTGGTTTCTGCAATCCCCGCCAAAGGTACAATTTTGCGAAATTCAAGGATAGTTACCAAAAATCAAATTCTACGATGACATATCACCAACCACTAGAGAGATATAAAAACCCAATCTTCATCAACATATGCAACACAAGAGGAGACAAACCCTAATTACATAACATCATCGAGACCAATGTGCCAAAGGGGGAGAGAAACATCTGCTACCTTTAAAATCTCGCCGAATTGCCAAAGGAGCGACCTTAGCGAGACCAATCTTCGGAGGGGTCAGGGCTGTAGCGAAGTGGAGTCGAAGGCTGAAGAGGAATGGGTTCCGGCGAAGGGGAGTCGAAGGCTGAAGCGGGGCTCTCATTATTTGGAGAAATCACGCAGCAAATTCAGGTTTGGAAAGCTAGGGTTTTCGAAATTTGGGGGAGGATTGCGTGAACGGGTGGATGCGAGTTCGGATCGTGGAGTTGGGTCCCAATTATAACTCATTAATTCGCTGGCGCGATCTGAGCCGTCCAAACTCCTTCACGCGATCGTCACCGTGAAATTAACACACTCACACAGTTATACACTCACATAATAACCGGAGCCCCATTAATGGGCTTTTGATAAGGTATGCTACAGGAAGTACTACTTAAACCAAAATTCTGTAGAACTCGTTGTGGGAGGCCATTTGTTAATATATTCTGAATATGAAGAACGAAGAAGAAGAATATAATGAATGATTTTCTACTTGAAACCAAATCAAGAACTGGAAAACACAAAGAAAGAGACCACAAATTAAGAAGTCCACTGTCCATGTTTCTTATTGAAAGTAGCCAAATGCCCAACCTTTGAGCTCAGCCAAATACGGGTGGGGTGAATCGGTCCTCTCCATTCATCCTAGTCATGTTGACCAATCCAATATGGTTAAAAGCCCAAAATATGCTCGAGGTCCTTTTACGATGGCCCTAAAGATGCTAGGTTTTTTAGTCCAAACACTCGAACCGATTGGTCGTATAGTCCAGTTAAGAATAACAGGTCTCAAATTAAGTGAAAAACACCAATGCCTATTGCCTCCCACTTCTTGATGTCTTGGCGTCTTTTCTCTTTCTGGGCGACGCCCAAAGTGCCCAAAGATCAGTATACTAGTTATCATGTGTAATTACTGACGGTAAATGGAGAAGTATTGAACAACCAGCTATTGTGGTGGACCGATATGATGAAATAAGTAGAGTTAATGGTTTAAAAGTACCATACCAGTCCAGTCATTCCCACACTGCCAACCCTTTCCATTTTTGGCGCTCCGAATTTGTATTTCCTCGCTCTGTCTTCTCACCCGACCTTCCTCCCTAGACCTCCACCACCAACGACCGTGTGAGCCACATCATGAGCCACATTACCTCAACCTTCTAATACTGGCTAGTAAACCACCCAGTCATCCTCGACTTCTCATGGACCTAGGGCCAAACCCTTGCATCCTCCCCTCTCTTCCTCACCCTCACTGTTGTCTCCTACCTCTCCCTCACCTTCCTTCTCTCCAACCTCCAACTCCCACCCATCCAGCCAAGTCTCCTGAAATCAATCTCAGCAGTCCATAGCCTCTTCCTTCTCGTTTTCTCCTTCATCATGGCCCTTGGTTGCAGCCTCTCCATCTCTCATGCACCTCACTTCCACTGGGTGATCTGCCTCCCACCGCAAACCCCACCAACCGGGCCTCTCTTCTTCTGGGCGTACATATTCTACCTGTCAAAGATACTAGAATTCGTAGACACCCTTTTGATAATTGCGAGTAACTTGACCAAGAGACTCACTTTCCTGCACGTTTACCACCATGCAGCAGTTGTGATCATGTGCTACATGTGGTTACAAACATCGCAGTCCATGTTTCCGCTGGTGCTCGTGACCAACGCGTCGGTGCATGTACTGATGTACGCATACTACTTCTCCTGTGCACTTGGGGTCCGACCCAAATGGAAGAGGCTGCTCACGGAGTGTCAAATTGCTCAGTTTATATGTAGCTTTGTGGTTTTGGGTATGATGCTGTACTACCATTTTACAGGCTTAGGGTGTTCCGGAGTCTGGCCGGGTTGGTGCTTCAATACGGTCTTCTATTCTTCTCTTTTGGCTCTATTCCTAGACTTCCATGCAAAAAATTATGTCTACTCGAAGAACAAGTGAAACGATCATGATAGGATAGCATGAAAATGCTCTTGAACTCTTTGTCGTAGGTAGGCTATTCACTAGGTGCATGAAGATTGACTCATTGATATTCTACTGTAACAATTAGACTATTAAACCTAGCTAGTTAATTGCGGTATCGTACTATGCTGTCATTGTTGGTTCTGAAGCAATACTTATTGTGTCCCCGCCTTGCTCATCTAAGTTGATCGGATCTATTCAAGCGACTTGATCGACCATTTCTAATCTTGTCTGATCTTGCTTGACCGATCCAGAATGCCAGCCTTTTGGAGCTTGAATCTACCTACGTACGCACAAAGAAGCATATGCGTTGGTGCTCACTGCTCTCCGTATTATATATATAGGAGCATCTGAATATAGGGTTCGGTTAATATGCTGAGCCTTAATATGCTGAGAGGTGCTGAGCGACGGTGTATATTCAAAGTTCACAATCCGGCGGTCCAGAACACACCACCTCATTTAAAATGAAGATACCACTTCCGACCCGATTAGAGAATGACCCGATCCGTGTGAGGATGACCGACGATTTCAGACCCGGATTCCAGCTCTTCTCTTTGGGTAATTCGTCGCCTCGCAATTTGAATCTTCAGACGAATCCATGGCAGACTTGTTTCTGATACACGTATAGTCACAGTGAAGATGCAATTTTGATTCACAAAGCTGTGGAGACAGATGTGGACGAAGAGTTGGAATCCATCAAAATGGAAAAGGGGGCAGATTTCTCAGGTTACAACGGAAACAAGTGGGTACCTTCTGCTTTTTCAATTTTTTTTTGGGTAGGGGAGGGGGGCATCGGGGGTACCTTATGTTATTTCCAAGTCAAGTGCCCTTTGTTTGTCGATTTAGAACTTAAATATGGGAGGTTTAATTGAGGAACATTTAAGTTATTTGCAAAAGCTCAATTTTGTGCTTCTCATCTCCAGAAATTGTATGATTCCTATATATACTCTTTTGTATTTGGATTATTGCGTTCACTCAGTTTTATGCTTATGTTGCAGTAATGCTAGTGATGCTGTAGACAAGTTGAGATTCTTAAATGTGACTGAACCTTCACTGCTTGAAGATGCTGGTAGAGCTAAATTATTGTTGAATCTTTTCCTTATAATTGAGTTTCTAAGTTCTAGTGAATCTTTCTCGGACGATAGAGAGGAGGTGTTTGAGGTGCAATTTATTGAATTTGTAGACACTGACATTGGAATGACCAAAGAAGAGCTCATTGTACTGTCTTGGAACTATTGCACGGAGTGGCACTTCAAAATTCTTGAAGGCTCTTAAGGTACCTTTTAATGCATTTTGTCTGTGGATATCTTAGTACTCTTTTTCTTGCGATTATTTTTTTTCTGTTCTTGAAGCGTATAGTTCCAGCCTTATGTTTTGGTAGGAAAATAACATTTTTCTGTGCAGATTTTCGTATGCTAGAGGTTGAGCATCCTTTTTACATGACATATGTCAAATACTTATTCTTTTCCACATAAAGAGATATAAGTTTGAACTATACTATAAGGTCATTCTACAAAGATCTTGTTTCTCTACAGGTAGCAGTTTGTATCCATGAGTTAAATTATGAAGCACTCGCTGATGTTGCATAATTTCAATCATCATAAACCTAAATTGCTTAAAACAGATCTGTAGATGTTGCAGCATGTCATTATGAACTACTTGCTAGTTTCCTTGTGATGTTATTTGATAAAGTATGCATGGTCTGTATTTGTTATTGGTTCAATCATTTTGTTTACAATTGCCCATTATTCTTGTGCATTATGACAAACAGTTCATGGACACAAATACTCTCTTGCAGTCTCAATGCCAGCTGAAAAATCCTCATGTCCTGAATACAACCAATGCACAATGAAGTAATTTTCAACAAGTCAGTGCTGAGGAATTCCGTCCCTGGGCAGACCTTTATTGTGTGAGGACAGAGTTGAGAGAGAAAAGAACACAATTTTGTAATGTTTAGACACGATAACAGAAAATGAACACAATACAAAAAAAGCGACGACGGACCCATTTATATACAATATGAATGCTTTTATTTTCTATTGATTTTCAGCAATTCAACTGAAGAACCCATTTCCTTGCTCAACAGTCATGAATACACATTGACGCCAAACCTCTTAACTATCCCCACCACCCACCCTCCCGCGTCTATACCAAATGAAAAAGCTTGGGAACTGGAAGAACCCGACTTACAGGGGAGCGTGGGCGTGGGCGACGATGAAAATCTCGCATAAGGTACTCCCGATGCCCCCCCTCCCCTACCCTAAACAAAAAAAATTGAAAAAGCAGAAGGTACCCACTTGTTTCTGCTGTAACCTGAGAAATCTGCCCCCTTTTCCATTTTGAGGGATTCCAACTCTTCGTCCACATCTGTCTCCACAGCTTTGTGAATCAAAATTGCATCTTCACTGTGACTATACGTGTATCAGAAACAAGTCTGCCATGGATTCGTCTGAAGATTCAAATCGCAGTGAAGGGGAGAATATTCAAATTGCGAGGCGATGAATTACCCAAAGAGAAGAGTTGAAATCCGGGTATGAAATCGTGGGTCATCCTCCACACGGATCGGGTCATTCTCTAATCGGGTCGGAAGTGGCATCTTCATTTTAAATGAGGTGGCGTGTTCTGGATCGCCGGATTGTGAACTTTGAATATACACCGTCGCTCAGCACCTCTCAGCATATTAAGGCTCAGCATATTAACCGAACCCTCTGAATATATAGCTGCTTGACTTCAATTTATACTTTCGGCTTGAGTAGAGATGCTAAAGCGTTGTTAGATAACATATATCGCACTTATTTTTTGTATAACTAGCATTCATATAATATCTTACATAACTGGCAGCTCCAACTGAACAGGGGATAACCCGAAACCTCAATCCGGCCAAAGCCACCAAATTAAGCGTACAACGGCTTTTGATATGATCGGTATGCTATTAAAGTTGGCCCTGACTGTTCAATGCGGGAAATCTCTGGTGGTCGACGCCACATCCCGCGCTCCGGACACTTATTTGCTTTCTCTACTTTATTCGAGTTTCAAGCCACGTTCGTGTGCCCTCCAGCCTCCACTAATTTTTTTCTACCATTTTTTTTTGTATTTGGGTTTTTCCGCACGCCTGATTCTTTAACTTTTAGGGTTTTTTTTCCCCTTCCCTTTCTTGTTACGCTCGAAATATACATGACCTTCCTCTTCCACATGGCACTGTAAGGCAATGTCAGCGACTTCAATTGAGAGAATTTATGGGTCTCTCAAATTCACGGTGTCCTGGATTGAACTCCCATTTTTTTCTTTTTTTCTTTTTGGGTAAGTAATCAAACTCGATTTTGATATTCCTTAAACTCTGAGACCCTAAAATATCAAAGTCCTAAAAAAAAGGGATACTGGCTGTGTTTAAGATGATGGATATATTTGTAATTTTCATGTCATAATGCTAAAAATTAAAATTAATAGAACGATTTTTAGACCTTGATTCCGGGGATAAACGATGCATTTAGGTTTGTGTTCATCCTGCTGGGTCGATCAATGCAATACTTAAATGAAGCCATACTTTTTCGTTCTGCATGACCCAAGTGTCCTGATTCATTAATGGCACCCCTTCTATATTCTGCACTTGCATCATTCGGGTCATGTACTATAACCGAAATGAGGAAGTGCTGCATGCGTTTTTATAGCCTAAGCTCTAGGATTTTTAGGTCTACTTCCATGAAATTTTATGTACTCGTAGATCTCTCCCTCTCTGATCTCTCTCTACCATAAATTTTGGTCATGTCCTCCCTGCACCCGCCAACTACCGGCATCATATGCTTCAACACCTTATAAGTTATAACTCCACCTCCTCTCTCTCTCTCATTCACACGTTCATTGATGCGCTGCATGCAAGCCAGCAAAACAGGGTTACCAATAAAAATAGAAGTTCTCTCTGACAATAACATAAGGACTACTCGGGTTTTGCTTGTAATTATAGCGTGATAGTAACAGACAGTTGTATCCTGTATGCCCAATCTTCTCCTGGCGAATTAATGGAAAATGAGGCTAAGATGAAAGGCTCGCTGAATTAATGCGTTTCTTCCTTCATCAGCTTGACAGTAGCTGAGTTTTCTTATTTGAGAGATCGGTCAGAGTACATGGCAGATGGCCGGCCGCTGTCTGCAGGAGTACTTCAATTTTGGACGAAAGAATAGCGCCTCATTGATGGTACAAAGGTATTTGACAGTTGATTGTACATTGCTGGGGGCCCTAGCTCTCAGCATTTAGTTGAGACCTCCAGGACTTTTCTCGACTCAACCGCTTTCCCATAAGACCTTTCCTTAAATCGTGCGTCACGCAGAGAATATTTTTTTTTCTGGGAAATCATATATATATATATATATATATATATATATATATATATATATATGCAGCTCATTGCTCCCATAATATAGCTAGCATTGATCATGTTATGCAGAATATCCTTTTTTATCATATAGATTTTTTCATGATACGAAAACCCAAATTCTTTCTGATGGTTATAGGGAAAAACATGTCAATCCAGAAATGGTAAAGCTTGGTTATCGAGCAGTCATGGCAGGTGCAGAACTTGGAGAGAATTTTGATGCAAATTTTCAAACTGAAATCGACCACTCTTTTTTAAGTTATCTTTTCTATTTTTATTTTTCCCTACTGGCGCTTGAGCTTCTCTATCTCAACTGACGCAGATGGTATTGAATTTGTTTTGGTTAGTACTGCTCAGGCATATAACCCAGCGCCACAAGATGCTCTCAGCTCATGCAGGCTCGTCTGGCAGCATGGACGAAGTTCCTACCTGTCAAGTGGCTCCATAGAAGTAGACCACCTAGACTAGTGGTAACTGGAGTCGGAGGACCTTACTTTGTTGTCAGTTCGGACACTCGGGCTGACTGAAACCAATCCTATAGGTGTACCCTAAATCAGTAAATCTGAAAACATAGGGGTGCAAAAAGAACACCAAAAAGAATTTTAGCAGAACTTTAGCTGTGGCAAGGTATCATTAAATTTTATGCTGTGTAAGCAAGGAACCTTTCTGTGCATGTAGATTCACTCACTCCCACACGTATTCTTTCGCCAGGAGTACCCTCTTTATATTCTTTCTTGTACAACATATCTCCTCTCATGTCAGTCGCTGTCCTTGACTAAAGCAAATCGAAAGCTATGACTTATCAGTTCACTTTGTTCGTCTTCACTATTGTCGCAACAGGTTTCAATCCCTCCTATAATTTTGGTTCATCTCCTTGTATTTTGTCTGAATCTTTTTGTGCATCTTCTCTCTTAGTACTAAGTGGCCCTATTATATGGATAGCTAAAAGCCGCAAGGCAGCCACAACACCTAACTTCAAATTTTCACGTTTTGTAACTTGACACGATCATAGGCATTTTTTCTTGTCATAACAAGTATCAGATGGCATAGTATAGTCCGATTATTATAAGCTTACTAACGTGATGTAACATGTTCGTTTTGTTGGGCAGTTGGAAAACTCTCCGAGAGCACTAGAACTTTCACCCTCGTTAATGCCTGTAAGGAGACAATATGGCCCGGAATTACCCGCGGTGAGAACTTCGGTGGCGGTGGTTTTGCACTAAAACCAGGGCAGTCTGCTGTCTATACTGCTTCACCCGGGTGGGGAGGCCGCATATGGGCTCGAACTGGCTGCAGTTTTGACAAAAATGGGAATGGCACATGCCAAACAGGTAGCTGTGGTAGCACCATCAATTGCACTGGCCCAGGTAGCCCGCCCGCCTCCATTGCAGAGTTTACTCTTGGAGAGATTGATTTTTATGACGTTAGCCTTGTAGATGGCTTTAATATGCCTATAAGCGTTAGGGCTCTTAATGGCAAAGGCAATTGCAGCACTGCTGGCTGCGATGGAGATCTGCTGCAAAATTGCCCGTCAGAGCTTACCCTCAAGGCCAATGGGAAGGTCATAGCTTGCAGAAGTGCATGTAATGTTTTCAACACAGATGAGTATTGCTGTAGAGGAATGTACGGAAACCCTGTGGCATGTTTACCTACAAATTATTCCAGGAGTTTCAAACAAGTATGCCCAGCAGCATACAGCTATGCATTTGACGACCCTACCAGTATTATAACTTGCGCCGGAGCAGACTACATAGTGGCCTTCTGTGCGTCAAGGTAAGAGATCATACTCGGAGCAAAAGAAACCTTTTCAGAGACCTAAATAACGCTTATAAGTATAAATCGTATAAGAATGTTTCTTACAAGCTTTTTTGTTGCTGAATCTAGGAACCAAACGGTGTGCTCTTACCACGATACGCAGCTTGCCTGTAATCAATCAAAGGGAGTAAGAGCAGGCTCTCACGGATGGTGGCTCCCAATGCTTGCATTACCTTGATCCCCAAACTGTGGGTCATGTAGCAAAACATTAGCTGTATGCCATCTTGTTTTGTTTCTCATGGTTTTGGGTAGTTTTTCCATTAAGTTAAAAATGAAGAGAAGTAGGAGATACGCCTGCCATATCTTTTCCCTCCGATATGGGTGCACATAATTTCTGGATACCTAACATTCTCAATGCTAAAATATATATGAGAACAGGCTAATAGAAACATTTGGATGACAGATTTATCATCAAAGTAGAGTGAAAAAAAAAGAAGCTTACCAAGCTAAATCAGTCAGGTTCAAATCTCCAATAGCTCTTTGGATAATGTAGCTTCCACATAGCATTAAGAAATCTTGCATAGAACGCCAAATCCTCTTCAGTACGGCAAGCACAAAAGTCAGAAAGGGCTTCTACCAGCATTAACAACTGTATGGTGTTGTCGATATTGTTATGTCAAATGAATTGATAGCAACAACTTCCCGTAAATAGAATAAGCATAAGGAAGATGCAGATACATGAGCGAAAACAAGTCAGCTAGTTGCTAACCAAAACCAAAACAAATGCCAAAAAGAGATGAGAGGAAAATTGCAAAGGATTAACCTGGGTGAACTACTGGTTCGTTGGTCAATATGAGGCGTATGCAACGCTCTAAGAAGGATATGACTCCACAAATCACTATCAGAGCAATGATCTATTTTCTTTGAAATGCAACCCCTTGCATTCTGACTCAAGCAGCACGTTTAAGTGTAGATGCTTAAATGATTATAAAAACAAAAATGCTTTTTTCTTACCCCTTGCGTTTCTTCCTGTATTTTTGTGTTTTAGGACCATATAAGTGGTAGTAATCAACTAAACTAATTCAACCAACCAAATGATGTAGTAAAAAAGAACTAGAACGAATGGACTCCAATTTCTATACAAAGTCTTAAAAAAGAACAAAAAAATTTGCGGTAAGATTACATTTTCTTCTCTCTAGAGCTAGTAACTAAATTCTTCTAAGAAGAAAACTACCTTTATATGCATGTCACAAGCTATCTAGATTGCCACTGTTCTGATTTTGGACATTTTTTGTTTGGTCCTTCGTTTCCTTTGCTTCAGTTTCTGACCTGGACTCTGCACTGTCAAATGGCAATACAACTACAGGGGCTGCAGGCACAGTCTCCCAACGTTCCTTCAAAATATTTATGAACCTCTTGACCATTTCCCTCCTGAACTTCAGCTCCCTTGTGAACATATCAAAGAGAAGAAAGGCAAGAATGTACTTAAACGGAACAACAAGTAGAGCCGTTGCAGAAGATAACAGCACCAGTGCAACCTCCATGGTTACCTGACAAGTGTTTAAATCCAAATCATAATAACACCCACAGTAGAGACTGAAAGTAAAGTGATATTTCTAAAATATAGATATAATAAAACCATACGACAATCACAAATTCACAGGGGTCTTCGAGGAAATGTACGGAAAAGTACAACATGGACAGGATTTAGCCGATGAGAATTCGATGGAAGTTGTCAACATGGAATTCTGGAAAAGGGTGTATGTTGAATATCTTGTCCAAAGCTGTATTTTGAAAATATCTACGGGTTTTGAGTGAAAAAAGAAGATCAGAACAAACACATCATAGTAATAATAGTGCATAATTGATGTGGTTTCAAGTGGTACTACTCATCTTGATGACACTTTTTGATCAGAACACATAATCTCTGCATACAACTTAAGGAGGGGGGGCATTTGTTTGACCAATTGGTGTTACCCCTGTAAAAGCAATGGGGAATCGGTGGATCATGTTCTTATTCACTGTTCGGTTGCTAGAGAGTTGTGGGTGCATGTGTTTGGTATCCTTAATATCTCTTGGGTTATGCCTAGAAGGGTGGTTGACTTGCTGATGTGTTGGAAGAGGAAGTTTGGGGACCCTTTAGCTTTGGCTGTTTAGAAGATGATTCCTGCTTGCATTTGGTAGTGTCTATGGAGGGAAAGGAATGGTAGGTGTTTTGATGATTTGGCGGTGTCGCTGGAGAGTTTGAGGGGCAAGATGTTGCAGTCCCTTTTCTTATGGGTGAATGGGTTGTCAGGTTTTCCTTTTTCGGGCTTCTTGGATTTCCTCAGTTTCTAAGCTTGTATGGTCTAGGTGATTTTAGTATAGTCTCTTGTACTGTTGACACATTTCTCTCTAATAAAATTCAATTATTTATAAAAAAAATAAAAATGCAAATGCATCTGACTGAGCAACAGAAGCTGTGTAGAAGAAAAAAAGAAATAATTTCTCACGTGACATCAAATCACAGTATTTACTATTAAATGCATAATTCTAACGAGTCCTCTCATGAGTGGTGACTATATACCTGAGGCTGACCAGAGAGGAGAATCGTACGTATTTTCAAAAGCGTGACATTAAGATTCTGCAGATAGTTCTCCACTTCACGCATTGCATCTTTTACGGCTATAATCTTCTGGATAGTATTTGATGGAGGCTGGTCATGGATGGTAACTCTCCCAAAAGATCTTCCTAGGCGGCCTTGCTCCTTCAGTCCCTTCAATGTTAGCATGCCAGCTGCCACAAATATCAAGGCCATCGGGAATACATATGACAGCAAACTTCTGAAAATGAAAACAACCTGGAGTTTAGGTTAAATCATAGAATGGTATAATTTAGGATTCTAGCATAGTATAAGAACACTAATTAAAGCAAGATGCATACACCGCCTCCATCCATAAACAGTGGCAGAATTGGCATCCCCAACCCTTTCAAGAAAAAGCAACAAATATTAAACGTTTTGAGAAAAGGCAACCGATTGCCACCCCACCCTTATGGGACTGGCTTTATTGAGGATTTGAGTTGTGTGGATTCAAGTGTTAGATAGGTGACCCTAGTGGGATTCATACATGGTGGGTTCACCTTTGAGCCTGAACTTCCTGACAATGGAAGCCACATAAATTGCCCTGATAATTTTGTATTTGTCCTCGTTCCTTACAAGAATAACATACTTGCATCCAGTGTTACCTAGATAATTATCTTTGCTTGACTATGAATTTGGAATTTGCTACGATCTACGGACCTCATCCAGTGGTTATCGATTAGCTAAAATGTAGCAGTTTTTCCCGTATCTTTTTTACCTTCTCTCTCTCTCTCTCTCTCTCTCTCTCTGTGAAGTCCTACAGACCCAACTCAACCCCGAAAGCCATAAGCACGGAACCCAACTCAAATGGGTTTCTTATCAGCTATCCCAAAGCTAGGTGCATGGATTGGAAATTTCAAGGAGGGCAAACCATACTTGATCAAACCCAAGAGTCTCTCAGATCACCTCAAGTAAGTGAACTTAGGAATCAAATATTCAGTATATCACTACCATTTAGAAAATGTTCCGCTTGAAGCATATCTGAGAAATGAACAGCTGCAAAACCCCAAAACTACGAATAACCTTTCCAGGGAAAGTTTTGACCTCAAAGTTTGACAAGATATAGAGAGCTTGAAGAAGGAAGGTGGTACGAGTCCACATAAGAATTGTTCTAGTTCCTAAGCATGTAGCAATTCCTCATATGTAGCCGCCATTCACTTCTTTCTAAAGTTGTCACTTGACTATACAAAGTATAAAACAAGGATTGTTATCATAAGAATGTTCCGAGCAATGGATCTACCTGAAAACTATTGTATATGCAAATGCAAGAAAAGAAACAGTCAAGTATGGCTCTTCCCAGCGCCTAAGTTTTTCAAAGTTCTTGGCAGTTATTGTAAAAGGCACCATAAGTTCCTGCACAAGGAAAAAGCAATAGAGTTGACTCAAATCAAAGGATACAACAACTGGAAGTACTGCTAACAACGGACGAACACTAGAATTTGCCGTAAGATCACAATGTATAATCCCTTCATAACCACTGTTATAGGAGCCTGACCCAGCTAAGCTCAAAGGATAAAGTCCCATACTAATCTAGACTCCCAGCTCATTCTGTCCAATTATGTAATGTGTGTGAGTCTTGGCTTGAGAAGCTCAGTTGCCGGTTTGACAATCCACTCGGCCAGTTAAATCAGAGCAGATTCAGGGATCTCTTTCTCTTGAGCTGAACATGTCCACCCACATGTGGTAAAACTGATTTTGCACTGTTGTTTTGCAATGGGATCCAGGGAAGTAGCATGGAATTATATAGCATCAGTTACAGCCAGAGCAGAAAATTCCCTTATCAAGCACCTAATGGGGTGAATCAAACACAAATGTCCACTTAGGAAATACTAGTGTATTTATTGCAGGTTGGCACCGACAAAAATAATGTATGACGCTATATGTTAGATGACATATTTATATTAGCTGCCTTGCAAATTTACTCCTTGTTAAACCACCAGAAAGGAGACAAATAAACTTCTGTATCCAATGAAGTCAGGCAACACCAGATGATCCTCTTTAACATAATGGTTGCAAGTGAAATTTAAAACTCTTCATATGATATATTTTAAGTCAGATCTAAGCTTTAGCAGCTGATTCCATCAATGTTACCGTAAAATCAAGCAAATATGAGAGAACAGCCTATACAAAAATGACAAATGATTATTATGACAAACAATATCAAAAGATCAAATCTTCCGAAGTTAACTAACATGCGGGTGTTACATACCAATTATGAGCTGACATTTGGTTGCTGTGAAAACTGTAAGATCACTTTTTGTCAAAAGTTGGCTACTGCAGTAAGGGTTGAAATGCAAACAGAAACTTTGTAGCAGAAGTTTCAAACCACAAAATCGACTCAGAGAGCATGGATTGTAGAATTTTGACTTCAATGTAAATTTTTCACCCAGAGGAAGCAGTTCGTTATTACTTGAAAAAATGCTTAGTAAAAACATCTCAAACTACGTCAGCAGGTTCACAGAGCAATCAAACAGACTAGATCTGGTGTATCAAAATGTCTGTCATACTCCCATGAAGTAAAACTACTCCAAGTTAAAGAAGAGTTAAAGACGGAGAAATACTGAGTACAAGAAAACAGAAGGACCAAACCTTGAAAAGGTCTATGTTACTGGGTATCCCTTTTAGCATTGCAGCATCAATAGTAGCTTGAGTTTTCTCGACTACATCATATTTTTGTTTGCAGATTTCTGCTGCCCTTTCTACAAGAGTCGCACCAGCCACAACTAGATTTTTACTTAACACCATCCCTTGCCTTATTGAAGAGTTCCTCCAGAAAGTAGTTGAGGCGCTAGAAGTCCATGATGGAGATCTCATCCACTTCTGCAAGTACACACTCCCATCAATGTCAAACACATGGTTGCTACTTTCAAGTACCTCATCACGAGGTCTAGCTCCCTGCATTTGTTGATTGCCTGCCTCTATAGGTTTTGTAACTAGTGCTCCACCCCAATAATTTACAGCTAGAGTTTGGCAAACAACATGACCATAAGGTGCATTCTCCAAATATGAGAACTGAACAAGTTTCGTGGGATCATCCAATAACTTCCGCATATATTGAAGGGCCTGAAGTCGAGCTATATTATTAATGGCACCAGCAGTAGCTCTTTCCTTCCCTTTATGAGCACCATACACATGAAACAATGATGCATCACCATCCTCTGGTCCATACTCACGTATGAACTTATGTAAAGCAATAACTTCACTTATAAATGCATGCCAGACATCTCGCCTCATCTCGCCTCCGAAGTCAACAAATTCCAGAACCCATAATTTCGACCTGAATAGAGGCAATAGAAGGACATATCATTGTCCATAGATCTTTAGGATAAGAATGTAGATCGAAGTCAACCTCTCCAGATAGGAAATTAATACAAATCCAGTATGGCATATGGTATCTCTCCACATTCCATTGATTCTGATTAAATAGGCTTTAGCGAATATGAAAACCTCTGACCTACAAGTCATTTCCAACTCCACCATTGCTATATCAATTCATTGCATTACACTCATCACGACTTACCGGCATCTGTTTCTGTCTATTTACTGCTCTTGCTGAATGCATTTGACAAGGTCAAATTATCTTTGAAAATCCTTTCTTGACTGAGTTCCTTGATAGGGGAATTCTAAACCCTACTGAGGTATGAGTTTGAGCAGTGGAAATCCCTAACATGAAACCAAAAGGATTCTGCAAACATGACATCCTAATTTGGTCTTATGATGTCAATATCATGGTATAAACAATGTCATCCGACAAAATAATGGCACAGAACATAAAATGAAGAGCAGCTATCTCTTTCACATGCAAGGTGTTAACATCACACATGCGTATGACATTATATGCATATGCAAGTTAGTCCACTGAGTGAGGTTGAAGCAGCTTACTCACTCAGTTTCAGAGGAAATGGAAACAGCAGAGTCAAAAAGAACAGAACCGAAAGGTCCAACTTTTGCCTTCTTTACGCATAATCCATGCCTGGTAAGATCAATTCTTATGGTATCTCTCGGCCCTAATAAGCCAATTGCCTGCAACACAGCTTTGGAAAGTTAAAAAACGAGATAAAGATTGCTCCAACTAAACATGTATTCTGATGAAGGCAACACAACACCAGGACCACAAACATAAGGAGACAGTAAATCATCAGAGCTAAAGTTATCATCAGGCCAGGATTTGATTTTGATCAGGTCCAAACTTTTCTTGCCAACTTGGACAATAACCAAGGAGCTTGACCAAATTATTATGATATAAGTGATATAGAAGTAACCACAAAAATTTAATTTCCAATATCTTTTCAGGACTAAACAAGACATAATTCAAAATAAGCAGCAATGAAATGAGGTACATGTACTACACATCATACTGGGACATTTAAATAGCACATTCACACCTTCTGTTCGTGGCATTTCAAAACTTTCACCCGATTTAAGTGAAAATTAAAGCAAATGATCTCTTGAAAGTTTAAAGCATCAAGCTCAGATGCTTAAGCTGACTGATGGTTTCCAACATGGTACAAGCCAGATTTGTTTGTTACGGAACTCTCACATGCTGGCCAACTCAACCAGAGCAAATTCAACCAAGAGAAGGTCGGATACTGTAACATGGCATCTATCTATGGTTTGTTTTTCTAGGACTGCATGTAACTGGTGTATTTGTAAATTTCCTTGGCTATATCCCACTTTGGCCGTCCACATAGGTTGACCTGGTTAAACCTGTTTGGATATGGTTCTATTTCAATGGTTATCAAAAGCAATCCCCTAAATATCTGTTACATGTATGTGGATACAAGAGATTTTGTTGTTAAAGTAAAAATAAGGAGAACAATAAATTGAAGCTTGATGACTGAATTGACTTCCACCAGTAGAAAGTGGAATTACTCTGTAGGCGAAACATAACCAGCTCTAGCGGGGCCAACTTTATTTGTGCAGCCATTGCAAGCAATAGTCCAAGCTTAAGAACAAAAACCCAAAGAGAAAGATATCTACCTTTGCCAAAACACTATTGAACTGCGTAATCGACATTAAGTAGCTTCCATGCCTAACTTCCATTGGCATGTACGGGGTAATGACAACATTAGTCAGGCATGTCTAAAAATTCCAACCTTTTCATTCTATTATCAAGCAACCCACTTCCCACAAATCGTTATACAATTTTCAAAGAACGAAAAAGTAGTCACATGTCTTTGGCTTTATGCCCGCCTAATATTTTATAAAACTTGTATATAGAAATCCAAGAGGTAAACATTTATAGCATCATCTTACAAATCCAAGAATATTGAGGACCCTAATTTTTCCATAACATGCCTATTGCCTGGTAAACCACGGCGTGTCACATGAAAAAACTGTACCTCAAAGTAGATAGCTCTATCAGTTAGGGTAAGTTTTCCAGGCCATGCAACATTATTCTCCCATTTAAGAACAGGCCGCTTATTGCTGGAGGCAATGCATAAGATTTTCTCCCCATACAACTGGGGACATTCTCGAATCTGGTATGATCTCCGTCCTTCATGCACTCTACACAAAAACCAGAACAAGCTTGATCACATTTGAAGCTGAATAAATACCAAAATTTTGTAGCACTTGAAAGCCAGAAATGCAAAACCACAGAAAATGTGATATTTGGCTAATTAAAAATAATGAGGAAAAGGGTGAAAAAGAGGACTCCTATGACAGTGACAGTGCCTCAAGCAGGTTCATGGGGAGGTTCACAACGAACACCATGATTTCTACTGAACCAAACACTCGGTCCCATCACTTCTACTTAGACCATCTGAGGAGTCTACAACTAAAATATTTTCCTACAGTGTCTTCAAGGAATTGAGATTCCACATTGGTATGGGGTGGAATCCCATTGCTAGCCCGAAAAGGCTCAAACAGGTTGGAGTCATGGTTAAGTCCAAAGAAATTTAGAAACTTGGGTACTCCTATCAATATGGGTTTGACTCTTCTACGTCATTCGCTAAATTAGACACTAGTACAGCTCAGCCATATTACTTTCGAAGGCACCATAGTCCAGAAAGATGTTCTCATTTAAATCATCTAGATGCAAAATGTTCCAACTAAATATGCTCAATCAGAAGCAATAGACATCAACTTTCCACTCAGTGATTAAAAGTGCTTCCAGTAACCGATTTCATAACAGCTAAGTGGCTCTATACAGAAAATTAGAAGAAAATCATGAATCTCACTTGAGAAGTTCACTAATATAAGTGAGCCACACGCTCAAGGAGATGCCCTCTTCATCACCAGCAAGTGCCTTGAATAGATTTTGTGCTGTTGAGCGATCAGCTACACCAGAAATAGCAGGAGCTATACGAACAAAAGCTGCTTCTCTAACAAGCTCTCCCTACAATTACAAAAAAACTTCATCTGGTTCAACTCAGCCCTCTCAATGTTATATTTTGAGTTGTTGAAAGACGAATAACAAAATTTCAAAAGCCGCTACATAAAGATGAAAGTTATTGGTTCTAATAGTATTCCTCCTTCACCACAAGTCCTTACAGACAGAAAACAGAATGAGATGACAGTTTCAAATATTTTAGTCCATTCCTTCTTTCCAGGATAAAACCAACAACCCTTTAAGATCTTCTCTTACAATACTGGAGAATAACAGAAGGATATAGGAAATTAAGAGGAGTTGAAAGCACCCTATCCCCTTTTAACAAAACAGTGGTACTGATATAAGTTAAAACAGAAATGTAATTATCAGTAGTACTACATATTACTAGCTGCAAAGGAAAGCCGGCTAGAAAAAAGGAGCCTGAAACAACAGTATATGTTCTCGAAATAGGACAATGTTTATTATAAGTCATGACATTAATCCAGTAGATAAAGGACCATTCCATATGTAATCTTACCTGCGACTACTCAGTTGATCATAAACAAATTATAACCACCCACTTGGACACTAAAGTTTTAAAACCATGAATGCAAGTAATATTCGGGGAGAAACTCACAATACTCCAGATGGGCTGCTTAGAAATAGATGTGAAAAAAATGAACCTGAAAAGAAGCTTTCTCTGGAGCATTTGGGAGCTCTTCACAGTAAGGATTCCCCCATGCAAGCAGTGTTATGAATATCAGTCTCTGGAATGCTGGTTCCTACAAAAAGATCAAAGTTTGTCGAAAAAGAAGAGGCAATCTCTAAGTATAGAACAACCAAAATGGTTATTTACAGAGAAAAAAAAAATTTAACAAAAGCCTCTAATATTGCTGATTGACAAATCTTACAGATTAAAAAGGTAATGAAAAATGGAAAAAGAAAAAAAATGAAACATTGAGGATCAGTTAGGAATAAATATGTTATGGATATATTTTGAGATATTTTAGGAGATCTACGGAGATATTTTGAGATATTTAAGGAGATCTATTTTTATAAATTATTTCCTTACCAAGCAATCCATGTATACATATATCTATAAATAGAGAAGCACCCTACGGGGAAGAGGTATTGAGACCAATTGACATGATATCAGAGACTCCATTCTGATTTCCATCTCTTTGTGGTTTTAATAATTGTGTGCGATTTTCATCGCAACTCTAGATGGGTGTGGGAATTCTGTTGGTTTCTATGGAGGTTTCAGACTTCCAAGTCTATGGGTGATTCTCGGCAACTTCTGTGGTGGCTGGGGATGCTTTCGGCAACTTCTGTGGTGGCTGGGGTTGCTGTCGGCAACTTCTGTGGTGACAGAGGAGATATCGGCACTTTTGTGCTTCCTTGTGTATCGGGACGGGTATATTTTGAGATATTTTAGAAGATATTTTAAGAGATCTACAGAGATATTTTGAGATACTTAAGGAGATCTATTTTTAGAAATTATTTCCTTACTAAGCAATCCTTGTATACATGTATCTATAAATAGAGAAGCACCCTATGGGGAAGAGGTATTGAGACCAATTGACAAAATATCGCATACCTTGAGAGAAGGATGAATGTCAGAGTTATCCCTTGACAGGAACCTGAAGAAGCAGTACTCGACCAAATTACGTGCATCATTACATAGAGACTCAGAAACGAGAGCTTTCAATATTTTCCACATTTTCTGCCCAGTCAATCCATTCATCCTGCATATCTTAACTTTCGAAAGTCAAATTACAATTCCTTTGTTAGTCTGATAAGCACAAAAAAGAAACAAGGATAGTAAGTCACAGAACAAAATGTATTATAGTCCTCTCCCCATCAGTTTCATAATTAATGGTAATTTCCTACATATAGAAGTGCATAGAGCACAAGGGTAATTTTGTGAGTTGCAGATATAGATAGTTATTATTGTCATGTTCTGCTTAAACATTACTGCTATTTATTCATCCCAGCAAGTCATATGTAATAACGATTACAAAGATAAGAAATTTCACTACGTGCCGTTATGATTGATAAAATATTGCTATATTTAATCCTCAATGCAAAAGTAACCTTATCTTGAAATGAATTGAGCAAATGATCAGTTAATCTTCAAGTACCTATCTGCATTTTTTTTATAAGATCTGCATTTTTTTTTTCTCCAGCACTTTGTTCTAGTTTGAGGAGAATAGCACTTCTAATTCACTGATGAGACTAACCGTCCATTTTTCCTTTCTTTTTCTTTATTTATCTAAGCTCCCCATCCCTTGCAAAGTAAATGTACGAAAGCTAGTCACCTAATGCGATAACATCATAATTTTTTATGCAACTTAACGAAAAAGTACTCAGTAGACACCAATCTAAGAAACATCAAAGTAAATAATCACCTGCTAAATTGCTCAATAGATACAATAGCAGCTAACGATAGATTCCCATTCGGTGTTCTGCTGTCAATAGTCTGTTCTTTCATAAATATGTCCCCCATATTTTGAGCATCAAAAGCATTACCGGGATCAGGCCTTCTACTTTGACCAGTTTTTACAAGTGGAGAAGTCACTTCAGTCAAAAAGTTTTGGGTCTTCAATAGCCACAAGTTCAATCTTTCTTGCACGGCATCTGTTGAGAAATAGAGAGTGGGTAAGAACAAGAACTAAATGCAGTCCAAAAGATAGAAAGTGGATCCCATATATTATGTGAATTCCTGTAGATAGTGAAGGTAACAAAAATATTTGAATCATAAAGCACTTCATGTTGTTTCTTCAATATTCTATAACACTTACAGATTCCTAACTCATCTCAGATGGCCAGATTGCAGTATCTTTCCAAAGCACAATACAAGTTATCTACCATTTAGTTATATAAGGAGCCTCACATATAACTGACAGATTCCAGCTACCAAAGAAACAACATGCGCATGAGAACTGTAACTCAAATTCAGCAGGGGATGGACGCATGCTTCGCAGATTTAACAAAGAATAATAAGAGATAAAGCAGTTCATTAATCTTCATCTCTTTTAATATAAGCATGCAAGAATTCTTAATCTCAAAGAGAGAATCTTTCAAACAAATGAAATAGAAAAGGCTCGACAATGAGAAGATGTTCCAACAGAAGATACGTGTATTCTATATCCCTTGCTATGAACCGCTCATGCAATTAATAATGTGAAACGAATAATTTTGAAGCTCCGCAGGAACTGGTAGACGATGAGGATATTGTGCTATGAAAAGGAAGAGAGAGAGAGAGAGAGAGAGAGCAAAGGAAAAAACAGAACCAAATAATTTGGACCAGCCACTATAACAAAATAAGTTAATTCTTCTGGTCTCCATTAGTATATGGCTTGAGAAAGGAGGTGAAAACTCACAGAGATAAGTTGTGGGAACTTTGTAATATACCTGACATTCAAATTGATGAATGAAGTGACTATTCTAAGAACAATCAGCAGTAGGACAAAAACAGATTAAAAGAGGGCACAAATATTAGGGTCAGCTTGGAAAAGACAGCAATTTCCATTAGATATGGTTAAATTGTCCACATTGATCTAAAATTGATGTATTACGTCCAAGAATTATGGTTACCAATCTCTTCTCAGTGCAAAAGAATTTTTCGTTTAATAAAGCACAGAAATAGGATGAGAAATGGGTAAGTGCAAAGCTATGAAAAAACAATATGTCTTTCAGAGTAAGTTCACGCACAAGCAAGAAAGAGATCAGAACGATAGCACCTTCAATATCCAAGAGTCCAAGACAACTAGATGTCATTAATGTGAAAGTTCTCTTTGGACCCAAAATAAGAGCTGCTCTAGCCTAAGTTCTGAAGGAGGAGCTTGAAGGTCCTCCTAGACTCATTGCTCACAATAAATCCTTTTCTCTTAAACAATCTAGACATTGTTATGGACCATTTGAGGAGTATGAAATCCGTCCCACATTGGTAGTATGGGATACCAATGTGGGGTTTATATGCCTTAGGCTCCCATCCCTCTTGAGCTAGCTTTTGGGGGTGAGTTCTCCTAAGGCATGTAAGAAATGGTATCAGAGCCTACACCATGCCTCACAGTTGCAAACGTGCGGCGTGGGGGGTGACGTTGGTATTGCAGTGTTAGCCCGGGACTAGGGAAAAACCTAGTGCACAGCTTCCCTGCGTGGGCGTCGGGGCTGCGGAGCGTGGTGGAATGTTATGGATCATTTGGGGAGTATGGGATCCATCCCACATTGGTAGTATGAGATGTCAATGTGGGGTTTATATGACTTAGGTTCCCTTCCCTCTTGAGCTAGCTTTTGGGGGTGAATTCTCCTAAGGCATGTAACAAATGGTATCAGAGCCTACACCATGCCTCACAGTTGCAATCGTGCGCGCGGGGGGTGACGTCGATATTGCAGTGTTAGCCCGGGACTAGGGAAAAGCCTAGTGCACAGCCTCCCCGCGTGGGCGTCGGGGCTGCGGAGCGTGGTGAAATGTTATGGATCATTTGGGGAGTATGGGATCCATCCCACATTGGTAGTATGGGATTCCAATGTGGGGTTTATATGACTTAGGTTCCCTTCCCTCTTGAGCTAGCTTTTGGGGGTGAATTCTCCTAAGGCATGTAACAAATGGTATCAAAGCCTACACCATGCCTCACAGTTGCAATCGTGCGCGCGGGGGGTGACGTTGGTATTGCAGTGTTAGCCCGGGACTAGGGAAAAACCTAGTGCACAGCTTCCCTGCGTGGGCGTCGGGGCTGCGGAGCGTGGTGGAATGTTATGGATCATTTGGGGAGTATGAGATTCATCTCACATTGGGAGTATGAGATGTCAATGTGGGGTTTATATGACTTAGGCTCCCTTCCCTCTTGAGCTAGCTTTTGGGGATGAATTCTCCTAAGGCATGTAATAAATGGTATCAGAGCCTACACCATGCCTCACAGTTGCAATCGTGCGGCGCGGGGGGTGACGTCGGTATTGCAGTGTTAGCCCGGGACTAGGAAAAAGCCTAGTGCACGGCCTCCCCGCGTGGGCGCTGGGGCTGCGGAGTGTGGTGGATTGTTATGGATCATTTGGGGAGTATGAGATCCGTCCCACATTGGTAGTATGGGATGCCAATGTGGGGTTTATATGCCTTGGGCTCCCTTCCCTCTTGAGATAGCTTTTGGGGGTGAGTTCTCCTAAGGCATGTAACAGGCTTTCCAAGTTCTATGTCTCCTACGTCGATAAAATTTGGCCCGTGGTGAAGATAATTGGAACTTTAGGACATTTCACTCCTTGTCTAACCAGGGCCTTGGTTTTAGACAGCGTGTGAAATTTTTGCGCTTCTCGTACATGCTTTTACTTTCTTGTCTTAGGTTCCATTTGTCAGTTTCAATAGAATTTTGATATCATTCGGCTTGTTTTCACAAAATTAATCCTGCTTACAACTAAAACTCATTGCTTGGCTTCACCAAGGAGTATATCCAGAAGCGAAGAATCCAAAAACCCAAAACAGAGAACTTTTTAACAGAATAGAGAAGAAAGACTCACTCGCATATAAGTCTTTCAGCTTCCATCTATCCCCCAAAGACTGCCCAACAGGCTTGAACCGGTGGCTATGCTCTGAAAAGTTTCTTGCACAATAACCAAACTTGCAGAAGCCCCTACTACGATGAGAAATCAAAGAATCGGGCGCAGCTAGTGATTCTTTCAGGTGGGTTACTGGGGACTTTGAGAGCATTTTTTTCAGTTTTTTCGCCTGCTATTTGGATTTACAAACACTAAAACTTTAAGCACATAAGCTAGTCTTGAGCAAAAGAAGAACTTGGAATATAAAGAAGGTGGACGGCGAAGAGAGAGAAGAAAAACATAAGAACATAACAAATATTGTATGTACTGGACAGCGGGATTTTTTTGTGTTCTGGGACTCCGAGAAGGAACAGAAAGGTTTAGCCTCAGTTGCTGCGTTCATTACGGCATTTTTATCGTGGACGCTTTGTAAAGTTGCACGTTGATTGTTTGGGGAGAGGATATTTTAGACGACATGGTGGATGAAGATCCTCTGCAACCTAGCATATTACAAAGGATTGAATTCAAAGAATCAAGACCGTTGGTTTCAAAAACGAAAGGCCAGCGAATCTGCATAAAGAAAATTAAAAACCGTACGTGAATGTGCTTAACGCCGTTGCTTCATTCTTCTTCTTTCTCTCTCTTCCCCGTCTTTTTTTTTTCCTTTCTATTGCTGACCGGCAGAACCTTCAAACTTCTCCGCACGAGGCTGATATTAATAGCGGATTTGATATTTTCTACCTTTTGTTTTTATTCTTAGCTGTCTTTCGTTCGATTTTCTCGACGGCCAAAAAAAACCAAAAGACAGAGGTGAAGCGTTCTGCTCGATGCCCATGTCGCAGCAGCGTCTTGATGGGGGTAGTTTGTCCGATTGACGATAAGATATAAGATCTGATGTTCTTTTTCTTTTCTTTCTCCTTCCTTGTTTTATTCGATTGTCTCGGCAGCCAAACGGTGGAGGATAAACCGAAAAAAGAAAAGAAAATGAGGTTCGGGCGTTCTGATCAATGTTCGCATAGTGGCATTTTGGTCAGCCTTCTCCATCTGGTTTTCTCAGTTCCGATTCTCCGAACTGAGCATAAAAGCGGGGCTTTCTCAGTTCTCTGAAAAACTCCACTGTGATCCAAACCTCTGTCTTTTTAAGAATCTAAACTTGTTACTGTTCCTCGTAATCCTTACAAATCTCTCAAAAGTTAGTAGCGTTCAATATTATCCCCAAGCAAAAAGATCATACATTTTCATCTCCTCATTAACACTGCATCACGGGCTCAGGTGAAAAAAACTACATCAAAAGTGGAAATTAAAGCTGCAAGCAAACAGATAAATCTATCTCGACGGAACCCACCTCCGATTCCTCTAGGTAGAAACTTACTTCCGTTCAAAGCTTTACAAAAAGAATCGAAATTTTATATTTTTTCCTATGAAACAGGAACGGCACCACTCAATGCAGAAAAATCAGGACCACACCGCTCAAAACAAAAAGAACAGATACTACAAAGGATGAGGAGGCGAGTGAGAGCCGAGGCGACGGAGATCGGCGGCAGCGAAATGGCGTGAAGAAAGGCTCCCTCAAGGCTCGGTGCCGGAAGGCAGAAGAAACGGGGAAAAAAGAAGAAAAAACGTTAGAAACAAACAGAGAAGAAGAAGGTAAGCAACGGCGTTAACCACACAAACGTATACTTCCTAATTTTCCCAAACAGATATTCGGTACACGTACGTAGAAAAAAAAATATTCGGTACACGTGCGGATTATTCGACCCGACTCGATCATGATAAGTACGTCCTTAGATTAGATCATAACTCTTCAATCCCACACAGCCACACGATTGATAAAATAAATATTTAATATATGTCGTGCTAAAATAAATACAGAATATCCACTCTCCAAAAAAACCAAGAAGATAGGACAATATACCAATAATTTTACCAATATCCCTCGAGCAATTCTCGTGTTTGGTAAGAAATACGGCTTGTGAATTGTGATTATCTTTGGCTGAGGCGAAAAAGGAATGATCTTCTGAATGTGGTGGATATAAGCTTAAGCTGTTCTTGCATTATTTGCGATTTGAAAAGAAATTCAGAATATCATAGCTTAAGCTTTTATTATTATTATTATTATTATTTTGGTTCGTTTCCTTCTTTTGTTCAACTGCTGTCTCAATCTCAACTTCCTTTGAAACAAAATAATAGTAAACAAATACAAGCCACTCTTGCTCTATGCGCTGTAAAGAGGAAAGACCATATCCATGGCCTTATCTTTTCATGCTCCTTCAGTGCTCACCACCCCTCAATCCTCTAGACCTTCCGTTCCGAAGTTCCTCTCCTTTCCTCCTCCTCTCACCACCTTTCACTTCCCAGCCAAACCCAGAACCCACGAATTCTCAAGCACCCCACCCCCTGAGAAATGGAGAGCTAAAGTTTCTTTCTTTCCTGCTTTCTTAAAGAAAGGCAAGAATGCTAAGACGCTCAAGGAGGAGCTTCTTGAAGCCATTTCCCAGCTTGATCGCGGGGCAGATGCCACTGCCGAAGACCAGGAAACAGTTGATCAGGTTGGTCTGAAGTATTTTCTGTCTTACCTTCGGTTTGATTTCTGGTTTCTAGTTTTTCTCTCTCGAAACGTAATGATTTGAGAGAAATACCAAGATAATGATATTTAAGTTAATTCTTCTGTTGGGACTTGGAAGTTAGTATGATTATGCTTGGAACTTAATAAGCTTTACAACATTGGAAGAGTGGTGTGTTGTTGGTATATTCTGCAACTTTCTGACATCTCATTTTGCATTCCTCATGGAAATGACTTTCACTATTGGTTGCCAAGGAAAATAGGATTTAGAGTAGAATTTCTACGCCTGAAAATCCCAGTATGTGCCAATCTGATCTGTGATACTTAATGCAATTATATACAATCCATAGTGCATTTTGAATTCAGTTGAAATTACTTATAAAGGAAATGGGTGGCAACTTGGTAACAGTTTAGATAATGCTAAAAAGGGAAATCAAGTTATTGTTTTTATACTTGATTCTTGATTCACTATCGGCCAATAGAGAGTCTATATAAGGTGCTCTAGAACACCCTTCCATATATTGTTTTTGAAAAGTATTTTTCTATGAGTTGCTATTTTAATTACTGACTTCTTTGTAGAGTCTTATTAATGTAATTTTCAAGCTTGGTTATTTGAGGATATGTCATAAAATAAATGGCTAATTGTAATTACTGATGTCTACGCAGTAAGTACATTATTCTGTTTGATAGTTGGAGGATTTTTCTTAAATAGATTGCACGAAAACTTGAAGCAGTTAACCCGGTAAAGCAGCCACTCAAATCCAATTTACTCGATGGCAAATGGGAGCTTCTATACACTACTTCAAGCTCAATTTTGCAAACACAGGTGAGTATTATCTTCACTGCCACACTTGTTTTTCCCTAGGAAGGTGACTGATTGACCATACATTTCCATACTCGTAATGCCATGCATAGTGATAATTGTTACTTTTCATGTAAGGGACGTAACAAATTGACCATATATTTATTTCATAACAGGGTGACTTGATCATAAAACTCCTTGTAAATACAGAAGGTATTTACTAATCATGAGGTCAAATCAATTAATAAAGTGCTACGAATATAATATTACAACAGAATTTATCCTTAATTTGTGATGTTCGCCTTGGCTGTGGATTTTTCTTTGGTTAACCAAGGATATGTATATAGGATAACACCCCCAAACAAGTTTCCTTCCCTCAATTTCATCTGCAAATTTCTCTCTGGAATGTGAAGAGGCTCAAAAGTTGGTTGTTCTTCACCTATTACATATTTTCTCTTTTCGTCTTTGTGTGGTACTTTCCTTCATTCATTGTGTCCAAGTGTACTACATCTAAGGCTAGGAGATCCTATTTCTGAGTAACTCTCTTGTGAATCCTATCTAAGGTTGTGGATTGATAGGAACTCAGTTTATTTCCATTTTTATCTTTTAGCATATGCTCTGTTTTCTGTTTTGTTAAAAAGGACAAAGATGTAGTAACACAATTAGACATCTTTGCTTTTACATACTGGTCGGATAAATTGCAATCACTTGGAAATTACTGTCATGACAGAGACCCAAATTTCTGAGATCGAGTGCAAACTACCAGGCAATCAATTTGGATACACTTAGGGCACAGAATATGGAGTCTTGGCCATTCTTCAACCAGGTATACCCACTTTGTTCTGTGATTGTGTTTAACCTCTGCCCCCCAGCTGGGCATGGACCGTGAGTATTTAGTAGAAGGATTAAAATTGTGTTAAGTTCACTATGTTGCTTTAACTGAGATATTTGTGAACCTTATGGCCCATAAAATGTACAATTCTCTATTTGTTTGAGATTCACAGAATAAGGCAGAACTGAAGACTGGTAAGACTTCAGATGTGAAGCCTTGCCCAACATTTGAAAATCGCTTACCTAGAGCCAAAGGCTAAATAAATATGTGATGTTGACCCCGCATGTCACATGGATTATCCAATCCTTTTGCCTAACTGCATATATCAATTTTTTTGCTTCTTTCTTCCAACATATGCTGTTATATACCTAAAATTCAAATGGTGCAACTACTAACAAATCAAATTGCAACTGTCACGCTCTTCTCTTTGGGAGGTAAATATTTAAGGACATGATTCTTCACTTACGATTATCTGCCAAATTTCGTCTGTGTTTTGTAGGTAACAGCAGATTTAACTCCTCTCAATGCCAGAAAAGTCGCTGTAAAGTTTGATTACTTCAAAATTGTAGGCTTGGTAAGTAATCTTATCGTCATCATCTTTGATTTTTTTTTGGAAGGCAATTTCGATCTATCACTAGGCATTGGAGGTGTAGTACTTCCCCATTGTTCAAATTCCTCAATTTCTTGTGGAGGAAGGAATTGATCTTGTATTCTTTTGTGAGAAAGAAAATTAAGAAAAACAAAACTATAATTTTCCTAGCACGACACAAGAAACTTTACAAATGAGTCAACCGGCACTTATGCATGGGAAAATCTGGCACATATGCATAAAAATAAAATTTGGTGAGTTCTGAGATAGCTATGTTAGACCAGCAGTCCTCAGCTAGTTAATTTTCTTGGTCCTTTTTTTATGAGTTCTTTTAGAAATTTGTAATTGGAATAGGATTGTTGATGTGGGTGAGTGGTATATGAAAATGGAAAGAGAGTTTCGGAAAATCATCTAGAAATCAGTGGCAAAGGAAAGGTGAGTGTAAGATAGCAAAAGATTGAGATGGTGTGGTCATGTGCAACAAAAACCAACAATCGCAAGAGGAGGCAGTAATGTATTAGGCTGAAAGCAATATAAGGAGAAAGGAATGTCTATTGAAGTTTGTGGGATGAAGTGGTGGTCTACTTATTACCTTTGATTAATGATAAGTATCATTTAAACGGGGCAAAAATTTGGAAGCGAAAACCAGAACTGACGGCTCAGGGCCCCCTGGAAGGAGGCCTTCTTTGCCCTCTACCTAGGATTCAACTACAATAACCGTCTTTGTTTTTTCTCTTAAGCAAACATCCTAAATAAGTTTATTAAACTATCCGAAATGTTATAAAGCATGTTTTTCTTAAATAACGTATAAACATCTCTCTCAATTTTTGTTGTGTTATCAACTTGACGTAAATGAGTTATTTTGTTCTGATATGCAGATTCCCGTTAAGGCCCCAGAAACAGCTCGTGGTGAACTGGAAACTACTTATTTGGACGAAGAATTGCGGTAAGATAACCTTTGGTGTATGCTATTCATTTGAATCTGAAAAGTATCCTGGAAATCTGACTATAAGCTGCATTAATCCCTTTTCCTGTCTGCTTAGCCAGCTCTTACCTTAGCCATCTCTCTCAATTCCGGGAAGCTGAATTGCCTTCCCTCTGTTTCAAAAATCATCTTCTCACCAAAAAAGTAGGGAAGGAAAAATGGAACTCCGTAGACGTGGCTTCTCTTTTTAGAGATCCAATAAAGACCCTGTCATGAATTTGTAAGTCCTGAGTTTGGACACATGTAAAACTTGAGACTCCTGTCACAGTTCCCGTTGAAATGTGACAAAAATTTTGACATATAAAAAACTTGAGGCCATCTAAAGTGTTCTCTACCTGTAAACAAACATTTAAACAGAAAAAAAAACAAACGTCTTGGGGTTTGGGATGAAAGCAGTCCCCTCTCCCCTCTCTGTGTTGTGGTGTGGGAGGATGCAGCGCCCTCACTCACTTGCGGTTGGAACTGACAAAAGGGGTCACCTCCTCCATGCAAGGTGAGATGATCTGGCCAATCTCTGTTAGTTCCAAGTTTCCAACCCCCTACAGGGAATGACTTGGGGTTTAGGGACCCCCCACCACTGTGCTAAGGAGGTGCGGAAGTGGGGGTGACCCCTGCCAATAGCAGCCTTTTGCCCTGGGGGATGGGTAACTTATAACGCTAGGGAGGCCCATCCTCCTTGGGCTGGAGTATCCGTCCCCTCCACCAACTTCCAGCCGCCATCTACCTGCATTTATTGAAGCGTGTCATGAGATTAAGATTATGATTTGTCTTGTTTTGACAGAGTATCAAGAGGTGACAAAGGAAACTTGTTCGTCCTGAAAATGGTTGATCCTTCTTACCGAGTTCCTGTTTGATATGTATCTGCAATGGTTTGGCGACCATGCTGTCTTGGTCACGAGAGTGGACAGAATTTTGCAAGGACTGGTTCAACACAATTTTGGTCAAGTTTTCGAGTTGTATGAATAATACAGAAAAAGTGTTGTTCCCCTGAAAGTTCTGCTGAAACGCCCTGACACGTTATACTATAGTACAGAAGTTATGGATAACTTTTTTTTTTCTTGGCAATAGTGAAGAAGTTATGGATAACTCATTGATAAGTAAGTATTCATAAAGGACAAAGATTTACACATTATTTAGAGCAGCAGAAAGCTACGATCTCGTTTGGAATTTATGGGAAACTCTTCTAAACAAGACCGTAGAAACCTTTCGAAGATAGGATAACTCCACCAAACAAAAAAGGAAACCTCAAAATAAAGGAAAGGATTGCATTATCAATGTAGGTTGCATCTGGAAGCCAAACGATCATCTGTTTGTCAATGGAGAAAATGTTTGTAAATCCTGTGACTTTGGATCCGCTACTCCAATTTTTCTCATTCTCTTTGTAATTTGGAATTCCTCCCTTATCTCTGTATTTTCAAGAGAAAAATCCTCTCATTGGTTAGTATTTTAAAATAAATACTTACAACGAGGATAATTGGAGCTAAACCTGACGTTTGAATTTTCTCATCGTATCAGACCATGGACAATTCAATTTTTTGCTGGATTGGAATTTGGTTTTTCGTTCTGAGACGTTTACTAACACTTGATTCATTGACGGTCTGCGGGTTTATGCTTTGTTTAAGGAATGCATGCTATGCCTTGACCGATCTGTATAAAGAACGGATGTACGTCGTCAAACTCGCACCTCACCAGACAGGCGTTTACGAAACGAAGAAATATCTACTCAAGTCTGCCTTCTACTCCAAAAGCTAAAACCAATATTCCAGAATCACCCTGTGAAAGGAGCAATAGTTTCCAAGGCCCTTGCACCTTCATTCTGTGCTTCTCTGCCAAATAGCCTTCACCTCCGCAGAAATTTCGTTGCTTCTCACCCCGCCCACGTCAATTTTCACGCAAAATCTCCGCTTTCATCTCCAAAACTAAATACCAACGGCACCCACCTTGTACTAAGCCCCGACAAGCTTCTTGACATAGCTGGTTCTTACAAATGGAGGACTAGAGTTCGTTCTTCCCTGGTTTTTTGACAAAGGCCAGGGATGCTGAGCGCCTCAAGGAGGCGCTTTACGCAGCAATAGCCCCTATTGATTGAGGCGCTGAGGCTTCTCCCGAGGACCAACAGCGTGTAGAACAGGTAAGAGGTTGCACCTTTTGAAAGTTTACTCTATTTTTCTCTTCCAATTCCTAGTTTTTCCTTTGTTTTTTTTTCCATATTATTTATGGTACAAGAGCAGAAAATTATCGTCCTCTTGGTAACTCTATATGTGACTGAGCAAACAACTGAAAAATGAGACGTTTGCTAGTGTAGAATGGAGAAATAAATTAGTCTTGTGTCTATCTTCACGACTTCACTTCTTCAGCTTCCATTTCTCTTCTCGATATTTAAAGATTTCCATTTATTCTTTTACGATATTTCTGGAGTTGTTTTTTTCTTTTTTCTTGACCAGATGGCTCATAAACTTTAGGTTGTCAATGAAATAAAGGAGCCTCTCAAGTCCAATTTGCTCAATGGAAAATGGGAACTGATATACACCACGTCTCAAGCCGTTCTACAAACTCAAGAAGAGTTGCGAAAAGAAATGGATACGGACTGCATTGTTGTTTTAAGTGGGGCAGCTTGATAGCCACTTTTGACCATGTAGTTCCCGTTTCTGGTGTATGACCAAACATTTGTGTCTTTGCTGAAGCTCGGAGGGATTGATCATTGATATGGTGGCCTTTCTCCCTTCCATTTCCATAGAGAAAGTTTTCTGAAGGATAGTGTTGTCACAAACTTTTCTAGATTTGTCAACGACATTGTACAACTTCATGGAGGGTGGAGAGTGTTGAGAAGCAGAGTGGAGCTGGAGTTCCAAGTTGTTATTCAAATAGTTCCTTGTAGCTCCAGATTTTTGGTTTTGAAAATTCTCTGGCCGCACTTTGGTCTCTGATTTGACCTTTTAGTGCGGATTTTTTCCACATGTAATTATGAGTTTATGATATTGTATATCTCAGGATTAAGTTTAGTGTCAATCTGTTGAGATTTGTGCAGGTCACGGCTAATTTAGTCCCTTTAAACTCAAGAAGAGTTGCTGTTAAATTTGACTACTTCAGGATTGCTGGTTTGGTAGGTAATTCTTGCAGCATATAAGGCTTCCATTTTTTCCCTTTATTTTTCAGGTCAATTGGTAGACATACAGTTAATTTGGCAATAATAATCTTTAGTTCTAAACTAAGTAGTGGAATTATTTAATTTTTCTCTCAGACACATGAACATATGCATTTGAACATTATACTAACCTAGAGAAACAGCAACAGCAACAACAGTGAGGATCAAAATTCCTGGAAAAGGTGTCTAGTATACATTTTGTGGAGGTTATGGTTCAATCTAGAGAGTATTCTTGTAATTTTGACTAACCATGCTTTACTTTTTCCCTCATAAGAAGACCAAAAAATATATATTGAGGTACCTATCTTATTTATCAGTATATCTAGCTTGCTGAGGTGGGGTGGTTTCCTCTATTCCAGTGCCTAAATTATTATTCTTATTTAGTAAATAGTGGACATGGAGTGAAAGTTTTCAACTCTGTTTCATGCAGAGAATTCATTTTTTTTTTCTCAAATGATCCTCTATAATGCTTCACAGATACCTATAAAATCACCTGGAAGTGGTCGTGGCCAATTGGAAATAACTTACTTGGATGAGGAGTTACGGTAAGTAATGAAAATCAATCATTTCCAGTCTTGGATGTCTCATCATTTCTTTTTCTTAAAAATGTTGGTATAATTACACAGCATGCAGAGCACTGCAATTAAAATCTGATATTACTGGCTCTTGTTTTTCTCTCAAGTTTTAAGGGGTGTCCTTTACTGCAAATTCACCAAAACAAGAAGGGAATTGAACTACTTAAAAAGCATACAGACTAGATTATTTTCAATCGCAACCTCAATCTGTAGGAGAAGATCATATACTTAAAATCGCATATGGTTTTATTAAATTTTGAAAGTGCTTATGTAAAATTGGCATAATTTCCATGGTCAAAACAATTCTTTGTATAAATGTATTTTTCTATTTTTAGAATTGTAAGAGCAACTTGATTAAGTCTGGAATGACGTGGAGCTAAGGAGAAAGTTTCTGGAAGGTGTTGGGTGCATCTAGAATGGTTGGAAGTTGGTTACGGAGCTGTTAGACAGATTTTCAGTCGGCTGGGTTAGCCTTGGGTCAGCTTAGCGGAAAAATTACAGATAACGTAATAACCTTCTAGAAAATTGCCCAGTCATCATAACTTTTTCGTTTTGACTTATTTGCCCTCACTAAAGTCATATACCACTTTCCCAAATGCTTTGGACGTACTTACTCATCGTCTATTCTCTCGAAACTTCAAGAACTCTCTCTGTACTCGATTTCCCCCCATTTCTCTCTTGTGCAAAAATCTGTTCTAACCAGATCTGATTGTGAGAGTGAGTAAATCTTCCCTCTGGTGGAAGATCAGTGAGCCTTGTCGTCGACTGAAGGCTGGAAGTTCTTAGTTCGTTGCTATTGAAGATTCACATCACCAAGAGTTGAGTTTCTTGAGTGGGTTCTCAAGAAAAGTTGTAGCTGAAAGTTTCAGAGGAACCTCAAGCCCACGAGTTCGTGGGATCTGCTGTAGAACGAGCACCAGAGTTGCTGGTCTTCGAGTGGGTGCTGGGCACCAACCCAATTCGGTGGATTGGGGTGATTTTACATAGGAAAAGGGGTCTTGAGGCCAAAAGGTTTTTGGTTAAGATCACCATTGTAAAATTCGGACGTTCTAGTGGAAAGACTTGGTGGAAACACCCGGAGTGTTTTTTATTTCTCAGAAGACGTTCTTCTTGAGAAATTTTTCACTTCGTTACCAAAAATTTCTGTGTTGATTCTTTTCTCTTCTTTCTTGATATTTTTGCAACTAACTATTTCTTGTTGATTATTTTGCAGATCTGAAAGATATTGGTAACTTGAAATTGTCAACTTAGTGACTATTGAATTCTGTCCGAATCTTTGTTGGTTATTAGTCTTAGAAGTGTTGAATATTGTTGCTTAAGAGTTTGAATTTGTATTGTTGGGTCTGAGAATATTTCTTGTGTGAAATAGGTTCAAGAAATCCTTTATACGTTAAGTGTTGCTTGCTGAAATTTGTATAGGCTGTTGTTGTGATATTATTTCTTGAAGTGCAGATTTTACATTGCTGAAAAATCATAATTAAGTTGATCATATTGTTGCTGACTATATCTCATTATTGTTAATTGATAGTTGTCAAAGTTACATGTCAATCTTGATTTTTCTGTTTTGAGTCTTTGATATATTGAGTAGTGATTGCTGCTGTAATTGTTACTCTAACAGTTATTTGGTCAAGATTGAATCATTCTTAATTTGATTGTTAAGTGGGTTGCTGTTAAGTGCTTATATCATATTGTTTGAATAGGTTTTAATAGTGCAAGTGTATTAGTTTTTGAACTTGGTTTTCTGTGGTCTTGTAAAGAGAGGTGTATTAGTTTTTAAATACCTATTCACCCCCCCTCTAGGTATATTCTCCTTTTTCAGCTGATTTCCAGCTTGATTTTTCAGTATGTTTAGAAGAATATGTAGGTGGTTTCTTCCATTTATTCTTCTTTTTAAAACTAAGAGCTTTTCTAAATCTCCTAACAAACAAAGCAATGTCCTCATCATCCATAGACACATCAGAACATTCAGATTCAATATCAGCAAAAGAGTTCAAAGCAATAGACTTAGAATTTTTGGTTTGAGGCAGAGATAATTCATAGGTCTGTAATGAACCTACAAGCTCTTCAATTCTGATTTTTTCTAGGTCTTTGCTAAAGATTCTAAGAAGAAAAGTTCAAAAGAATTTCAATGTCATGGCTGCAAAGGCTATGGTCATTTTAAAGCAGATTGTCCAACCTTTCTTAAGTCAAAAGGTAAGACTAAGAACATCCCCCGGACATATTCTGATTCTGATTCGTCTTCTTCAAGTGATGATGAATCTGATGGTATGGTTAATTACATGGCTTTTACTTCTTCTATTAATAGCATTGGTGATGTTAGTTTAAGTGATGATGAATTAGAGGATAATGTTGACATTGATGAACCTCTTCAAATTGCCTACAATAGTTTGTTCGAAGAAAGCCTTAAGGTGAAAAGAGAGAACCTTGTGTATTCAAAAAGGCTTAAGAATTTAGAAATTGAAAAAGAAGAGTTATTGGCAAAGAATTGTGAACAATCTATCTTAATTGATAATCTGAAAAATAGTAATGCCTCTCTAGATCTGAAAGTAAAGAACTTGGAAATAGAACTAGAGAAGTCCAATTCTCAACTGGAATATTTTTCAAGTGGTGCAAAGAAGCTTGACATGATGTTAAGTCTAGGAACCTCCTCTAGTGATAAACATGGATTAGGTTTTAAGAAATCTGATTCTAATTCTTTTATTACTAACAAGCTTGTGTTTGTGCCAGCTACTAGTAAAAAGAAATTTTCAGAGGTCAACAATCAACTGGATGTAAGTTTACCCACTGCTGCTCATGGTAAGAATATTTCACAAACCTCTTATGTAAATTCAAGATCTGTCCCCACTTGTTTCTATTGTGGAAAAAGAGGTCATGTAAGATCAAATTGTTTTAAATTGAATTCTAGCAATTGTAAGTTTTCAAATTCACTTTCAATTTCAGCTTTTGATAAGTTAGTTTCTCAAGTCTCTACTTTGTCTAAACAAGTTGATCTTATATGTAAGAAAATTGAGTTGAGCAATTTAAATTTTACGAAAAAAATTTGGGTAAGAAAAAAGGATGACACTTGAACATATTATTGCAAAACAAAAAAAAAACAATTGGTTGATTTATTTACCAAACTCCTTGATGGAACAAGGTTTGAATTTTTAAGAAATCAATTGGTATTTGTTTAATGTTGAAAGTATTTCTTGCATTTTAATTGATGTATAATATGTTGTTGTTGTAAGTTTTTTAGAAGTTTTTAAAGTTCTGGACAAATATTGATTTTTCAAGAGAATTTTGATTTTTTTGAAAATTGTTGATTTTATGAAAAACTGTAATGTGAATTGATAAATCTGATGTCCTTTTGTTTTAAGAGTGTATTGGTATGCTCACACGTGAAGGTAAGAGTTTTTATGGTTTTACTAATGTGTTTTGTGCCTTTAGTTAGTTTACCATATGTGCTATTTTTTTTCCATGTGTCTCTAAAATGCTCTCTACCTCTCACGTACCTTCTCTCTAGCCTATCACTATTTTGCTCATAACATGCTCAAATCTTGCTCATTTGAAGAGATTTTTGTTGGGTTTTGTTCAAAATTCAATCCTCTACGATCTCTAAGGTATTATACTTGATTTTTGTGAGATTTAATGGATGATATATGCTAAATTCGAAGTTCTTGAAAACCCTTATGAGTTTTGTGAAAATTTCTTAGATCTACTTTGTTTTCTTAGCTAAATGCTTAAGAAATCATATGGGCTTTGTATGTGGAGTCATTTGGAAGAAGATTTCATCATTTATATCTCAGATCTACAAGTTTAGTGCTTCAAATTTCAATGTTTTTTGAGAATTTCGGGTTTGACATTTTTTTTGGAAATGGAAGATTTGTCTTGCTTAAATGAATGGGTATTGTTTCTTCTTTCCTTATAGTGACTGAATATGTTATAAGAATGAGTAGTTTGCATTTGTTGAATATAAAATGAAGTCCACTTCTATTTGTGGAGTCATTGTTCATACAGGGGGTTACACATTTTTGTGCTTAAATGCTCTCTTTTGGTTATGTGTTCATTTATTCTTCATCTATATTGTTTGCAAAATAATGGTTGTTGAATAATTGATGAGGAGTGATGAATATTGCACATATTCAATATATTGAGATTACATTGAGCATATTGTATTGTCTATGTGAGCTGAAAATATATAGTGTTGAGCTGAAACTTTATTTCTAGATAACAAGTTAAGCTGAACCTTATTTTCAGTTTGTATGTTGAGCTAGAAATTCTATATGATGAGCTGGAACTATATTTTGATGTGGATTTCTTGAACAGGTTTTATTGTCTTAAATGTAGATGATATGACTTTGTATTGGATTATTGGTATATTTCTATGAGCTGAAAGTTATATTCAATTTGGAAATGTTCTTGAAATTGATTAAGAACTTTCATGTGTTGGCAATGTGCAAGTATATGTTGTATGTTGACTGAGCTTACTAATTTCACATATTGTGGTTTGTTTTGACTTCAACATATTTGGAAATTTATTTTGAGATGTTGTATTGAGCTAGACTTTGGTTTAAGTTTCAATTGGTATATATAATTGGAGTATGTACATGAAGAAATGCTTCACCTTTTAAGTCCCCTTCTCCTTCATTTAATATTGAGCATCTTCCCTCTGATGAGGAAGATTATGGTAGTATGAGTGATATGGAGGATTAACTCCTTTGTCTTTTCCATGACAAAAAGGGGGAGAAATTAGAGTAAGGGGGAGCTAAATAGTAAAGGGAGCTGAAGCTTATAAGGAACTTATTCTTTGCATATGTAAGGGGGAGCTAAAGAATAAGAGAAATTGGAGTAAGGGGGAGCTGGAGCTTATAGCTTATCTGGAGAAATATTTTGTTGAGTTTGCTGATTTTGGTGTTAAGGGGAGTTTGGAGATTTATGAGTTCATCTTGCTATCATTTGTCTTGTTGAGTGAACAATAGTTCTATATTGATCTATGTTGTCTATTATTGTTGAACTATATGTGTGTTGACTATTCTTTATGTTCTATTTGATGACATGAGCTTGTGCTATGTAATGGATATATTGATGCATCTATTTACTTGTTGTTGATGAGATTAGATTGCTAAAATTTATGATTTTAGCTAGCTCTCCATCTGATTGTTTAATCTGATTTTTATAATGATTGGGGGAGTCATTATAATAAATGCTTTTGATTGATATATGATATTGCTCTTCCTTCGGTTTCTAGTGGTTGTATATTCTTGTTGGAAGTTGCAATATATTTTGTAAGTGATCTTATATGTTCAGAATTGACTATATTGAGTATATTGATCACGGTTGTGTTTGAGTGTTTTTCTTTTCAGGTACTCAAACCATTAATCAAGTTGCTTAGGGATATTGTTAGAATTTATCTAGGCTGCTTACTAAACTGTAAATCAAGTTCTGTTTTGGTGATAACAGATCTTGGGGTAGGTTTAGGCTTAGCTTAAGGTTTTGTCATGGAAATTGCCAAAGGGGGAGATTGAAAGTGCTTATGTAAAATTGGCATAATTTCCATGGTCAAAACAATTCTTTGTATAAATGTATTTTTCTATTTTTAGAATTGTAAGAGCAACTTGATTAAGTCTGGAATGACGTGGAGCTAAGGAGAAAGTTTCTGGAAGGTGTTGGGTGCATCTAGAATGGTTGGAAGTTGGTTACGGAGCTGTTAGACAGATTTTCAGTCGGCTGGGTTAGCCTTGGGTCAGCTTAGCGGAAAAATTACAGATAACGTAATAACCTTCTAGAAAATTGCCCAGTCATCATAACTTTTTCGTTTTGACTTATTTGCCCTCACTAAAGTCATATACCACTTTCCCAAATGCTTTGGACGTACTTACTCATCGTCTATTCTCTCGAAACTTCAAGAACTCTCTCTGTACTCGATTTCCCCCCATTTCTCTCTTGTGCAAAAATCTGTTCTAACCAGATCTGATTGTGAGAGTGAGTAAATCTTCCCTCTGGTGGAAGATCAGTGAGCCTTGTCGTCGACTGAAGGCTGGAAGTTCTTAGTTCGTTGCTATTGAAGATTCACATCACCAAGAGTTGAGTTTCTTGAGTGGGTTCTCAAGAAAAGTTGTAGCTGAAAGTTTCAGAGGAACCTCAAGCCCACGAGTTCGTGGGATCTGCTGTAGAACGAGCACCAGAGTTGCTGGTCTTCGAGTGGGTGCTGGGCACCAACCCAATTCGGTGGATTGGGGTGATTTTACATAGGAAAAGGGGTCTTGAGGCCAAAAGGTTTTTGGTTAAGATCACCATTGTAAAATTCGGACGTTCTAGTGGAAAGACTTGGTGGAAACACCCGGAGTGTTTTTTATTTCTCAGAAGACGTTCTTCTTGAGAAATTTTTCACTTCGTTACCAAAAATTTCTGTGTTGATTCTTTTCTCTTCTTTCTTGATATTTTTGCAACTAACTATTTCTTGTTGATTATTTTGCAGATCTGAAAGATATTGGTAACTTGAAATTGTCAACTTAGTGACTATTGAATTCTGTCCGAATCTTTGTTGGTTATTAGTCTTAGAAGTGTTGAATATTGTTGCTTAAGAGTTTGAATTTGTATTGTTGGGTCTGAGAATATTTCTTGTGTGAAATAGGTTCAAGAAATCCTTTATACGTTAAGTGTTGCTTGCTGAAATTTGTATAGGCTGTTGTTGTGATATTATTTCTTGAAGTGCAGATTTTACATTGCTGAAAAATCATAATTAAGTTGATCATATTGTTGCTGACTATATCTCATTATTGTTAATTGATAGTTGTCAAAGTTACATGTCAATCTTGATTTTTCTGTTTTGAGTCTTTGATATATTGAGTAGTGATTGCTGCTGTAATTGTTACTCTAACAGTTATTTGGTCAAGATTGAATCATTCTTAATTTGATTGTTAAGTGGGTTGCTGTTAAGTGCTTATATCATATTGTTTGAATAGGTTTTAATAGTGCAAGTGTATTAGTTTTTGAACTTGGTTTTCTGTGGTCTTGTAAAGAGAGGTGTATTAGTTTTTAAATACCTATTCACCCCCCCTCTAGGTATATTCTAGGGTCTAAACGTAGTTTCAACAAATTTGATTGGCGCCCCGTTTGCTCCATATTGTTTACTTTTGCTAAATTCTAATCTTCCTTTATGCAGAATATCAAGAGGTGATAAAGGTAACTTGTTCATTTTGAAGATGGCTGATCCATCCTATAGAGTTCCTCTTTGATGTAGCTTTTCCGAAAGAACAACTGTTGAGCCACCTCTGCAGAGAGCAGAACTGTAGGATTTAGAACTGTAGCTAGTTGAGTAAGGTTGATCCTTTCATTCACTTTGCACCAAAAGTAACCAATGGACTTCGAAAATTCACTTCAGTGGTTTGTAACCTGGCTTCACGTATGAGTCTCTAGTGCGCGTTGTATATACTCTATGCCCTTAGAATTGTTGTATTCTCCCTATATGGAGAACTTAGTCATATGCTTAGAAAAAAAAAGAACTTAGTCATATACTTGTTCCTTGTACAGAAGAGGGTGTTTGGGAAATGTGATGTCTTTAGGGGCTTGTTTGGGAACCGATTATGGTTATGTTTTTGCGGTTTAAAACAAAACCAGATTTTAAGAACGGTAACTGAGACCTGTATCCAGTTTGGGAACCGATTGCAAACCTCCACTGTTAATCCTGGGTGAGACTTGTATCATGAAGGGCAGCTGCATATAGAAGCGCGCACCATCAATGTGCGTCTTCGATTTTAGTGAACCAATGCAATGTCTGGAGTGGAGCCTGACATGCACTGTTTGGTTTTTGTATTGAATATGTTTCTTTTTCTTTATTCCATATTTGTTAGCCGAAATAAAGTTTTGTTCTCTACACGTACGTTACGTGTAACTCAACTGTTGAATTTTTTATTCAATGTGTAACTCTTTTTTAATTCATTGTGTAACTTTTTATTACTATTTTTTTTTCTAAGTACGTTACATGTGAAACTTGCTAAACAAAGATTATTGTATTTAAGTTGTCGCTAGGCATGCACTGTCTAACTTGCACAGCGGAGACCAAATTCAACTATTCGAACCGTCGCTTCTTTTACTCTATCGCGTTGCTATCAACTATTTTTACAGCCAACGATTATCACGTTCACATAAATTTCCATGACTTGTAATACAACATATAATAATTATAAATACCAAAAAACTGCCCACCAATTACGGGTCCAATTATATGGTAGTGGTAAACAGCCAGGCTTCATAGGGGTCACCAAAAACAGTATTTTTCACTTACATGTCTCCACGACATTCCCTACGTACAATCCCCTCATCTTTTTTTTAGGAAAATTGACAATTTAGTCCTTGAGTTTTGACCTTTTAACAGTTTAGTCCTTGAATTTCAAATTTCAAATTTAAAGCCCTTAGGTTTCATACTTTTGACAATGAGGCCCTTCCGTCAGTCTGTCGTCCATATGTTTAACGGAGCATATAGCGGTCGACCGGGTATATGTGTAAAATATGAGCGGTCGACCTCTTCATGTAGCGGTCGACTGTTTCAAATTGCTGACGTGTCAGAGAGCTCCGTTAAGCATATGGACGGCAGACTGACGGAAGAGCCCCATTGTCAAAAGTATGAAACCTAATGGCTTTAAATTTGAAATTTGAAATTTGAAATTCAAGGACTAAACTGTTAAAAGGGTCAAAACCCAAGGACTAAATTGTTAAATTCATTTTTTTTTAAAAAAAACTTAACTAAATGATGCCTTATTTGGCCATTAACGCCCCAAGTAGGACCAAGATTACATCTAGGAGCACCAGTACAATGATTTTCCCCTCTCCAGCTCTGCTAGTACCGACGTGGTTGCCAATGACTGGCACACCACCTCCTTCTGTTGTGCGCATGTGCAGAACGCCTTCATTTACTTCATCAACCCAGTAGAAACACCCTGGGTGCTCCTGAGACATAACACAAAACAACCACAATGCATATCTAATACTAACAAATAAGGAGTCACGTATGTTACTGCACTTACAAGCAGCACTAAAAGACACATGGAACATAGACACCGAGACACACACGTAGCACTAAGGAAGCACATATAAGATGCATTCATACAACATGAAGGAGAATCGCCCGCGTAGAAAAATTTTGCAACCTTCAGCCTCAGCGTGGTGAGTTAATTCTTAGAGGCAATACAACAAGCATCTAATAGGCAAAAGTCGCTACAGATTGCGCACACAGATGATGGGTGTATATGGGTCCTCAGGTTGCTGCAAGGAGAGAGACGTGATGCAGCGATCTCAACCGTCGAATGGTTCGGTCTAATTTGCAAATCTAGTCGGAGGTGACAAGGAGCTCAGAACAAGAGATTGAAAGACAAGAGTTAGAGGGCCTTATTGAGTAATTGACCAGATTAAGGGAGCAGAGAGTAGAATCAAATCTTTGATTCTCTGTGGCGGAGCAGTTTCGACAACCCCCCCAAAGATAATACACTTCGAAAGGGGCAGGCTGTCAAAAGGTGGAGCACTGTGGGGAATCTGTACGGGGTGTTCCTACAGGTAAGACGCCCAAGTTTAATGGCTGAAGGAAGGAAAAGTGATGCCGTTCTGGCATTGAATGGGCAGTTGGGGAAGAAGCTATTGCAATAAAACGGGCAGTTGGGGAAGAAGCTCTTGCAATAAATTCTAAAAAGCATCGTCTTCTTCGGCCTGCTATTTTTCGTCTGGGATAACTCTGCATTTTTTCTTTGCTTTCGCAAGGGGAAACTAAAGGTTGGGGAAGGAAGGCCTCGTTTTGGGAGTAGACAGTTTCGTTGGGAAAAAAGTGGTCGTTTGACATTGACGTCATGATCTCGCTTGTCGTGCCGATTGCAAAATATGCGTTAACTTTTTGAAACATAATCACGTGAAGGATAAGGGACTCAGAACGCTACCCAGATACTTGAACCTTCCCAAACAACGACTGATAAAAGTGGATTCAACTTTTGTTTTAAACCGCAAAAACAAGCCCTAGAAGTTCTTATGGCATGTTTGGAAGTTGGGTTGGTCTCAGGTTTCTGGTCTTAAAACGTGACTTGAGAACCGATTATGAAAATTGTGTTTGGGATGGTCTTAGATTTAAGACTCATTATCAAACCCAGACTCAACACTCCAAGTGTTGCCTTCCAATTCGAAACCGCAGGCTGGCTCCACGTACTTTCAAAGTAGGGGTAAATCAGGTTGGGTCGGTAATTGCTTTGTCAGTGCTTCATCCAATCAACTTGTCCTAGCCACATGATTTCATCATATCCAACGGCTAATAATCAAAGGCAGTAAAGATTGAACTCCATTACACACGCAACACCTCGATTTTGTGTGTGAAAGTTGCATCTTCGTCTGGTGTCAGAGACTCAGACGAATAATTAATAAACGCCCGATTGAGGACCACGACGGAGATCTACGGTTGTTTGTTCGGGTGTGAGTGGCCTTATCCTCTTTTTCTTTGCCTTCTTTGTTTCCTTTTCAGGTTGTATGTGTTCTTCTCGCGAGGACAAGTTTTTCCCTGCCATTAAACCGCCCATTGGAGGGCAACTGTGCAGGTTAAAGAACACGAACTGAAGCATGATGTTTTTTCTAATGGTATAAATGAGAGATTCCCTCTAGCTGGTTTTCTAGTTTTCTTTTCTAACCAATATTTTATTACGCCAAAAGGTCGTAACTCTTTAATTACAACTAAAAATGAAGTGAGGATGCAGAGCCAACTTTGATCAAGTTTGGTGGAACAACTCTTAGCCGAAGGAAGATGCATCCAAGTCAAGTGGTACGACGCCTTCGCGCTACAGGGCCCACCTGTTCAGCAGCAGCTCCGTCAAATAGGCACAGAATTCGACTAATGCAGACCACGTGGTCGACGATAGCTTGAGGGCAAAATCGTACATTTTGTAGGCAGAATATTAGTGGGGTCAAAAGGAAGACATCAACGTGTATGGCCCACCTCAGTTGTAGCAAGCATGTAAGAGGCTCTAGAGTCAGACCTTGGATGCAGACCTCAGTTGAGTTTGATTAATGCCAAACGGGTCTGGAGTTTCAGACGTAGCTATAAGACCCAGGACTAGGACTGGATCCAAGTCCTAGTCTGAACCTGCCTTCCAAACATGCCCCTAATGTCTGGTGTTGAAGTCACAAAGATGTTTTCCAATTTGTATTTTCTGAACTTGAACTTTGGTTTAAAGATGAGGGATCTGATCTGATCTGATCTCATGGAACTGCTTCACGGCATAAAGGAGTAAATATGAGTGGAGTTAAAATAAAGAGAGAAATCTGAGGCATGAAATGAGAGAAAGAAGAAACACAACTGAGATACCGAATCTCCCCCATCTCACGTAAGTGCACTTCATTCGTTTTGTTTTAATTTATTTAATGAATTACTGTTACAGTTAAGGATATTTATTTTAATCTCTCGACTACAACTTTAAACAAAAGTATGATCTATTGTTTAGAGATATGGATTTTTCAGTCTACTAAAAGTTAGTCAATTAAAAAGATCGATATAAAGTTGGGGTTGAGATGTTTATTTTCGGTTTGATAGTCTACTTTGAATTTTGTCTTCCTTAATAGATTAACTTTTAATAGACGAGAATACTTATATGTCTGTAAAATAGATCAGAAGACTGATCCGTCAAAAATTGTATTTGAATGACTGATTTTGTTAAAAATGAATGTCACATAAATTGTATGGATAAGTAAGCCTTCATTGATCTGGATGGGACTGGGTCTACTGCAGGCAAACCCTGTGAGGGGGGGGGGGGTGTGGGTCCCGCATGTGGCGCTAAGTTGAAGCATTTTCAGTTTGTCCTCGTGGGCGAGAAGCCTCAAGAGTAATGGGTAGGTTCTTTGAGCTCTCTACTAGGGCTGCAAACCGGAAATGCGGTCCGGTTTTCGGACCGCATTTTCAGTCCTCCTAAATTAAAGGATCAGACCGGTTTCATTCTTTTCATTTTTAAAAAAAATTTAAAATTTTTTAGGATAATTTCGAAGGGGGAATGACATATAAAAATGTAGAGTTTTAATTTAGGTTAAAACTAAACTTTTTAAGTTTGTTATTTGTATTAAATATATATATATATATATATATAAATATTTTTTTATTTGTATTAATAACGATCCGGTCTGCGGTCCGTTTTTGTTCAGCCCTACTCTCTACTGGACTTATAGAATAGTTGCACAGGACGTGCTTGGATTGATAAAATATATTTTTTTGAAAATTTATTTATAGGAGGAGTGTAGATTTTATTAGATTTGAAAAGAAAACTATTGAAATTTGTAATAAAAAATATATATTTTTTCAAATCTAATAGTGTATGAAAAGTTGAAATTTGAGAAAAGGTGATTTTGAATTTTTTTTCTCCGGTCCCAAACTGTAGCTCACCAAAAATATCTACGACTTTTCGGTATATATATATATATATAATATGGTGTTAGACATGAATCCACGTCGAATCTTGGGACTTTCTTTTTTATTTATCCGTATCTTGGGACCTTGTCGCCAAAGCCACCACAAACCGCCTCTGGACCCACTGTCCCGGCAAAAGCATGCACAAAAATCCCAATAAATTTAAAGCAAACGTCTAAGAACCCAAAGCGAAAGCTGAGGAACCCACTTATTATAACAAAAAAAATAATGATGTCTGCCAAACAAAATAGGTTCCAAAAGCAACATAACAAATGATTTTCAACAGGAGACCCAGCGGAGCCTCTTTTTCTCCTTTCATGGCTCCTTCACTCTCCTCTCTTTTTCTCTCTCACTCTAACCCTTGCTTCTCTTCATCACCTAACCCAAATCCCACCAGTAGTTACGCCCTCCCTCGGCGCACCCAATCCGTATCTTGCACGGCCAATGATAAGTCCCCCAAGCCGACGACCCTCACCTCGGAGAATAAATCGTTTGCAGTGGCGACTGGGGAGCTCTTTTTGGGCCTGGCCTCGCGGATATTCATAAAGAGGAGCAGGAGAGGCACAAATGGGGAGAGGGGTTCGGTGGCGATGTTCGAGGACCCTGGGTTTTACGAGCGGAGGATTGAGGCGGTGGTGGCAGACGAAATTGACCCCCAGGTGATATGGGAGCAGCGGGTAAAGGACGTGGAGGCTGAGCGTGAACGGCGTGTCGTTACGAGTCCTGGGTTCAGCTTCTCGGCCGCTGGGCTTCTGTTTCCGTACCATCTCGGCGTCGCTGAGTTTCTCATTGAAAAGGGTTATATCAAGGTTCTCAAATTCATTTTGTACTTTCATTTTCTTGCTTGGGCGTTTGAATTTTTCCTAATTGTATTCGTCGTAATTATGGAGTGTTTGAAGATAATCCATTTGTGGGGATTTAAAAAATTTGATACGAAACGGTGGGAGTACAATTTCTTGTGTAACATTCTATGAATGCTGCTAGTACAAAGGTATATGTGTATTGGGTTTCTGTGATTCTCGAATAGGTTCTTTCCTCTCTTTTTTTTTTCATTTGAAAAGTACGAAACCCATCGTTGATCTTTCCCTTTTTCTTCTACCTTTATTGATGGTATATGTAAATTTCGGGCCAAAGCTGGCATCCGTATCTCCACTCTCAAAGAGATGCCATAATTGTTGAGAGGTTGGAATATACTTGTGACCGTAGTAGTTTAGAATTTGCAAGTGTTCTGCTTTTTGACAGCGACGGATAATCCTATTACTCTTCAGACTAAAAAGTTCCAGCATTTTGTTGGTCTTGTATTTTTTTTTCTTCAAGAGCATCCCACTTGAATTACTTTCGGTAAAAATTCATCAAGATCGTTTTTCATAACTTTTTATTCGACCTTCTGTGTGCAAATATCCTGTCGCATTGGTAACTTCTACCTTTTCCCTTTTCTTTTCGATGTATGATCTATCTTTAGCTTCCAAGTATGTTATTCCGTAGTTCCTTGGCAAATGAGCTTTAGAATCTTTAGATCAGGTCTCTGCATTCGTAATTGTAGTGTGCATTCTGGAACAGGAAACCACCCCATTAGCTGGTTCCTCAGCAGGTGCAATAGTCTGTGCGGTAATTGCTTCTGGAGCAAGTATGCAAGAGGCTTTGAAAGCTACCAAAATCCTGGCTGAAGATTGCAGGAATGGGGGGACTGCATTTCGGCTTGGGGTATGCCTCTACTCTAACAGAACAAGGGATATTTGCCTCAATACTTATATCTCTTAATTCATTGAAGTGGTCGCTTGTGGGGGTTGGACATTGATCTGTCTCGTTGTGCTGAAAGTTGAATCTTTTTGTATCTGACTGAAATGTGTAGTCTTGCTATTGAGCAATATGACTGTGTACTTCAGTACATGACATTCAAGCCTTCACACTTTCCTTACCTTCATTGGAACAAAACTTCTATATATTGAGAAGGTTGCATAGTTTCTGATCTTCGAGTTAGAGTGTTGTCACATACTTGCACATATACATGGTGCTAAGAGATTATATTCACTTTTTCTGCAGTATCACGATCAATCTGTAAAGTTAACTAGACCATTTTTGTGCAGCTATACAACAAGATGCCTTGATATATCTGACAGTGAGAGTTTTACGTCTTGAGACAGACATTGTGAATCATTCGTGTTTTCATGGTCATTATGATCTTGGCGTCATAGAGTTCATCTGGTTAGCTATTTATATTTAACGAATTTATTTTATTTCTAAGAATTATACAAAAATACTCATTAGTGGAGTGTGGTGTAGATACATAAACCTGCAGAAGGGAAAATTTACAAAAGTTGACCCAGTTATGGCTACAGTTTTTGGTTGAAATATGGTTTCGGTTAATGAACTAGGTGTTAGATTCCAATTCACTCCTGAGCTATTGGTAGTTAAATACAGGATTAAGAACTCCATATACAGAAGAAATTGAGTTTTCGCTTGATTTATGAATGCACATGCATCCTAAGCATCTATGAATTAGCAGCATTGTGGAAATGAGAGGACCAACTTGATTTCTTATGTGACTCTTTTTCTCAAATTCAAATCTCATTCTTAATCCAATGTTTCTTTGCGCAGGCTGTTCTCCGGGGTGTTCTTGAAAACTTTCTGCCAGATGATGCTCACGTTAGGTCCAGCGGGAGGGTTCGTGGTAAGAATGGTTCTTTGTACTTCCTTAAATGTGCATATTATTGTATGAATTACTATGGGGAGCCTTTCCAAGTTGTATGGTTGACTACACATATGAATATGAATGAATGTGTATGTATGACCCGGTGATGATTGCATAATCTCAATCCAAGCAATTCCAAGGTCTTTTTAAATTTATATTTTCTTAAGGCAAAACAGATCTGTATCACTTGTGCTTTAGATCAGTTGGATTCTTAGAGCCCCATCTTAAATATTTTGGCATCGTACGCATATTATGTCCCCCTTTTCCAATCCCAGTCATTTTGCTACATATTCCATCCTTTTTATATTGGAATACTTTTACTTTTCTCTTGTTGCCTCAAATTTATCCTCTCCTCTCCCTTCTCTAGCTTCCTTGATCCTCTCTCAATCCCTTTTATCTCCTCTCTCCCTTCCATGCCCATGGTAGTCGAGTCATTGGCGACTTCCAAGGCCATGAAGATGGAGGTGGAGGTGGAGGTGGTTGTGCCATGAAGGTTGAGCCATTACGACCTCCACCTCAACCAAAAATACCAATTCTTGGCTGTGTTAAAAATTCCCTGTGCAGAAGGAAGAATATGGACACTTCCCTATAAATAGCATATATTGAGTTGAAAAAAATCCCCCCTGATATTTGTAAAGGCAATGGGTACTTTTCTCTCTTCTCTTTCGAATCTTTTCACTCATTTGTAGCAACTTGCGTTTCAATTCCTCTCTACTTGCTGCTCCTTATTAGGATTTCTTTTGTTACAGTTGCTGTAACACAGATTCTCTGGAGGCCTAGGGGTCTATTGGTGGATCAGTATAACTCCAAGGAAGACCTCATCAATGCAGTTTTCACTTCTTCCTTTATTCCAGGGTAACTAGTTAATATACCATTATGCTTTGCAAATATTTGCTGCTCTCTTAGTACGTATAGTGTAGTAGAACTGAGAATATATTTCAGTGCAGTTATCTTGCACCAAGGCCAGCTACATTATTTCGGAATAGACTTTGTATTGATGGGGGTTTGACGTTGTTTATGCCACCAACATCGGCTGCACGAACGGTATTTGCTCGAAATGATTTAACTTGTTATGACTTTCGTAGATACTTTCTTATGTGGTAAAAGTATATATTAATGTAAAAGAAGCCTTATTACATATCCACACATTAGCACCAATTAGTGATGAGTTATTTGAGTTAATTAGTTCTCTTAGTAGGAGAGGCACTGTTTGGGTAAAATGGCTTACAGTAGCGGTTATTCCTTGATGAGAATTTTCCAGAGGGTCCTGAAAATCCATTGCAGACTTAGCTGCGTTGCCTGCTTCTGCATCTGATGTCATTTTCTGTTCTGTTTTGTAAAGGTTGTGACTGGTGTGTATTAATTCTGTTAAAAGTTCTGTTGCTGGACTTTTAACATCATGTTGACCTGAATTCAGGCATGTTACCTCTTGTTCTGTCATGTGACTACTTTTTGGAAGTGCTTTCAAAAATGCTATTTATTCACAGGGTGTTTAGACTTAATTCTCTACGAAAGAATGTCAAGTTAGCATGTCTGCACTTGCAAATATACGCAGGCATTGATTAAGTTTAATGAGTTCATGTCCTCTATTGTAAGAAATTATCTTTTGAATTGAAAAACAAGGTAGAGTCATCCAAATTGTTGCTGTGACTCTAGATTAGAGGTATGTAATGTCATTATGAGTTTTTGGCCTGGAGATAGTGTTGGAAACTTTAGAAGATACATTTGTTCAAAGCACAAGTAATGGTTTTACTCCTAAGGTTGGTATGTAACTGAGCCTTGTTGCTTAGCAGGTTCGTGTTTGTGCCTTTCCAGCGAGTCGATTGGGATTGCAAGGGATTGGAATCAGTCCAGACTGCAATCCTGAGAACAGGGCTAGCCCAGGAGAGGTAATCTTCTGGCTTTTTGATTAAAATGCTCCAATTTCTTCGAACAAGCCAATGAACATTCTATTCCAACAATATTTCAGCTTTTCAATTGGGCACTTGAGCCTGCAGAAGATTATGTTCTCGACCGACTCTTCGAGCTTGGTTATCAAGATGCATCTGTTTGGGCAGAACAGAACCCAGTGGAAGAAGTCGTTGCAGATGACAATTCCTTGGAAACAGCTTTGCCTCTTCATGATGGTGATTGATCCCAGTTTGACATTGATGATGTATAAACTTGGGTCACTCTCTAACCTCTTGGATCCTGTTATCTCGTCGTCCGATGGCAGGACAGGCAGGCGGATTTTCCCGTTGCAGTACAGTGCTTGTGTAGGAAGGACAAAATGGACATTCTTTGATACATACTGCATATTGTATAATAAGACCGGTCCAAGATCATTATAAGACTATGAAAAGCAAAATGGAGGGTATGGAAAGAGGAAAATAGTCTAATAGATAGACATGATATTATAAAGAGTAGTTGGATTTCAATCCGAGTCTCATCTCAACTGAACTCAATCTTCAATCAAGATTAGTTCAATTTTTCGAATGAAATTCACAAGAGTGTATTCCCTCATTCTGTTGCTTCTGTCATATTTAAAGCTCGGTTTGAAAAATTATGGCCCTGCATTCCAACCATGATACGCATTTCCCGCAGAACGTTGTCTCTGCATGTATTCCTCTTGGCGGTTTTAATCTTGATGCTCGTTCTTTTCCTCCCTTCACTCCAGCCGATTCAATCAGCTAGCTTCGTGTGATTGGGATCTTGGATTTTGCTTCATCGCGCAAAGGAATCTTGAATTTTTGCTGGGCTCTTAACAATTGGACTTCACAGAAGAACGCAGAAGAATGAGACGACGGTTCAAGAGGTGGTCAAGGTTTTTAAGTTTCGTACAGGAAATTTCATCGCTCAATTAGTGGAAGAAGCCTTCTGCACGATCTGCCTTTTCACCATTTGCTTTGAAGAATTTGATAGCTATCTTGTTTTGTGGGGCGAGGCATGAAGGGTGTCCAGTTTCAACAACTACTAGGAACACTTGATGCACTGAGAGCGCCAACAATCACTCTCTCCAAGCCCATCACTAAGGCCTAATTCACCTCCCTCCCAAAAGGATCTTGGCCCATGCACCTGCATCAATTTCCTTGCACATAAATAACCCGATGAAAACCTGAAATCTGCGGTGCTAATGTGAAAAGATGCGATTCTTCCGCCAAGTTCTGCAACACTACTTTGAAAAGTACTGGCCAGGACGAACATCAGTGATTTGAACTGTTCATGATCAGGCCCAATGACTTAAATTAACACGCCGTTGAAAAATCAATGTAAAACGGTAGTTATATCATAAGCGGAGGCAAGAAGCTGATTAATGGGGGACAAAAAAATGGTAAAAAAATAATTTAGTTGAAAAAAAAATAAAAAATAAAATTCAGGTGTAAAAATGTTGTTTTAGGGAGCGAACAGGGGCAGTGGCCCCAGTTCGCCCCCCCTGCCTCCGCCGGTGGTTATATGATTCTATTCAGAAAGTTTAAAGTCTGAACCCAGGAGTGAGTTGACAAGGTGAGACCTCCATAGTCAAACAAGCTTACTAATTATATTCCGTGCAAAAGAATGTTAACATGATATATGTGGGGAATTTATTTTTTATTTTTTAAACGGGTGTTCGGTCAATTTACACGCACTTCGATTAACTTCAAATACTGTGTAGCCCTCTCGTCCCACATAAATCGAGTAATTATCAAGTCAAAGATCTTAGGTGATTCTAAAGAGTTAGTAACACTAATAAAGTTTTGAACTTGAGATTTTGAAGGAAACATACCACTAAAGCTCAAAATATTAACCACGCAGGCAAACCCGCCCTTGGATTAATAATATATATATATAGTGTGTGGGGAATTTGGCTTGCCACATGTGAGCTTGAAGGACTCACAATAAGGGGTAACCCTTATCTTGGAAATAAGGGGTAACCCTTGGGATTATATATGTGTGGAATTTAGCTTGCCACATGTGAGCTTGAAGGACTCTCAATAGTCCTTATCGTGGAAATAAGGGTAAGCCTTGTCAAAAAGGCACACAGCTGTAACACTTGAATCATGTGTCATGAGAAAAAGGGGAATTTGACAATTTGGTCATTGTGTTTATACCCCTTTGGTAAATTGGTTCTTTATTTTCAAATTTCAAATTTGTAGTTCTTGGGTTTTATATGTTTGATGAAATAGTTCTTCCGTCAATCTGTTATTTATATGCTTAACTGAGCTCTCTGACACGTCAGCAAATTTGTATGAAACGGTCGGCCGCTTCAAATCCGTTAAGCATATGGACGACAGACTAACGGAAGGACTATTTCGTCAAATAAAGAAAACTCAAGGACTAAAATTTTGAAATTTGAAAATGAAGGACCCATTTGCCAAAGAATATAAACCCAAGGAAACTCATTCATATGCTTAACTGAGCTCTCTGACACGTCAGCAAATTTGTATGAAACGGTCGGCCGCTTCAAATCCGTTAAGCATATGGACGACAGACTAACGGAAGGACTATTTCGTCAAATAAAGAAAACTCAAGGACTAAAATTTTGAAATTTGAAAATGAAGGACCCATTTGCCAAAGAATATAAACCCAAGGAAACTCATTCATATGCTTAACTGAGCTCTCTGACACGTCAACAAATTTGTATGAAACGGTCGGCCGCTTCAAATCCGTTAAGCATATGGACGACAGACTAACGGAAGGACTATTTCGTCAAATAAAGAAAACTCAAGGACTAAAATTTTGAAATTTGAAAATGAAGGACCCATTTGCCAAAGAATATAAACCCAAGGACCAAAATGTCAAATTAATGAAAAATTTGCAAAACGAATGCATATGAAGAATGTAGAAAAAAAAAAGAATGCATATGAAGAAAAGGAACGCCCACTACACCCCACAGGTCGTACGACACCATGCACCAGTGGCGGAACCAGGATCCAAGTTGAGGGGGGGGCAAATTCTCAAGGCGAAATGACATATCAAAAAATTTTCCTACGTAATGCAAAAAATGTCTTAAAGTTAAAATATAAAAAATTAAAGGCTAAAAGCATTAAAAATATTGAAATACACTTACCGTACTATTTGCTAAGACTGAGAGGTGGCAATTGGATCCTGCGGGTCCGCATGTTTCCATATAGAAGTTGCAATCGTTCATTTCATTCCCTGGACAGTTGAACAAGAGCTGAAGAGAGGATTTTACCTTTCGATTTCTTGTCCATGTTTCCATGTCTTCAGGATCTTCTATATGTCTTCAGACCAAATGAAAATCCTACATCAGAAACATTAATGGCAAAATAAATTTCCTCAAACGAAGGATTTTTATCTCATTATCAATGAAGCACTGTAATTGATTCCACAAAAGGAGGAGTCACTCAAATAAAAAACCAGTCCAGAAAATGTTGATGAACTCAATTACCAATAAAATTAACTTGGCGTGGTATGTAACTTCTAGCATTACCAAGACTATCAATCAACCTATTATAGGTTGCAAGATCAGGTATGAACCCCATCGGATCTTTTTTTGGATCATTAAGAGTATGGTTTTTACACTATTTGGTGGATCAATAATAAAAAGATAGAAGAAATAGCATTCGTATTTCTGAAATAATAAAAAGCTTGATGCACTAGGCTTTAGGAGTACCATTTTGAAATAATAGCAAAAATCCTAAATAATAGCACTACGAAATAATAGCTTTTTATTAAACATATATTCTTAAACACATGAGAAAAGTGCAAGCCTGCGGCTGATGAATAGGGCGGCATTTCCACTTGTCAGATTAATGCTCGTAGCTAGTTTATTTGAATGGACGTCCACTAAGGTTTTTCGAATCAATGACGGGAACGATATTCGATGATCAGCTGCATGAATCACGTGAACATTTCAGCCGCCCAAGACGCAGGCCTGGGCCAGTGGGGGCCAGCAGCCTCGCCCCCGCTGGCCCTCTCCCGCCCCCACTGGCCCTGGGCCAGTGGGGGCAGCCTACTTCTTAATATATAAAATAAAAAAATAAAAAAATAAAAATTGAAAGAACTTTTGGAGCCAGTGGGGGCGGTCGCCCCCACCCGCACCCCCTGGCTCCGCCTCTGCCATGCACTCATGCACCCCCTTTTCTAGTTTCTACAAAATGCCTGTCCCATTTTCAGAGTCACTATACAAAAAAAATTCCAAGTTCTTCGTTCTTTAACTTAGACTTCTGGACACTCTCAGTCTCTCTCTAAGGTTTTTCAGGGGCCTTGTTGCAGAGCCGGTTTGGCATTCTGTCCACCTCCATGATATGTTCTTGCCAACGAATTTGGTTGCAGCTTTTGGAGGCGGCCATAATGTCAAATCGGCTCTGTAAATTTCTCTGAGAAACCCTATAAGAACCATGATGACTGATGAGAGTCTCTTGATGAAGCTCAAATTATTGTCCGTCATATTTTCTTTTTCGCCAGAAAAAGTTACTTCTCTTTTTTGTATTTCTTATAATGTTTTTTGTTCGTTTCTATAAGTTATGCAAATATGGTTACACTCCCTTTGATCTACAAAAGAATTCTTATCAAGCTCGACTGATTTTGCTCCACAGGTTCATGAATCTTTTGGGTTAATTCTTATATTTTGTTCGTTCCACTGTGCATGCAGCAGCTAGCCTTGCAGGTAAATGTTTATCATTCCTTTACCATGGCGGGCTTAAATTTTTTAATCTTTATGATATCTTGTGGAAATAGGTGACACTTTATGGTCAGTATCGATATTACTATATGGATATCGGTCGGCATTGGCCCTTTTACGGCTATCATACTCCAATTGTCAACATTAGATGTACGTTTGATATTTGTATTTCCTATATATCCGGAAGGGTTTATCAGTCTCGGCAGACGAAACACTGATTATACTGTATACATGCAGCTTTGTAAATAGCCTGAATATAGTTCTACATTCTTCACCCCGGCCGATGAGTGGCTTTAAACCGAAGCACCACGGTTGCAAATTTGCAATTGGATTAACCATCACTACTTATTTCGAGTGGCTTGGATCTGTATTGACTTAGATAAGCAGCAGTTGTTAAGCGAAGTACGAACTCACAAGTCACAAGCGCACGGACAATTGGCCAAGCGGGAAAGGATTGCCTTCAAAGGCAATTCCATCCAAAGACCCAAAGGGAAGGTCTGGATGGCCTTTGGAGGCAATCCAATGGTCGGGATTGCCCAACCAGTCACTGTTCGGACAGGTGTGGGTCTCGTCCGGCCATTGGATTGCCTCCAAAGGCAATCCCGACCTTCCCTTTGGATCTTTGGATGAGATTGCCTTTGGAGGCAATCCTTTCTCTTGGCCAAGCTGCGTGCTGTAAGGCAAAACCTCCCCCAAGTTCTCGTGCGAAGAAGCAGGAAATTAAGCTAGCCCATGGATTGGTCAAAATAAAGATCCTCCGGCAGATGGAATTTTGTGTGTAATCTCATAGAATCAATACTCTCTTTGCCACAGACGAAAGAAACTCATGCAATTAAGCTGTATCCCCCCTTGATGCATGCCTCAAGTTTTGGAAAGACTACGGGGTGTTTTCTTTCTGAGCAGGGGAGAGGTGCATTTTGGCTGCACTCAGGATATGTTTGTGATCAACTTTGACCTGTATTTTCTTAACCTGCTAATGTGTTGTCATTTGCATTAATGATGCAAGTCAACCATGGTCTACAAGAAATTGAAAAATTAAGCAGCCAAATCATGTACATGTTGCGTACGTAGGTAAAGTTTCTCACCATTTTAATTCTTTTTTGGTGCCTTTCCTTTGAAAGCAATGATGTTGAGATGACAACTTTTACGTCTTTAAAGCACCATTAATGATTACGGCGAATAATGATTACGGCGAACAAGTCCATTGTTGTCATTGGTTCTGGCCCTCTGGGACTCTATGTTTGGCCGTAGCGCATTGGATTCCTACAAGCATTAATGCTCGGTAAATGGTGATTGAATCTGGCATTTTGGATCGAAACGTCTTTGATCGCTCGTTCAAGGGTTTTTCACAAGGCCCAACAACTCGCATTAACCACCACAGCCTCCGACAACTACACTACGTAGTACGTATACACTGGAATTATTCTGCAAAAGAGATGACAGGATTGATTGCCTTTTAGCTGAGATGCTCACTCTATACTCGGTATTGCTAGATCCCTTTTACTTTTAGCTAGCTATGAGATTGTGCTGTACATAAACGATCAACTGACTTATCTCGATGATAATCAGCCAAAAGAAAAAGACCTTTCTTGATAAGGCCAAATTACAGATACTCACACCAATTACTAATATATAAATAAGGTTACGTAATGCGGCAGGCACGAAGCGAGAAATTAATTACTGGATGGGTCAATTACATGAAAAAGATTTTTGGAGTTAAAAAAAATCCATTAAATAAAATAAACATTATGTTATTTTTTAGGAGCTTTTGGAAGGTGGGAAGGGAGAGCCATTAATAGCCCTTGCCAACCCACTTAACTTCGTCTTTGCGAAATGGGGCGCTAGCCTAGTGGTTGGCGGGCAGAACCTCTAAATGTTTGAAGAACCGTATCGATCGTGTTTGGGTGTGGGTTCAAATCACGCCAAAGCGAGACCTGGAGTACTTAACCAAATCACGATATGATATTATATCACTGATACTATTCTTACAAGCTGGAATGAGTGTTAGAATTATGTGTCCTCGATACTAAATTAATTAAATCCAGTCTTAATATCTCATATGGAATATAGTATGATAGAATGAATTAATTATATGTAAAGGGACATATTTGCAATAATCTCAAAATTCCAGGGGTCAATTACAATATGTTGGTGGATTTGATTGTAATTAGTAGAAACCCTAATTGTATTAGAAGAAGAGTTCTTCAGTGTTATCCTACGACTGAAATTTGAGATCCCTAAGGATCCTATGTCTCATGCTCTTTCTAGGGTTTTCCAAGGCCTATAAATATAATTGTTATATTCAAGGGATTGGTCATCAGAACCTATTAGGAAAATCCCGATAACGAGAGAGTGGCATAAATCCTTTAGGAGACAACACATCTGAGTTGCTGGAGCTTTGGATTGGATCGTAAAGCGGCTTAAGGTTTGTAGGTTCCTATATTCATGTGTCAGGTATGGAATCGAATCCGAAATTGTAATCATAATCATGTTTGATGTTTTGTTGAAAACATGTTGTTTGTTTATAGTTTAATTCCGCATAAACTATCAGTGGTATCAGAGGGTTAGGTTCACATGATTGTAATTGTTGGATTATATGAACTTTGCTGAATTTTGATTGAGAATCAAAACCCAAGAACTTTTTATGGTTACTATTCACGTGAACAGTGCATCATTTTATTAAAACTCGATTTATGTTCAAGTGTTGTTTTATAAAATTTGGTTTATAAAGAATTATGAACAGTAACAAAAAAATCTTTTTCTTCAAAACTATGGTCGACGGCTATTAGGACGGCAACCGCCGCGCCACTGGCCGGAGCTGGTGGAGTTCCAGCGGCCATAAGGCCGTGGACCACCACCAGCACACCCGTGTAAGACACAGGTGTGGGAGGGCGTTGAGCCCCAAACGAAGATCAGCCGAGGGCCGGTAGGCCGCGCGGTGGCCACCAGTGGAAAGACCAGGCAACGTCCGACCTGGGACTGGCTAGACGTGGCCAGCCAATGGCAAGCGGTGCCCAGGGATGAGATCCCCGGGTCGCCCGCTTGGGCAAAACGGGTAGGCTATTTTTGCCCTACCCGGCCCATAAGCCCAACCCAAACGTTGGGCTAGGTCATAAAAAATGGGGAGAGGAGGACTGCACCGCACGGGCTGGGCCTAAATGGGCCAGCCCTTGGCAGCCCATGCGGGTTAGACCCGGACCATCATCCATTACCGAACCAGTGGGTCAACGGGTCAGACCGGTTTGACCGGTTTGACCGACCCTGTTTGACTGGAATTTTTTTAAAAAAAATTGGAAATTTGTCTTCCAATTTTTGGTTCTAAATAGGATTAATTATAATAATTTTTCCTATGGTCTCTATTATTAATAAATATGAGTTTTACTTGATTAAAATTGGTTGAAGCCAAAATGGATAAAACCGATTTTAATTTTGTAAAATTTTCTTGCTTATCTATTAGGAAGATAATTGTCTACAGCTTAGTGAGAGTGTCTACTAAAATAGTCACATAACTCATAAGTATTTGGAACACACTTAGATAATGGAATGCACAAACAAAATAAACGCAAGTACTAAAATAGTACAAGAGATGTTTATTTAGGCAGGCCAAAAGAAAATCGAGAATCACAAATATTTTAAAATATTTTACATATGATGTAAATTTTGATGAATAGTAGCTATTCGCCTTTACGAGATGTGTACAATGAGTACCAAAATGGATTTGTTGTTGCATGTAAGGTAGAGGTTCTCGATACCCATTTAGAATGTTATATTTTTCATTATTGTGATATATGTGATATATCTGTTTATTGTTTGGATGGGTGGTACCATTAGTTATTCAAAAACCTGAATCTAGTGGAATTATATATGTGAATGATTTTTCAGATTCAAAATGATTTTTAATCCTTTGGCTAGGATTCTGTATGACAATCGGTTGACAGGATCGAATTATGTTGATTGGAAGAGAAATCTTATGATTGTTCTCTCAGCCGATAAGATTAGTTATGTTTTCACATCTGAGACACTTGAGCTTGCCCTGGACAATGCCACTGAGGAAGAAAAGAAAGTCTTTAACAAGTGACATGATGATGATAATATGACAAAATGTTATATTATGAGTTCAATCTCAAATGTTTTGTAGAAAGATTGTGAGAGCATAGCTACAGCTGCAGGCATTATGTCATCTCCAAGAAAGGTTTGGAGAGCAGAGCAGATCTGCTAGGCAAAATGCTATGAAGAATCTGATGTCCACCAAAATGGTGGAAGGGAGCCCAGTTCGGGATCATGTCTTGAAGATGATTTCTTTCATCAACGAACTGGATTTTTTGGGAGCTGAGATGGATAGTGACACAGAAGTTGATGTCATTCTTTCATCTCTGCCAGATTCTTTCAATCACTTTATCCTTAACTACAATATGAGCAAGATGAGTGTGACATTGTCAGAGCTGCTCAATATGTTGCAGTCAGCTCAAGATCTCATCAAGAAGGACAAACATATTGTGATGGTCACAGAGAAATCTAATGTCTCTATGAAACTGAAACTCAAGTTTAAGAAATTCAAGAAAAATAATAAGGGGTTTCAAGCAGTTAAGAATGTGCAAGGTGGACAAGGAAACAAAGGAGGTGACAAGAACAAAAGCAAAGGAAATTGTCTCCATTGCGGCAAGCCCGGTCATTGGAAGAGAAATTGCCGAGTTTACTTATCTTCTCTTAAAAAGGGCAAACCTTCTGAAGGTGTGTCTAATATGCTTGTAATTGAATTGAATTTAATGGATGGTCCATTTAATTCATGGTGTGTGGATTCTGGTTCTACATTTTACATCTGCAATATGTTGTAGGGGTTCAAGGAGACCAGAAACCTCCATGAAAGAGAGTTGATCCTTAAGATGGGGACGGGTGCAACTGTTGCAGCTACGGCCATCAGAGTGCTTAATTTAGAATTATCAAATAATAAAATTTTGATTCTAGAAGACTGTTTTTATGTTCCAGAAGTACGTATAAATTTGATTTCTGTTTCGAAACTTGTTTTATCTGGATATTCGTTTCTTTTCAATTCAAAACTTGTTATAAAGTTTCAAAATAAATTTGTTGCTTCTAGAATTATTTGTGATGGTCTTTATCTTTTAAATGTTGATAATGATTTGAATAATGTTGAGAATGATAATTCCAGTATGTTATCCCTTAAGAGGAAAATAGATGTTAATCCAACCTACTTGTGGCATCTAAGACTTGGTCATGCCAATATTGATAGGATCAATAGATTGGTAAGGGATGGACCATTGCAATTTCTGAAAAATTGAGCATTTTCCAATCTGTGAGCCCTGCTTGCAGGGAAAGATGACCAAAAGTCCTTTTACAGGAAAAAGAATAAGAGCCACAGAAGTATTATGATTAATACATACTGATGTTTGTGGTCCCTTCAACCACATGGCAAGAGAATGTTTATCTTATTTCATTACTTTCATTGATGATGAAGCCAAGTATGGTTATCTATACCTGATGAAGCATAAATCAGAATCTTTTGAAAAGTTAAAAGAATTTCATAATGAAGTTGAGAAACAGATTGGAAAGTCCATTAAAATGATTCGCTCCGATAGGGGAGGCAAATACCTCTTGGATGATTTTAAAGTTTATCTTAAAGATAATAGAATCATATCTCAACTCACACCACCAGGCACACCACAACATAATAGTGTTGCAGAGAGAAGGAATAGAACCCTATTGGACATGGTTCATTCCATGATGAGCATATCTGAATTGTCTATATCATTTTGGGGACATGCTTTGGAGACTGTTGTTTACTTGTTAAATAGGATCCCTACAAAATCAGTTCCTAATACCCCATATGAGTTATGGACTGACAAGAAGTCAAGTCTTAATCATTTTAAGATATGGGGTTGTCCAGCTCATGTTAAAAAGTTTAATGTGGTTAAGCTGGGATTAAGGACTGATAGATGCCTATTTGTAGGCTATCCCAAAATGACTACTAGTTTCTACTTTTATAATCCCAAAGAAAACAAAGTGTTTGTTAGCAGGAATGCTACTTTTCTTGAAGAGGATTATAGTTTGAATGAAACCAAGAGTACAGTTGCTCTTGATGAGCAAAGAGATAGTACAGTGACTGTGCAAAATGAGAAAAATGAGGATCAAATGGTTGTTCCCACTGATCAAAGTGAACCTGTTGAGACACATGAGCCTCGTCGTAGTAAAAAGATTATAAGACCTCCAGTAAAATTCAATTTGTTAAATGAGATTTACCAAATGGAATTTGAGGGAATGAAGATTGATCCTTATGATTATACAAAGGCTGTTAATAACAAAGATGCTAAACATTGGCATGTGGCCATGGAATCAGAGATGAACTCCATGTATTCCAACAAGGTATGGACCTTGGTAGACAAACTAGAAGGCATTAAGCCTATAGGTTGCAAATGGGTCTACAAAAGGAAACTTGGACCAACAGGAAAGGTAGAGACATTTAAAGCTAAGCTGGTGGCAAAAAGGTATACTCAAAAGGCTGGTATTGATTATGAGGAAACATTTTCACCTGTAGCCATACTAAAGTCCATAAGGATTCTATTAGCGATTGCGGCATACTATGATTATGAGATATGTCAGATGGATGTGAAAACCGCATTTTTGAATGGGTACATCCATGAAGAAATTTATATGAACCAACCAGAAGGTTTCATATCTCGAGAAAATGAATCGAAAGTGTGCAAATTGGAGAAATCCATTTATGACCTAAAACAAGCATCACGTTGTTGGAGCATCCATTTTGACGAGTAAATCAAAATGTTTGGTTTCTCACAAAACATGGATGAACCTTGTGTCTACAAGAAGGTTAGTGAGAGTGCTATTACATTTTTGGTTCTTTATGTGGATGACATACTACTCATTGGGAATGATGTAGGGGCTTTGTCATCTGTGAAAATGTGGTTGTCTAACCAATTTTCAATGAAAGACCTTTGGAAAACATCCTACATACTCGGGATCAAAGTGTTTAGAGACTGAAAGAAGAGATTATTGGGTCTCTCACAGGTCAATTATATTGATAGGATATTGGCTAGATTTAGCATGGTAACTTCCAATAAAGGGTTTCTACCATTTAGACATGAAATTCATCTCTCTAAGCAAATGTGTCCAAAAATACCTGAAGAAATAGAGAAGATGAGTAACTGTCATTATGCTTCGGCTGTAGGGAGTCTCATGTATGCTATGCTTTGCACTAGGCCTGATATCAGTCATCCAGCTAGCGTTGTGAGTAGATACCAATCTAATCCAGGTCCAGAACATTGGTCAGCAGTGAAACATATCCTCAGGTATTTGAGAAATACAAAACATTATTTCTTAGTGTATGTCAGTGAGGATCTGACTGTCTAGGGATATACAAATTCGGATTTTCAATCAAATATTGATGATAGAAGATCAACGTCCAGATTTGTGTTCCTTCTTGGCAAATGAGCATTTAGTTGAAGAAGTTTCAAGCAAAGTACTACTGCTGATTCTAAAACTGAGGCAAAATATGTTGCTGCAAGTGAAGCTGCAAAGAAAGCTGTGTGGATTCGCAAGTTCTTTCAAGAACTTGAAGTTGTCCCTTCGATTGAGGCGCATATTCCCTTATACTGCGATAACAATGGTGCAATTACACGGGCAGTGGAACCAAGGTCTAATCAAAGGACAAAGCACATATAACGTCGTTTCACCTAATACGTGATATCATATCCAGGGGTGATATCACAATGGTGAAGGTTGCATCAGCTGATAATTTAGCTGATCCATTTACAAAACCTTTATCTCAGAAAGTGTTTGAGAAACATATTAAGGATATGAGTTTGAGATATATGTATAATTGAGTTTGACGTTTTGTTTCTTTATTATCTGATAATAAAATTTTATTTGTTTCTCACATATATTATTGTTGTTATGAGTTTATACGTAACATGAGATGTTATGTATGTAAATTTGTTCAGGTAACATTGTAGAAAAATCATGCTAGAGATTAATGAATCAAAGGCAGGGAATAAAGTCTACACTGTTGTGCGGAGAATGATTGATTCCATCATTGAGGTATGACCTTAAGCAGACGAGTGAGTGTAATGTAACAAGTACATACACTGAACATGATCCGATTAAGAACACCTTTTGGAAATGATCACTGTCAGGTTAAAGGTTGTTCTATCACAATTCGGTATTGTCCGTAGACCTGAGAGGTTTGTATTTATTCATGAATTGTGTACACATACTTTGATATTGTCAACCGATGATGTTCATTCAGGACTATATCTGGACATGTTAGGTTGTGTGCGTGATGACTGAGTGATATGAATGCTCAACAAGGAATCCACCAGTGTTTTGGAAAGAAAGTATATTCAGTTAGTGTTCATGAAAGAGTTAGACTAAAAGAAATACGACCAGAGTGTTTTACAAAACTATTTTATGAATACATAAAAGTATATGATATATATTTCAAAATTGTTTTGTGGTCCAACTGAGTTATGAACTAAGAAATCAAGTTTACATGAGATAGGGACATGACGGTGATATTTGGTTCTGAGGGCAAGTGGGAGATTGTTAGAATTATGTGCCCTCAATAGCCAAATTGATTAAATACAGTCTTAATATCTCATATGAAATATAGTATGGTGAAAGGAATTAATTGTATGTAAATGGGCATATTTGCAATAATCTCAAAATTACAGGGGTCAATTACAATATGTTGGTGGACTTGATTGTAATCAGTAGAAGCCCTAATTGTATTAGAAGAAGAGTTCTTTAGTGTTATCATACGACTGAAATTTGAGATCCCTAAGAATCCTATGTCTCATGCTCTTTCTAGGGTTTTCACGGCCTATAAATATAATTGTTATATTCAAGAGGTTGACCATCAGAACCTATTAGGGAAATTCCGATAACGAGAGAGTGACAGAAATCTCTTAGGAGGCAACACATCTGAGTTGCTGTTCTGAATTACTAGAGCTTTAGATTAGATCGTAAAGCGGCTTAAGGTTTGTAGGTTCCTATATTCCTGTGTCAGGTATGGAATCGAACCCAAAATTATAATCATAATCCTGTTTGATGTTTTGTTGAAAACATATTGTTTGTTTATAGTTTAATTCCGCATGAACTATCAATGAGATCATCCTCAAAACTGTAGGAGGTTCATCTGGCTGCAGTGTACAGAAATAATATCCTATGACATTGATTAGCCAACGGGTCCAAAAGCAATCCCGTCAATCTTTGTCAAGGACAAGCTTGAAATATTATAAGTTCAAGCCTAATCATTTTGGGAGCAATGGCAGACCAATTACGAGATCAGCAACATGAACCAGCAGCTTTGATACCAATCAAAGGCGTGAATTGCATGCGTATCAAAATCTTTGCTTTACATTACTTCAATTGTTACTATTGCGTTAAGCACGCCTTGAGAGACTGCATAAGTTTATTTCTTTCCCAATCAAATGTGTCTCTTGTAAAGTACTTCAAAACAAAGGGAGAGAACCCCAAGGAATTAATCCTTCGATCTCAAATTGGCTAGGACGCATTGACGGCTATTTTCATTCCCAGACGACAGTGAAAAGGAAAAGTGCAAATGAAATAGTTTCCGCCCTTCACAAGCGTGATGCTGTCTTTTCCAGTCTGGAACTTCTTAGCGTCTCCAGGGGCCCTGCACGTGTCGTAGCCTTCTTTATCTACCACGACCAGATTGTGAAACAGCGGGATGTAGTTGAACACTGCCCTACGGCCAGTAAGAAACACAAGAAGACAAGTTTAATTTAGATGAAGAAGCTGGTGAGGAGAAATGCATGACTTCTCGATCTGTTGGATATATCTTTAAGAAATTGGACATGATAAACTTGCTAAGACTTACCCAGAACATCACCAGCCCTAAAGCTCTTTCCTTTAGGCCAATTTTGGACATTGAAGGTCCAACCAGCAGCATCTCCAACAGTGTAGTTGGCTGCATCAGCGTTCTTGCAATGAAGCAGCATGCACAGCAGCAGCACTGTGACAGCAGCTGCAATGCCTCTTCCCTGGCACATGATCTGGTTTTGCAAATTTCCTCAACGGGGGATTACAAATTTACAACAAGGATAAGAGGAAATTAACAATTGAATTCACAGAATATGCGTGATAAGTTGATCACCTAGGGAAAGAACTCTTTGTACGTAGAGTTTCTTCAATCACCATGTAAGGAAGAATATATCTCATGCACGACCTCTTGAGTCATGAACTTATAAATTAATACCTTATAACTCATGCTGCTAACTAGGAAAAATCAATTGACAAGGAACAACATTGATTCAGACGTTAAAGTTTCTACTAAATCATGTCAGATATTATGGAATTTTGGGAAATTAATAATCTCTACAAGATGGTACAAGTCCAATTGTAAATTACCTGACTAATTAATTAGGTTGTATTTGCCATATTTAGCAAATGAAGTCGGCCACCACAGGTTCAAAATATTTGGACCTGGAATTTAAAGGTTTAGATCTTCGGAAACCAGATTGGATTGGTTCCTGATCGATACTTACTGAACTGGCTATGTTTGTTCCCAAAATTTTATACTTCCTAAAATTTTAATACAATAAAAATTACAATATAATATCCCTCTCAATCACATCATTACTTTTTACTATAATAAATATTAAAAATAATCTCTCTTCATTTTTTCACCAAATTCAATACACCAAAATTTTAATACTCAAAAGAAGAAAAAGGTGAAAATGAAGAAATGAGAGAAATAGTAACAAGAAACAAAATATTTTAAGTGGTTTGATCTAGAAGACCTACATCCACTGTGAAAGCCCTCTATGGCTGTATTTTGTATTATGAGTCCAAACATATTACAATTGAAGATCTCTATTTATAGAGATAATACAAATCATAATAGGAGAATATCCTATATTTAAATTTAAATCTCTACATTTGAATTTGAATTTAAATCTTCATAACAATATCAAAAATTTGATATTGTGATAATCATAATACCATATCAAATCTTTAAGATTTGATTATGATATTATCTCTAACATCTTCCCTCAAACACAAGATGGAGAAATATGAAATCTTGTGTTTGAAAAAAGAGATCTGAAGGTGATTGGACCTTGAAATTATAGATCCTTGCTCCTTTGATCTTGCTC